>CM038673.1:706028966-707228966 GCA_021605145.1 Aegilops bicornis | reverse complement strand
GTATTAGCTAAGCTGAAAGAAAAATATTTGAATGCTAGAATGAAATATGACCCTGCTTTTGCTACTTCACCTATCTGTATTTTCGATAAGGATTATGATTTCTCTGTCGATCCTGAGAAATTACTTTTGTTGAATCTGATCCTTTTTATGGCTATGAATCTGAAACTGTTGTGGCACATCTTACTAAATTAAATGATATAGCCACCCTATTCACTAATGATGAGAAAACTCGCTACTACTATATCCTTAAATTATTTCCGTTCTCATTAAAGGGTGATGCTAAAACATGGTTTAATTCTCTTGATCCTGTTTGTGTGCGTAGTCCCCAGGATATGATTCATTACTTCTCTGCTAAATATTTCCCCGCTCATAAGAAACAAGCAGCTTTAAGGAAAATATATAATTTTGTGCAAATTGAAGAAGAGAGTCTCCCACAAGCTTGGGGGAGGCTTGTCCAATTGCTTAATGCTTTGCCTGTTCATCCTCTCAAGAAAAATGAAATACTTGATATCTTTTACAATGGACTAACCGATGCTTCGAGAGACCACCTGGATAGTTGTGTTGGTTGTGTTTTCAGGGAAAGAACTGTTGATCAAGCTGAATTGCTATTGAATAATATGTTGATTAATGAGAATAATTGGACACTTCCTGAACCAACTCCTAAGCCAACTCCGAAGAAAAGAGGTATTCTATTTCTTAGTCCTGAAGATATGCAAGAGGCAAATAAATCTATGAAAGAAAAAGGTATTAAAGTTGAAGATGTTAAGAATTTAGCACCTATTGAAGAAATACATGGTCTTGATAACCCGACACAGGTAGTAAAGGTAAATTCTCTCTATAGATTTGATGAAGGTGATATCCCTTGTTATAAGTCTGCTAGCCAATGCTTAGATGAGTTTGATAATTTTATTGGTAAACAAGAAAACTTCAGTGCTTATGTTGGTAGACAATTGAAACGTAATGCTTATATGATTGAACACTTGAGTGATTATATGTCTAGAGTTGAAGGTGAACTTAAACTTATTAGTAAACATGCTTCTATGGTTACCACTCAAGTAGAACAGTGCTTAAGGCTCAAAATGATTTGCTCAATGAATTAAATAGAAAAATGATAATGTTGTAGAGTTGTGACTAGAGGGGGTAAAATGATTCAAGAACCTTTGTATCTTGAGGGCCACCCTAAGAGAATTGAGCAAGATTCTCAGAGAACTAATGTTGATGCACCTAGTCCTTATAAGAGGAAGAAATAGAAAAATGATAGGACTTTGCATGCTTCTAGTGAACCTATTGTTGACATACCTGAGAATCCTAATGATATCTCTATTTCTGATGCTGAAACACAATCTGGTGATGAACATGGACCTAGTGATAAGGCTAATGATGATGTTAATGTTGATGCTCAACCCAGCAATAACAATGATGTAGAGATTGAACCTGCTGTTGATCTTGATAACCCACAATCAAAGAATCAACGTTATGATATGAGAGACTTCGTTGCTAGAAAGCATGGTAAAGAAAGAGAACCATGGGTTCAGAAACTCATGCCTTTTCCTCCTAAACCATCCAAGAAAAAGGATGATGAGGATTTTGAGCGCTTTCTTTGAAATGATTAGACCTATCTTTTTATGCATGCGTTTGGTGATATGCTTAAAATGAATCCTTATGCTAAGTATATGAAAGAAGTTGTTACAAATAAAAGAAAGATACCGGAAGCTGAAATTTCCACCATGCTTGATAATTATACTTTTAAGGGTGGAATACCAAAGAAACTTGGAGATCCCGGAGTACCATCTATACCATGCTCCAAGAAACTATGTTAAAACTGCTTTATGTGATCTTGGAGCCGGTGTTAGTGTTATGCCTCTCTCTTATATCGTAGACTTGATTTGAATAAGCTGACACCTACTGAAATATCTTTGCAAATGGCCGATAAATCAACTGCTATACACAGCCGGTATTTGTGAGGATGTGCCTGTTGTGGTTGCAAACGTTACTATTTTAACGGACTTTGTTATTCTTGATATTCCCGAGGGCGATAGTATGTCGATTATCCTTGGTAGACCCTTTTTGAATACTGCGGGGCTGTTATTGATTGCAACAAAGGCAATGTCACTTTTCATGTTAATGGTAATGAGCATACGGTACACTTTCCGAGGAAACAACCTCAAGTCCACAGTATCTCTATTGGAAAAATTCCATCGATTACTATTGGAGGTTTTGAATTTCCTCTTCCTACTGTCAAGAAGAAATATGACATTCTTATTATTGGGGACGTGCATATCCCCGTCGAGGTAACCTAGTGCTATTCAAAAATTCTCCGGTTCCATGCGATTCGGAATGAGTTTGTTAACAAGACTTGATCAACCTTGTTAAAGAATTTCTTTTGATGAGCATGAGATGGATGAAGTAAGAAAGCACAACTCTCTGTACCCTCCTTTTACTTTCTGTTATTTATAATAAATAAAGCAAAAATAGTATTTTTTGTCTGTTTTCTGAATTATCCGTGCAATAAAATATACCTCGAAAATAAAAGTTCTCCAAATGCCCTGAAATTGAAATATGATTTTTTCTAGAATATTTGAGAATATCTGGCACTGAGAAAACACCAGAGGGAGCCACCACCTGGCCACGAGGGTCCAGAGCGCGCCCACCCTCCTGGGCACGCCCCCTGCCTCATGGGCTCCATGTGGCCCCCCTCCACTTATTCCAGCACCCACACACTTCGTCTTCCTCCAGAAAAAATCCACACACAGCTCAAACTCGTGTTCTAGCTCGTTTTGCTGCGATTTTCGATCTCCTTGCTCAAAGCTCCACTCACAAAACTGCTTTGGGGGATTGTTCTTCGGTATGTGACTCCACCAATGGTCCACTTAGTTTTTGCTCTAGTGCTTTATTCATTGCAAATTTTTGCTGCTTAGGTGACCCTGTTCTTGAGCTTCATGTCAAATTTATATGGTCCTAAGTAGTTCTAATGCATGATATAGTCTCTAGGCACTTGTGGGAGTAGTTGCTATCAATTTTGTTGAGTTTGGTTCACTTTTATTTTGAGCTACTAAAAATTTCAGAAATTGTTCAGAGAAAGAAAATGATGAAGAGATTGTTGAGAGGCTCTTCGAGCCGAAGCTCGAAGGATAAGAAAAGTGAGGAGAATAAGAAGCCCAAATATAATCTTCCTTGCACCGCGGAAGTTCGTCCATGTGAATGGCCTTGTGATGAGTTCTTGAGAGCACCCAGGATTCATGATGATTTTTATTATTTGGCTAAGAATGCAGGCCTCACCGACTTCCTCCGCGACCAACTCGAACAGTATCTCCTACTCACTAATATTTTTGTGCAAAATTTTCATTTCCATGCTAGGAGATCACCACCTTCGGTTGATTTTTATTTATATGATGAGTTTAGGGAGATGTCCCTTTATGATTTTTGTGTGGTTTGCAAGTTGCCTTTTGAGGGCAGCGTCGAGGAACCACATCCAAGGGATGTGGCAGGTTTTATTGATATGATTGCCGTAGGGGAAACGAGAAAAGTGTCAGATGCAAGAACTACTAGCATACATTTTCCTGTTCTACGTTACTTTGCAATATTTGCTAGTAGATGTTTAATTGGCCACGGGAACAGTGGGGGCCTCAGTGCTCCTGACCTCACCATTTTGCGCCATGCTTTACTCCGTGATAGAACTTTCAGTTTAGGTGCTATGGTTGCTAAACGGTTGAGTCTAAACCGTACAAAGGGCCCCATATTCGGTGGCATCTTTGCTTCGCGTCTTGCTGCACACTTTAATGTACCTATTAGGCATTATGAGAAAGAAGAAAAGTTGCTGCCCCCTGTCTTCCTAGATTATAAGAGTATGGTAGCACATGATTTTATTGTTAAAAATAAGAAGAAACTGCTTAAGTACAATATGATATTTGATAAAGATTATTGTGAGGTTATTAATTTGCCTGCGCCCTCTTTGTTCAACATATTTTCAGGCAAGTACCTCATTTTGCCGGAGGCCATTCATGCATACTTGAGTGTGACACCTGCTCCAGAGGCTGAGCCGGAGCCACCGCTTGACCCTTATCGGCAGTCTGTTTATCAGTGGGACCCGAAAGAGATCGCCAACCAGTGGCACCCCGAGGATCCTCCTTAGTACACCCGAGAGAGCAGCTTCGATCCATGGGCATAGACCAACTTAGCCCAAAAGCCTAAGCTTGGGGGAGTAAGTATTTCACACCGACATTACATTCATGTTCACACACTCATTCTAGTTGTCGGTGCTCATACTTTTTCATTGTATCCATGCTAGTTTATTTTCTTTTCTTGCTTTCTTCTTGTGTGTTTGAAAAACCTTAAAAAACAAAAAAAATAGTTGTAGCTTTTAGCTAGTTTACTTTCCATGCTTGTAGTAATAGTAACTAAAAGAAAACCCAAAAAGATTTCTCGTTCTTCTTTTGCTTGTTGGGAGCTTTCCCGTGTAAATAGTTTTATTTCCTTCCTTTCTTTGGGGGTCGAGAGGAGAAGACCATGATGAAAATGTTGAGTGGCTCTTATATGCATTATTGCTGATCTAACCTAGAGCCTATATTACCTTGTCTTCTCCTTTGTATTAAATGCTTGCAGATTCCAGCTTAGTCCAATGCACGTGCACTATTATTATTATACATACCGTTTGGTCGTGCGAGTGAAAGGCAATAATGACGATATATGATGAACTGATTGAGATGAGAGAAGTTGGTATGAACTCGATGATGTCTACTATGCAACATTCTTCTTGTAGACGTTGTTGGGCCTCCAAGTGCAGAGGTTTGTAGGACAGTAGCAAATTTCCTCAAGTGGATGACCTAAGGTTTATAAATCCGTGGGAGGCGTAGGTTGAAGATGGTCTCTCTCAAACAACCCTGCAACCAAATAAAAAAGAGTCTCTTGTGTCCCCAACACACCCAATACAATGGTAAATTGTATAGGTGCACTAGTTTGGCGAAGAGATGGTGATACAAGTGCAATATGGATGGTAGATATGAGTATTTGTAATCTGAAAATATAAAAATAGCAAGGTAACTAATGATAAAAGTGAGCACAAACGGTATTGCAATGCGTTGAAACAAGGCCTAGGGTTCATACTTTCACTAGTGCAAGTTCTCTCAACAATAATAACATAATTGTATATAACTATCCCTCAACATGCAAAAAAGAGTCACTCCAAAGTCACTAATAGCGGAGAACAAACGAAGAGATTATTGTACGGTACGAAACCACCTCAAAGTTATTCTTTTGGATCGATCTATTCAAGAGTTCGTACAAGAATAACACCTTAAGACACATATCAACCAAAACCCTAATGTCACCTAGATAATCCAATGTCACCTCAAGTATCCGTGGGTATGATTATACGATATGCATCACACAATCTTAGATTCATCTATTCAACCAACGCAAAGAACTTCAAAGAGTGCCCCAAAGTTTCTATTGGAGAGTCAAGACGAAAACGTGTGCCAACCCCTATGCATAAGTTCACAAACGGAACCCGCAAGTTGATCACCAAAACATACATCAAGTGGATCACGTGAATATCCCATTGTCACCACAGATAAGCACATGCAAGACATACATCAAGTGTTCTCAAATCCTTAAAGCCTCAATCCGATAAGATAACTTCAAAGGGAAAACTCAATCCATTACAAGAGAGTAGAGGGGGAGAAACATCATAAGATCCAACTATAATAGAAAAGCTCGCTGAGGGAGTCCTGGACTAGGGGGTGTCCGGATGGCCGAACTATCATCACGGCCGGACTCCCAGACTATGAAGATACAAGATTGAAGACTTTGTCCCGTGACCGGATGGGACTTTTCTTGGCGTGGAAGGCAAGCTTGGCGATACGGATATGTAGATCTCCTACCATTGTAACCGACTACTGTAACCCTAACCCTATCTCGTGTCTATATAAGCGGAGGGTTTTAGTCCGTGGGACGAAGAACAATCATACCATAGGCTAGCTTCTAGGGTTTAGCCACCTTGATCTCGTGGTAGATCTACTCTTGTACTACCCATATCATCAATATTAATCAAGCAGAGTAGGGTATTACCTCCATCGAGAGGGCCCGAACCTGGGTAAAAACATCGTGTCCCTTGTCTCCTGTTACCATCCGCCTAGACGCAAAGTTCGGGACCCCCTACCCGAGATCCGCCGGTTTTGACACCGACATTGGTGCTTTCATTGAGAGTTTCTCCGTGTCGTCACCGATAGGCCCGATGGCTCCTTCGATCATCAACAACGACGCGTTCCAAGGTGAGACTTTTCTCACCGGACAGATTTTCGTGCTCTGCGGCTTTGCTCTGCGTGCCAATTCGCAGCCATCTGGAGAAGATGAAAGCTACGCCCCCGCCATCGTGTCAGATTTGGAAGTTTGAACTATACGGCCGATATCCGCGGAGACTTGATCTTCGACGGATTCGAGCAGCGACCAGCGTGCCGCCTTTGTCTCGATGGGCATGATCTAGCACCGCAGCCGGAACAATGCCTGGCGGCCGCAGCGATCCGCCACGACCCTTAATCCGAGCCGGATTCCCGATCGAGGACGAGTGGTTGGACACCGCCTCGGGGCTACAATCTGTCTGGCGATTGAGCCGAACTCCATCCCTCGCTGCGAAGACCTCGACTCCGGTGCCGGACTCCTCCCGGACTCCGAACCCTCCGCGCCCGCCAATCGAATCGATTGGGTGCCGGTCATGGAGTTCACTGTCGCGGACATCTTTCAGCACTCGCCCTTTGGAAACATCCTGAATTCACTAAAGTCTCTCTCTTTATCCGGAGAGCCCTGGCCGGACTACGGACGGGAAGGTTGGGATGCGGACGACAAAGAAATTCAATGCCCACCCACCACCCACTTTGTAGCCACTGTCAATGATTTAACCGACATGCTCGACTTCGACCAAGACATCGACGGTATGGACGACGATGCCGGAGACGACCAAGACCCAGCGCCTACAGGGCACTGGAAGGCCACCTCGTCATACGACATATACATGGTGGATATCCCAAAAGATGGGAACATCGATGGAACAACGGAGGACGACCCCTCCAAAAAGCAACCAAAGCGCCGACGTCAGCGGCGCCGCTCTAAATCCCGCCATAGCAAAAACGGTAATTCCGGCACGGGAGATAATAACATCCCGGACAGTACCGAAGACAACCCCCTCCAGCAGGACTTAGCGCATGAGGAGGGAGAAGCAAGTCCGCACGACAGTGCGGCAGAAAGAGAGGTCGAGGACGACAATTATGCGCCTCCCTCCGAAGATGAGGCAAGCCTCAACGACGACAAATTTGTCGTGCCTGAGGATCCCGCCGAATAAGAGCGTTTCAAACGCAGGCTTATAGCCACGACAAGCAGCCTCAAGAAAAAGCAGCAATAGCTTAGAGCTGACCAAGACCTGCTAGCTGACAGATGGACTGAAGTCCTTGCAGCCGAAGAGTATGAACTCGAACGCCCCTCCAAAAGGTACCCCAAACGCAGGCCGTTGCCTCGATCAGAGGAGGAAGCACCCAAGTCACCAGCGCACGACATGGCAGACCGGCCACCCCGTGGCCGCGACAGAGAAGCCTCTCGGCCCTCCGCTCAAGCCACACCCCGACGCCGCTCAAAAAGTACCAAGGCACGGGAAAACGCGCCGGACTTGCGAGATATATGGGAGGATAAGGCAAAACATACAAGATCGATCTATGGATCGCGTGGGCCTAACGACACGGGATGATTACCGTCGCGCGGATACAAAGAAACCCGGTCGGGCCGAACACGATGAGACAAAGCTCATATGAGCTACGCCGTGATATAGCCCAATACAGAGGCGCCAAGACACCCACTATGCTTCACAAATGAAGTAATGGATCATCAAATCCACGAGGGTTTCAAACCCGTAAACATCGAATCATATGATGGTACCACAGATCCTGCGGTGCGGATCGAGGATTATCTCCTCCATATCCACATGGCCCTGGTGATGATCTACATGCCATCAAATACCTCCCACTCAAGCTTAAAGGTCCAGCCGGGCATTGGCTCAACAGCTTGCCAAGAGAATCAATTGGTTGTTGGGAGGACCTGAAGCCGCATTCCTTGATAACTTCCGGGGCACATATGTGCGACCACCAGACGCCGATGACCTTAGCCACATAATTCAGCAGCCAAAAGAATCGGCGGAACAATTACGGACACGGTTCCTAACAAAGAAAAATCAAATCGTTGATCGTCCGGATGCAAGAGGCCCTTGCAGCCTTCAAATATAACATTCATGACGAGTGGCTTGCCCGGCACCTAGGACAGGAAAAGCCAAAATCCATGGCAGCCCTCACAACACTCATGACCCGCTTTTGTGCGGGAGAGGACAGCCGCTAGCTCGAAGCAACAACTTGGCCAAACATCCCGATAGTTCGGATACCAAAGACAAGAATGGCAGGTCGGCGTCGCAACAAGAATAAGCGCCGCATTAACAGCGATAATACTGAAGATACGGCCGTCAATGCCGGATTCATAGGCTCTAAACCCGGTCGTGGAAGAAGCCATTCAAAAGAAATACCGTGGCCCGTCAACTTGGACCGAATACTCGATCGCTTGTGCCAGATACATGGCACCCCCGAAAAACCAGCCAATCACACCAACAGAGATTGTTGGGTGTTCAAGCAAGCAGGCAAGTTAAGTGCCGAACTCAATCACAAGGGGCTGCATAGCGATGACTAGGAAGAGCCCCGGTCGCCGAACAATAGAGGACATAAGGGTTTTCCCACACAAGTGCGGACGGTGAACATGATATACGCAACCCATATACCCAAAAGGGAGCGGAAGCGTGCACTAAGGGACGTATATGCGATGGAGCCAGTCGCCCCGAAGTTCAACCCATGGTCTTCCTGCCGGATCACCTTCGATCGAAGGGACCACCCCACTAGCATCCGTCATGGCGGTTTCGCCGCATTGGTTCTCGACCCAATTATTGACGGATTTGACCTCACCAGAGTCCTGATGGACGAAGGTAGCAGCCTGAACCTGCTTTATCAGGATACAGTGCGCAAAATGGGCCTATACCCCTCAAGGATTAAACCTACAAAGACGACCTTTAAAGGCGTCATACCGGGTGTAGAGGCCAGTTGTACGGGCTCAGTTACACTCGAAGTGGTTTTCGGATCCCCGGATAACTTCCGAAGCGAAGAGTTAATCTTCGACATCGTCCCCATTCTGCAAGCTATCATGCACCGCTTCGGACGAACCGCATTTGCAAAGTTCAATGCGCCGCCGCACTACACATACCTCAAGCTCAAGATGCCAGGCCCTCGAGGAGTAATCATCACAATGGAAACACCGAACGCTCTCTTCGAACGGAGGAGCACACGGCGGCCCTCGCGGCGGAGGTACAAAGTAGCCTCTCACAGCAACTCTCGAGTCCGGCCATTAAGCGTCCGGACACTGTCAAGCGCGCCCAGAGTAACCTACAACAAGACCGCCTGGCACGATTCAAGCACGCGTAGCAATCCGGCCCCAACCCCAGCCCTCGCGAAATTGCGAAGCTAGTATTACGCGTACATAATTACGCTCTGGAGATACCATGTGCATATGGGGAGGGGCAAGACCACGACACGCCCGGAATACGGCTCAACCGCACCAGGGGCTCCCAATTGTGTCATTCTTTTTTTTCTTTTTTCTTACTTTCAGGACTCAGTCTTTCAGAAGTCCTGTCCGGCACTAGAATCGACGAACTCATGATGCAACAACCAGGGAAGTAGAACGCTACGTCGAATGTTCAGGTGGTCTTTATTACGAGCATTATACCTGTTTTACATACCATCCCGCAGCTTACCCTTGGAGGGGGACATGTTATATAGTCCCATCCCTTGCTTACCGCACTATTTGTATCGTTCTGCTCTCATTGCAGTACATTTTTGAATAAACAATAAATGGCCTTCGCCTATTATTGCACTCTTTTCTTTATCTATATATATATGTTCATTTCATGACATGTGGCACCCTACACTTTGGTACGGCCAATACACCAGGGGCTTAAGTATCCCAAAATTATGGTGTGATAAGTCCGAACACTTTCACAAGTGCGGCACCCCGAACTTATAGCATTATATGAATCGGCTCGAATCATGTCTTGGGTCAATAGTTGGGTTTGCCCGGCTCCGTGTTTTGGTACCTTACGCCCGTTATATCGGCTAAGGTAGCACGGAGAACCATCGCGATTGTGCCCCAGCTTGAGCTGGGTCGAGCACCTCGATGGAGAAAGCTAAAACTGACCGTCATGATAGGGCGAGAGCCGGTCGCTGTTCGAGAGGTTTTTCGGGTCCCTAAAGACTTATGCCGCTTAGAGCGAGGAACCGAGTTGTCCGCCAAGGCGTGGATAGCGCCCCGAACTCGGTCTTCCGAATACTAGGGGCTTCGCCAAAATTTAAAATTATAGAATTCTATGGCTAAGTGAGAGTGTTCAAGAATTATAAGTCCGGTTGCCTTGTTCGTTGTGTTGAGCGCCTCCCTAGATGGACCCAAGAATGGGAACAAGAGTGCTCAAGTTTATCCCGAACACCCCAAAGACTGTGGCATGGGGGCTGAAATAACGACTTGCCATCTCTCAAATTTGATAAACGGCCGCACATAAGGTAATATTTTAAATTAACAAGCGTTGCTTAGCGCATATGAACAAGTTTTCAGCGTACAGGATAACAAATGCGAGCCTATTCAAAAATTACATCTTTGGAGCACTCATCCGCTATTCGACGGGCACCCTTCAGAAGGCCCTCATAGTACATTTCGGGCGCGCGATGCTCCTTGCCCTTTGGTGGCCTGTCCGTCACAAGCTTCTCCGCGTCCAGCTTGCCCCAGTGCACTTTAGCATGGGCAAGGGCCCGACGGACACCTTCAATGCAGATGGAGCGCTTGATGACTTCAATCCATGGACAGGCGTCCACCAGCCGCTGCACTAAGCGAAGTAGCTCCTGTGCATGGCTTCCAATGGCCACAATCCGCGCTTATAAGGCCCTTCATGGCCTGTTCAACGACCTTGTGGAGCTCGACCATTGCTTCATTTGGTCGCTCAGGGCACGGATGTCCGCCTCGATATCGAGACCGAACACCTTTTCCGTCGAGCTCCCTCCTTGGCGCGGTAGAATGCGGCATCGGACACACTACGGGCAAATCTGCGAATGCTCCCGAGAGCTCCGAATCCGGGTAAGTAATAGCTAATTCACTTTCACATGCTTGCTTTGCATAAAGAATGCCTTACCCGCCGCTATCTTCTTTAATAATTCAATTTCTTGGAGGGCTTTTTGGGCCTCGGCCTTAGCAGCTTTGGCACTCTCAAGAGCCGAGGCGAGCTCGGACTCTCGAGTCTTCGAGTCACGCTCCAAACTCTCGTGTTTTTCCACGAGAGCTTGGAGCTCTTGCCGTACCTTGCCAAGCTGCGCCTCCCTCTTCTCTCGCTCGGTGCGTTCCGCAACCGCTTTGTTTTCGACCACGGACACCGCTTCCTTCAGGGTCGCCACCTCGTTCGTGGCCCCTGCAGTACCCATGTTATTCCTGTTATTTTTTGCAACCGAAACCTTTCTATAAGGTATTTCTTTAACAAGGTACTACTTACCTTCCTTGTCCTCGAGCTGCTTCTTGGCTTGGCCGAGCTCGTTCTCGGACCGCTCGAGGCTCTGCTTCAACGCATCGACCTCCGTAGTCAGTGCGGCAGAGGTCAGCAGCGCAGCCTGCATTCCCATATTGACATACTTATGCTAGACCTGCGTATATCTTTTTAGATCCTTAGTCCGACTTTTCTTTCCGAACACCGAACTAAGCATCAGGGGCTACTGTCTATGCGGTAATATTTTTACATATTCTAAACTTACCTCAAAGCCTGTTAGAAGGCTGGTACAGGCTTCGGTCAGCCCGCTCTTGGCGGACTGAACTGTCCGGATCACCTCACTCATAACAGTACGGTGCTCCTCCTCGATGGAGGCGCTGTTAAGCGCCTCCAGTAAGCTATCCGGTGCCTCCGGTTGGACGGAGGATACCGGAGTCTTACCCTTCTTGTGAAGGGACCGCTTGCCGGACTCCGGAACCGCTGAAGGTTCCGGCATGGAGTCCGGACAAGGGTCGGGCTTAGAGCCCCTGGGGGTCTTGCCCCCCACGCGCCTGGAGTCCGGGAGGTTGCCTTGTGGCGCCTCCTGCGCCACTTCCTCTTGACCAAGCCCCTCTTGGGGCCCCACCGCGGCGTCGTCCGCGGCGTGAGGTGAGGAGGCGGTCGGAAGTGAAGTACTCTCCATTTCCGACGAACTCAGGGACCCGCTTGTCGAAGCGGCGAACTCGCCCTTGGGCGGGCTACATGATGGTTCGGTATTAGAGAACACTATGCAATGATAAAAAAGCCATGAGTATCCGGGTACTTACGATCTCGCCAGGGGCTTGGCCCTTGTTGGTGGAGAAGTCCGGAGGAAGGGTTCTTCCCTTCTTGGACCCTCCGGCCTCCCCAGTTGGGGCAGCCTTCCTTTTCCTCTCCTCCCCCGCTGGGGGAGAAGCTTCTTCTTCTTCCTCCTCCTCATCCTCAGGAGAAGATTCTGCTTCAGAATCTGACAGCACCTGGCGTCGGGAGCTCCTTCGAGTTCCCGCGGTCTCCTTCTTGGCCTTCTTCTTTGGCACCACATGGGGTGCCGGAGCCAGCAGCCCCGTCAATCGGGCGTCCGCTGGGTCTTCTGGCAAAGGAGCCGGACAGTTAATCTGTCCGGACGTCTTCAGTCAGTCCTGTCATAGAATAGGGAGTTTTTAGATCCCATGTAGAGTCAATCTATGAAAAAAGAGTCCTGTAAAGGGTAAAATAACTTACCTCGCCGGCTTGACACCGCGAGCTGTATCCGCGATCTTTGTTAGCGGATGCGGGGGCTTCAGCGCCCTTGAACAGCACCTTCCAGGCATCTTCGTACGTAGTGTCGAAGAGCCGGCTCAAGGTTCGGTACTGTGCCGGATCGAACTCCCACAAATTGAAGGCCCGTTGTTGGCATGGGAGAATCCGGTGGATGAGCATCACCGGATTACGTCGACAAGCCTGAGATTCTTGTCCGCCAGGTTTCGGACGCATGTTTGGAGTCCGGATAGCTCGTCCGAATCCCCCCACTTCAGGCCCGTCTCTTTCCATGACGAGAGCCGTGTGGGGAAGCCAGATCTGAATTCGGGGGCCGCCACCCATTCAGGGTCGCGTGGCTCGGTGATGTAGAACCAACCCGATTGCCACCCCTTTATTGTCTCCATAAAGGAGCCCTCAAGCCATAGGACTTTGGCCATCTTGCCGACCATGGCGCCTCAAGATTCGGCTGACGGGCCGCCCCACAACCTTCGGCCTGACATTAAAGGTCTTCATCCATAGGCGAAGTGGGGCTGGATGCAGAGGAAGGCCTCGCACCTGATTTATAAACGCCGAGATGTTGAGGACGAAATTCGGGGCCAGGTCGTGGAAGTCCAGGCCATAGTAGAACATGAGCCCCCGGACAAATGGATGAAGTGGAAAACCTAGTCCGCGGAGGAAGTGGGGGAGGAACACCACCCTCTCATGGGGCCTGGGGGTTGGAATGAGCTGCCCCGCGTCGGGAAGCCTGTGCGCGATATCGCCGGACAAGTATCCGGCCTCCCACAGTCTTGTGGTGTGCCTCTCCGTGACGGAGGAGGCCATCCATCTGCCTCCCGCTCCTGACATGGTTGGAGAAGGTTGAGGAGGAATGTGCGGACTTGGGCGCTAGAGCTCGAGTGCGCGGAAATGGATGAGCAAAGGAGGAAGAAGGAGTAGGTGAAAAGGTGGATCCTTATCCCCTTATATGAATGACGAAGCTATGCGTCCCCCACCAGCCTGGTAAAACTCGCTTATCTCCCAAGCGCCGTAATCAATGGTGCGGATGGGTTACCCACGTCCGTATTGATGAGAATCCCGGAATAAGGGGGCACGATCTATGCTTTGATAAGACGTGCCAAGGAAACCGCCTCGCTAAACGCGCTAAGGTGGAACGGTAAAAAACGATTCATAAAAAGGCCTGGCCGTGGTGTGATGTCACGCCGCGGAATACGTCAGCAGATCTGTGCAAAAGTTATTCTCTCTATGATGGTATGTGGAACTTGTTTTGCAGAGCCAGACACTATCCTGGTGTTCAAAACCTTCTATGAAGTATTCGGAGGAGGAACCCGCCTTGCAATGCCGAAGACAATATGCGCGCCCGGACTCGTCGTCATTGAAGCCTGGTTCAGGCTACTGAGGAGTCTGGACTAGGGGTGTCCGGATGGCCGAACTATCATCACGGCCGGACTCCCAGACTATGAAGATACAAGATTGAAGACTTCGTCCCGTGTCCGGATGGGACTTTCCTTGGCGTGGAAGGGAAGCTTGGCGATACGGATATGTAGATCTCCTACCATTGTAACCGACTCTGTGTAACCCTAACCTATCTGGTGTTTATATAAACCGGAGGGTTTTAGTCCGTAGGACGAAGAACAATCATACCACAGGCTAGCTTCTAGGGTTTAGCCTCCTTGATCTCGTGGTAGATCTACTCTTGTACTACCCATATCATCAATATTAGTCAAGCGGGGAGTAGGGTATTACCTCCATCGAGAGGGCCCGAACACTGGTAAAAACATCATGTCCCTTGTCTCCTGTTACCATCCGCCTAGACGCATACGATTCGGGACCCCCTACCCGAGATCCGCCGGTTTGACACCAACACTTTCGCGATACATCAAGATCGTGTCGAATCAAGAACACAAGAGAGAGAGATCAAACACATAGCTACTGGTACATACCCTCAGCCCCGAGGGTGAACTACTCCCTCCTCGTCATGGAGAGCGCCGAGATGATGAAGATGGCCATCGGTGATGATTCCCCCCTCCGACAGGGTGCCGGAACAGGGTCCCGATTGGTTTTTGGTGGCTACAGAGGCTTGCAGCGGTGGAACTTCCGATCTAGGTTATGTTCTGGGGTGTTCTGTATATATAAGAGGTTTTGGCATCGGGAACAAGTCAGGGGGGGGGGTCTCCGGGCTGTCTACGAGGTAGGGGGGGCGCACCCAGGGGGTGGGCGCGCCTCCCACCCTCGTGGGCAGCCCGGGCCTCTTCTGGCCCAACTCTTTTACTCCATGGCCTTCTTCTGGTCCAAAAATAAGCTCCGTCAAGTTTTAGGTCAATTGGACTCCGTTTGGTTTTCCTTTTCTGCAAAACTCAAAAACAAGGGAAAAAAACAGAAACTAGCACTGGGCTCTAGGTTAATAGGTTAGTCCCAAAAATCATATAAAATAACATATAAATGTATATAAAACATCCTAGATGGATAATATAATAGCATGAATATTTCATAAATTATAGATACGTTGGAGACGTATCACTCGACCTATCTTGTTTTTGTAAATATGATTAGTTCATCGTTCCTGATTCAGCCTATTATGAATGAAACATGTTTGCAATGACAATTAGAGATTATAGGTGCTCATGCCATGCTTAATTAGCTAGAAGTTTATAATGGTTTACCTTGAATGCCAACATGCTATTAAAATGGTTGTGATGTGGTATGATAGGGTGGTATCCTCCTTTGAACGACTCGAGTGGCTTGACTTGGCACATGTTCACGCATGTAGTTGAAACAAAATCAACATAGCCTCCACGATATTTATGTTCATGGTGAATTATATCCTACTCATGCTTGCACTCAGTGTTGATTAATTTTAATGCATGTTTATGACTGTTGTCGCTCTCTAGTTGGTCGCTTCCCAATCTTTTTCTAGCCTTTACTTGTACTAAGCGGGAAAACTGCTTGTGCATCCACTTCCATAAACCCCAAAGTTATTCCATATGAGTCCACCATACCTTCCTATATGCGGTATCTACCTGCCGTTCCAAGTAAATTTGTATGTGCCAAACTCTAAACCTTCAAATGAAATTCTGTTTTGTATGCTTGAATAGCTCATGTATCAACTAGGGTTGTCTCAGATCTTCCATGCTAGGCGGGTTATTCTCAAGAGGAGTGGACTCCGCTCCTCACTCCATAGAAAATGGCTGGTCACCGGGATGCCCAGTCCCATGCTCAAACCAAATCAAAATAATTGCAAACAAAACTCCCCTGTGATTGTTGTTAGTTGGAGGCACCCGTTGTTTTCGTGCAAGCCATGGATTGATGCTTGTTGGTGGTGGGGGAGTATAAACTTTACCATTCTGCTTGGGAACCGCCTATAATGTGTGTAGCATGGAAGATATCGAGATCTCTCGGTTGTTATGTTGACAATGAAAGTATACCACTCAAAATATTATTTATCTCTATTTCAAAAACCGAGCTCTGGCACCTCTACAAATCCCTGTTTCCCTCTGCGAAGGGCCTATCTATTTACTTTTATGTTGAGTCATTATCCTCTTATCAAAAAGCACCAGCTAGAGAGCACTGCTGTCATTTGCATCCATTACTATTAATTTATATTGAGTATGACTATGACTGGATCTCTTTTACCATGAATTACAATGTCTAGTCAGTCCTTGATCTTCAGAGGTGCTCTGCATTTATGTTTTGCGGTCTCAGAAAGGGCTAGCGAGATACCATCTTTTTATATCATATTATGATTGTTTTGAGAAAGTGTTGTCATCTGAGATTTATTATTATTATTGCTCGCTAGTTGATTATGTCATTGATATAAGTAAACATGAGACCTAAGTGTTATTTTGAATATGGTTAGTTCATAATCTTTGCTGAAAACTTGAATGCTGGCTTTACATATTTACAACAACAAGAGCAAACAGAGTTTGTAAAAGTTTTTCTTTATCACTTTCAGTTTGTCAACTGAATTGCTTGAGGACAAGCAAAGGTTTAAGCTTGGGGGAGTTGACACGTCTCCATTGTATCTACTTTTCCAAACACTTTTGCCCTTGTTTTGGACTCTAACTTGCATGATTTGAATGGAACTAACCCGGACTGACGCTATTTTTCAGTAGAATTGCCATGGTGTTATTTTTGTGCAGAAATAAAAGTTCTCGGAATGACCTTAAACTTCACGGAGAATATTTTTGGAATTAATAAAAAATATTGGCAAAAGAATCAAGACCAGGGGGCCCACACACATCCCACGAGGTGGGCACGCCCCCCATGCCTCGTGGGCCCCCTGGTGCTCCACCGACCTCAACTCCAACTCTATATATTCACGTTCGGGGAGAAAAAAATCAGAGAGAAGGATTCATCGCGTTTTACGATACGGAGCCACCGCCAAGCCCTAATCTCTCTCGGGAGGGCTGATCTGGAGTCCGTTCGGGGCTCCGGAGAGGGGAATCCGTCGCCGTCGTCATCATCAACCTTCCTCCATCACCAATTTCATGATGCTCACCGCCGTGAGTGAGTAATCTCATCATAGGCTTGCTGGACGGTGATGGGTTGGATGAGATTTATCATGTAATCGAGTTAGTTTTGTTAGGGTTTGATCCCTAGTATCCATTATGTTCTAAGATTGATGTTGCTATGACTTTGCTATGCTTAATGCTTGTCACTAGGGCCTGAGTGCCATGATTTCAGATCTGAACCTATTATGTTTTCATGAATATGTGTGAGTTCTTGATCCTATCTTGCAAGTCAATAGTCACCTACTATGTGTTATGATCCCAGTAACTCAAGTGACAATAATCGGGACCACTCCCGGTGATGATCATAGTTTGAGGAGTTCATGTATTCACTAAGTGTTAATGCTTTGGTCTGGTACTCTATTAAAAGGAGGCCTTAATATCCCTTAGTTTCCAATAGGACCCCGCTGCCACGGGAGGGTAGGACAAAAGATGTCATGCAAATTCTTTTTCTTTAGCACGTATGACTATATTCGGAATACATGCCTACATTACATTGATGAACTGGAGCTAATTCTGTGTCACCCTATGTTATAACTATTGCATGAGGAATCGCATCCGACATAATTATCGATCACTGATCCATTGCCTACGAGCTTTTCACATATTGATCTTTGCTTAGTTACTTTCCACTGTTACAATTACTAGAAATATTTTACTGTCACTTTTGCCACCGTTACCGTTACTTCCATACTACTTTCCTACTAAATACTTTGCTGCAGATATTAAGTTATCCAGGTGTGGTTGAATTGACAACTCAACTGCTAATACTTGAGAATATTCTTTGGCTCCCCTTGTGTCGAATCAATAAATTTGGGTTGAATACTCTACCCTCGAAAACTGTTGCGATCCCCTATACTTGTGGGTTATCACTGTCTCTAATGCATAACCCCAAAACGATAGTGGTAAATTGCTAAGAGACATCATAGATCGCACCATATCTAATAAAGTACGGTTATGACGTTCGGACACACCATTATGCGGTGGTGTTCCAGGTGGCGTGAGTTGCGAAACTATTCCACATTGTTTCAAATGAAGACCAAACTCATAACTCAAATATTCACCTCCACGATCAGATCGTAGAAAACTTTTATTTTCTTGTTATGATGATTTTCTACTTCACTCTGAAAAATGTTTCAGACTTATGTTTCATCAAGTAGATATACCCATATCTGCTCAAATCATCTGTGAAGGTCAGAAAATAACGTTTCCCGCCGTGAGCCTCAACACTAATCGGACAACATACATCAGTATGTATTATTTCCAATAATTTAGTTGCTCGCTCCATTGTTCCGGAGAACGGAGTCTTAGTCATCTTGCCCATGAGGCATGGTTCGCAAGCATCAAGTGATTCATAATCAAGTGATTCCAAAAGCCCATCTGCATGGAGTTTCTTCATGCGCTTTACACCAATATGACCTAAACGGCAAGCACAAATAAGTTGCACTATCATTGTTAACTTTGCATCTTTTGGCATCAATATTATGAATATGTGTATCATTACGATCGAGATTCAATAAACCATTCGCATTGGGTGTATGACCATAGAAGGTTTTATTCATGTAGATAGAACAACAATTATTCTCTGACTTACATGAATAACTGTATTGCAATAAACATGATAAAATCATATTTATGCTCAACGCAAACACCAAATAATATTTATTTAGGTTCAACGCTAATCCCGAAGTAGAGGGAGTGTGCAATGGTGATCTTATCAACCTTGAAATCACTTCCAACACACATCATCACCTCGCCCTTAACTAGTCTCTGTTTATTTTGCAACTCATGTTTCGAGTTACTACTCTTAGCAACTGAACTAGTATCAAATACTGAGGGGTTGCTATAAACACTAGTAAAGTACACATCAATAACATATATATCAAATATACCTTTGTTCACTTTGCCATCCATCTAATCCGCCAAATACTTGGGGCAGTTCCGCCCAAAGGACTGTCCCTTTGCAAGAGAAGCACTTAGTCTCGTGCTTAGGTCTAGACTTGGGCTTCTTCACTTGAGCAACAACTTGCTTGCCGTTCTTCTTGAAGTTCCCCTTCTTCCCTTTGCCCTTTTTCTTGAAACTAGTGGTCTTGTCAACCATCAACACTTGATGCTTTTCTTGATTTCTACCTTCGCCGATTTTAGCATCGTGAAGAGCTTGAGAATTGTTTTCATCATCCCTTGCATATTATAGTTCATCACAAAGTTCTAGTAACTTGGTGATAGTGACTAGAGAACTTTGTCAATTACTATCTTATCTGGAAGATTAACTCCCACTTGATTCAAGCAATTGTAGTACCTGCATAATCGAGCACACGCTCACTAGCTGAGAAATTCTCCTCCATCTTGTAGGCAAAGTAATGTCAGAGGTCTCATACCTCTTGACACGGGCATGAGTATGAAATACCAATTTCAACTCTTGGAACATCTTATATGCTCCGTGGCGTTCAAAACATTTTTGAAGTCCCGGTTCTAAGCCGTAAAGCATGGTGCACTAAACTATGAAGTTGTCATCATACCGAGCATGTCAAAATGTTCATAACGTTTGCATCTGCTCCTGCAATAGTTTTGTCACCTAGCGGTGCATCAAGGACATAATTTTTCTGTGCAGCAATGAGGAAAATCCTCAGATCACGGACCAAGTCCGCATCATTGCTACTATCATCTTTCAACTTATATTTCTCTAGGAACATATAAAAAATAAACAGGGAGCTACATCACGAGCTATTGATCTATAACATAGACATGCAAAATACTACCAGGACTAAGTTCATGATAAATTAAAGTTCAATTAATCATATTACTTAAGAACTCCCACTTAGATAGACATCCCTCTCATCATCTAAGTGATCACGTGATCCAAATCAACTAAACCATGTCCGATAATCACGTGAGATGGAGTAGTTTTCAATGGTGAACATCACTATGTGGATCATATCTACTATACGATTCACGCTCATCCTTTCGGTCTCAGTGTTCCGAGGCCATATCTGCATATGCTAGGCTCGTCAAGTTTATCCAAGTATTTTGCGTGTGCAAAACTGGCTTGCACCCGTTGTATGTGAACGTAGAGCTTATCACACCCGATCACCACGTGGTGTCTCGGCACGACGAACTGTAGCAACGGTCCATACTCAGGGAGAACACTTGTACCTTAAAATTTAGTGAGAGATCATCTTATAATGCTACCGTCGAACGAAGCAAAATAAGATGTATAAAAGATAAACATCACATGCAATCAAAATATGTGACATGTTATGGCCATCATCATCTTGTGCCTTTGATCCCCATCTCCAAAGTACCGTCATGATTTCTATCGTCACCGTCATGACACCATGATCTCTATCATCTTGATCTGTATCAACGTGTCGTCATATGGTCGTCTCGCCAACTATTGTTTTTGCAACTATTGCTATCGCATAGCGATAAAGTAAAGCAATTACATGGCGCTTGCGTCTTATGCAATAAAGAGACAACCATAAGGCTCCTGCCAGTTGCCGATAATTTCAAAAACATGATCATCTCATACAAAAATTTATATCTCATCACGTCTTGACCATATCACATCACAACATGCCCTACAAAAACAAGTTAGACGTCCTCTACTTTGTTGTTGCAAGTTTTACGTGGCTGCGACGGGCTTAGCAAGAACCGTTCTTACCTACGCATCAAAACCACAACGATTTTTCGTTAAGTGTGCTGTTTTAACCTTCAACAAGGACCGGGCATAGTCAAACTCGATTCAACTAAAGCTGGAGAAACAGACACCCACTAGCCACCTGTGTGCGAAGCACGTCGGTAGAACTAGTCTCATGAACGCGGTCATGTAATGTCGGTCTGGGCCGCTTCATCCAACAATACCACCGAATCGAAGTATGACATGCTGGTAAGCAGTATGACTATTATCGCCCATAACTCTTTGTGTTCTACTCATGCGTATAACATCTACGCATAGACCTGGCTCTGATGCCACCGTTAGGGAACATAGTAATTTCAAAAAATTTACCTACGATCACGCAAGATCTATCTATGTGATGCATAACAACGAGCGGGGAGAGTGTGTCCACGTACCCTCGTGGACCAAAAGCGTTAAGTAACGCGGTTGATGTAGTCGAACATCTTCACGATCCAACTGATCCAAGTACCGAACGTACGGTACCTCCGCGTTAAGCACACGTTCAGCTTGATGACATCCCTCATACTCTTGATCTAGTTGAGGCCGAGGGAGAGTTCCGTCAGCACGACGGCCTGGCGACGGTGATGATGAAGTTACCGGCGTAGGGCTTCGCCTAAGCACTACGACGATATGACCGGGGTGTAAAACTGTGTAGGGGGCACCACCCACGGCTAAGAGATTGTCTGTTCTGTGTTGTGCTATTGGGGTGCCCCCTGGCCATGTATATAAAGGAGGGGAGGGAAGAGGTGGCCGGTCCAAGAGCGGCACGCCAGGTGTGGGGAATCCTACTAGGACTCCCAAGTCCAAGAAGGATTACCCTCCTCTTTCCTATTCGGAGTAGGAGAGAAGGAAAGAGAGGGAGAGGGAGAAGGAAAGGGGGGCCTGTTGGGGAACGTAGCAGAAATTCAAAATTTTCCTACGTGTCACCAAGATCTATCTATGGAGAAACCAGCAACGAGGGGAAGGAGAGTGCATCTACATACCCTTGTAGATTGCTAAGCGGAAGCGTTCAAGAGAACGGGGTTGATGGAGTCGCACTCTGCCGTGATCCAAATCACCGATGATCCTAGCGCCGAACGGACGGCACCTCCGCGTTCAACACACGTACAGCCCGGGGACGTCTCCTCCTTCGTGATCCAGCAAGGGGAGAGGAGAAGTTGAGGGAAAACTCCGACAACACGACGACATGGTGGTGATGGAGCTCGTGGTTCTCCGGCAGAGCTTCGCTAAGCACTACGGAGGAGGAGGAAGTGTTGGAGGAGGGAGGGGCTGCGCCAGGGGAAGGGTGCGGCTGCCTTCTCTCTCCCTCACTATATATAGGGGTAAGGGGTGGAGGAGGCGCCTAGGGTTTCCTAGGGAGGGCGGCGGCCACATGGGAAACCCTAGATGGGTTTGGGCGCCCCACCCCTTAGGAAACTTGCCCCCAAGCCGGGAAGGGGCTGCCCTAGGGAGGCGCCCCCACCTCTCCCCGGTTACATGAGAGGGGTTGGGAGGGGCGCACCACCCCTTAGTGGGCTGGTTTTCCCCTTCCCCTTTGGCCCATGAGGCCCTCCAACACTTGTCGGGGCTCCCGAAACACCTTTCGGTCATGCTGGCCATAGCCTGGTACCCCCAAAACACTTCCGGACTCCAATACCCTTCGTCCAATATATCGATCTTCACCGCCGGACCATTCCGGAACTCCTCGTGGCGTCCGGGATCACATCCGGGACTCCGAACAACCTTCGGTAACCACATACTATTTCCCATAACAACTCTAGCGTCACCGAACCTTAAGTGTGTAGACCCTACGGGTTCGGAAACCATGCGCATATGACCGAGACGTTCTCCGGTCAATAACCAACAGCGGGATCTGGATACCCATGTTGGCTCCCACATGTTCCACGATGATCTCATCGGATGAACCACGATGTCGAGGATTCAATCAATCCCGTATTCAATTCCCTTCGTCTAGCGGTATTGTACTTGCCCGAGATTCGATCGTCGGTATCCCGATACCTTGTTCAATCTCGTTACAGGCAAGTCTCTTTACTCGTTCCGTAACACATCATCCCGTGATCAACCCCTTGGTCACATTGTGCACATTATGATGATGTCCTACCGAGTGGGCCCAGAGATACCTCTCCGTCAATCGGAGTGACAAATCCCAGATTCGATTCGTGCCAACCCAACAGATACTTTCGGAGATACCTGTAATGAACCTTTATAGCCACCCAGTTACGTTGTGACGTTTGGTACACCCAAAGCATTCCTACGGTATCCGGGAGTTTCACAATCTCATAGTCTAAGGAAATGATACTTGACATTAGAAAAGCTTTAGCATAAGAACTCCGATCTTTGTGCTAGGCTTAGGATTGGGTCTTGTCCATCACATCATTCTCCTAATGATGTGATCCCGTTATCAATGACATCCAATGTCCATGGTCAGGAAACCGTAACCATCTATTGATTAACGAGCTAGTCAACTAGAGGCTTACTAGGGACATGGTGTTGTCTATGTACCCACACATGTATCTGAGTTTCCTTTCAATACAATTATAGCATGGATAATAAACGATTATCATGAACAAGGAAATATACTAATAACTAATTTATTATTGCCTCTAGGGCATATTTCCAACAGTCTCCCACTTGCACTAGAGCCAATAATCTAGTTCACATCGTCATGTGATTAACACTGATAGGTCACATCGCCATGTGACCAACATCCAAAGAGTTTACTAGTGTTTGTAAACTAGTTCACATCATCATGTGATTAAGACTCAATGAGTTCTGAGGTTTGATCATGTTTTGCTTGTGAGAGAGGTTTTAGTCAACTGATCTGAACCTTTCAGATCCGTGTGAGCTTTGCAAATTTCTAGGTCATATTGTAAACTCTGCTTCCACGCTCCACTTGGAGCTATTCCAAATGGTTGCTCAACTATACGTATCCGGTTTGCTACTCGAGTCACTTTCGGATAGGTGTTAAAGCTTGCACCGACGTAACCCTTTACGCCGAACTCCTTATCACCTCCATAATCGAAACATGTCCTTATTTACTCCAAGGACAATTTTGATCATCGTCCAATGATCCATTCCTGGATCATTCTTGTACCCTCGACCGACTCATGGCAAGGCACACTTCCTAAGCGGTACACAAAGATAGCATACCAGAGAGCCTACGTCTAAGGCATAGGGGACGACCTTCATCCTTTCTCTCTTTTCTGCCGTGGTCGAGCTTTAAGTCTTAACTTCATACCTTACATCTCAGGCAAGAACTCCTTCTTTGACTGATCCATCTTGAACACCTTCAAGATCCTGTCAAGGTATATGCTCATTTCAAAGTACCATTAAGCGGTTTTGATCTATCCCTATAGATATCGATGCTCAATGTTCAAGTAGCTTAATACAGGTTTTCACTTGAAAAACACTTTTCAAATAACCCTATATGCTTTCCAGAAATTCTACATCCTTTCTGATCAACAATATGTCAACAACATATACTCATCAAAATTCTATAGTGCTCCCACTCACTTCTTTGGAAATACAAGTTTCTCATAAACTTTGTATAAACCCAAAATCTTTGATCATCTTATCAAAGAGTATATTCCAACTCCGAGATGCTTACTCCGGTCCATGGAAGGATCATCGAGCTAGCATACCTTTCAAGCATCCTCGGGATCGACAAAACCTTCTCGATTGTATCTCATACAACCTTTCCTTACTTAACCGGTAAGGAAACTCGCTTTGACATCCATCTCGCTAGATTTCATAAATGCAGCTAATGCTAACATGATTCCGACGGACTTAAGCATCGCTACGGATGAGAAAATCTCATCGTAGTCAACTTGTGAAAAACTCTTTGCCACAAGTCGAGCTTCATAGACGGTGACATTACCGTCCATGTCCGCTCTTCTTCTTAAAAATCCATTTATCTCAATAGCTTGCCGATCATCGGGAAAGTCCACCAAAGTCCATGCTTTGTTCTGATACATGGATCCTATCTCGGATTTCATGGCCTCTAACCATTTGTCGGAATATGGGCCCACCATCGCTTCTCCATAGCTCGTGGGTTCATTGTTGTCTAGCAACATGACCTTCAAGACATGATTACTGTACCACTCAAGCAAGACGCATCCTTGTCACCCCACGAGGTACGGTAGTGACTTGATCCGAAGTTTTCATGATCACTATCATAAGCTTCTACTTCAATTGGTGTAGGTGCCACAGAACAACTTCCCGTGCCTGCTACACACTAGTTGTAGTGACGGTTCAATAACCATATCAAGTCTCCACCATCTTCCCACTCAACTTTTCGAGACAAACTTTTCCTCGAGAAAGGACTGATTCAAGAAACAATCCCTATTGCTTTCGGATCTGAATTAGGAGGTATACCCAACTGTTTTGGGTGTCCTATGAAGATGCATTTTATCCGCTTTGGGTTCGAGCTTATCAACCTGAAACTTTTTCACATAAGCGTCGCAACCCCAAACTTTTAAGAAACGACAACTTAGGTTTCTCCAAACCATAGTTCAAACAGGTCGCCTCAACGTAATTACGTGGTGCCCTATTAAAGTGAGTGTGGTTGTCTCTAATGCCTAACCCATGAACGATAGTGGTAATTCGATAAGAGACATCATGGTACGCACCATATCTAATAGGGTGCAACTATCATGTTCGGACACACCATCACACTATGGTGTTCCAGCGGTATTAATTGTGAAACAATTTCCACTATGTCTTAATAGCGTGCCAAAGCTCAGAATCTCAGATACTCATCTCTATGATCATATCATAGACATTTTATCCTCTTGTCACGATGATCTTTAACTTCACTCTGAAATTACTTGAACCATTCAATAATTACGACTTGTGTTTCATCAAGTAAATATACTCAAGATTCTACTCAAATCATCTGTGAAGTAAGAACATAACGATATCCATCAAGGTTTCAAAGATTCGTTGGACTGCACACATCAAAATGTATTACTTCCAACAAGTTGCTTTCTTGTTCCATTTCAACCGAAAAATGAGGCTTTCAGTCATCTTGCCCATGTGGTATGATTTGCATGTCTCAAGTGATTCAAAATCAAGTGAGTCCAAACGGTCCATTTGCATGGAGTTTCTTCATGCATATACTGGTTCGCATGTCTCAAACTTTTCAAAAATGAGTGAGTCCAAAGATCCATCAACATGGAGCTTCTTCACGCGTTCTATACCAATATGACTCAAATGGCAGTGCCACAAGCAGGTGGTACTATCATTACTATCTTATATCTTTTGGCATGAAAATGTGTATCACTACGATCGAGATTCAATAAACCATTCCTTTAGGTGCAAGACCATTGAAAGTATTATTCAAATAAATAGAGTAACCATTATTCTCCTTAAATGAATAATCAGACGCGATAGACATAATCCAATCATGTCTATGCTCAATGCAATCACCAAATGACAATTATTCAGGTTTAATACTAATCTTGATGGTAGAGGGAGCGTGCGATGTTTGATCAAATCAAACTTGGAAACACTTCCAACACATATCGTCAGCTCACCTTTAGCTAGTCTCCGTTTATTCCGTAGCTCTTTTATTTCGAGTTACTAACACTTAGTAACCGAACCGGTATCTTAATACCCTGGTGCTACTAGGAGTACTAGTAAAGTACACATTAACATAATGTATATCCAATATACTTCTATTGACCTTGCCAGCCTTCTCATCTACCAAGTATCTAGGGTAATTCTGCTCCAAAGGTCTGCTCCCCTTATTACGTAAGCACTTAGTCTCGGGTTTGGGTTCAACCTTGGGTTTCTTCACTAGAGCAAGAACTGATTTGCCGCTTCATGAAGTATCCCTTCTTGCCCTTGCCCTTCTTGAAACTAGTGGTTTCACCAACCATCAACAATTGATGCTCCTTCTTGATTTCTACTTTCGTGGTGTCAAACATCGTGAATACCTCAAGGATCATCATATCTATCCCTGATATGTTATAGTTCATCACGAAGCTCTAGCAGCTTGGTGGCAATGACTTTGGAGAAACATCACTATCTCATCTGGAAGATCAACTCCCACTCGATTCAAGTGATTGTTGCACTCAGACAATCTGAGCACAAGCTCAACGATTGAGCTTTTCTCCCTTAGTTTGCATGCTAAGAAAATCGTCGGAGGTCTTATACCTTTTGACGTGGGCACAAGCCTGAAATCCCAATTTCAGCCCTCAAAACATCTTATATGTTTCGAGAAACGCCTTTGGTGCCTCTACTCTAAACCATTTAACCGAACTATCACGTAGTTATCAAAACGTGTATGTCCGATGTTCGCAACATCCACGCATCGACGTTTGGGGTTCGCACACCGAAGCGGTGCATTAAGGACATAAGCTTTCTTACATCCGCATAATCGCCATCACAACTTTCAACTATATTTTCTCTAGGAACATATCTAAACAAAGTGGAACTAAAACGCGAGCCATTTATATAATTTGCAAAGATCTTTTGACTATGTTCAGGATAATTAAGTTCATCTCATGAACTCCCACTCAGATAGACATCCCTCCGGTCATCTAAGTGATTACATGATCCGAGTCAACTAGGCCGTGTCCGATCATCACGTGAGACGGACTAGTCATCATCGGTGAACATCTTCATGTTGATCGTATCTACTATACGACTCATGCTTGACCTTTCGGTCTCTTGTGTTCCGAGGCCATGTCTGTACATGCTAGGCTCGTCAAGTCAACCTAAGTGTTTCGCGTGTGTAAATCTGGCTTACACCCGTTGTATGTGAACGTAAGAATCTATCACACCCGATCATCACGTGGTGCTTCGGAACGAAGAACTTTCGCAACGGTGCACGCTTAGGGGAACACTTTCTTGAAATTTTAATGAGGATCATCTTATTTACTACCGTCGTTCTAAGCAAATAAGATGTATAATCATGATAAACATCACATGCAATCAAATAGTGACATGATATGGCCAATATCATATTGCTCCTTTTGATCTCCATCTTCGGGGTTCCATGATCATCATCGTCACCGGCATGACACCATGATCTCCATCATCGTGTCTCCATGAAGTTGTCTCGCCAACTTATTACTTCTACTACTATGGCTACCGTTAGCAATAAAGTAAAGTAATTACATGGCGTTGTTCAATGACACGCAGGTCATACAATAAATAAAGACAACTCCTATGGCTCTCGCCGTTGTCATACTCATCGACATGCAAGTCGTGATTCCTATTACAAGAACATGATCAATCTCATACATCACATATCATTCATCACATTCTTCTTGGCCATATCACATCACATAGCATACCCTCGCAAAAACAAGTTAGACGTCCTCTAATTATTGTTTGCATGTTTTACGTGGCTGCTATGGGTTTCTAGCAAGAACGTTTCTTACCTACGCAAAACCACAACGTGATATGCCAATTGCTATTTACCCTTCATAAGGACCCTTTTCATCGAATCCGTTCCGACTAAAGTGGGAGATACTGGCACCCGCTAGCCACCTTATGCACCAAGTGCATGTCACCGGTGGAACCTGTCTCACGTAAGTGTACATGTAAGGTCGGTCCGGCCGCTTCATCCCACAATACCGTCAAACAAGATTGGACTAGTAACGGTAAGCATATTGAACAAAATCAACGCCCACAACTACTTTGTGTTCTACTCGTGCAAAGAATCTACGCAATAGACCTAGCTCAAGATGCCACTGTTGGGGAACGTAGCAGAAATTTAAAATTTTCCTACGTGTCACCAAGATCTATCTATGGAGAAACTAGCACCGAGGGAAGGAGAGTGCATCTACATACCCTTGTAGATCGCTAAGCGGAAGCGTTCAAGTGAACGGGGTTGATGGAGTCGTACTCGCCGTGATCCAAATCACCGATGATCCTAGCGCCGAACGGATGGCACCTCCGCGTTCAACACACGTACAGCCCGGGGACGTCTCCTCCTTCTTGATCCAGCAAGGGAGAGGAGAAGTTGAGGAAAACTCCGGCAACCTGACGGCGTGGTGGTGATGGAGCTCGTGGTTCTCCCGGCAGAGCTTCGCTAAGCACTACGGAGGAGGAGGAAGTGTTGGAGGAGGGAGGCTGCGCCAGGAAGGTGCGGCTGCCCTCTCTCTCTCCCTCACTATATATAGGGGTAAGGGGTGGAGGAGGCGCCCTAGGGTTCCCTAGGGAGGGCGGCGGCCACAGGGAAACCCTAGATGGGTTTGGGGCCCCACCCCTTAGGAAACTTGCCCCCCAAGCCGGGAAGGGGCTGCCCTAGGGAGGCGCCCCCACCTCTCCCGGTTACATGAGAGGGCTGGGAGGGGCGCACCACCCCTTAGTGGGCTGGTTTGCCCCTTCCCTTTGGCCCATGAGGCCCTCCAACACTTGTCGGGCTCCCAAACACCTTTCGGTCATGCCGCCATAGCCTGGTACCCCGGAACACTTCCGACTCCAATACCCTTCGTCCAATATATCGATCTTCACCGCGGACCATTCCGGAACTCCTCGTGGCGTCCGGGATCACATCCGGACTCGAACAACCTTCGTAACCACATACTATTTCCCATAACAACTCTAAGCGCCACCGAACCTTAAGTGTGTAGACCCTACGGGTTCGAAACCATGCACATGACCGAGACGTTCTCCGGTCAATAACCAACAGCGGATCTGGATACCCATGTTGGCTCCCACATGTTCCACGATGATCTCATCGGATGAACCACGATGTTGAGGATTCAATCAATCCCGTATTCAATTCCCTTTGTCTAGCGGTATTGTACTTGCCCGAGATTCGATCGTCGGTATCCCGATACCTTGTTCAATCTCGTTACGGCAAGTCTCTTTACTCATTCCGTAACACATCATCCCGTGATCAACCCCTTGGTCACATTGTGCACATTATGATGATGTCCTACCGAGTGGGCCCAGAGATACCTCTCCGTCAACCGGAGTGACAAATCCCGCCTCGATTCGTGCCAACCCAATGATACTTTCGGAGATACCGTAATGAACCTTTATAGCCACCCGATTACGTTGTAACGCTTTGGTACACCCAAAGCATTCCTACGGTAACCGGAGTTGCACAATCTCATGGTCTAAGGAAATGATACTTGACATTAGAAAAGCTTTAGCATACGAACTACGATCTTTGTGCTAGGCTTAGGATTGGGTCTTGTCCATCACATCATTCTCCTAATGATGTGATCCCGTTATCAATGACATCCAATGTCCATGGTCGAAAACCATAACCATCTATTGATTAACGAGCTAGTCAACTAGAGGCTTACTAGGGACATGGTGTTGTCTATGTACCCACACATGTATCTGAGTTTCCTTTCAATACAATTATAGCATGGATAATAAATGATTATCATGAACAAGGAAATATACTAATAACTAATTTATTATTGCCTCTAGGGCATATTTCCAACAGGGCCGCGCCCCCACCCCTTGTCCAATTCGGTTTGGGCAGGGGGGAGGCGTGCGCCACCTCTTGTCCCTTCTCATCTCTCTCCACTAAAGCCCAATAAGGCCCATTACTTCTCCCGACGAATTCCCGTAACTCTCTGATACTCCGAAAAATACCTGAATCACTCGGAACCATTCCGGTGTCCGAATATAGCCTTCCAATATATGAATCTTTACTCGACCATTTCGAGACTCCTCATCATGTCCGTGATCTCATCCGGGACTCCGAACAAACTTCAGTCATCAAATCACATAACTCATAATACAAATCGTCATCGAACGTTAAGCATGCGGACCCTACGGGTTCGAGAACTATGCAGACATGACCAAGACACATCTCTGGTCAATAACCAATAGCGGAACTTGGATGCTCATATTGGCTCCTACATATTCTACGAAGATCTTCATCGGTCAAACCGCATAAAAACATACGTTGTTCCCTTTGTCAACAGTATGTTACTTGCCCGAGATTCGATCGTCGGTATCATCATACCTAGTTCAATCTTGTTACCGGCAAGTCTCTTTACTCGTTCCGTAATGCATCATCCCGCAACTAACTCATTTGTCACATTGCTTGCAAGGCTCATACTGATGTGCATTACCGAGAGGGCCCAGAGATACCTCTCCGATACATGGAGTGACAAATCCTAATCTCGATCTATGCCAACCCAACAAACACATTTGGAGACACCTGTAGAGCATCCTTATAATCACCCAGTTACATTGTGAAGTTTGATAGCACATAAAGTGTTCCTCCGGTATTCGGGAGTTGCATAATCTCATAGTCTGAGGAACATGTATAAGTCATGAAGAAAGCAGTAGCAATGAAACTGTAATGATCATAATGCTAAGCTAACGAATGGGTCTTGTCCATCACATCATTCTCCTAATGATGTGATCCCGTTCATCAAATGACAACACATGTGTATGGTTAGGAAACATAACCATCTTTGATAAACGAGCTAGTCAAGTAGAGGCATACTAGGGACACTCTGTTTTTGTCTATGTATTCACACATGTACTAAGTTTCCGGTTAATACAATTCTAGCATGAATAATAAACATTTATCATGATATAAGGAAATAAATAATAATTTTTTATTGCCTCTAGGGCATATTTCCTTCACTCCGGTATTCGGGAGTTGCATAAGCTCATAGTCAGAGGAATATGTATAAGTTATGAAGAAAGCAATAGCAATAAAACTTAACGATCATTATGCTAAGTGATACGTCTCCAACGTATCTATAATTTTTTATTGTTCCATGTTATTATATATTCTGTTTTGGATGTTCAATGACTTTATTATACACTTTTATATTATTTTTGGGACTAACCTATTAACAGGAGGCCCAACCCAAATTGCTGTTTTTTGCCTATTTCAGTGTTTTAAAGGAAAAGGATATTAGACGGAGTCCAAACGGAATGAAACCTTCGGGAACGTGATTTTTGGAACAAACATGATCCAGTGGACTTGGAGTGGACGTCAAGCAATCAACGAGGAGGCCACAAGGCATGGGGGGCGCGCCGGATGTCTACTATGCAACCTTCTTCTTGTAGACGTTGTTGGGCCTCCAAGTGCAGAGGTTTGTAGGACACTCGCAAATTTCCCTCAAGTGGATGACCTAAGGTTTATCAATCCGTGGGAGGCATAGGATGAAGATGGTCTCTCTCAAACAACCCTGCAACCAAATAACAAAGAGTCTCTTGTCTCCCCAACACACCCAATACAATGGTAAATTGTATAGGTGCACTAGTTCGGCGAAGAGATGGTGATACAAGTGCAATATGGATGGTAGATATAGGTTTTTGTAATCTGTAAATATAAAAACAGCAAGGTAACTCATGATAAAAGTGAGCGTAAACAGTATTACAATGATAGGAAACAAGGCCTAGGGTTCATACTTTCACTAGTGCAAGTTCTCTCAACAATAATAACATAAATTGGACCATATAACTATCCCTCAACATGCAACAAAGAGTCACTCAAAAGTCACTAATAGAGGAGAACACACGAAGAGATTATGGTAGGGTACGAAACCACCTCAAAGTTATTCTTTCCGATCAATCCATTGGGCTATTCCTATAAGTGTCACAAACAGCCCTAGAGTTCGTAGTAAAATAACACCTTAAGACACACATCAACCAAAACCCTAATGTCACCTAGATACTCCAATGTCACCTCAAGTATCCGTGGGTATGATTATACGATATGCATCACACAATCTCAGATTCATCTATTCAACCAACACATAGAACCTCAAAGAGTGCCCCAAAGTTTCTACCGGAGAGTCAAGACAAAAACATGTGCCAACCCCTATGCATGGGTTCATGGGCGAAACCCGCAAGTTGATCACCAAAACATACATCAAGTGGATCACGTGATATCCCATTGTCACCACAGATAAGCACGACAAGACATACATCAAGTGTTCTAAAATCCTTAAAGACTCAATTCGATAAGATAACTTCAAAGGGAAAACTCAACCCATTACAAGATAGTAGAGGGGGAGAAGCATCATAAGATCCAACTATAATAGCAAAGCTCACGATACATCAAGATCATATCACCTCAAGAACACGAGAGAGAGAGAGAGATCAAACACATAGCTACTGGTACATACCCTCAGCCCCGAGGGTGAATTACTCCCTCCTCGTCATGGAGAACACCGGGATGATGAAGATGGCCACCGGTGAGGGTTCCCCCCTCCGGCAGGGTGCCGGAACAGGGTCTCGATTGGTTTTTGGTGGCTACAGAGGTTTGCGGCGACGGAACTCCCGATCTATTCTGTTCCCTAAAGGTTTTAGGGTATATGGGAATATATATGCGAAAGAAGTCGGTAAGGGGAGCCACAAGGGCCCCACGAGAGTGGAGGGCGCGCCCAGGGGGTTGGCGCGCCCCCTGGCTCGTGCTCTCCTTGTTGATCCCCTGACGTGCACTCCAAGTCTCCCGTATTGCTTCCTTTCCAAAAAAAACTTTTCCGAAGGTTTCATTCCGTTTGGACTCCGTTTGGTATTCCTTTTCTGTGAAACACTGAAACAAGGGAAAAACAGGAACTGGCACTGGGCTCTGGGTCAATAAGGTTAGTCCCAAAAATCATATAAAAGTGCTTATTAAAGCATATTAATCATCCAAAACAGAATATAATATAGCATGAAGCAATAAAAAATTATAGATACGTTGGAGACGTATCGAGCATCCCCAAGCTTAATTCCTGCTCGTCCTCGAGTAGGTAAATGATAAAAACAGAATTTTTGATGCGGAATGCTAGTTGGCATAATTTTTTAATGTAACCCTCTTAATTGTGGTATGAATATTCATATCCAAAAGATTCAAGATAAAAGTTTAATATTGACATAAAGCAATAATACTTCAAGCATACTAACTAAGCAATTATGTCTTCTCAAAATAACATGGCCAAAGAAAGTTCATCCCTACAAAATCATATAGTTTAGTCATGCTCCATTTTTGTCACACAAGAATGTTCTCATCATGCACAACCCCGATGACAAGCCAAGCAATTGTTTCATACTTTAGTAATCTCAAACCTTTTCAACTTTCACGCAATACATGAGCGTGAGCCATGGATATAGCACTATGGGTGGAATAGAATATAATGATGGGGGTTATGTGGAGAAGACAAAAAAGGAGAAAGTCTCACATCAATGAGGCTAATCAATGAGTTATGGAGATGTCCATCGATTTATGTTAATGCAAGGAGTAGGGATTGCCATGCAACGGATGCACTAGAGCTATAAATATATGAAAGCTCAACAAAAGAAACTAAGTGGGTGTGCATCCAACTTGCTTGCTCACGAAGACCAAGGGCATTTGAGGAAGCCCATTGTTGGAATATACAAGCCAAGTTCTATAATTAAAAATTCCCACTAGTATATGAAAGTGACAAAACAAGAGACTCTCTATCATGAAGATTATGGTGCTACTTTGAAGCACAAGTGTGGTAAAAAGGATAGTAACATTGTCCCTTCTCTCTTTTTCTCTCTTTTTTTGGGGCCTTCTTCTTCTTATTTTTATGGCCTTTCTCACTTTTTTCCCTCACTTGGGACAATGCTCTAGAAAATGATGATCATCACACTTCTATTTATTTACAACTCAATGATTACAACTCGATACTAGACAAAGTATGACTCTATATGAATGCCTCCGGCGGTGTACCGGGATATGCAATGAATCAAGAGTGACATGTATGAAAGAATTATGAATGGTGGCTTGGCCACAAATACTATGTCAACTACATGATCATGCAAAGCATTATGACAATGATGAACATGTCATGATAAACGGAATGGTGGAAAGTTGCATGGCAATATATCTCGAAATGGCTATGGAAATGCCATAATAGGTAGGTATGGTGGCTGTTTTGAGGAAGATATAAGGAGGTTTATGTGTGAAAGAGCGTATCATATCACGGGGTTTGGATGCACCGTGAAGTTTGCACCAACTATCAATGTGAGAAAGGGCAATGCACTGCATCAAGAGGCTAGCAATGATGGAAAGGTGAGAGTGCGTATAATCCATGGACTCAACATTAGTCATAAAGAACTCACATACTTATTGCAAAATCTACAAGTCATCAAAAACCAAGCACTACGCGCATGCTCCTAGGGGGATAGATTGGTAGGAAAACACCATCGCTCGTCCCCGACCGCCACTCCTAAGGAGGACAATCAAAGAGCACCTCATGTTTCAAATTTGTTACATAACGTTTACCATACGTGCATGCTACGGGACTTGCAAACTTCAACACAAGTATTTCTCAATTTCACAACTACTCAACTAGCACAACTTTAATATCACTACCTCCATATCTCAAAACAATCATCAAGCATCAAACTTCTCTTAGTATTCAGCACACTCATAAGAAAGTTTTTACTAGTCTTGAATACCTAAAATATTAGGATTAATTTCCCAATTTAAGCTAATTACTATGCTGTTTAAGACTCTCAAAATAATGTAAGTGAAGCACGAGAGAATAAAAGTTTCTATAAAACAAAACCACCGCCGTGCTCTAAAAGATATAAGTGAAGCACTAGAGCAAAAACTATATAGCTCAAAAGATATAAGTGAAGATCAATGAGTAGTCGAATAATTATGCAACTATGTGAAGACTCTCCCATTTAATAATTTTAGATCTTGGTATTTTGTTCAAACAGCAATAAAAAAATACAATGACATGACGCTCCAAGAAAAACACATATCATGTGATGAATAAAAATATAGCTCCAAGTAAAGTTACCGATGAACGAAGACGAAAGAGGGGATGCCTTCCGGGGCATCTCCAAGCTTAGACACTTGGTTATCCTTGAATATTACCTTGGGATGCCTTGGGCATCCCCAATCTTAGGCTCTTGCCACTCCTTATTCCATAGTCCATCGAATCTTTACCCAAAACTTGAAAACTTCACAACACAAAACTTAACAGAAAACTCGCAAGCTACGTTAGAGAAAGAAAACAAAACACCACTTCAAGGTACTGTAATGAACTCATTCTTTATTTGTATTGGTGTTAAACTTACTGTATTCCAACTTCTCTATGGTTTAGAAAGTATTTTACTAGCCATAGATTCATCAAAATAAGCAAACAACACACGAAAAACAGAATCTGTCAAAAACAGAACAGTTTGTAGTAATCTGTAACTAACGCAAACTTCTGGAACTCCAAACATTCATCCAAAATAGGACGACCTAATTTTTTTATTGATCTGCTGCAATTGGAATCAGTATTTTATCATGTTCTGGTGATTTTAAACAATTGTTTTCGTGAACAGAAAGTTTCTGGAATTTTCAGCAAGATAAAATAACTATCATCCAAGAAGATCCTATAGGTTTAACTTGGCACAAACACTAATTAAAACATAAAAACAAATCTAACCAGAGGCTAGATCAAATATTTATTCCTAAACAGGAGCAAATGGCAAAGAACTAAAATAAAATTGGGTTGCCTCCCAACAAGCGCTAACGTTTAACGCCCCTAGCTAGGCATGATGATTTCAATGATGCTCACATAAGACATAAGAATTGAAACATAAAGAGAGCATCATGAAGAATATGACTAGCACATTTAAGTCTAACACACTTCCTATGCATAGGGATTTTTTGAGCAAACAACTTATGGGAACAATAATCAACTAGCATAGGAAGGCAAAACGAGCATAACTTCAAAACTTTAAGAACATAGAGAGGAAACTTGATATTATTGCAATTCCTACAAGCATAGATTCCTCCCTCATAATAATTTTTAGTAGCATCATGAATGAATTCAACCAGATAACCAACACATAAAGCATTCTTTTCATGATCTACTTGCATAGAAATTTTACTACTCTCCACATAAGCAAATTTCTTCTCATGAATAATAGTGGGAGCAAACTCAACAAAATGACTATCATGTGATTGAAAATTAATATCAAGATGACAAGTTTCATGGTTATCATTATTCTTTAAAGCATACGTGTCATCACAATAATCATCATAGATAGGAGGCATGCTTTCATCATAGTAAATTTGCTCATCAAAACTTGGGGGACAAAAAATATCATCTTCATCAAACATAGCTTCCCCAAGCTTGTGGCTTTGCATATCATCAGCATCATGGATATTCAAGGAATTCATACTAACAACATTGCAATCATGATCATCATTCAAAGATTTAGTGCCAAACATTCTGATGCATTCTTCCTCTAGCAATTGAGCATAATTATCGGAATCCTTTTTTTCATGGAAGATATTAAAAAGATGAGGCGTATGAGGCAAAATCAATTCCATTTTTTAGTTCTCTTTTATAAACTAAACTAGTGCTAAAACAAGAAACTAAAAGATTCGATTGCAAGATCTAAAGATATACCTTCAAGCACTCACCTCTCCGGCAACGGCGCCAGAAACTGTTTAGTTGACGGGGTGTGAGTGCCGCACCTAGTCTCCCCGGCAACGGCGCCAGAAACTGCTTGATGTCTACTACGCAAACTTCTTCTTGTAGACGTTGTTGGGCCTCCAAGTGCAGAGGTTTGTAGGATAGTAGCAAATTTTCCTCAAGTGGATGACCTAAGGTTTATCAATCCATGAGAGGCGTAGGATGAAGATGGTCTCTCTCAAACAACCCTGCAACCAAATAACAAAGAGTCTCTTGTGTCCCCAACACACCCAATACAATGGTAAATTATATAGGTGCACTAGTTCGACGAAGAGATGGTGATACAAGTGCAATATGGATGGTAGATATAGGTTTTTGTAATCTGTAAATATAAAAACAACAAGGTAACTAATGATAAAAGTGAGCATAAACGGTATTGCAATGATAGGAAACAAGGCCTAGGGTTCATACTTTCACTAGTGCAAGTTCTCTCAACAATAATAACATAATTGGATCATATAACTATCCCTCAACATGCAACAAAGAGTCACTCAAAAGTCACTAATAGCGGAGAACAAACGAGAGATTATGGTAGGGTACGAAACCACCTCAAAGTTATTCTTTCCGATCAATCCATTGGGCTATTCTTATAAGTGTCACAAACATCCCTAGAGTTCATAGTAAAATAACACCTCAAGACACACATCAACCAAAACCCTATTGTCACCTAGATACTCCAATGTCACCTCAAGTATCCGTGGGTATGATTATATGATATGCATCACACAATCTCAGATTCATCTATTCAACCAACACATAGAACCTCAAAGAGTGCCCCAAAGTTTCAACCGGAGAGTCAAGACAAAAATGTGTGCCAACCCCTATGCATAGGTTCATGGGCGGAACCCGCAAGTTGATCACCAAAACATACATCAAGTGGATCACATGATATCCCATTGTCACCACAGATAAGCACGGCAAGACATACATCAAGTATTCTCAAATCCTTAAAGACTCAATCCGATCAGATAACTTCAAAGGGAAAACTCAATCCATTACAAGAGAGTAGACGGGGAGAAACATCATAAGATCCAACTATAATAGCAAAGCTCGCGATACATCAAGATCGTATCACCTCAAGAACACTAGAGAAAAAGGGAGAGAGAGATCAAACACATAGCTCTTGGTACATACCCTCAGCCCCGAGGGTGAACTACTCCCTCCTCGTCATGGAGAACGCCGGATGATGAAGATGGCCACCGGTGATGATTCCTCCCCCTCGTGAGGTGCCTAATAGGGTCCCGATTGGTTTTTGGTGGCTACAGAGGCTTGCGGCAGCGGAACTCCTGATCTATTCTTTTCCCTGAAGGTTTTACGGTATATGGGAATATATAGGTGAAAGAAGTCGGTAAGGGGAGCCACAAGGGCCCCACGAGGGTGGAGGGCGCGCCCCCCCTGCCTCGTGCTCTCCTCGTTGATCCCCTGACATGCACTCCAAGTCTCCCGTATTGCTTGCTTTCCAAAAATAACTTTTCCGAAGGTTTCATTCCGTTTGGACTCCGTTTGATATTCCTTTTATGCGAAACACTGAAACAAGGGAAAAACAGGAACTGGCACTGGGCTCTGGGTCAATAGATTAGTCCCAAAAATCATATAAAAGTGCTTAGTAAAGCGCATTAATCATCGAAAATAGAATATAATATAGCATGGAGCAATAGAAAATTATAGATACGTTGGAGACGTATCAGCGGCTACCCCCCTGAGCGCGCCCTCCACCCTCGTGGGCCCCTCATAGCTCCACCGACCTACTTCTTCATCCTATATTTATATACCTACGTACCCCAAAAACATCAGAGGCAGAGCCAAAACCCTATTTCCACCGCCGCAACCTTCTGTACCTGTGGGATCCCATCTTGGGGCCTTTTCCGGCACTCCGCCGGAGGCGGCATCGATCACGGAGGGCTTCTACATCAACACTATAGCTTCTCCGATGATGTGTGAGTAGTTTACCTCAGACCTTCGGGTCCATAGTTATTAGCTAGATGGCTTCTTCTCTCTTTCTGGATCTCAATACAAAGTTCTCCTCGATTCTCTTGGAGATCTATTCGATGTAATCTTGTTTTGCGCCGAGATCCGATGAATTGTGGGTTTATGATCAAGATTATCTATGAACAATATTTGAATCTCCTCTGAGTTCTTTTATGTATGATTGGTTATCTTTGCAAGTCTCTTCGTATTATCAGTTTGGTTTGGCCTACTAGATTGATCTTTCTTGCAATGGGAGTAGTGCTTAACTTTGGGTTCAATCTTGCGGTGCTCGATCCCAGTGACAGTAGGGGAAACGAAATGTATTGTATTGTTGCCATCGAGGATAAAAAGATGGGGTTTATATCATATTGCATGAGTTTATCCCTCTACATCATGTCATCTTGCTTAAAGGGTTACTCCGTTCTTATGAACTAAATACTCTAGATGCATGCTAGATAGCGGTCGATGTGTGGAGTAATAGTAGTAGATGCAGGCAGGAGTCGGTCTACTTGTCACGGACGTGATGCCTATATACATGATCATACCTAGATATTCTCATAACTATGCTCAATTCTATCAACTGCTCGACAGTAATTTGTTTACCCACTGTAATACTTATGCTATCTTGAGAGAAGCCACTAGTGAAACCTATGGCCCCCGGGTCTATTTTCCATCATATTAATCTCCTGTCAACAAGTTATTTCTATTACCGTTTATTTTGCTTTCTTTACTTTTAGTCTTTATCATAAAAATACCAAAAATATTATCTTATCATCTCTATCAGATCTCACTTTTGCAAGTGGCCGTGAAGGGATTGACAACCCCTTTATCGCGTTGGTTGCGAGGTTCTTATTTGTTTGTGTAGGTGCGTGGGACTTGAGCGTGGTCTCCTACTGGATTGATACCTTGGTTCTAAAAAACTGAGGGAAATACTTATGCTACTTTACTACATCACCCTTTCCTCTTCAAGGGAAAACCAACGCAGTGCTCAAGAGGTAGCAAGAAGGATTTCTGGCGCCGTTGCCGGGGAGTCTACGCACAAGTCAAGACATACCAAGTACCCATCACAAACTATTATCCCTCGCATTACATTATTTGCCATTTGCCTCTCGTTTTCCTCTCCCCCATTTCACCCTTATCGTTTTATTCGCCCTCTCTTTCCGTCCGCCTCTTTTTCGCTTGGTTCTTGTTTGCTCGTGTGTTGGATTGCTTGCTTGTCACGATGGCTCAAGATAATACTAAATTGTGTGACTTTGCCAATACCAACAACAACGATTTTCTTAGCATTCCGATTGCTCCTCTTACCAAAGCTGAATCTTGTGAAATTAATGCTGCTTTGCTGAATCTTGTCATGAAAGATCAATTCGCCGACCTTCCTAGTGAAGATGCCGCTACCCATCTAAATTGCTTTGTTGATTTGCGGATAGCCAAAAGAAGAAAGACGTGGATAATGATATTGTTAAATTAAAGCTATTTCCATTTTCTCTTAGAGATCGTGCTAAAACTTGGTTTTCATCTTTGCCTAAAAATAGTATTGATTCTTGGAATAAGTGCAAGGATGCTTTTATCTCCAAGTATTTTCCTCCCGCTAAGACCATCTCTCTTAGAAACGATATTATGAATTTTAAGCAACTTGATCATGAACATGTTGCACAAGCTTGGGAGAGGATGAAATTAATGATATGTTATTGCCCTACTCATGGTTTGAATTTGTGGATGATTATACAAAAAATTTATGCCGGATTGAATTTTGCTTCTAGAAATCTTTTAGATTCGCCGCTGGAGGCACTTTTATGGAAATCACTTTAGGAGAAGCTACTAAACTCCTAGATAATATTATGGTTAATTATTCTCAATGGCACACTGAAAGATCTACTAGCAAAAGGTGCATGCGATAGAAGAAATTAATGTTTTGAGTGGAAAGATGGATGAACGTATGAAATTGTTTGCTAATAAGAGTGTTTCTTCTGATCCTAATGATATGCCTTTGTCTACTTTGATTGAGAATAATAATGAATCTATGGATGTGGATTTTGTTGGTAGGAATAATTTTGGTAACAACGCGTATAGAGGAAACTTTAATCCTAGGCCGTTCCCTAGTAATTCCTCTAATAATTATGGTAATTCCTAAAACAATTCTCATGGAAATTTTAATAAGATGCCCTCTTAATTTGAGACTAGTGTTAAAGAGTTTATGAATTCACGAAAGAATTTCAATACTTTGCTTGAAGAAAAATTGCTTAAGGTTGACGAATTGGCTAGGAATGTGGATAGAATTTCTCTTGATGTTGATTCTTTGAAACTTAAATCTATTCCATCTAAGCATGGTATCAATGAGTCTCTAAAATCCATGAGAATTTCCATTGATGAGTGCAAAGAAAGAACCGCTAGGATGCGTGCTAAGAAAGATTGCTTTGTGAAGGCGTGTTCTTCTAGTTTTTATGAGAATAAAGATGAAGATCAAAAAGTTATTGATGTGTCCCCTATTAAATATTTGTTTTGCAATATGAATCTTGATAATGGTGGGACTGGAGATGAGTCAACTTTAGCTAAAAGGCGTCCCAAAAATTCGGAGTTTTTAGATCTTGATGCAAAAATTGGTAAAAGTGGGATTGAAGAGGTTAAAACTTTAGATAGGAATGAACCCACTATTTTGGTTTTCAAGGAATTTAATTATGATAACTGCTCATTGATAGATTGTATTTCCTTGTTGCAATCCGTGCTAAATTCTCCTCATGCTTATAGTCAAAATAAAGCCTTTACTAAACATATCGTTGATGCTTTGATGCAATCTTATGAAGAAAAACTTGAGTTGGAAGTTTCTATTCCTAGAAAACTTTATGATGAGTGCGAACCTACAATTAAAATTAAAATTAAGGATCATGAATGCTATGCTTTGTGTGATTTGGGTGCTAGTGTTTCCATGATTCCAAAAACTTTGTGTGATTTGCTAGGTTTCCGTGAAATTGATGATTGCTCTTTAAACTTGCATCTTGCGGATTCCACTATCAAGAAACCTATGGGAAGAATTAATGATGTTCTTATTGTTGCAAATAGGAACTATGTGCCCGTAGATTTTATTGTTCTTGATATAGATTGCAATCCTTCATGTCTTATTATTCTTGATAGACCTTTCCTTAGAATGATTGGTGCAATTATTGATATGAAGGAAGGGAATATTAGATTCCAATTTCCGTTAAGGAAAGGCATGGAACACTTCCCTAGAGAGAAGATTAAATTACCTTATGAATCTATTATGAGAGCCACTTATGAATTGCCTACCAAAGATGGCAATACTTAGATCTATCCTCGCTTTTATGCCAAGCTAGGGGCGTTAAACGATAGCGCTTGTTGGGAGGCAACCCAATTTTATTTTAGTTTTTTGATTTTTGCTCCTGTTTAGAATAAATCTTTGATCTAACTTCTGGTTAGATGTGTTTTTATGTTTTAATTAGTGTTTGTGCCATGTGAAACCTATAGGATCTTCTTGGATGATAGTTATTTGATCTTGCTGAAAATTCGAGAAACTTTCTGTTCACGAAAACAATTGTTTAAAATCACCAGAACATGATAAAATACTGATTCCAATTGTAGTATATCAATAAACAAATTATCTAGGTCGTCCTATTCTGGTAGATTCTTCTGAGAAGTTTGCGTTAGATACAGATTACTACATACTGTTCTATTTTTGACAGATTCTGTTTTTCGTGTGTTGTTTGTTATTTTGATGAATCTGTGGCTAGTAAAAGAGTTTATAAACCATAGATAAGTTGGAATACAGTAGGTTTAACACCAATATAAATAAAGAATGAGTTCATTATAGTACCTTGAAGTGGTGTTTTGTTTTCTTTCGCTAACGGAGCTCACAAGATTTTCTGTTAAGTTTTGTGTTGTGAAGTTTTCAAGTTTTGGGTAAAGATTTGACAGATTATGGAACAAGGATTGGCAAGAGCCTAAGCTTGGGGATGCCCAAGGCACCCCAAGGTAAAATTCAAGGACAACCAAAAGCCTAAGCTTGGGGATGCCTGATACGTCTCCAACGTATCTGTAATTTATGAAGTATTCATGCTATTATATTATCCATCTTGGATGTTTACGGACTTCATTTTACACTTTTATATTATTTTTGGGACTAACCTATTGACCCAGAGCCCAGTGCTAGTTCCTGTTTTTTTTCCTTGTTTCAGTGTTTCGAAGAAAAGGAATATCAAACGGAGTCGAAACGGAATGAAACCTTCCGGAGAAGTTATTTTTGGAAGGAAAGCAACCCGAAAGACTTGGAGTGCATATCAGGAAAGCAACGAGGGAGGCACGAGGCAGGGGGGCGCGCCCACCCCCCTGGGCGCGCCCTCCACCCTCGTGGGCCACTTGTGGCTCCCCTGACGTATTTCTTCCGCATATATATATATATATATATCTATATACCCTAAAACGACCGGGGAACAGAATAGATCGGGAGTTCCGCCGCCGCAAGCCTGTGTAGCCACCAAAAACCAATCGTGGCCCTGTTCCGGCACCCTGCCGGAGGGGGGATCCATCACCGGTGGCCATCTTCATCATCCCGGCGCTCTCCATGACGAGGAGGGAGTAGTTCACTGATATGTCTCCAACGTATCTATAATTTATGAAGCATTCATGCTATATTACTCTCTGTTTTGAATGATTACGGGCTTTATTGTTCACTTTTATATTACTTTTGGGACTAACCTATTAACCGGAGGCCCAGCCCATATTGCTGTTTTATTGCCTGTTTAAGTATTTCGAGGAAAAGGAATATCAAACGGAGTCCAAACGGAATGAAACCTTCGGCAGCGTTATTTTTGGGAAGAATATGATCCTGGAGACTTGGAGATCAAGTCAGAAGATACTCGAGGAGCCCATGAGATAGGGGGGCGCCCCCCTACAGGGCGCGGCCCCCTGTCTCGTGGACCCCTCGAGCACCCCCCAACCGACTTCTTTCACCTATATAACCCTACGTACCCTAAAAACATCGAATATCAAGATAGATCGGGAGTTCCGCCGCCGCAAGCCTCTCAGAGCCACCAAAACCTCTCGGAAGTCTGTTCCAAGACTCACGGAGGGGGAACCCATCACCAGTGGACATCTTCATCATCCCTGCGCTCTCCATGACGAGGAGGGAGTAGTTCACCCTCGGGGCTGAGGGTATGTACCAATAGCTATGTGTTTGATCTCTCTCTCTCTCTCTCTCGTGTTCCCTCTATGGCACGATCTTGATGTATCCCGAGCTTTGATATTGTAGTTGGATCTTACGATGTTTCTCCCCCTCTACTCCCTTGTGATGTATTGAGTTTCCCCTTTGAAGTTATCTTATCGGATTGAGTCTTTTATTTGTGAACACTTGATGTATGTCTTGCCGTGTTTATCTGTGGTGACATTGGGATATCACGTGCCTCTTGATGTATGTTTTGGTGACCAACTTGCGGGTTCCGCCCATGAACCTATGCATAGGAGTTGGCACACGTTCTTGACACTCCGGTAGAAACTTTGGGGCACTCTTTGAAGTACTTTGTGTTGGTTGGATGAATCTGAGATTGTGTGATGCATATCGTATAATCATGCCCACGGATACTTGAGGTGACAATGGAGTATCTAGGTGACATTAGGGTTTTGGTTGATTTGTGTCTTAAGGTGTTATTCTAGTACGAACTCTTTAATAGATCGATCTGAAAGAATAACTTTGAGGTGGTTTCGTACCCTACCGTAATCTCTACGTTTGTTCTCCGCTATTAGTGGCTTTGGAGTGACTCTTTGTTGCATGTTGAGAGATTGTCATTTGATCTATCTATGTTATTATTGTTGAGAGAACTTGCACTAGTGAAAGTATGAACCCTAGGCCCAGTTTCCTATCCTTGTAATACCGTTTACGCTCACATTTATCACTTGTTACCTTGCTGTTTTTATTATTTCAGATTACAAATACCTATATCTACCATCCATATTGCACTTGTATCACCATCTCTTCATGAACAAGTGCACCTATACAATTTACCATTGTATTGGGTGTGTTGGGGACACAAGAGACTCTTTGTTATTTGGTTGCAGGGTTGCTTGAGAGAGACCATCTTCATCCTACACCTCCTACATATTAATAAACCTTAGGTCATCCACTTGAGGAAAATTTGCTACTGTCCTACAAACCTATGCACTTGCAGGCCCAACAACGTCTACAAGAAGAAGGTTGCGTAGTAGACATCAAGCAGTTTCAGGCGCTGTTGCCGGGGAGGTGAGTGCTTGAACGTATATCTTTGGATCTTGCAATTGAATCTTTTTGTTTCTTGTTTTAGCACTAGTTTAGTTTGTAAAAGAAAACTACCAAAAAAAATGGAATTGAGTTTGTCTCATACGCTTCGTCTTTTTAATACCTTTCGTGAGTATGATGGAAAGGAAAATTATGCTCAAGTGCTAGAAGAAGAATGCATTAAAATGCTTGATACTAAATCTTTGAATGATGAGCATGATTGCAATGTTGTTAGTATGAACTCTTTGAATATCGATAGTACTAATGATGATTGCACTAGTTATGATGAAAATGTCTCCTATAAGCATGTTGATTTTTGTGGAGTAGATTGGATTTGCATGGACACACCAAATAGAGAAAATAGATATTGCAAGAGCCATAAGTATTTAAAAACTAAAGGTTTGCAAGAAAGTCTTGATGAGTGTGCTAGAATATTCAATATTTTCCGCGCTCCTTGTGAACTTTGCAATGAACATGGTCATTTAAATCTCCAATGCAAATTGTTTATGATCGAATCGTGTCGAAAAATTGTGATAGCTTGATTACCCTTGGGCATCATAAAGAGCTTAGTCTTCTTTTGGGGTATGAAGAAATGAAACGTATAACTGAGGGTATTCCAAAATGTAATCTTGATAGATTTCTTGATTTTGATCTAGAGGATAATTATATATTTTGTGTGGAGAATTGCATTGAAAATCCTTATATTGCCAATTACCTAAAGAAAAGAAAGCAAATGGAAGATGATGAGAATACTAATGAAAGGGAAGAGACTTCCCAATATCCTCCTATTATTTCTTATGATGAATCAGGTAACGAGGAGGAGCTTTCTATTCAACCAATCTCATCAATAAGGAGCTCAAAGAGGAAGGTTGAACCTACACATAATGTGAAGAAGAAAAAGAAAAGAAGGAGCAACAAAGGTAGAAAGGTATCCCTCCCAAATGATGTTGCTCCTACTACTCATTGTGATGATGATAATTGCTTTACTATTGGTGTTATCCATATTTTTAATGATGAGAGTGATTATGCTTATGATATGAAAGAGCCCAAGCTTGGGGATGCTATGTTTAATGAAGATGATATTTTTAGCACCCCAAGTTTTGATATGCAAAGTTGTTATGATGATAGCATGCCTCCTACCTATGATGATTATATTGATGAAAGTGGGTTTGGAAGAGTGTCAACTTTATTTAGTGATTCCACTATCTTGGGAGAGGTTTCAATTGATTATGATGAGAACGAAGTTGCTACTTATGATGATTATTGTGATGAAACTTATGCTATAGAAAGTAGTGATGATTATATTTTCAAATCTTGTCATGATTATGATTACCCTTTTTCTGAACATTACTCTTTTAATGTGGAAACAATTTTTAGTGTTCAAGTCTCTTATGATACTCCAAATATTCCGAATGAGAAGAATTTTGCTTATGTGGAGAGTAGTAAATTTTCTATGCTTGTAGATCATGAAAAGAATGCTTTAGGTGCTGGTTATATTGTTGAATTCATTCAAAATGCTACTGAAAATTATTATGAGGGAGGAACATATGCTTGTAGGAATTGCAATAATATCAATTTTCCTCTCTATGTGCTTAAATTTTTGAAGTTATGCTTGTTTCGTCTTCCTATGCTTGTTGATTATTGTTCCCATAAGTTGTTTGCTCACAAAATCCCTATGCATAGGAAGTGGGTTAGACTTAAATGTGCTAGTCATATTCTTCATGATGCTCTCTTTATGTTTCAATTCTTATGTCTTATGTGAGCATCATTGAAATCATCATGCCTAGCTAGGGGCGTTAAACGATAGCGCTTGTTGGGAGGCAACCCAATTTTATTTTAGTTTATTGCTTTTCGTTTCTGTTTAGGAATAAATAATCCATCTAGCTTCTGTTTAGATGTGGTTTTATGTTTTAATTATGTTTGTGCCAAGTAGAACCTTTGGGAAGACTTGGGTGAAGTCTTTATGATCATGCTGTAAAAAACAGAAACTTTAGCGCTCACGAGATTAGCTTCAACTTTTTACTGGAGAGTGCTATTTAGTTGATTGTTTTTGCAGATGATTACTAGACAAATTCCTCAGGTCCACCAATTTATTTTAGAATTTTTGGAGTTCCAGAAGTTTGCGTCAGTTACAGATTACTACAGACGGTTCTGTTTTCGACAGTGAGGGAGTCCTGGATTAGGGGGTGTCCGGATAGCCGAACTATCACCATTGGCCGGACTCCTGGACTATGAAGATACAAGATTGAAGACTTCGTCCCGTGTCCGGATGGGACTTTCCTTGGCGTGGAAGGCAAGCTTGGCGATACGGATATGTAGATCTCCTACCATTTTAACCGACTCTGTGTAACCCTAACCCTATCTGGTGTCTATATAAACCGGAGGGTTTTAGTCCGTAGGACGAACAACAATCATACCATAGGCTAGCTTCTAGGGTTTAGCCTCTCTGATCTCGTGGTAGATCCACTCTTGTACTACCCATATCATCAATATTAATCAAGCAGGAATAGGGTTTTACCTCCATCGAGAGGGCCCGAACCTGAGTATAAACATCGTGTCCCTTGTCTCATGTTACCATCCGCCTAGACGCACAGTTCGGGACCCCCTACCCGAAATCCGCTGGTTTTGACACCGACATTGGTGCTTTCATTGAGAGTTCCTCTGTGTCGTCATCCTTAGGCCTAATGGCTCCTTCGATCATCAACAACGACGCGGTCCAGGGTGAAACTTTTCTCCCCGGACAGATCTTCGTATTCGGCGGCTTTGCACTGCAGGCCAATTCACTTGGCCATCTAGAGCAGATTGAAAGCTACGCCCCTGGCCATCAGGTCAGATTTGGGAGTTTGAACTACACGGCCAACATCCGCGGAGACTTGATCTTCGACGGATTCGAGCCACCAAGCGCCGCCCGCCTTGTCTCGATGGACCACGATCTAGCTCTGCCGCCGAACAAAGGCTCGGAGGTCGCAGCGTTCGCTCCGACCCTTAGCTCGGAGCCGACTCACCGATCGAGGACGAGTGGTTGGACACTGCCTCGAGGGCTACGATCTCTGGCGATTGAGCCGAACTCCATCCCCGTCTGCTATGGAGACCGTGACTCCAAGGTGCCGGACTCCTCTCCGGACTCTGAACCCTCCGCGCCCCTGCTAATCGAATCCAATTGGGCACCGGTTATGGAGTTCACTGCCACGGACATCTTTCAGCACTCGCCCTTTGGAGACATCCTGAATTCACTAAAGTCTCTCTCTTTATCAGGAGAGCCCTGGCCGGACTACGGTCAGGAAGGTTGGGATGCGGACGACGAAGAAATTCAAAGCCCACCCACCGCCCACTTTGTAGCCACTGTCGAAAGCTTAAACGACGTGCTCGATTTCGACTCCGAAGACATCGACGGTATGGACGACGATGTAGGAGACAACCATGAACCAGTACCTATAGGATACTGGACAGCCACCTCATCCCACGATGTATACATGGTGGATACACCTAAAGGAAGTGACGACGAGGAACAATGGGACACTACGAAGGATAAATCCCTCGGAAAGCAGTCAAAACGACAACGTAAACGCCGCACCAAGTCCCGCCTCGAAAAAGACGGCAGCCACACAGACCCAGCCATAGAGCAGGGCGAACCGGTGGATGACGAACATGCTATCGAGCAACCGTCCGAACAGGACAACTTGGATAAACAACCCGTCCCCGGCGAAGATAACAGTCCGGACGATCTCACGCCGGACAAATTGTTGGAGCAGAAGAACCTCCACAAAAGGCTCGTCGCCACTACGTGTAGCCTGAAAAAGCAGAAGCGGAAGCTCAAAACAGTGGAAGATGCACTCTGAATCAGATGGAGCAAAGTACTCAACACCGCAGAGAAATACGGTGACAGTCGCCAAACAAAGAGCTACCCGAAGCGCAAATTACTGCCCGAATTTGATGAGGAGGCCATAGAGCCCCCACAATCAAAGAACAAAGAGGCCGCCCGGTCGGATAGACGACCACATGGCAAACATGGAGCGGCAAGCGGCGCCAAGACACAAGCCGCACGCGATCCGCGTAAGGATTCACATCAAAAGGATGGCCCAGTTAGGTCCATCTATGGGCCGAGAAAGCAAGCTCTTCCAAGCAATGCAACACGCCAAATATCCAAACATCACGACACACCCAAATATAGGGGTGCCGCACACCCCCTGTGTTTCACCGATGAGGTGGTGGATCACGAATTCCCAGCGGGATTCAAACCCGTAAACATAGAGGCATCTGACGGAACAACAGACCACAGAGTCTAGATTGAGGATTACATCCTCCACATACACACGGCTAGAGGAGATGATCTCCACGCCATAAAATACTTACCCCTCAAGCTCAAAGGGCCAGCCCGGCATTGGCTCAAAAGCCTCCCTGAAAATACAATTGGAAGTTGGGAAGAGCTCGAGGATGCTTTTCGGGCAAATTTTCAAGGGACTTATGTCTGTCCTCCGGATGCAGACGATTTAAGTCACATAACTCAACAATCCGGAGAGTCAGCCCGCAAATTCTGGAACAGGTTCCTCATCAAAAAGAACCAAATAGTTGACTGTCCGGACGCCGAAGCCTTAGTAGCTTTCAAACACAACGTCCGAGATGAATGGCTCGCCAGACACCTCGGCCAAGAGAAACCGAGAACAATGGTTGCATTAACAAGCCTCATGACCCGCTTTTGCGTGGGAGAGGATAGTTGGCTGGCAAGATGCAGTACCAGCGACCCAAGTACATCCGAAGTCAGGGATGGAAATGGAAAACCACGACGCAGCAAGGACCAAATACGACAAAGGGAAACAACCCGAAGAGCACGGCAGTCAACGCCGGATTCAGAAGCTCCCGACAGAATCATAAAAAACTGCCCCTCAAGGACAACAGTGACGAGCTATCCAACCTAAACAAAATCTTGGACAAAGTATTCCAAATCCACAGTACTCCCGGGAAGCATGCAAACCATACCCACAAAGATTGTTGGGTCTTCAAGCAGTCCGGCAAACTCAATGCCGAACACAAGGGGCTCGACACACCAAGCGAGGACGATGATGAACCCCACAAGCATAGCACCGGAAAACAAAAGAATTTCCCACAAAAAGTCAAAACAGTGAACTCACTTCAAGTGACAAAAGGGAAAAACAGAGCAGCGCCCATAGAAACACGCGCCGCACGGTCTATCCCAGCAGAGTCCCAACGATGGTTGTCAAAACCAATCACCTTCGATCATCAGGACTATTCTAGAAGTATCAGGAACGCAGGATGGACTGCCTTGATATTAGATCCTATAATCGATTTAACTCCAATTTACACAAGTCCTAATGGACGGAGGTAGCTATCTAAACCTTCTATATCAGGACACAATCCGCAAAATGGGGATAGACCCAACCAAAATTCGCCATAGCAACACCTCCTTCAAATGGGTAATGCCAGGCCTATATGCCCATTGTACGGGCTCCCTACTGCTAGAAGTTGTGTTCGGGTCATCCGAAAACTTCCGCCGTGAAAAGTTAACCTTCCACATCGCCCCATTCGAAAGTAACTATCAAGCACTACTGGGACGTGAAGCTTTCGCCCGCTTTAACGCAATACCGCATTATGCATCTCTTACACTTAAAATGCCCGGTTCACGCGGCATCATCTCATTAAAAGGGAGTATCAAGTGTTACTCGAGCACGGAAGAACGTGAGACTGCCTTGACAGCCCCACACTAATCCGGCTCCGCTAATCAAAGCACTGAATAGGTCATTCGAACCCCGGACATGGCTAGACGAGTCCGGTGTAAACATATAAACGCCTACTAGCGGCATACCCCCGTACAAGGGGCTACACGCATGTACAACAAGAGACAATAAAGCTCAATTTTATTCACTTTTCGAACCGCACTCTGTTTATTTAATATAAAGTACATTTTCCGCATGATTTTTTTTCTCTTTTCAAGTAAGTTCTTCTCTTTTACAGATGAACACCGTGCTACACCCGTCCAGGATACGGCACAACGGAGACACAAAGCGCAGACGCAAGAGGGACCTGCAAGGATTCTTTTCAGATTAAGACCCTGCGTAAACCTTTTTTTTACCGCCTCTTGTTGATACACATCCCCCGGTTTCTTGCTATAACCGAGGAGGAGGCTGGCGTTTGGCATCGGCCGCACCAGAATTTTTACACGTACTGGACACCAGGGGCTTAGGGCATTATTCCGCCCGTTTTTATAAAGACCAAATACCTTAGGGAGTGTTAGGCGTCTCGAGTTAGGCCTTATATGCATCAGCTCGAATCATGTCTTTGGTCAAATGTTGGGTTTGCACGGCTCCACATGTTTTGCTGCCTTATGTTCCGTTCTATCGGCTAACGCGGCACCGGAGAACTCTGCGATTGTGCCCTGGTTCGCCGGTGAGCACCTCGAGAGAAAGCCGAAAACCGACTGTCATGATATAGCGTGAGACTGGTCAACCACTCGATGACCCACCGGAATGTTTAGAATTCCCCCGCATTAACAAAGGACCGTTTCCCGGTCAGGCACATGCGCGCCCCGAATTCGGGAGAGTGCGGTGCCCCTAGGGGCTATATAGTAGCCCCACCATCGAACTTGTCGTGGTTTTGTCACGGCAGATGTCCTCATGAAAGGACTTAGTCGTGGAGCCATCGCTACGGGTTAACTTGAAGGGGTTAAAGCGGACGCAAAGACACAAGAGTTATACTAGTTCGGCCCCTTCGATGAAGGTAAAATCCTACGTCTAGTTGTGATGGGATTGATGTGGTCTCAATGACTAGGGAGAAAATAAGCTTCGCCTAGGCCTCGAGTTGTTGTTCCCCTTGAACCGTCCCGGGTCGTCCCCTTATATACACGGGTGACGCCCGTCGGTTCAGAGAGTCCCAATCTCCGGTTCATACTCGTATCCGGGTTGGTCTCTCTCTATTCCTAACTTACAATACAACTTTACATACCATGCCGGTTTATGGCTACAGGTTCTAAACCGACTACAGGCCTTGGGCCCTTACTTTCATGCCTCTTGGGATTTTACACCATTGAGCTACTGATGAAGTTAACCCGGCCCAGATAGGCCGGTTTACGCCCAGTAGTAATATCCCCAACATTAGGCCCCAGATTGATTTGAACAGGTTCATGTCAATCCTTGATAAAAACCTTCATCTTCAATACCTTCTTGAAATCGTTGAACCGCCGTGATGTCACCTTCTCCAGCTTGTCAGAACCGGCATGACGTCCCCAAAAAGATAGCATTCATGATATCTTCTTTGTTTAACAGATCCGTAATAATCGAGGCGACAGCTCTGCTTCCTAGATCTGTGGCTCCTTGATTCACGCGCCTGACACAGGTATCTTGCCTTATAAATAGGATCGAAGGGTCATTCCTTTTCTCCCCCCCGTCCCCTTTCTCTTCGTCTTCCTCGCGTTGCTAGCCTCGGAGCTCCGCCGCCGCCATCGACCTCTGCACCGTCTTGAGCCGCTGCATCAACCTGAATGCACCAGAGAAACGCAGCAATCTTCCGCATCTCCTCAACTCTGGTAGGTCCTCAGTTCCCTTCGACCTAGATTCGTTCTAGGGTTCTTGTTCTTGCAGCGCTCCATTAACTGTTCATGCTCATACCAGATTCCTGGATAGATCTGTGACACCTTGCTCTGATTAGTAGTAGCTTTTAGCATCCGCCTGTAGTCTCGTGCTCGCATCCATAGATCTCGCACATCATCTCCTGCTCATTGCATCAATACTGCTCTGCTTTATTCTTTTTTTTTTTTTGATATTTTTCTTCTTTTCTGATCCGGCTTCAGATCCTTCGTTGTAGGGAAATCTTGCGAAACCTGTTTCTGCACACTTAGCCGTTCGCAACCTCGATTGTTTTCAATATTTAGACCAGGCGGTTTAACTTAACATACAAAAAATTAAATAAACCGGTATACACCATTAGTCCCCTTGTTGAACCGCCAGAACTTCTTAACCAGACACTGTCGCTTCATAGAACTCCGGTTTAGATGTACTTGTCTCCGATTTAGCATTGTACACCGGTTCTTTCTTTGTCCCAACACATTTCTTGAACCGGATTTATACTTTTTGTAGATGGCCAAACAAGTATATGAGTGCAACTGGGCTCCTTCCCGTGTCACCGAAACTCAATTAAACAATCTGGTCCTGACTGGCGCTTTAAGCAGCAAAAATACCATCCATTGGAGGGTTCCTGGCAAAGAATGTCCACCCACACCTCAAGAAGGAGAGGTTGTAGTTTTCACAGATCACTTAGCCCGGGGTTTCAACCCGCCCGGTTCAAAATTTTACGGGGATGTGTTGGCCAATTTTCAGCTCCGTCCGCAAGATACGGGACCCAATTACATTACCAATATTTGTCACTTCCAAGTGCTCTGTGAAGCATACTTTCAAGAAGAACCCACAGTGAACTGTTTAGAGACTGCTTCCATCTAAACCGCCACGCAGAATTCACCGACGGGCCCAACATGTAATTGGGTGGTGTGGCGATTCAAAAAAGAAAGGAGGTCACTTATCCTCATGTTAAACTGCACAGCCACCCCAAGGAATGGAATCAAACATGGTTTTATTGCAGAGACACTTCACCTGCCAATGAGAATCCTTTGCCCGGTTTTCGTCCGGAGCAACTCAGTAACACACATCCCTTTCCGCAAAGAATAACTGCCAATGAGAGAAGTAAATACGCTCCTCAACTCTCCAAGCTCAGAGCCTTCATGGCCAATGGTTTAACCGGAATTGATCTCACGCGCTGTTGGATATCATGGAGCATACTGCCCCTCTCCCAGCGCTCCGGTTTAATATGTGAATACACTGGTAGTGTCGACGACCCCCTCCGACATATTAATATCCAGCTTAGTGATGATGAGGTCACCGAGGCTGTGAAGAAAATGTTGAACGAACCGGAAAACCTCTGTGCCCGAACCGGTCTGCTCCCCTTCTGTGCTACCAACAAACCACCATCTGTAAGACTTCTGACTATTTTTTACTGAATATATTACTGCCATCTCCGGTATCCCTTTTAACATCAACTGCTGCTTAATCAGGGTGATGATCCATTCGGAGCAAGAAACGCCCACAAGAGAAACCAGAGAAGCCGGACAAACCGGAAAAACCAATCCGCAAAAGACCAAAGCTGTCAAGAAGACTGCCCATAAGAGGAAAACCAACGCATCTTCTCGATCCGGTGTGGATGATGATGTGGGTAATCTGGACCTTGAGGTAGAACTTGATTCGCAGCTTACTTTTCACACGCCTAATTAATGATGATATTTGTCGATGATGTCAAACCAAGAATGCTGATGTTTAAGAGGTAACTATTCTCCTCCTCGACTCAAATCCTTTGCCTTCACTAAAAATCCGTCGGGCAAACCGGAAAATTAAATTTTCTCATCCCCTTGCTTACTTGGATCCCAAATTTCTTATGAAGACTCAACAACATGAAGCTCGCCCGACAACTCTAAGCACAATGCCGTGTAGTTACCTCCACCGGTTTACCCGAATGTCCGGTTCGGAAACGTTATTCAGAGGTCTCTAATTTGCTTGTCAGTGCTTATCCTATAGCAGGCTGTTTTCGTCAACCCCTTAATCCGTCTGACTCCGATTATCAGGTCACTTCCCATTCCTCATCCGGCGAATCCTCAGCCACTCAGCTGCCACCACTTTAAACGGTGCTTGGGTTTGTTATACATTTTATATTGTTTCTTCTGAATCATTGTGTAGTATGCGCCGTGTTGATCAAGTTATTGTCCTTTTCAGGGCCAAGCCTAGGCCGAGCAAAAAGGCTCGTCTGGACAAAACGGCCGACGAAGAGACTGCCCCTGAACCGGACAGCACCCCAAATCTTGAAGCGGCTATCTGTGAAGATACTCCCAATGATTCGCCACTGCAAGATGACGATTTTGTTGCTGAAGAAAGGCATGTCAACACCTCCCTTCCTGCTGACCAGCCCATAAGCCCAACCCGGATTGAAAAATCCACCAGTCCAATCCGGCCTGCTGACAAACCGACTGCCCCTGGTCAAACCGGTGATAGCTAGGACGATGACGTTGTGATTACTGGCTTTGGCCACAGCGAACCGGGTAATCCGGTCGCTTTATCCAAACATTCTGCCAAAGAGGAATTTGCCACTATGAGCAAGGGCAAGTGGGATGTTGATCCGCAACTTACGCTGCTCTGAACCCCCAAGACCTTCATTCTGTCTACTTGAACCGGTTGTATACCAGCCGTGACTATGAAGCTGGCCTGGTGAAGATGATGAAAGAAAAATTCGAGGTAACCTCCATGTTCTTTTCCCGCTTCAATATTTCAATTTTTGTTAACTCTCCTAGCTCCCAAGGGCCGGTTCAACTTAGTATAGCTAAACCGGGACTTAGCATAAACTCAATGCTTCAAAATCCACTGATGTAGCCCCCAAGGGCCGGTTCAACTTAGCATAGTTAAACCGGGACTTAACATAAACTTAATGCTTCAGAATCCACTGATGCAGCCCCCAAGGGCCGGTTCAACTTAGCATAGTTAAACCGGGGTTGTAATTTATATCGCCGCATCAGAACATGTTCGAGCAAATAGCCATTAGCCCCCAAGTGCCCAGTTGAATACCTGTATTGAGCTTGGGACTTTGTGATTTTATTGATAGATGAAGATCAAATATGCATTAGCCCCCAAGTGCCAAGTGTATAACTGGTTATGCACTTGGGACTTGTAATGAAGATATTTAACATGCTCCCTTTTTGTTGCAGAGTGAGATACGCCAACAAGCCTCACAAATCAATGATCTTCAAGAAAATCTAAAATCTCAACAAGCAGAAACCTCCAAGGCCAAGGATGAGCTGAAAACCGCTTTGACTACTATGGAGCAGCTCAAGGAGTGGTTCAAGTCCGGCGGCCGGCTGGGATCGAAAAGGCCGCTTTAACCAAAAAGGTTGAAAATGCTGAAGCTGCCCTTAAACCGGTGGTAGATGAGCTGACCAACGTGAAGCGGCAAGTGCCTTCCATGACTGTTGCCATCTTTGGTAAGTTTCCTTTGGCTTCTGTGATAATCTTGGCCTTCTTATGATAAGTCCGGTTTGTGATTTCTTTTGCAATGCTGTAGGCACACACATTGGTCACTTGGGGTCAGATGTTCAGAAGAAATTGAAGGCTGCCTACACTTTAATAGAGCAGCTGTACACTGGAGCGCAGCGGATCATCTCCACTGCATCACATAACAATCCAGCACCCTCCTTAATTCAAGATACTCTTAGGAGGTTGTCAATGCTTCCCGCCCGGATTGAAGAGCTGAAGAAATCTGCTGCTCGAACCGGCGCCATTAATGCCTTAATCCGGGCCAAAGCATGGGTGCCAGATTTCGATCCTGTTGAAGCAGCTCAGGGCTATCCCAGTCTGAAGGAAGACGGCTCAGAGTTCAACGAAGATGACCTGAGAGCGATAAACCGGGCAGTGCGCCCTCTGGCTTGCCAATTGGCTGAAGAGGCAAACTTGTCGCATTATCAAGCTCAGTATGACGATCAGAACAAGCGAGTAGCTGCACCTATTCCTGAAGCGGAGAACCTGATCCCTCCGATCCGTAAGCATACTTACGCTCCTGATATTGAACCATCTTCCCTGATCCATGAGGAGGTTGTCTTTCAAGCTTTAATGGGAATCGACCGACCATCGTTGACTTCAAATTACCGGGTAGAGATGAAGAAGCTGAAGCGGCGCAGGACGACCCACAACCCTCAGACCGGGGCGGCGAGCAAGCATGAACCGGAAGCCGGTTTGAATAGCTGTTTCATTTTATTCCGCCAAGAAACAATGATCTTATTTGGGCACCATGTTGCCTTGTAATAGAATAGCCAACACTCTTGCTTTTAATATGCCTTCGTGCATAGGTGCTGATACTTTTGCTTGAATGATCGAAACTTTCAATCTATATTGCCTGTAGTCACAAAATCTTAAACCGCCACGGCGGTTTGTGCCGCCAGCCAGCTTGTGATGTTCATATAAATATGAAATGAAATGTTGAGGTATAGAATCAAAAATTTATGATACAAAATACCTGCCATTGCTGGGCATAAAGTTGGCTTACCCAATCTTGAAGCAGAGGTTGTATAAACCCTTACCGTCAAAGGAGAAAATAGCTCCTGTTATTCATAATGCCGGTTTACCACGTAAACCGTGCCGGGTCATGACAAGCCTCCTGTTACTCCACAATGGGATGTTAACAGAAAAAAGTCAAACCGGTGAAATTATCTCCGGCTTAAAAAATGGACCGAATTCCGTCAATTGACAGTTTGAACCGGTTTAAAAATGTTGTCGGTTTAAGAAACGCAACAAAAATCAAATGATAGTTATGAAAAAACATGGAAGCAAAGGCAATGATAAACCGTTTGCAAAAATAAGGCTTTACGGAGCCGATCAGATGGTGTTACCATGATCGGACACGACCAAGCTCCCTATAAGGTGTAGCCATGGTTCAAGTCAGCCAGGTCCCCAACTGAAACCGTGGCATTATGCCGATCAAGTGGCGTGGCAATGGTTAGGGTTCGACCAAGCCCCCAAGTGACTTTATGGCCTTAGGCCGATCAAGAGGCGTGTTGGTTCAGACTTGACCATGTCCCCAAGTGATCTGGTGGCTTTCGCCTATCAAAAGGTGTTGCATTGGTTCGGACACGACCAAGCGCCCAAGTGATATCACAAAGCTTTTGAAAAGCAAACTCAAGGGGTAAACCGGAGGCCTCTTTAAGACAGAACAACTCCATGTAACCACATATGATGTAACAGAACAGATACCCCGCTTTAGCTGAGGCTCCGGTTTATTACTTTATTCCTAATATATACCTTTGTCATAATATGTACATAAGTAGAGCCGATGGCTCGGTATAATAAGGCCGAAGATGAGCTATGTTCCACGGCTGTTGGTTTCCTCCTCGACGTGCGTGAGTCTTTATGCTCTCGAATATCGATCGGATAAATGCGACCACGTTGTGCAGATTGTTGCTGACCACGAAAGGTCCCTCCCAAGGTGGGGATAACTTGTGCATATCAGTCTGGTCTTGGATGAGCCGAAGCACCAAATCTCCTTCTTGAAGAGTTCTGGTTCTGACCCGGCGACTATGGTAACGACGAAGATCCTATTGGTAAATCACCGAGCGGGCAGCTGCTATGTCACGCTCTTCATCCAACCGATCCAAAGCGTCCTGCCGTGCCGTCTCGTTGTCCGCTTCAACATAAGCCGCCACACGAGGTGAGTCATGACGGACGTCACTGGGGAGAACCGCCTCCGCTCCATAGACCATAAAGAACGACGTGTATCCCGTGGATCTGTTAGGCGTAGTGTTGATACTCCATAACACAGACGGTAGCTCTTCTACCCAACAACCCGGTGTCCTCTGCAAAGGGACCATAAGCCGGGGCTTGATGCCTCTCAAGATCTCTTGATTAGCCCTTTCCGCTTGACCATTGGACTGTGGGTGGGCTACTGAGGAAACTTCAAGCCGGATGTGCTCACGTTCACAGAACTCTTTCATGGCACCTTTGGACAAATTGGTACCATCATCTATGATGATACTGTGTGGAAAGCCAAACCGGAAAATCACCTTATTGATTAATTGAACCGCCGTAGCCGCGTCACACTTGCTAACAGGTTCTGCCTCCACCCACTTTGTAAATTTGTCAACCGCCACCAGGAGGTGGGTCTTTTTGTCCTTGGAAATTTTAAAAGGTCCAACCATATCCAGCCCCCAAGTCGCAAACGGCCAAGTAATTGGAATCATCCTCAATTCTTGGGCCGGTACATGAGCACGTCTGGAAAACTTTTGGCAACCATCACATTGTCTGACCAGATCTTCCGTGATCAAGATGGGCAGTCAACCAATAGAAACCGTGGCGTAACGCTTTAGCCACCAAGGATTTTGAACCGGCGTGGTGACCACAATCTCCTTTGTGGATCTCATGCAATATTTCACAGCCTTCCTCAGGGGACACACAGCATTGAAACGACCCTGACACGCTGCAATGATGCAATTCGCCATTAACAATGGTCATAGACTTAGATCGCCGGACTATCTGCTCAGCCAGCGTCTCATCTTACGGTAACTCGCCCGGTTCATGTATGCAAGATAAGGAAGCGTCCAATCCGGAGTGACGTGAAGAGCTGCCACCAATTGAGCCTCCGGATCAGGAATAGCCAAATCCGCTTCACTAGGGAGCTTGACCGACGGGTTGTGCAGCACGTCAAGAAAACATTGGGCGGGACCTGTTTGCGTTGAGAGCCCAACCGGCTTAAAGCATCTGCTGCTTCATTCTTCCGACGGTCCACGTGGTCCACCTGATAGCCCTTGAAATGACTTGCGACAATATCCACCTCACAACGATATGCAGCCATGAGTGGGTCCTTTGAATCCCAAGTGCCAGACACCTGTTGAGCCACTAGGTCCGAGTCACCGAAGCACTTAACCCGGCTTAGATTCATCTCCTTAGCCATCCGAAGACCATGGAGCAAGGCTTCATACTCAGCTGCATTGTTAGTACAAGGGAACATTAAGCGGAGAACGTAACAAAACTTGTCACCTCGTGGGGAAGTTAATACGACTCCAAATTTCCCGAGCCCTCCAATTGCCTAGATCCGTCAAAATGGATGGTCCAATATGTATGATCCGGCTTTTCTTCAGGTGCTTGCAACTCCGTCCAATCATTAATGAAATCCACAAGTGCTTGAGACTTCACCGCCGTCTGAGGCACGTACTTCAGACCGTGTGGCCCAAGCTCTATAGCCCACTTGGCAATCCGCCAGCCGCTTCCCTTGCTCGTATGATATCACCTAAGGGAGCAGAATCGACCACCGTGATGGGGTGCCCTTGGAAATAAAACTTCAGCTTCCGGCTTGCCATAAAAACTCCATATACCAGCTTCTGCCAATGCGGATACCTTTGCTTAGATTCGATAAGTACCTCGCTGATATAATAAACCGGACGTTGAACCGGATGCTCCTTCCCTGCCTCCTTCCGCTCCACCACAATGGCCCACGCCGACCGCTGGCGTTAGCAAAGCAACATATAGCGAAGCGGCTCCTTGTCAATGGGAGCAGCGAAACAAAGCGGGTTGGCCAATTGTCGCTTTAAGTCCTCCAACGCTTCATCGGGCGATCGACTCCGGACATAAACCGATCTGTCTTCTTCAAAGATCTCGATACAAAGGGATGGCCTTCTTTCGAGGCGGCTGATAAACCGGCTCAGCGCGGCAATCCGGCCTGCCAAACGCTGGACATCATTAATACACTTCGGTTTAGCCAGGGAGGTGATAGCCGTAATCTTCTCCGGATTAGCTTCAATTCCCCTATTGGACACGAGGAAACCCAACAACTTGCCTGCCGGAACACCAAAGACACATTTGGCCGGGTTGAGCATCATCTTGTAAACCCGCAGGTTGTCAAAGGTTTCCTTCAAATCGTCAACCAGTGTCTCCTTTTCCCTTGACTTGACCACAATATCATCAACATAGGCGTGCACATTTCGGCCGATCTGTTTATGCAGGCAATTCTGTACACAGCGTCGATAAGTTGCTTGGGCGCTCTTGAGCCCAAAAGGCATAGACACATAGCAGAAGTCTCCAAAGGGAGTGATAAACGCCGTCTTCTCCTAGTCCTTAACTGCCATCTTGATCTGATGATACCCAGAATATGCATCCAAAAAGCTCAAACGCTCACAACCCGCAGTGGCATCAATAATCTGGTCAATGCAGGGGAGGGCAAAAGGATCTGCTGGACAAGCCTTGTTAAGATCTGTGTAATCCACACACATGCGCCAAGTGCCATTTTTTAAGAACCAGACCGGATTAGCAAGCCACTCTGGATGGAAAACTTCAATGATAAAGCCACCGCTAAGAGCCCGCCACCTCCTCTCAATGGCCTTACGCCTTTCTTCATTAAACCGGCGGAGAAACTGCTTCACCGGTTTGTACTTGGGATCAACATTAAGAGTGTGCTCAGCGAGTTGCCTCGGTACACCTGGCATGTCAGAAGGATTCCATGCAAAAATGTCCTGATTCTCATGGATGAACTCGATGAGCGCGCTTTCCTATTTCGGATCCAAGTTGGCACTGATGCTGAACTGCTTGGACGAATCGCCAGGCACGAAGTCAACAAGATTAGTCTCAGCTGCCGATTTGAATTTCAGGGCCGGATCATGCTCTGTAGTTGGCTTCTTCAATGGAGTCATGTCCGCCGGATCAACAATGTCCTTATAATACTTCAGTTCCTCGGTGGCACAAACCGACTCTGCGTAAGCCGCATCACCTTCCTCACATTCCAAAGCGATCTTGCGGCTCCCATGAACCGTTATTGTCCCCTTGTGACCCGGCATCTTGAGCTGCAAATAGATATAACAAGGCCGTGCCATGAACTTGGCATAAGCCGGCCGCCCAAATAGGACGTGATATGGACTTTGGATTTTTACCACTTCAAACGTCAATGTTTCCGATCTGGAATCATATTCATCTCCAAAGGCCACTTCCAGAGCTATTTTACCAACCGGATATGCTGACTTGCCAGGTACCACACCGTGGAACACTGTATTGGACGGTTTGAGATGTTTATCTGTTAACCCCATACGACGGAAGGTCTCATAGTACAAGATGTTAATGCTGCTCCCTCCGTCCATGAGCACCTTGGTGAACTTATAACCTCCCACCGAGGTGCCACCACTGTATTAGTTGACCCGGATTGTCAACCCGGGGAGGATGATCCTCTCTACTCCATACAATGGGCTGCTCTAACCAGCGTAGGTAATGAGGCACGGCCGGTTCAACAGCGTTGACTGCTCGCTTCTGAAGCTTCCGGTCTCGCTTGTCTAAGCTGGTGGTGAAGACATGGTACTGCCCACTATTCAACTGCTTTGGGTTGCTCTGATAACCCGACTGCTGCTGCTGCTGGTTATAACCACCTTGGTTATTCTGATTGTTCTGATTGTTATGTCCGCCCGGATTACCATTAAATCCTGAACCGGAATTTCCTCCACCGTAACCCGGCCCGGATCCTGAACCGCCGCCGGAACCTTGAACATACCGGAAAGCATTAGAACTCTTGAACTCCCCTGCATAATGTAGCAATCCTTCCGTAGGTGGTTTGTCAGCGTCTCCTTCGTCCCATGCTTGGACAGGTTGATTCAACAGATAATTCAAGCGGTCCGGATTGGGATTAGGCGCTCCACCTCGATTCGGGTTGTTTACCCTTGCGCGCTGGCCCTTGTCCTGCGTTGGTGTTGGCTACGAATTCCATGTTGCCATTCGCTTTTCGCTTGCCTCCACCATTACCTGCCGAGTGATGTTGCTGGCCCTTGGAGTTGTTGTTCTTCCTTCCCTTCCCCGTCTCATCATCATCAGACTCGGGATCCTTGGTACTATCAGAATCAGCATACTTCACTAAAGCGCCCATGAGAGTGCCCAGGTCATTACAAAACCGCTTCATGCGCCCTAACTTCAACTTTAAAGGCTTAAACCGCAGTTGCCCTCCGTGGTTAAGATCGCAGAGTCGGCGTTGATCCGGTCCGACGAAAGTGCAAGATTTCAAACGCGCGTACCCAATGGGTTGTTGACTCCTTCCCCTGGACACAAGCCGCCAAGTCCACTACGGACATGGGCTGCTTGCGTGTATCATTGAAATTCTGGATAAACCGTTCCGCAATCGGGCCCATGAATTGATAGAATTGGGTGGCAAGCTCTTCAACCAATCACGGCCGTGCCTTGAAAGCATCATGGTGAAGTACTTTGCACACGCGGCCTCATCCACATCCAAAGCATCTCCATGGCCATCTCATAACTTTCTATCCATGCTTCTGGAGCTAAATCGGCAGTGTAATTTGGCACCTTGCGCGGACCCTTGAAGTATTTGGGCAAGCGCACATTGCGTAAAGCGGGGACGAGGCAAGGGACCCCCAAAGAGCTAGAGGTAACCCCAGGCTCGACCGAGATGGTCGGACGAACCGGCGTAAGCCGATAAGCCTGATGTTGTGCTGCTAACTCGGCCTCCTCGCGTTTCGGGCCGGTCCACCACCTCCTCGAAGGCGTTATCGACGCCACCTGCCGGGTTGTTGCCACGGGCGCACCACGCCGCGGCATTACTTGATACGGCTGGTTCATCCACGTGCTCGCTATAGCTCCGGCTTGGGCGGGGATAGAGTGGATCCGGTCAGCTGTACATTTAATATGCTTCCTGTTGGACCAAAGCTGTCCTAAGGAGCTCCTTGACCCGGCGCGTCTCTACTGCCTGCGGTGAATCGCCTTCAATTGGAATAGCCTCCAGTCGTGCCGCAGCTGCAACAAGGTTATCCATCGGGTTGGAGTAGTGACCCGGAGGTCATTGCACAACCTGAGGCGCACTGGCATTATGGCGAGGTAGATCTATTAAGCGGGGCTAAACCGGTGTGCCCGTCCCAGGTGCTTCCGCCCGGTTTACCACCGGCGGTTTACTGGTTCCCGCTCCAGGGGTGTTGAAGAGGTCTCTTCCCTCAAAAACTGAAGGCAAACGGGATCTGTATTTCCTCTTCATGACTTCATGTGACGCGCTCGATCCAAAGATGAGCCTATAAGCCTGCGCATCTAAAGCGGCCCGCTCTGCCGTCATCCTGGCGTTTGCAGCTGCTAGATCCACTTTAGCCTGAGTGATTTGTTCCTTCACCTTCGCAATCTCCGCGTTATGAGTGTCCTGGTCCGCTGGGTTAACCTCTGCCATGAGCGTAGCCAACTTATCGAACAGATCTGATAAAACTTGAGCCGGCGGGCGCACAGAGCCTCCTTCCCCGGCAGTCGTCACCGCTGTTGAACCGGTAACCATCGCCGCAGCGGTCGAAGAGTGAAGCACTGCTTGTGTACCGGCCATGAATATTCCAACCCGGTTGGGCAGATCAGAGGAGTCCGGAATACTGTCACCATCGGAACAACCCCCAATCCGGCCATCTTGCCGCTGATACAGAGATTCGTTTTCTCCGGTTGATGACTCGTCGTCGGAGTAGACGACGGTCTCGCCACCAGACCCTGATCCGTCCTCATAACTTCTTCCGTGGATGACTCCCACAAAGGCACGTTTCACGGCCGGTTTAACCTGGGCAGGTCTCGTACGCTGAGCCGTCTCGACGAGGTCGGTGCAGATGTCCGGCTCAGGCCCTGGCTCACCGATCTTGCCGATGAAAACGTGTATGCCACCAAAGGGGACCCGGTACCCGTACTCAATCGTGCCGACCTCGGGCCCTAGCCTCGCATCATCGATGTAGAGCTTGCCGCGACGACTCTTGGTCATCCGCCCACAAAGATAGCCTTCGAGTCCTTCGAACTTGCCCTCCAAGATCATCAAACCATCGTGCGATAGCCCCACGGTGGGCGCCAACTGTCGTGGTTTTGTTACGGCAGATGTCCTCATGAAAGGACTTTGTCGTGGAGCCATCGCCACGGGTTAACTTGAAGGGGTTAAAGCGGACGCAAAGACACAAGAGTTATACTAGTTCGGCCCCTTCGATGAAGGTAAAAGCCTACGTCTAGTTGTGATGGGATTGATGTGGTCTCGATGACTAGGGAGCAAATAAGCTTCGCCTAGGCCTCGAGTTGTTGTTCCCTTGAACCGCCCCGGGTCGTCCCCTTATATACACGGGTGACGCTCACGGTTGAAGAGTCCCAATCTCCGGTTCATACTGTGATCCGGGTTGGTCTCTCTCTATTCCTAACTTAAAATTCAAGTTTACATACCATGCTGGTTTTCTGCTACAGGTTCTAAACCGACTACTGGCCTTGGGCCCTTTCTTTCATGCCTGTTGGGCTTTTACACCGTTGAGCTACTGATGAAGTTAACCCGGCCCAGATAGGCCGGTTTACGCCCAGTAGTAATATCCCCAACAGAACTCCTATCGCTAAGTGAAAGTGATAAAGCATTATAGTCCGCTTGCCTAGTTTGCTATGGTATCACCTCCTTTACAGGACCAAGACGTTGGATTAAGTGTGAAAATGCGCCTTTTTGCAAACACCCCCGCACTATGTGCGTAATGTCAAGACTGCCATCTTTCGTGTTATATACACATATACATCAACGGCCAAGACAGAGGTGTTTTAATACTTGAACGCACAAGTATAAAAAGCTCTTATATTATATTGAAACATGGTTTTCACAAATCATACATGTCATTAAAACATAATATCCTTGAGCAATCGCATCTCTATTAAACGAGCGCCTGCAGGACTTCCTCAAAATAGTGCTCGGCAGTACTCGGCTTCGTCTCAATCTTGGGATGCAACGTCGGTGGCCTTCATCTCCGCCAAAGATGTCTTGACACGGGCAAGAGCCATCCGCACACCCTCTATGCATGGTGACCGCTTCATTGCATCGATATGCGGCAGCGCACCAAGGAACTGTTGCACCAAGCCAATATAACTGTTTGGCTCGGGCCTTTTCGGCCACAAATAAGTCACGACAGCCTTCATGGCAAGTCCGGACAACCTATTTAGCTCAGCCCATTCGGCCAAACGATCAGTTAATGAAAGTGGACGCTCCGGACTATGGAACTGCGACCAAAAAGCTCTTCCATTCAGTGATCCTTTTGACCTCGGAAGTGTTCGGCTGCGTCTGCTCACAGACTCGCCGCCAAGTCCGTGATAAGCATCCTCCGCACCCCACAGCCGGTCCAATTGAGCGTACTTAGGATCCGTGAATTTCCTCCGCATCGAAAGGTCTTTCCAGCCGCAATATCTCCGCCCGACGTAGCTCCTCCTTCATAGCTCTCATTGCGAGCGAGTATCCTTGGCCTCGGTGGCGGCCTTTGTCGTCCTCTTGTTTCGCTTCGATCTTATTTTTCAAGAAGCTAGCAACGGTCGATAGCATTCTTCAATTTCACGGCCATCTCGGCCATTTCTTTTCTTGCTTGGCAAAGGAGCAGCCTGTTCGCTTTTAGCTCTGCGGCGCCTTTTAAGGCAGCCGCATCACTTTTTCCTCGCTTGCTCCTTGGCTCGGGCGAGCTCACCAAGGCTCTCCATAGCAGCGGCACCATCTGCATTAAGCATACATGTTGTAAGGCATGGGCGTCAAGCTCCCTTACTAAGTGTCCGCGGAGAAGTTGCATACCTTGTGACTCGTCAAGCCGCTTATTAACAAGCGTGATGTCCGCATCCGCCACGTCAAGTTGCCGCTTCAGTTTGGCAAATTCATTAGCCCGGCTAGCCACCGGACGCTTCGCCACCTACATAGGAAGAGCGCATATTATACCTGGGGTTATGATCCTTGGCACGCCGTCATTTTTGACACCGCACCAAGTCTCAGGGGCTACTATCTATACATGGCGCATTTTATATGCAAAAATGTCAGAAGGTACATCATTTTGCGTACCTCAAAACTCGTCAGTAAACTTACGACGGCTTCATGCAATCCGCTCTCAGCGGATGAAATCCTTTCAATCACCGTACCCATTAACGTACGGTGATCTTCCGAGATAGACGCTCGCCCGAGCAGATCCTTCAGCTCCTCCGACCGTACACCCGTTGGTGCCGGACTCGTCCGGTGGCCTTTTTCGAAGGTCGGACACGGAGGGCTTTTAGGGGACATACGGCTGCCTTCTGGCCTCGCCGGATTCAGAGAAGCCCTCCGCGACGACAGCTCAGGGTCGTCCACCTCGCATAACGGTACGGCAGGCGGAGGCGTTTCACTCTCCATCATCTCTGGACCAAGATCCCCTGAAGACGAGCTCTGCTATGAAGGGCTGAGATCCGAACTACAAGGTAAACTTTCATACCTTCGTAAATAAAACGGGGTGTCTCTCTTTAAAAACGCCCCCTTTACTTACAGCTCATTTGGAGGGCTGATCTCCTTAGGGAAATAGTGCGGACGGGCATCTCCCGCCGCAGACCCTCTGGTGAAGATTTCTTCCCCGCTTGAGGCTTTGGTCTCCGGATCTTGAGCGGTCCTCTTATCCCTTGGAGGGAGGGATTCTCGATCCCCTTTCTTGATAGCCTCCTTCACGGAGGTAGTAATTCCTTGTTCCCCTTCGCCTTCTTCAAAAGGCATAGCCTCTAGCATCTTAGTTAATACAGATCCGGCGTGGTCTCGTGGAGGGACCGGACACCGATCAGTTTTGCTTTGGCTATCCACTCCTGTTTAAAGGATAGCTCTTTAAGGGCAAGTGTATGATAAATATGCGGATAGCATGCCCGGAGCATGGACTACTTACTTGAGTATCCTAAGGCGATTGCAGCTCAGACCTGCGTCCTCGGTTAAGTCCGGACACATTGCTTGTTATCCGAAGAATAGTTGGTACATCTCCACGGGTGTTACGCCCATAAAATGTTGGAGAGCTCGTGGTCCCTCCGGATTAAACTCCCACAGGCGGAGGGGGCGACGTTTGCAGGGCAAGGTGCGACAAATCAGCATGACCTGCGCTACTACGACCAGATTGATCTCTCTCTCTCTCTCTCTCGGAGGTCTCGAATACGGCCCTGCAACAGAGGTACGTCCTTGGACGGTCCCCAGTTGAGCCCTTTATTGACCAATGACGCCCGCCGCAGTGGAGGACCCGAGCGGAAGGCAGGTGGCGCCGCCCATTTGGTGCCCCTGGGAGCGGTGATATAAAACCACTCCCGTTGCCATAAATTGAGCTCCTCTTGAAAAGAGCCCTCGGGCCATGGAGCGTCGCATTCTTGCTTATAACAGCCCCTCCGCACTCTGCTCGATGCCCCTTGATCATCTTGGCTCCACTTTGAAGGTCTTGAGCCACAATCCAAGTGAGGGGTAATGCGGAGGAAGGCTTCACATACGACAATGAATGACGAGATGTGGAGGATGGACTCGGATCCAAGTCATGGAATTCCATCCCATAATAAAACATGAGCCCCTCACAAAGGGGTCTGCCGGAAGCCTAAACCTCAAGGAAGTGATACACGAATACCACGCCTCACCGAGGCTCGGGAGTGGGAATAACCTGCCCTTGGGCAGGCAGCCTATGAAATTTCACGGTTAGATACCGGGCGCCTCTCAGCTTTAGCACATCTTCTTCCGTGGACGGAGGAAGACATCCACCGGCCGTGCAGGTCGGAGCCGACATCATTGAAGGTCCGAAGCGCCTAAATATGGAGCTTTGGGTGTTGGAACTCGAGGCGAGGGGCGGATTCGATTGAGATTGAAAGAAAGGAGCGGGCCTTGGTCTCGTTATAAAGAGGTTGAATACCAAGAGCCCTTCCCGTGACCGTTCGGGACTCGCCTTCGATGGAGGAGGCGTGCCAACAGGCACGACTAGGTTACCCACGCCCGTACTGATGAGGATCCCAGAATAAAGGGGGCATGATCTCCGCTCTGATAAGACGTGCCGAAGAAACCGCCTGGCTAAATGCGCTGAGGTGGGACAGTAAAAACAATTCGTTTAAAGGCCTGGCCGTGGTGTGATGTCACGCCGCGGAATACGTCAGCGGATCTGTGCAAAGGTTATTCTCTCTACGGTAGTATGTGGAACTTGTTTTGCAGAGCAGGACAATATCCTTGTGTTCAAAATCTTCTATGAAGTATTCAGAGGAGGAACCCGCCTTGCAATGCCGAAGACAATATGCGCGCGGATTAAATGCGTTATTGAAGCCCTGGTTCAGGGGCTCTTGAGGAGTCTCAGATTAGGGGTGTCCGGATAGTCGAACTATCACCATTGGCGGACTCCTGGACTATGAAGATACAAGATTGAAGACTTCGGCCCCGTGTCCGGATGGGACTTTCCTTGGCGTGGAAGGCAAGCTTGGCGATACAGATATGTAGATCTCCTACCATTGTAACCGACTCTGTGTAACCCTAACCCTATCTGGTGTCTACATAAACCGGAGGGTTTTAGTCCGTAGGACGAACAACAATCATACCATAGGCTAGCTTCTAGGGTTTAGCCTCTCTGATCTCGTGGTAGATCCACTCTTGTACTACCCATATAATCAATATTAATCAAGCGGTGAGTAGGGTTTTACCTACATCGATAGGGCCCGAACCTGGGTAAAAACATCGTGTCCCTTGTCTCCTGTTACCATCCGCCTAGACGCACAATTCGGGACCCCCTACACGAGATCCGCCGGTTTTGACACCGACAGACAGATTCTGTTTTCATTGTGTTGTTTGCTTATTTTGATGAATCTATGGCTAGTAAAATAGTTTATAAACCATAGAGAAGTTGGAATACAGTAGGTTTAAGACCAATATAAATAAAGAATGAGTTTATTACATTACCTTGAAGTGGTGTTTTGTTTTCTTTGGCTAACGGAGCTCACGAGTTTTCTGTTAAGTTTTTTGTTGTGAAGTTTTCAAGTTTTGGGTAAAGATTTGATGGATTATGGAATAAGGAGTGGCAAGAGCCTAAGCTTGGGGATTCCCAAGGCACCCCAAGGTAATATTCAAGGACAACCAAGAGCCTAAGCTTGGGGATGCCCCGGAAGGCAACACCTCTTTCGTCTTCGTTCATCGGTAACTTACTTGGAGCTATATTTTTATTCACCACATGATATGTGTTTTGCTTGGAGCGTCATTTTCTCTTGTTAGTATTTGCTTGGTGTTATTTAGAATAATGTTTTGCATCTTTAGTTTCAATAAAAAATTCAAGGATAGCCTTTGCCATGCTTATTTTGCTAGTATACATGTTGCTGTTTGAAAACAGAAAGTTTACCGCTGTTGCAAAAATTCCCTAGAAAAGTCAGAGAGTGGTATAATGTTGAATCCTTTTTCATATTGAGCTCTGATAAATTTATTACAGTGGGAATTTTAGTTCATAATTTTTGGAGTCAGGGAAGTATTGATACTCTTGCATTCTTTACAGACTGTACTGTTTTTGCAGATTGCTGTTATGTTTGCATTGTTTGCATATGTTTGCTTGTTTAATGATTCTATTTAAGGATAGGAGTATTAAATATGCAGAGGCATTTAGTATGCAATGTTGGATAATAATGTTAGTGATTTGTTACAGTAGAAAATGCTAAGGTTTTGCATTGGTTTATACTAACCTATCTCACGAGTTCTTGTTGAGTTTGGTGTGTATGAAGCTTTTGAGAAATAGAGAAACCATGATATGAGAGGAATTAAGGAGACACAAAAGTTCAAGCTTGGGGATGCCCAAGGCACCCCAAGATAATATTTCAAGAAGTCTCAAGCATCTAAGCTTGGGGATGCCCAGTAGGCATCCCACCTTTCTTCTTCAACAACTATCGGTTAGTATCGGTTGAGCCTAAGTTTTTGCTTCTTCACATGAGTTGTGCTATCCTTGCAATGTCATTTTATTTTGTTTTGCTTGCTGTTTGAATACAATACCAAGATCTGAAATTCTTTTATGAGAGAGAGTCTTCGCATAGTTGCATAATTACTTAGCTACTCATTGATCTTCACTTATATCTTTTTGGAGTAGTTTGTCATTTACTCGTGTGCTTCACTTATATCCTATGAGTAAATTGTTGAATGAGTTGATTGTCATAAATCTGAAATTATATATGTCTCATTTGCTTATCCCATGGGGAGTAATGACTTCACATCTAAGAATTAGAGGTTGTAAATTTATTGAAGGTTAGCAAGCGTTGTATTGGTCATTTGAACAATTCATGAAAGAATATTGAAGGAAGAGAGATTTCCCATATAAATATACTATCATATACAACTTTCATGATTGGGAGCACTCATTAAGTATGACATGCTAAAGAGTTGATGTTGGACAAGGAAGACAACGTAATGGTTTATGTTTTCCGACATCTCAGTTAAAGTATATTGTCATGGATCATTCAAACATGTTGAGCTTGCCTTTCCCCTCATGCTAGCAAAATTCCTTGCACAAAGTAGAGATACTACTTGTGCATCCAAATATCCTTAAACCCAGTTTTGCCATGAGAGTCCACCATACCTACCTATGGATTGAGTAAGATCCTTCAAGTAAGTTGTCATCGGTGCAAGCAATAAAAAATTGCTCTCTAAATATGCATGACTTATTAGTGCGAAGAAAATAAGCTTTGTACGAACTTGTTATGGAAGCAATAAAAGTGACGGACTGCATAATAAAGGTCCATATACAAGGGGCAATATAAAGTGACGTTCTTTCGCATTAAGATTTTGTGTATCCAACCCTAAAAGCGCATGACAACCTTTGCTTCCCTCTGCGAAGGTCCTATCTTTTACTTTATGTCTTTTACTTTTATGCAAGAGTCAAGGTGATCTTCACCTTTCCCTTTTTCATTTTATCCTTTGGCAAGCACTTTGTGTTGGGGTGATCCTGATATATATATCCAATTGGATGTAAGTTAGCATGAATTATTATTGTTGACATCACCCAAAGGTGAATACGTTTGGAGGCAACATTATAAGCCAAAATCTTTCTCTATGTCTGATTAAAACTTCATAAACACAAGTATTGCATGAGTGTTAGCAATTGTAGAAGACTATATGATAGTTGAGTATGTGAAGTTTGCTAAATTAAAGCTCTGACATAGACCCTTCCTGAAAATAGGATGAATTGCAATTGCTTGATGACTAAGAATGAAGTTTGCTAGTTTTCAAGAAAGTTTATGGTCTATGCTTTGACATGTGAATTGCTTGTTACTTTATCGTGAGAAGTTTTATGAGATACACTACTGTTATGACATATTACCATGCTAGAAAAGGTGATTGAAATTATGATTGATCAAACTTGTGCACCTTCTAGCATTCACACTTCATAAATTCTTTCTTTTATCATTTACCTACTCGAGGACGAGTAGGAATTAAGCTTGGGGATGCTGACACGTCTCCAACGTATCTATAATTTGTGAAGCATTCATGCTATATTACTATCTGTTTTGAATGATTACGGGCTTTATTATTCACTTCTACATTACTTTTGGGACTAACCTATTAACCGGAGGCCCAACCCATATTGCTGTTTTATTGCCTGTTTAAGTATTTCGAGGAAAAAGAATATTAAACGGAGTCCAAACGGAATGAAACCTTCGGCAGCGTTATTTTTGGGAAGAATATGATCCTGGAGACTTGGAGATCAAGTCGGAAGATACTCGAGGAGCCTAGGAGATAGGGGGGCTCCCCCCTACAGGGCGCGGCCCCCTGTCTCGTGGACCCCTCGAGCACCCCCCGACCGACTTCTTTCGCCTATATAACCCTACGTACCCTAAAAACATCGAATATCAAGATAGATCGGGAGTTCCGCCGCAAGCCTCTCTAGCCACCAAAACCTCTCGGAGTCCGTTCAAGCACCGCCGGAGGGGGAACCCATCACCGGTGGCCATCTTCATCATCCCGGCGCTCTCCATGGCGAGGAGGGAGTAGTTCACCCTCGTGGCTGAGGGTATGTACCAGTAGCTATGTGTTTGATCTCTCTCTCTCTCTCATGTTCCCTCTATGGCACGATCTTGATGTATCCCGAGCTTTGCTATTGTAGTTGGATCTTATGATGTTTCTCCCCCTCTACTCCCTTGTGATGAATTGAGTTTCCCCTTTGAAGTTATCTTATTGGATTGAGTCTTTTATTTGAGAACACTTGATGTATGTCTTGCCGTGTTTATCTGTGGTGACATTGGGATATCACGTGCCTCTTGATGTATGTTTTGGTGACCAACTTGCGGGTTCCGCCCATGAACCTATGCATAGGAGTTGGCACACGTTCTTGACTCTCCGGTAGAAACTTTGGGGCACTCTTTGAAGTACTTTGTGTTGGTTGGATGAATCTGAGATTGTGTGATGCATATCGTATAATCATGCCCACGGATACTTGAGGTGACAATGGAGTATCTAGGTGACATTAGGGTTTTGGTTGATTTGTGTCTTAAGGTGTTATTCTAGTACGAACTCTTTAATAGATCGATCTGAAAGAATAACTTTGAGGTGGTTTCGTACCCTATGTCGGTGTCAAAACCGACGGATCTCGGGTAGGGGGTCCCGATCTGTGCGTCAAGTCTGATGGTAATAGGAATCAAGGGACACATATGTTTACCCAGGTTCGGGCCCTGTCGATGGAGGTAAAACCCTACTTCCTGCTTGATTAATATTGATGATATGGGTAGTACAAGAGTAGATCTACCACGATATCGTAGAGGCTAAACCCTAAGAGCTAGCCTATGATGGTATGATTGTAATTCTGATCGGTCTTCTAAGGACCAACCTCTCCGGTTTATATAGACACAGGAGAGGGCTAGGGTTTACATGGAGTCGGTTACAAGGAAGGAAATATAATATCCGGATCGCCAAGCTTGCCTTCCAAGCCAAGGAAAGTCCTATCCCACACGGGTCAAGTCTTGAGTCTTGTATCTTCACGCTTCAATAGTCCGGACGATGTATACATCCGGCTGTCCGGATACCCCTAATCCAGACTCCTCAAGAGTCTCTGAACCAGGCTTCAATAACGATGAGTCCGGGCGCGATCTTGTCTTCGGCATTGCAGGGCGGGTTCCTCCTCCGAATACTCCAAGGTAATTATCGAACACTTGAAGCGTGTCCGGATCCACAAAATGATCTTCACATGCCACCGTAGAGAAAATGGTATTTCACAAATGCAGTCTGCTGACAACTTTTTAGGCAACGTGACGTGTCATTACGGTCGGGTCATTATTCGAACCGTTTTCCCACAACCAGCCACAACGCATATTGCGAGGCGGTTTCCTTGACACGTCTTGTCAAAGCAGAGATCGTGTCCCCTTATCATGGATTCTCATCAATACGGGTACGGGTAATCCCACCACATCATCAATCGTGGAGCTTGGGAAGCAAGCAATTCCCAACGGGCAAGTGGGAAGGCGCACCCCTTTCGTCGCCTCTATAAAGGGATAATATTTCCCCATTTTTACCCACGCCTTCTTCCTCCTTTGCCCACTCTTTCCCCCTCGAGCTCCAACGCCCAAGCCCAAGTCTTCTCCGCACAACTAAACATGTCCGGAGCAGGAGGCAAATGGGTGGCTTCCACCCTCAAGGAGAAGCACATCGCAAATCTTCGGGCGGCCAGATACTTGGCCGCAGACATATCGCACCGGCTACTTGACGTTGGGCAGGTCATTCCGACCCCGGGACCCCACGAGAGGGTCGTGTTCGTCGCCCACTTCGTCCGTGGACTGGGGTTTCCACTTCACCCCTTTGTCCGCGGGCTCATGTTCTACTACGGGCTAGATTTCCATGATCTAGCCCCGAATTTCGTCCTCAACATCTCGGCGTTCATCGTCAGAGCGCAGGCTTTCCTCCGCATCCGGCCTCACTTCGGCATGTGGCTGCACATCTTCTGCGTGAAGCCGAAGATTGTGCGCGGCCAGCAAGCGGAGTGCGGAGGGGCCATGGTGGGCAAGATGCCTAACGTCACCTGGCTGGACGGCTCCTTTGCGGAGACTGTAAAAGGGTGGCAATCGGGGTGGTTTTACATTACCGAGCCGCGCGGCGCCAACTGGGCGACGGCCCCCGAGTTCCGATCCGGAGCCCCCATGCGGCTCACCTCCTGGGAAAGGAAGGGCCTGACTTGGGGCGAACCTACAGAGCTGACCGGACTCCAAACCTGCATCAAGAGCATGAAGGACAAGAACATTAAGCTCATCAACGTGATCCAGGTCATGCTCGTTCGCCGGATTCTGCCGTGCCAAAGGCGGGCATTCAATCTGTGGGAGTTCGTCCCGGCCGAACACCAGACGCTTCAGAGGCTCTATGGCATGAAGCACAAAGACGCGTGGAAGGAGTTGTTTAAGGCCTCCGAAGTACCTCCTCCCACATCCGAGGACCGCGGACTTCATGCAGCGCGGCCCCCGCGTCCGTTGAGTTTTCGGACTACCACCGGATTTGGTTTTTCCCAATACATTCATGGGGGAGTCTTAAGTATTTGTGTATATTTGATCAGTACTATGTGGAGACAGTGGAGCAGATTGACTGTCTGCTCCATTGCCGAAGATCCGGTGATGATCTCTTGACAGAGATGCTGATCTCGGCGCCCTACAAGGCACCGGAGAAGAAGGCCGAAAAGAAGGCCCCGGGGACCAGGAAGGGTCTCCGGCATAAGGTTGTGTCGGAAGCCTCGTCCGAAGACGACGAGACGCACTCCTCCCCCGAAGAGGAGGAAAAAGAAGAAGAAGCCGCCCCATCCGGAAAGGATGAGAGGCCTGAGGGGACGGGTCGTGGGGCCGAGAGAGGCCCTCGACGCAAGGCCGTCATACCCACGTCGTCCGATGACGACGAAACAGATTCCTCCCGCGGAGGCGGGGGGAAGCAAGAAGAAACTCTACCTCCCCGCACCGGGGAGGAGAAAAAGAGGAAAGCCGCCCCAGAGGGGGAGGCTGGGACACCCAAGAAGGGAAAGACGTCCCTTCCGGACTACTCCACCACGACCGCTCATAGTGAGGAAGGGTGGCTGCCCAGGGGGAAGCCCCTGGCGCGATCGTAAGTGTGAGCACTCTACCGTGATTTCACTTCATACTTGTTTAATAACGCCAAACATATATGCAGTCCGGCCAGGGCTCATCTGGAGGTGTCGCTCTTCGGATGGGTCTCGAGCGCTTCAGAGATGAACTTCGCCCCGACGGCCACCACTCCTCAGCCTGCGGATGACACGGAGGTGTTGTCCTCAAGGTTCCCGAGCAGGGGAGGTGACTCGAGACGCCCCAAGGCGGAATTCCAAATGTCGGACATGCGGGGTTCAAGATCCCCGCTGATCATGTCGATGAGAGCCGCAACAAGGCGGACTCTCGACCGAACACTGCTCCGGAACCTTCGATGGTTCCGGACTTAGGTGGGCAGGCCCTCGTTAGGGAGGGCGAGCCGCCCATGCCGAGGACTTCCATCGCGTCAACGGTGCCGGATAGTCTGGTGGAAGCGCTTCGAGGCGCTTCCATAGATGAAGAGCATCGTACTCTTATGAGTGCGGTGATTCAAAAGGTTCTGTCCGCCAAAAGCGGACTAACGGAAGCCTGCACAAGCCTCCTGACGGGCTTCGAGGTAAGTAATAAGAATGTGTGAAATTACCACCCGATAGGTAGTAGTTTTCGATACTGCTTGGTGTTCGGAAAGAAAAGCCAAACAGAGGGTCAATTGTAATCCGCAGGAGTCTAAGAAGTGTGTATGTGACTAAGCAGGCCGTGCTGCTTGCCGCTGCTGCCCGCACAACCGAGGTTGCCGAACTAAAGCGAGACCTGGAGCAGGCGCAGGGAGAGCTCGACCTCACGAAGAGGCAGCTTGAAGAGAGCAAAGGTGAGTAATTCTTCGCTCTTATGTATGTAAAGATAGATAAAATTGTTTAGTCTGACGGCAAAGCGTCGTGACTATGTGACAGGGTCCACCGCCGAAGTGGCGTCCCTGAAGAAAGCGCTATCCGAGGCCGAAGACAAGGCGGCCTTGGAATGCAGAGAGCGCGAGAAGCAAAGTGCTAGAGTGGGCGAGGTACAGCAAGAGCTCCAGGACCTCGGCAAGAAGTTCGAATCCATGGAGCATGATCTGAAGACGAAAGAGGCCGAGCTTGTGAAGGCCCTTGTGAATATGAAAGATGCCAAGGCCGGGTTTAGAAGGCACAACAGAGATCCAGGAGGCCAAAAAGATAGCGGCAGGTAAGAAATTCTTTGTGCAAAGCAAACATGTGGAGGAGGCGTTTCTTTTACTTACTCGAATTCGAAGCTCTCCAGGGGCATTCGAAGATCTACCATGCAACGTATCGATGTCATGGAGTTCTACTGCGCCCAAGAGGGGAGCTCAACGGAGAAGTTGTTCTGGTCCCAGAATGCTGGGGCCGAACACCCAAAACCTCTGAGTGATCAACTGAAGCAGTTGGTCAAACTCCACAGGTCGGCCAAAGTGGCGATGAAAGATTTTATAATCCGGATGTGGCCTGTTGAGCCCCTTCCCACTAGCTACTTCGGCCTGATCAAGCGGATGGTGAATGCCTGTCCGCGGCTTGAAGTAATCAAGCGATCCGTTTGCATCGAGGGTGCCCGCCGGGCCTTTGCCCGCGCGAAGGTGCATTGGGGCAAGCTGGATGCGGAGAAGCTGGTGAAGGACGGTCCGCCGGAGGGCAAGGAGCATCGCCATCCCGAGAAGTATTATGATGGCGTTATGAAAGGTGCTCGTCTCGTGGCCGATGAGTGTTCCAAGGACAAGATATTTGACTAAATGTACCTCTGCCGCTGTTGTAATTTAAAGACGAAGTTACTTGTGCTATGTAGCAATCGCTTGATTTAAAATATTACCTTTTGTGCGGCTGTTTATAGAATACCGAAAGTAGGCTACCGTCGGCTTCCGCCCCCCACGCAACTAGTGTCGGGGTGTTCCTGGAAAACCCCGAATACACTTTATCCAAATGTTTGGTCCCTTAAGGAGGTATCCGGCGCAGCGAACAAGGCAGTTGGACTATTCGGCTTTATAACTTTCACTTAGCCATAGAAGTATACAATTTTAAATTTCGGCGAAGCCACTAGAATCCGGAAGGCCGAATCGGGGCGCTATATGCTACGTCTTGAGCTTGCGTTGGTTTTCCCCGAAGAGGAGAGGATGATGCAGCATAGTAGCGTAAGTATTTCCCTCAGTTTTTGAGACCAAGGTATCAATCCAGTAGGAGGCCACACACAAGTCCCTCGTACCTGCACAAAACAATAGCTACTCGCAACCAACGCGATTAGGGGTTGTCAATCCCTTCACGGTCACTTACGAGAGTGAGATCTGATAGAGATAATATTTTTCGTATTTTTGGTATATAGATGCAAAATGAAAAGTAAAGGCAGAGTAAAAACAAAGCAAGTATAAATGTGATGGAGATTGATATGATGAGAATAGACCCGGGGGCCATAGGTTTCACTAGTGGCTTCTCTCAAGAGCATAAGTATTCTACAAAGGTGAACAAATTCATCGTTGAGCAATTGGATGTAATTGAGCATAATTATGAGTATATCTAGGTATGATCATGTATATAGGCATCACGTCCCCGACAAGTAGATCGAAACGATTCTCGCATCTACTACTATTACTCCACTCATCGACCGCTATCCACCATGCATCTAGAGTATTAAGTTAAAACAGTAGTAACGCCTTAAGCAAGATGACATGATGTAGAGGAATAAATTCATGCAATATGATAAATACCCCATCTTGTTATCCTCGATGGCAACAATACAATACGTGCCTTGCAACCCTTTCTCACTTTGGTAAGGACACCGCAAGATTGAACCCAAAGCTATGCACTTCTCCCATTGCAAGAACTACCAATCTAGTTGGCCAAACCAAAAGGATAATTCGAAGAGAATTGCAAAGACAACTCAATCATACATAAAAGAATTCAGAGAAGATTCAAATATTATTCATAGATAAGTTGGATCATAAACCCATAATTCATCGATCTCAACAAACACACCGCAGAAACAAGATTACATCGAATAGATCTCCACGAGAGAGGGGGAGAACATTGTATTGAGATCCAAAAAGAGAGAAGAAGCCATCTAGCTACTAGCTATGGACCCGAAGGTCTGAAGTAAACTACTCACACTTCATCGGAGAGGCTACGGTGTTGATGTAGAAGCCCTCCATGGTGGATGCCCCCTCCGGCAGAGCTCTAGAACAGGCCCCAAGATGGGATCTCGTGGATACAGGAAGTTGCGGCGGTGGAATTAGGTTTTTGGCTCCTCTTCTGATCGTTTGGGGGTACGTAGGTATATATAGGAGGAAGGAGTACGTCGTTGGAGCAACAGGGGGCCCACGATGTAGGGGGGCGCGCCCTAGGGGGGGTCCTGATCTGTGCGTCAAGGCTGATGGTAACAGGAAGCAAGGGACACAGATGTTTACCTAGGTTCGGGCCCTCTCGATGGAGGTAAAACCCAACTTCCTGCTTGATTAATATTTATGATATGGGTAGTACAAGAGTAGATCTACCACGAGATCGTAGAGGCTAAACCCTAAGAGCTAGCCTATGATGGTATGATTGTAATTGTGATCGGTCTTCTAAGGACTAACCTCTCCGGTTTATATAGACACCAGAGAGGGCTAGGGTTTACATGGAGTCGGTTACAAGGAAGGAAATATAATATCCGGATCGCCAAGCTTGCCTTCCACGCCAAGGAAAGTCCTATCCGGACACGGGTCGAAGTCTCGAGTCTTGTATCTTCACGCTTCAATAGTCCGGACGATGTATACAGTCCGGCTGTCCGGATACCCCCTAATCCAGGACTCCCTCACCCTACCATAATCTCTACGTTTGTTCTCCGCTATTAGTGGCTTTGGAGTGACTCTTTGTTGCATGTTGAGAGATTGTGAAAGGATCGATATAGTTGGCTAGAGGGGGGGGGGTGAATAGGCAACTAACAATTTTTAGCTTTTCTTTACCAAATTAAACTTTGCATCAAAGTAAGTTGTCTAGATATGCAACTAGGTGGACAACCTATATGATGCGACAAACGCAAGCACACAAGCACGCAATGAAAGTAACACAAATAAGCTTGCACAAGTAAAGGTATGAGATAACCAAGAGTGGAGCCGGTGGAGACGAGGATGTGTTACCGAAGTTCCTTCCTTTTGAGGGGAAGTACGTCTCCATTGGAGCGGTGTGGAGGCACAATGCTCCCCAAGAAGCCACTAGGGCCACCGTATTCTCCTCACGCCCTCACACAATGCGAGATGCCGTGATTCCACTATTGGTGCCCTTGAAGGCGGAGAACCAACCTTTACAAACAAGGTTGGGGCAATCTCCACAACTTAATTGGAGGCTCCCAACAACACCACGAAGCCTCACCACAATGGACAATGGCTCCGCGGTGACCTCAACCGTCTAGGGTGCTCAAACACCCAAGAGTAACAAGGGATTAGTAGGGGGAATCAAATTTCTCTTGGTGGAAGTGTAGATCGGGGCCTTCTCAACCACTCCCGAGCAAATCAACAAGTTTGATTGGCTAGGGAGTGAGATCGGGCGAAAATGGAGCTTAGGAGCAACAATGGAGCTTAGGATTGGAAGAGGTGGTCAACTAGAGGTAGGAGACGACCCTTTTATAGTGGTGGATGAAATCCAACCGTTATCCACTTAACCAGCCAGCGACACGCGGTACTACCGCTTCAGGCACGGCATTACTCAAGAAGGCCATGCGGTACTACCGTAATACCATGGTACTACCGCAAGAAGAAGAATGGGCTATCGCGAGTTCGACAGGGCAGATTACCGCTGCTGCGGTATCAGCTTCCTCCTTGCGGTACTACCGCAAGGCAGGAACGCCTTTAGCTCAAGGGTGCGGATGAATAAAAATACATCCGTTCCTACTTCACCGAAAACAGCCGGTGCAAAAACCCGACACGGTACTACATTTGGAGAGCAAGTACTACCGTGTGGTCTTGGATCAGACCACATGGCAGTACTACATGAGGCGCCGGATGTAAAAATTACATCCGCCCTACTACCGCATAAAGCAGCGGTATTTGGCCTGGGGCCACAAAGAGTACGGCTCAGAGGAGCGGTACTACCGTGGCTCCTCGCTGGTACTACTGCGTTCGAGCTACGGTACTACCGCAAGCACAGCAACAGCAGCCAAGGCAATCACAACGAGGATAAACGGGGAATGCTCCGTAGAGCAAGGGAAAGGTGGAGACAAGGAAGGGAACGTGTACGTGATGATTCCACCCAAACCTTTCCGGCGCGGACCCCCTCTTAATAGTACGGCTTTCCTACGACTCTAATCCCCCAAAAAGAAATGTAGAGAAACACCGTCTTCAATAGTCTTCGAGGGGCACCAAACCGTCTTGTACCTAGTGAAGAAATGTCTGAGAAATTCAAAGGCACACGATTAGTCTGCAAAAGCATTGTCATCAATCACCAAAACACCTAAGGGATAAATACGCACTTACAATCTCCCCCTTTTTGGTGGATTGATGACAATACGGGATTTGCGCAAAAAGGAAATAAACTATAACAAAGGCAAATTTCTCCTCTCTAAAATATAGACGGCTCCCCTAGATGTGTGCAATCTAGATGTATGCTTTGGACTGCATAGCACACAACTAGGATCAACACTCCCCCTATATTTTAGAGACAAGGCATAACTAGCAATGACAAGGCTAAACAACTACTAACGAGCATAAACATAGGAAGCACAATATAACATAAGCTTGCTAAGATAGGATAAAGTGCATATGTCTTACACCATATGAAGAAAAAGTCTCAAACCAAACCAAAGCAATGAAACGAGGTTCAAACGAGACAGCAAACACAACAAACACAACGAGACACGAGCAAATCCCTACACTCTCTCCCCCTTTGGCATCGAGACGCCAAAAAGGCAGAGAGGACACCTACACACTCGGGGTGGCTCAAGCGAAGAAATCATCCCAGCGCTCCTCCTCAGACTCGGCAGCATGGATGTCCTCCTCGAAGTCCTCGTCAGAATCGGTCCACTTCAAGCCCTGCTTCTCCATCCACTCGGCCTCTGGAGTGATGTTCCTCTCTGACCTGATGGAATGAGCCTCACCAAAGACCCTCAGGATGTGCAAGTCACGGCGGCGAGCCTCCTTGGAGGCAACATGAGTCCTGTACTGCCCCTTAGCTTGCATGCAGAAGAGAGTCTTCATCTTGTCCTTCAGCTTCTTGGCCCACGAGGGCATAGAGGAACTCTGGGAAGACCTAGCAACACGGTCCTCAGCAACATACTCAGCTCCAGTCTCCTCCTCACCAACATGCCTCCTAGCAGCAGACGCCTCAGCACGAGTGGTAGTGTTGGCCCAGTTGGGCTTGACACGGAGACATATGGGATCATGCATAATCCAGTCTGCTGCAAGGAACTCCTCTCCAGGGTACATCTTCTCCCAAGTCTTGGAGATCAGCAGAAGAATGCGACCCGTAGATGGGCACCTTGCGGTTGAACACCGCAAACCGAAGCTCATGCCACATGATGTGTGAGACATCAAGAGGCTGAGTCTGAGACACCCGGGCATCCTCGCACATGAGCATCATATCCACCATAAATGCATGAACGTCATCCTTGTCGCCAATGCGCGGTAACAGAGAGTTGCGGAAGATGCGATACATGATATCCAGAAAGGGGTTCAGCACCCAAGCTGACTTGCCACTGGCGAGCACCTTCTCAACAAAGTACGGATGGAGCTTATCCTTGTTAGCAGACTCAGAATTGGCATGGGGACGAACGCCAATAGGAGTGTTGAGTCCGTCATCGGGAACATGCAGCAGGTCCATGAACTCCTTCCAGGTACCGGTCAACTAACGGTCGTTGGTCATCCACGTCATTCGCCGCTCCTCCCCAGGGTGAAAATACACAGAGGCAAAGAACTGACAAACAAGTTCAGGGTCAAAGTCCAGATGAAAGGAGATCACATGCTCAATGCCAAACTGCTCCACCAAGTCCGAGCCTCTCCAAAGTACTCACGACATCGTTTCCTTCCTCATGTGATGCATGACAATCCACTTGACCTCCACGTAGGTATTCTGCTTGTTCTTGATGACATCCAGATAGATGAGATTCTGCTGCTTGGTCCAGAACAACTCACAGCCTCTGAGGATAGCACGAGGATTCACATACGGGTTCATTTGCCTGCGACGGACATACTCAGCGGAGGGTATCTCGTCCATGCTCTTAGCGGGTTCCTTGTCCTTGGTGGCGGTGGTCTTGACATTGCGCTTGGGGGCACTGGAGCCCTCTGCGGCTTCACCTGGATTGCGCAACCGCTTGGATGTCGCGACTGGGATTGGAACGGCGAGAGCCACCACCTGAGACACAACGCGCAAAACACCCACAAAAACCAAGAAGGATCAATGCAAAGACCACGGCAAAACAAAAGAACCACTTAGGAAGCACACATGCTAAATGCCATGAGAAAGATTGGACCGAACGGTAGTACTGCCAGGTGCTGCGGTACTAAAATTTTAGTACCGCCCCAAGTCGCGGTAGTACCGTGTGCTGTCACGGTAGTACCGTGTCTGGGAGCGGTAGTAAGATTCTAGTGCCGCCGCGCGTGCGGTAGTACCGCACCGACCGGACGGTAGTACCGGACCAGCAGTAGTACCGCATGTGTGGGGCGGTAGTACCGCACCACGTGAGACCCGGAAGAGATTTTGAATCTGAGAAGGACCGCGAAATCACGGCGGTACTATGGTTGATCAAATCTATCACAAGACAACATAGCAAGTATAATCCCTACACTCCACTACTCTCCTCCATCCTACTCTTGAAAAGATTTAGCCTAAAATCTCAAGAACACATGCATCTCCCCAAAATCCTAAAGGCAAGGAAAACAACCAAAGAGAGAGGGATTTGGGGAAAGACCTTGTTCCATGGCAAGAGCATCGCAGGGGAACGATCCCACCTGACGGAATCGAAGAAGAGCAGCCGGAGGCGGAGATCCGGCGAGGGACCCCGGCCCTCGTTCTTGAGCGAGAGAGAGAGACGAAGTGGGGAAACTGACGAATGGGTATGGGGGAGTTAGAACTCCCCCTGCCCGTCCTTATCCCCCACGCGTCTGTGACGGCGCGGTAGTACCGCATATCATCGCGGTAGTACCGCTCGGCGGAAGTACCAGACGAAGCGGTAGTACTCTCCCGGGCGCCAAGAAAAATTACTGCCAGCAGTGCGATAGTACCGCTCCCTCTAAAAGCGGTAGTACCGTGGCATGCCGCGGTAGTACCATGAACTCAGGAAGAAGCTGGTTTCAAACACGCGAAAAAGGGGTCTTCGCAAAGAAACTTTGAGCACAAGAGACGCCACAAGAACACGCACAACACAAAGGCAGAACGGGAACCGACAACAAGAAAGAACCACGCGACACCAACTCTCCAAAGAGAGGGCGGTGGCCGGAGCCACCTATGTTTGAGTAAATTGGTATGGCACCGCGAAGAACTATCCTTGGGACCATGACCAAAACTCGTCTTTGAAGCACAAGTACCACCAAAAGTGGCTAATGTGAAAGAGTTGATCGATTTATGCATAGTGGGGGGAGGGAGAGTTCATTGAGAGAACAACACTCCCCCTATGTCCATGCCTACACCTAAACAAGATAACAAGTTGAGTATGGTGGGGTGTGCAAGGGTTCAAGCAACATTGCTCGAATCAATGATATTTAGCTCATGCCTTAACTCGCGAAATCTTGCTTCATCCAAAGGCTAATGTGAAGATATCTGCAAGGTTATCATGAGTGTTGACGTATTTGAGCTCGATCTCCCCTCGCCTAATGTGATCCCGGATGAAGTGATACCGAATCTCAATATGCTTCGTCTTGAAGTGTTGCACCGGGTTGAGAGAAATCTTGATGGCACTTTCATTGTCACACCAAAGAGGCACTTTGTCACAAATGACACCGTAATCCTTTAAAGTTTGCCTCATCCATAAGAGTTGTGCACAACAACTCATCGCCGCTACATATTCCGCTTGATTGGACGAGAGAGACACACAACTTTGCTTTTTGGAAGACCAACTTACCAAAGAGCAACCAAGGAATTGGCACCCTCCGGAAGTGGACTTCCTATCCACTTTGTCTCCCGCCCAATCGGAATCCGAATATTCTTCAAGCTTGATGTTTGCTCCTCTCGTGTACCATAGGCCAAAGTTTGGGGTATGAGCCAAATATCGAAAGATTCGCTTGACCGCCACAAAGTGGCTTTCCTTAGGTGCGGCTTGAAACCGTGCACAAATTCCCACACTCAACATGATATCCGGTCTAGATGCACAAAGGTAAAGCAAGGATCCAATCATGGAGCGATATACCTTTTGATCCACCGCTTTACCATTGGGATCGATGTCAAGTTGACACTTAGAGGGCATTGGAGTGGAAGCCGGGCTTGACATCGCTTAGCTTGAATCTCTTGAGCATGTCTTGAGTGTATTTGGCTTGGTTGATGAAGGTACCTTCTCTTCTTTGCTTCACTTCAAACCTAGAAAGAACTTCAACTCTCCCATGGAAGACATCTTGAACTTTGAGGTCATTAGTGCGGCAAATTCATCATTGAAAGCTTTGTTAGGGGAACCAAAGATAATGTCATCAACATATAGTTGGCACACAAACAAATCCCCATTGACCTTCTTAGTAAAAAGAGTGGGATCGATGAGCCCAACTTCAAACCCACGATCTTGTAGCAACTCAAGAAGGTGGTCATACCACGCATACGTGGGGCTTGTTTAAGGCCATAGAGTGCCTTATCGAGTTGGTACACATGATCGGGAAAGTAGGGATCCTCGAACCCGGGGGGTTGTTTGACATAAACCAACTCATTAATAGGACCATTAAGAAAGGCACTCTTCACATCCATTTGTTGCAACTTAAAGTTGTGATCAGAAGCATAAGCAATCAACAAACAAATGGATTCAAGACGAGCAACGGGAGCAAAGGTTTCACCGTAGTCGATACCCTCGACTTGGGAGTAACCTTGTGCCACCAATCTTGCCTTGTTGCGAATGATGGTTCCATGAGCATCTTGCTTGTTCTTGAAAATCCACTTGGTCCCAATGACATTGTGGTTCCCCGTTGGCCTTGGCACCAACCTCCACACCTTGTTGTACTCGAAGTTGTTGAGTTCTTCATGCATGGTATTAAACCAATCCGGATCTTCGAGTGCCTCATATACCTTTTGGGGTTCAACACAAGAAACAAACGCGTGATGTTCACAATAGTTTGACAATTGTCTACGAGTGCTTACCCCCTTTTGGATGCTTCCAAGTACATTCTTCATGAGATGACCCTTGGTGGTGAGCTTGGAAGCAATCTTGGCGGCACGACGCTCTAATTCCTCCTCGGGGGTGAGTTGAGGAGCGGTCACTTGATCATCTTGAGAGTCGTCTTGAGCATGTTCTTGATCTTGAACTTGCTCGGGGGAGAGAACTTGACCTTGGACATCACTTGGAGTGTCAACATCGTCTTGAGCATGGTCTTGCCCTTGGTCTTGTTCATGAGGTTGAGGGCCTTCACTTTGTTCGGTCGGAAGCGTGTGGGCCTTGAGTTGGTGATGGCTCCACTTGAGTGGAGCATTGTCCTTCTCCTTCGCCACAAGGGGTTCCTCAACGGGTAGGATAAAACCAACACCCATTCTTCTTATGGCTTGAGGAGGAATTTCATCACCTACATCACAAGTGCCACTTTGCTCCACTTGGGAGCCGTTATTCTCATCAAACTCCACGTTACACGTCTCCTCAATAAGTCCCATGGATTTATTGAGGACATGGTAAGCATGGGAGTTTGTAGCATAACCAACAAATATGCCCTCATAAGCTCTAGCTTCAAACTTAGACAACCGAACACCTTTCTTGAGAATGAAACACTTACACCCGAACACCCAAAGTACTTGAGGTTGGGCTTGTTACGGTGAGTATCTCATATGGAGTCTTGTTCAAGCCCTTGCGGAGGTAGAGCCGATTGGATGCATGACATGTGGTGTTGATGGCTTCGCCCAAAAGTTGTATGGAGACTTGAACTCCGCCATCATGGTCCTTGCCGCATCCATCAACGTCCGGTTCTTCCTCTCCATGACACCGCTTTTGTTGAGGGGTGTATGGTGCAGAATATTGATGCTTGATCCCCTCATCACTAAGAAACTCATCCAAGGTGTAGTTCTTGAACTTCGGTGCCGTTGTCACTTCTTATTGTCAAGTTCTTTGCATTGTGTTGACGTTGAGCTTCATTTGCAAAGTCAATGACGGTTTGTTGGGTCTCGCTCTTCCTCTTGAAGAAATACACCCAAGTATATCTTGAGTAGTCATCCACAATCACCAAGCAATACTTCCTACCCCCAAGACTATCAAAGGATGGAGGCCCAAAGCGATCCAAGTGAAGGAGCTCCAAAGGCCTCTTCGAGTAGATGATAGTCGTGGGAGGGTGAGCCTTTTCATGAAGCTTTCCTTCGATACAAGCACTGCAAGCACGATCTTTAGCAAAACTAACATTCGTTAGTCCACGTACATGGTCCCCCTTGAGAAGACTTTGCAAAGATCTCATATTGACATGGGCTAGACGGCGATGCCAAAGCCATCCCACATCAACAGCCATTAGGCATGTCGCGGTCTTAGTGGGTACCTCCGAAAAGTTAATCACATAGAGACCGTTCTCGACATGCCCAACAAAGGCTACTTTAAGAGTGTTGCTCCACAAGAGGGCCACAGTATCAATATCAAATAAAGTGGCAAAGCCCATGATTGCAAGTTGACGAACAGAAAGTAAATTATATGCGAGGGACTCCACAAGCATGACCTTCTCGATCGTGAGATCATGAGAAATGACAACCTTGCCGAGTCCCAATACCTTAGAAGACGAGGCATCACCCCACTCGACATTGGTGGCCATAGAGGGAATCTTGTGCACGTCCACCACCAAGTCCTTGCTTCCGGTCATATGATTTGTAGCTCCACTATCGAGCAACCATGATCCTCCACCGGAAGCAAACACCTACAAGAGATCAATGCTTGGTTTTAGGTACCCATTTTGTAATGGGTCCTTTGATGTTAGTAACAAGGGTCTTAGGAACCCAAATAGACCATTCAATGTACTCATGAGGAGAACCAACAAATTTGGCATAAACGTGCCCATCACTAGCACGACATAACACATAAGAGGGATTAAAATCGCCGGCTTTGTTGGGAGGGGTGGCATTGCCCTTCATGGCATTGCCACCCTTTGCATTGTTCTTCTTCTCCTTGGAAGCACCCTCTCCCTCCCTCACAAAAGTTTGCTTGAGAGGAGGAGGTTGTTTGGTCTTGTCATTCTTCTTCTTGTTCTTGGGCTTGGGTGCAAACCCAATCCCTCCTTGGTTACAACTTCCTTTTGATTACTCAAAAGGTCGTTGAGGTTCTTCTCACCTTGTATGCATGTGACAAGGCCTTTCTCAAGTTGCCCCTTCAACTTAGCATTCTCCTCAACAAGATGCACATGCTCACAACAAGGTTTAGTAGCATTTGTATTATCAATCAACACCATATGAGGAAAAGTGGCTTTCTCCTTGGTTAGCTTCACTTGGAGTTGATCATGAGACTCTTTGAGGCTAGCATGAACACCCTTCAAGACTTTGTGAGCCTTGTCGAGAATGTCAAACTCCTCGTTGAGTCTAGCAAGATCAACCCCAAGCTTCCCCTTCTCGGAGCTTAGCACATGAGACACAACAAGAGCATGATCAAGATATTTCTTTAATTTACCATGATCATCGTTGTATGACTCCTCAAGAGCCAAACGAATACCACGCTCTTCCTCAAGAGCATTGGAAAGATCCGAAATCTCATCGGCATAGTCACGACTATGCCCCTCCAACTTGGAGATGGTTTCTTCGTGAGCCTCGATCATATCATTGGCTTCACCAAGTTGTTCCAAGAGAGCAACGAAGTGCTTCTTGGATTTGCCCTTGAGTTTACCCATAAAGGCCTCAAACTCATTCTCCTCCACATTAGTTCCCTCATGTTCATCAATGCAATCTGTAGAAGAAGAATGATTGATGATTGTAGTTTTGATGTTGGGGGTTACCTTGTTGGTGGCTTTAGCCATGAGGCACTTGGCGGTGATGCTCTCATTGGGTGAGTCGAAGAGAGACACCCGGGGAGTCGTCGCAATGGCAACGGAGGCCATGGCAAACGAATCACCATCTTCATCATCATCATCATCCTCATTGTACTCTTCTTGTACCACCAAAGCCTTGTGAGGAGTCTTCTTGGTGAAGTTGCTCTTGTTGGGGAAAGACTTGGCCTTGTCCTTACGGATGAGCTTGCCACCATTGTCTTCCCTCTTCTCATACGGGCACTCCGCAACAAAATGACTCACATTGCCACAATTGAAGCAAGTCCTCACTGCTGTTTGCTTGCCCTTTGCGCCCACTTGAGCTGCTCTTGTTGAAGTTGGGCCTTGAGTTCTTCTTGCTCCAAAATTGCCTTGAAGAAAGGGCCATGTGTTCATGATAGGCATACTTCGTATCTTCGAGGTTGCTCTCTTCTTCTTCCTCCTCTTCTTCTTCTTCGACACAAACCTTGGCCTTCAATGCAAGGTTGGCCTTCTTTGCTCTTTGGGAGCGAAGCACCGCATTGTCGGCGGTCTTGTCCAATATGCTCATAGCCACAAACTCATCCAACACATCACTCGAGGACAAGATGTGAAAGTCCGGCCATTGACGGATGACGGAGGACATGGCTTTGTGGTAGGGCATCATTGCCTTGAGAAATTTGCGCTTGATCCAATTGTCATCTGTGTCCTTACTTCCATGATCCCGGAGAGAGACCGCGAGCTTGGTAACTCTCCGATAGAGCTCACGAGGTTCTTCATCTTCTTTCATTGCAAACTCATCGGCTTCATCTTGTACCACTTCATAATTGGAGCGTTGAATGCTTGCGCTTCCCCGATAGAGGGAAACCACTTTGTGCCAAGCATCTTTGGCCAACGAGTAGGGCCGAAGATGCGGGAGGTCTTCGGGAAGGATTGCTTCTTGGATGATGAAGAGAGCATTTTCATTGAATTGATCATCCATGGCTTCTCTAGGAGTGAAGTTGCTCCGGTCATGCGGATAAAAACCTTCTTCAATGATTCTCCAAAGGTTAGTGTTCACATGATTTAAATGACGCTTAAAACGATAGACCCAAGAATCAAAATCCTCCTTTTTATCAATCTTGGGGGGAGGACCGCATGATTCAAATGAGTAGAAGGAATCGGTCCACCATAAACGGGTGGAGGTTGCACATGAGCAAAGATGCGGTGCCATTTTACCACTAGAAATAGGAGCTTTCTCACTAGTAGCTTCCCCTTGTCGGGTTAGCATCCATCTCCGTGTTGGCGGGATCACCCACTTTCACGGGCGCGGTGGAAAGTTTAAGCCCTTCTAAGAATTCCTTGAACATGTCCTTGACCTCGGTCGTCATGGAGGTTTCAATGTGTCCAACGCCACATTGAATTCCTCATGTGAGATCGAGTTACCCCCATCTCCCATAGACGATATTGGATTCACACCGGAGTGCTCTCCTACATCGTCTACGACGTCAACCATACTCTTCGGACGGTAAAGTCCTTAAAAAGAGACGAGGCTCTGATACCAATTGAAAGGATCAATATAGTTGACTAGAGGGGGGGTGAATAGGCAACTAACAATTTTTAGCTTTTCTTTACCAAATTAAACTTTGCATCAAAGTAAGTTGTCTAGATATGCAACTAGGTGGACAACCTATATGATGCGACAAACGCAAGCACACAAGCACGCAATGAAAGTAACACAAATAAGCTTGCACAAGTAAAGGGATGAGATAACCAAGAGTGGAGCCGGTGGAGACGAGGATGTGTTACCGAAGTTCCTTACTTTTAAGGGGAAGTACGTCTCCGTTGGAGCGGTGTGGAGGCACAATGCTCCCCAAGAAGCCACTAGGGCCACTGAGGGAGTTCCGGACTAGGGAGTGTCCGGATAGCCGAACTATCATCATCGGCCGGACTCCAAGACTATGAAGATACAAGATTGAAGACTTCGTCCCGTGTCCGGATGGGAATTTCCTTGGCGTGGAAGGCAAGCTTGGCGATACGGATATGTAGATCTCCTACCCTTGTAACCGACTACATGTAACCCTAACCCTATTCGGGTCTTTATAAACCGGAGGGTTTTAGTCCGTGGGACGAACAACAATCATACCATAGGCTAGCTTCTAGGGTTTAGCCTCTTTGATCTCGTGGTAGATCCACTCTTGTAACACACATCATCAATATTAATCAAGCAGGGCGTGGGTTTTACCTCCATCAAGAGGGCCCGAACTCGGGTAAAACATCGTGTCCCTTGTCTCCTGTTACCATCCGCCTAGACGCACAGTTCGGGACCCCCTACCCGAGATCCACCGGTTTTGACACCGACATTGGTGCTTTCATTGAGAGTTCCTCTGTGTCGTCGCCGTCAGGTAGGATGCCTCATCTCGTCTTTAAAGACAATACTATCACCAAAGGAGCCTTGGCCGCTGGCCAGACCCTTCGGCTAGTTGGTTTTCTTATGACCGCCAAATCCGCCATCGCTACCGACGATGACCTCTCGAGTCATCGAAACCAATCTCGTGTTAGTTCGAACTTGCCGAACAGTTAGATCCGATCGAGCTCTCCTCCATAAACGAGCTCTTGGATCGCATCGCCGCATCGAGTCGCCACAGACTACAACCGGATCGGGCCTAAAACCGATCTCGAGAGAGATCAACTCTCCCGGGCTACCCATCATGTTGCTGTGATAGAGCAGCAATGCGGCGATTCTTCTTGTATCTTAAGGACTAGTTACGTCCGGATTCCTGCTCCTCCATGCCGGATTCCCTTGAGAGGGACGGATGTCGATCAAGCCCTGAACTTAAAGTCAGGCGGTGGGTTGGACTCATGGGATAACACTCAAAAATCCAAACTTCCAAGTTCGGAAACTTCTCGGCCCTTGAGTCCTAAATTGGACGGGGTTCCGGATCTAGTTCCACCCGCCCACCCAAACATTAGCGATCTCTCTCGAATTCAGCAAGAGCCCGCTGAAACAGTACATCATTACTGGGCCAGATTCCTCCTGGTTATGAACAGGATAAAGGACTGCCGAGAGGAGGACGCAATCCCAATTTTCTGCAATAATTGCACGGACAAGGGAATCCTAAACGCCATAGTCATCGCGAAATTACACGCTTCGCTGACTTGGTGACCATAGTACAAAAGTACTGTGCGATGGAGAGCGCCTGGAAAACCGAAAGTAAATTTTGGGATAATCCGGCCCCGAATATATCCCTAGTCCGAAACAAAAGGGTGCATCATTATCAAGCACCCGGGTTGAATACCAAAAAACCAAAACCCCCTAAAGGGTACGGAACCGTACTGGAGGGTTGGCTCAACGGACCCTGCAAAATTCACAGTAGGGAGGGCGCCACTCCAACACACAGCCTTCTTCGAGGCAGGGATACTACGGCAGGTGGCCAAAAGTGGCGTGAGGCTTTTTAGCCCCAGCGACCAACCCAGAAGATACCGATGACGGCATTAATGGGGTCTTGAGACTTTCGTGAGATAACATGCGAACGAACAATCCGCAGCCTCGCCAAGTCTACCAAGTAGCGACAACAAATCCATGGAGCGACACGGCTATCACCTTCAACGCCAAATGACGAACCTAAATTCCGAACAGCTAGAGCACCACCGCATTGGTCCTCGGTCCGATAGTGGACGGTTTCCGTCTTACTAAGGTACTCATGGATGGCGGCAGCGGATTAAACCTCATCTATGAGGAAACCTTCAAAAATGGAAATTGATCGAGCCGCATTGAGCGCAGCAAGACAACCTTCGTGAGGGATAATCCCTAGTCGAGAAGTACGCTGCACGGGAAAAATCACACTAGATGTAGTGTTCGCTCACCGGACAATTACAGGTCCGAGGAGGTCACGTTCCAAGTGGCCCCATTCGCAGCGGATATCACGCTTTGTTAGGGCGAGAGGCATTCACAATCTTCCAAGCTATACCCCACTACGGGTACATGAAGCTCAAAATGCCCGGACCCAATGGGATAATCACTCGCCAAGGATCCGGATACAAGACTACGCTGGAAATAAGACAGCCGCACTGGCCCTAGAGGCATTATCCGAAGCCCTAGCGGCAGAGGAACTAACTACGCTGCGCTCCACGGTGGATAGGGACGATGTGATACTCGATAAGAGGTCCAAGTCCACCTCTTTTAAACCAGCAGACGAAATAGTCAAATTTCAGGTCCATCCAATGGACCCCACAAAGACGGCTTCCATTGGGGCACAATTAAGTCCTGATGTCGAAGCCGCACTACGAGAATTCCTTCGAGAAAGTTGGGACAATTTTGCCTGGCACCCTTCAGACATGCCAGGAATCCCACGCAGGCGGGCGAGCACACCCTAAATATCCTAAAAGGATTCAAGCCAACAAACAAGCTCTTCGGCGATTTTCCAACCCAAAAAGATGAAATGGGAGAGGAGCTAGCCAAACTCTTAGAAGCCAGATTCATCGAGATATAAAACATCCGGACTGGCTAGCCAATCTAGTAATGGTACCAAAAAGGACAAATCCTCGCGCCTCAAGATCGATTTTAAAGACATTAACAAGGCCTGTCCAAAGGACCCTTCCCCCTCCCTCGCATCGACCAAATCATCGATGCTACCGCAGGGCACGATTCATTGTGCTTCCTCGACGCATACTCCGGATACCATCAAATCAAGATGGCGGAGAAAGATCAGGATGCAACGGCATTCATTACTCCATATGGGCCATTCTGCTTCAACCCAATGCCCTTCGGACTCAAAAACACCGGCGCAACATACCAGCGCATGATTCAAACATGTCTGGCTACCCAGATAGGCAAAACAGTAGAGGCATACATAGACGATGTGGTCGTCAAGACCAAACACGTCGGAACTCTAGTAGAAGACTTGAGGGTGACATTCGACAACCTCCGAGCATATGACATTAAGCTCAATCCGAAAAAATGCGTCTTCGCGTACCGGTACCGGAAAGCTCTTGGGCTTCATCGTGATCCGTAGAGGAATTGAAGCAAACCCGGCCAAAATCCGAGCTCTATCACAATTGGATATTCCAAAAGACCTCAAGCAGATACAAAAACTAACCGGATGCGTAGCGGCCTTAAGTCGCTTCATCTCCCGTTTGGGAGAAAAGGCTCTACCCCTCTACCGCCTCCTCCGGCGCCCGAACATTTCGAATGGACGGATGCTGCCACGCCGGACTTCGAAGAAATAAAAGCCATACCGGCAACAAATCCGGTTAGTCATACCAACCCGGGCGAACCTATGATTTTATATATCGCAGCAACACATCAAGTTGTTAGTGTGGTACTGCTGCGTTGAACGAGAAGCGAAGGGCACAAATTCCCTCTTCAAAAACCAGTGTACTACGTATCCACTGTTCTAACTCCATGCAAATCCCGGTACCCACATTATCAAAAGATAGCGTATGCGGTGTTCATGGCATCCCGGAAGCTGCGGCACTACTTTCAAGAGTGTTCAATAACGGTGGCCTCCGAAGTACCTTGTCGTTGTACTAGAGTAGGGATACCCTAGTATCCCGTGCTAGACTGCAGACGATTCAGCACCCAGCGGCGGGGTTTGCCTCACACCGCCAAGGTCCTCCGTGGCTCCTCGAGCCATTCAAGAACAAAGTATTTGATTAAGAAAAGCGAGGCCCGGCAAGAGGAGCTTGTCGGGAAGGCCACTCGAGGCATGCAGAAGACAAGGCCCCGGCAAGAGGAGCTTGTCGGGAAGGCTCGGAGCGCGACAAGCCTCCGGGCGCGACAAGGATTCGGCCGCGGCAAGGCATTTGCCGCGGCATGCAACTTCTCTCCATCTCCGCTCCAGCTCATCCAGCGACGTGTCGCCATGGGACCGTTCCATACGCGCGTGTCGAGAGGCTGTGCAGCCAGCGGAGGGCAGCGATAAGCGGCGCTGACAAGCTTGCCATCGTGGCGGCGGGCGCACTGACGATCTGTTGCCTTTGTTTGGGCGACACTAACGGGCATTTATTGCTTTTGTCCCTTGCCGTCGAGTTAGGTATTTTGCATCGTACCTTTGTTCGAGTAGGTGTACCAACTCCTGTTTTACATTTGTACCCTCATCTATGTTGCCACCTGTCGGAGACCCCTTGAGCATATAAAAGGAGGCCCATGCGCAACGTAGAAAGGGTTCGGTTCATTCGACTCACTCGAGACCAGATACACTCACGCTAGGTTTTGTAGCTCTCATCGCTCCCTGGCAAGAACACAATACATCGACAAGCAGCAGAGGGAGTTTTATCTCTCCGGAGAGCTCCGGCTGGGTAAACTGCTCGTGTGCCTCGCCTCGATCCGCTCTTCGTGCGATCTCCGCCCCCTCCGAACCACAAGGGGCCTGGTCCGCCCGGCCCCATAGGTGTCTGTAATGCGATCAGCCTCCCGACATCTTTGGCGCCCGGGTAGGCGTCGAGGCCGTGTGAATCTGATCCGGCGTTCACACGAGTAGTGTCATCAACATCTTCCTCAACATGCCACCGAAGAAGAAGGCTTGGCGGCAGCAGAGCCGTCGCGTCGTACCCACCCTCACCGCAGCAAACGGGTGGTGGGGCGACGCCGGCGGAGGAACGGGCGCCGACGAAGGTGCTCGCGACGTTGCTAGGTCCAAGGACAAGGCCCGCAAACCTCGGCGTCAGCGCATCCCCGCGCCAATCTCAGAGACGGGACCAACACCGTCACGACGTTCAAAATGCCATTCGTTCGTTGGATCGAGACCCTCAAGACCAGCATGCGCGCCAACATGCTGGCACGAGTGAGATACGGTCGCCCGGACGGGGTGCTGCTCCTTCTAACGTAGTTAGAAGCCCGAGCATATCCCGCTCCTCGCACCGTTTGCCAATGCCACCCACTACTCCAGCAGAAGCCCTGGCGAGAGCTCAGCTGCTCCTCGACTACCCTCCAGCGCGCTTGTCGGAGGGCCACTATCCAGAGCCTCATCGGCTTTGCCAACGGCGACGCTCCGCGGCAACCAACGCCATCATTGCCGCGGCGAGACGACAAGGCATGAGCCGGTGGCGACGAGACTGTCGGAGGTGCAACCATCGTCCACTCTCCGCCACGAAGGCCAAGATCGCCGACTCACCGGATCCACCTCGACAGCGACTCCACCGCGTCGTCGGATCCGCGAGCTCGCCGCGATCAGCGCCAAGTTCTTCACGAGCGACAACCAGAGGACGCCTGAACTCGCATCGAGCGCCGGAGAGAAGCGTGGCGTCGATCCGACAAGCGCGCTGGGCCTTCGCTGACATGCGCGCGCCCGGAGGAGCCAGGCGACTTGCCGTCAGACGCGTAGGTTGCCCTGCGTTCACTCGTCGCTTGCGGCAAGTCCAAAGGGCCCAGCCGGAAAAACTTCAAACCAGACGTGCGGAGAAGTATGATGGCGAACGCATCCATCGGAGTTCCTCAGCATCTACACCATCGCGGTGCAGGCTGCGGGGGGACGGGACGACAAGATCCTCGCCAATTACTTCCCGCACGTGCTCAAGCCCAACGTCAGATCTTGGCTCATGCACTTGCCGGACAGCTCCATATCCTCTTGGGCAGATCTGTGCCATCAGTTTGTTGGCGCCTTCACAGGTGGCCACAAGCCTCATGGCCAAGAGAGCGACCTTCATTTGCTCGCCCAGAAGGAAGGAGAGTCCCTGCGCAAGTTCATTCAGAGATTCAGCCGTGTGCACTACAACATCCCAGACGTCCACCCTGCCGCGGTGATCGGCGCATTTCATCGAATGTGCGGAACCGCAGGATGAGGGAGGAGATGGCGATGTGCAAAGTCAAGGACGCCGATGAACTGTACGCCTTGGCCGACAAGTGTGCACGCTACCGAGGAAGGGAGGAGACTCAGGAGAGAATGCGAAGCAGGATCTCGACAAGGAGGACACCGCCCAAGAAAGAAGGGCCGGCGAGGCAACAGGAAGAAGAAAGGCAGAGAAGTGCTAGCTGTTGAGCAGTCCGGCAATGGAGGCGGCGACAAGAACGCCAAGGCTGGTGGCTCCGGCAAGGAGGTTGCCGCTGACGCCAACCACCAGTCGGTGGCGGCCGCCGACAAGCAGGACAGCTCCGGCAAGCAATACTGCAAGATCCACCGCACCAAGGGCCATGACCTCCAGAGCTGCAAGAAGGTCGAGCAGCTTGTCGAACAGCAGAGAGCTGAGTATGAGCGGCGCGACAAGGAGAAGGCCCAGGAAGGTGCTGGGGGAGCAAGCAAGAAACGTCCCGGCCGGGGAGGACGCCGCGGCAAGGCCAAGCAGCGGCAAGGAGACAGACCTCCCCGCGGCCGCGACAAGGATGAAGATGATGACGACGACAAAGATATGGAAGACGACGACGCCGATGAGCAGGAGTTTCAGAAAGCCACAGAGGTCCTCTGCGTTGACGGAGGTGCTTCCTTGCATACCTCCCACCGCCAACTCAAGCAATGGATGCGGGAGGTCAATGCAGCGGGACCACCGTAGAGTCACGCAAGCCTCTGAAGTGGTCCAAAGACGCCTATCATTTTTGATATTGAGGACCACCCTGATCGCATAACTGCGGTCGGGTGCTTGCCGATGTTGGTCTCACCAACCATCCGCAACCTCAAGGTCACCAAAATGCTAGTTGACGGTGGGGCCGGCTTGAATCTGATCTCCTCCGCGGTGCTCCTGAAGCTTCAAATCCCTGACAGCGAGCTCGAAGAGACCGGCACCTTCCAAGGAATCAGTCCGGGAAGGAGCAAGCGAAGGGAAGATTACGTTGCGGTAACATTTGGCGGCAAGCTGAACTTTAGGACCGAGAGGGTCACATTCGACGTTGCCGATTTCCGTTGCCTTACAACGGGATACTTGGCCGCCCAAAGACTCGCCAAGTTCATGGCGGCCTCTCACTACGCCTACAACTTACTTAAGATGCCAGGCCCGACAAGCGTCATCTCCGTCCATGGCGACAAGAAGGATGCCCTTATCTGTGCCGACAAGATCTACCGGGATGCAGCGGCGCGACAGTTGCTGCACACTTGTCGCTGAAGCTCCCGGGGAAGAAGACGAAGTCCAAGTCCGGCAAGGACTCGATGCTCACTCCGGCAAGCGCACCTCTTCGAGTGCTGCGCTACCGTCGAGGACGCACCATCGAGCTCCACCGGCAAGTGCAAGAAGATGGTAGCTCCGCCAAAGACCAAGAAGGTGCCCGCCAAGGAGGACGGCACTGGTGGTACCTTTACCATCAGTGCCTCTCTCGACCCAAAATAGGAAGGCGCGCTCGTTGCTTTCCTGCGAGCGAATGTCGACGTGTTTGCATGGCAACCGTCTGACATCCCCGGTGTTCCCGGGAAGTGATTGAGCACCGCTGGCCGTTTGTCCTCATCGCGCGCCCGTCAAGCAAAAAGTCAGGAAGCAAGCGGTGGAGCGCCAAGAATTCATAGTCAAGAGATCAAGAAACCGGAAGCAGCAGGCCTTGTCGAGGAGTGCTCCATCCTACGTGGTTGGCCAATCACGTAGTCGTGCAAGAAAGAAAATGGGAAATGGAGACTTTGTATTGACTTCACGGATGTTAATAAAGCTTGTCCCAAAGATCCATTTCCCTTGCCGCGCATTGACCAGATTGTCGACTCCACGACTGGATGTGATTTGCTTTCGTTTCTTGATGCATACTCAGGATACCATCAGATCTTCATGGCTGAAGAAGATGAGGCGAAGACCGCATTCATTACACCATGTGGCACATACTGTTTCATACGGATGCCTTTCGGTTTGAAGAATGCTGGTTCAACATTTGCAAGGGTAGTCCATGACGCTTTTGAGCCGCAAATGCACGGAAATGTAGAAGCCTACATGGATGACATAGTGGTCAAAAGCAAGGACAAAGCAACTCTGGTTCAAGATTTGGGCCAGAGACCTTTGCAAATCTGCGCAAGATCAACCTCAAGCTCAACCCCGAGAAGTGCGTGTTTGGAGTCCCTTCCGCAAGCTTCTCGGGTTCTTCGTGTCTCAATGAGGGATTGAAGCTAATCCCGACAAGATCAAGGCCATTGAGCAGATTGAAGCACCAAAGCGCGTCAAGGATGTACGAAGACTTGCCGGTTGCGTGGTTGCTCTCAAGCAGTTTATTTCTAGGTTCTGCTGAACGCGCCGCTTTTTCAAAATTTTGAAAAAGGTAGGTCCAATGAAATGGACTCGAAGCGGAGGCTGCGCTGCAGACTTGAAGAGATACCTGTCCTCCACTCCAACACTTGTCGCACCTAAGCCACAAGAGAAGTTGCTGCTATATATAGCGGCAACCAATCAAGTGGTTAGTGTTGCGTTAGCAGTAGAGGGAGGCGGATGACGAGCCAAGCAACCACGGAAAGCACATCCAGCGACAAAGGGGGGCTTCACGACAAGCTCGGGTCCCGATAAGGGCGAATCCACGGAGACGCATGACCAGATGCGAAAAGGATGGTGCAGCGCCCAGTCTACTTTGTCGATTCCCTCCTGCAGGGGCTAGGTCAAGGTACTCTGGTGTGCGTAAATTGCTTTTCGGCCTCCTCATGGCCTCGAGAAAGCTGCGCCATTACTTCCAAGCACATGAGATCACAGCTTGTCACTCGCTTTCATCAAGAGGATACCAGAACCCGTAAGCAACAGGCAGGATTGTTGAGTGGGCATTGGAGCTGTCAAGCTTTGGTCTTAGGTTTGAAAGCACATCCACTATCCAAAGCAGAGCGTTGGCAGAATTCATAGCAGAATGGACGCCAACACCAGATGAAGAGATTCCGGAGACGAGCATTCCCGTCAAGGAAGCAAGCAAAGAGTGGCTGATGTACTTTGATGGTGCCTTCTTCACGCAAGGCGCCGGTGCCGGCGTGCTGCTTATCGCACCCACCGGAGAGCACCTCAAGTACGTGGTCCAGATGCACTTTCCCAAGGAGCAAGCGACAAACAATACTGCAGAGTATGAAGGTTTGGTTGCCGGTCTCAGGATCGCAGTGGACCTTGGGATCAAAAAGCTTATTGTCAGGGGTGACTCACAGCTTGTCGTCCGCCAAGTGAACAAGGATTACCAGAGTCCGTTGATGGAAGCCTACGTCGATGAAGTGAGGAAGCTAGAAGAGCACTTTGACGGCCTGCAAATGGAACATGTTCCAAGAGCTCAGAATGATATTGCTGACGGCCTGTCAAAGTGTGCCGCACTTAAGTTGCCCGTGGAACCAGGGATTTTCGTGCTCAAGCTGACTCAGCAAACCGTAGCACCATCAACTGGACAAAGCAAGAAGAGGAAGTTGACCTCTGGTGACTACTTTCCGGCGAGCTTCCCGGCCGTCGTTGTAAAGGTCCCCAAGATCAACACCAACAAAGGCCGAGGGGCGATGCTACGAGCAGACCAGGGGTTTGTTTCGTTGAAGCGAGCGCTCCCGACAAGTTTTGCTCCGGCAAGCTTGTCGGGAGCATCAAGCTCCGGCAGGCCGCAGGTTCTTGCCGTGGAAGCCGATGTTCCCGCAGCAGCAGATGTGCCTTTAGTCCTTGTTGTCGAGCCGCAAGCTCCAAAGATGGGCGCAGAGATTGTCCATTTCCTTCAGATAGGAGAACTTCCGAAGAGCAAGAAGAAGCGGAAAGAGTAGCCCGGCAGTCAAGTATGTACCAGTTTGTCGACAAAGATACTGCATGTAAGAAGACTCAACGGTGTGAAATTGAAGTGTATTCCTGTGGAAGATGGATGTGTTGTTGCCGAGATACATGGAGGCATCTGTGGTCACCACATTGGCGCCAAGAGCACTTGCGGCAAAGCTTTCCGGCAAGGTTTCTTCCGCCGACAGCCCTCCGTGATGCAACTGCACAAGTAACCAAGTGTGAAGCGTGCCAGTTCCATTCCAAACAGATACACCAGCCAGCTCAAGCTCTCCAGACGATCCCTTTATCCTGGCCATTTTCGGTCTGGGGGCTCGACATCCTCGGCCCTTCCCCCGAGCTGTCGGGGGCTTTGAGTACTTGTACGTCGCCATCGACAAGTTCACAAAGTGGTCGGAAGTGGATGCGATGAGGAAGGTGACAGCCACGGTCGGCAGCCAAGTTCTTGGTCGATTGTTTGCCGCTTCGAATCCCTAACAGGATCATCACCGACAACGGCCAATTTACGAGTCGCACCTTCATGCAAGACGCCCAAGATCTTGGCACCAAGGTTCGCTTTGCTTCCGTTGCTCACCCGAGAAGCAACGGTCAAGCGAAGAGGGCAAATCTTTGAAGTGCTGCGGGCTCAAGACCAGGACTTTCGGCGAAGCTGCACAAGTGCGGAAGAAACCGGATCGAGGAGCTGCTGGTGATTCTTTGGTCGATCAGACGACACCAAATCGAGCCACCGCCGGACACCTTTGCTCTAGTCTATGGAGCAGAGGCAGTTCTCCCCACGGAACTTCGTATATGGATCGCCTCGGGTGCTCGCTTATGATGAGCTTGAGCAAGAGCAGCTGCGACAAGATGACGCGCTGCTCCTTGAGGAGGATCGCCTTCGTGTCATTGCGGCGAGCTGCTCGCTACCAAAGAAGCTTTGCATCGCTACCATAGTCGCAGAGTTAGTGCCGAAGTCTCGGCGACCTTGTTCTTCGGCGTTCAGTCCGCCAAGAATTCAAACAAGTTGGCCTTGAAGTGGGAAGGCCCTTATCGGGTGAAACGAGTCACTAGGCCTGGCGCTGTCCGCCTTTGAGACCGAAGATGGCATTCGTGAGCAACTCACGGAACATTGAGCATCTTCGTAAGTTTTACCCATAGGGCGTGGTTGTCGGAACCTGCTCCGCAACCACATTTTGTACAAGTCTTGCCATTGTTGCATGTAATCCTTTGTACAAAGCCGGGCGCAGATCCGTGCATCAAGAAAGCTCATGTGTTGCGCACAACTTGTCAAATTCATGCTTTCATCATTTTATTGCATGTTTTGGCTAACACTTTGTGCAGCAACCACACCCGGTAAGCAGAATCGAGCCGCTGAGCTCCATAACGTTATTTCCTCTACTAATGAGATAATACTATGGACCAGGCGCCGCTCGAGGAAGTTTCACCTCATCGGAAAGCAAGAGACAGAAAAGCTAAGTTGCCAAAGTTTGAGCAATCAATTTTTAAATTTTTAAGTTATCTTCCTCGAACGATAGTACTTTGTATGGAAAACCTGTGCGTAGAGGAACAAACTCGCCGGCTAGTCGCGCCCTTATTTTGTTTCGAGTCCGCTCAACAACTTAAGTGAGCTGCAGCTAGTCGCGACAAGGTTGCTTGTCGGAGGCAGCATCGCCAAATAGGCTGCCGACGTTCAAGACTTCGGCGCCATGACAAAAGTGCCCGCACCGACAAGTCCCCCAAAAGCGTAAGGCAGAAACGTACAAAGGAAGGAATCCAGTAGAGGAAATAACGTGGCATTGATCGCCTAAGATAGAGTATATTACAAAATAACTTGTCGCTGATCTAACAAAGTGTTCTAAACATGATCGACAGCGACAAGGGGAAGATAAAATTGGCGGCCTAGTCCATGCGGTCGCCATCGATCCGCTTGATCTTGTTCACCTTGTCCACAATGGGTGCAACAAGGGCTTTGAGCTCCTCCACGTTGGCGTCTGGCGGCAAGGATCTGAGGACGCCGTTAAGGTTGAGGCCCGGATTGCGGAAGGCCACCTTTATCAACACCTTCTCGAGGGCTCTCGCACAGATCTGGCGCGATTCCTCGGCCAGCTGCTTGGACCTCTTCGAGTCGCTGGAGACCCGTCACCACGCCTTTGAAGAATAAGCTGAGTTTGGCGCTGGGTTGGAGATGCTCGTCGGAGGAGTATGCAAGGTCCGCCATCCCCAGCTCCATCAGCTCGTTATGTATGTCGGTGGCGGTGTCCACAAGACCTTCAGTCTAGTGCTCCATGCTCTCCCTCAAGGTGCTCTGGATGGAGGCAGCATTCTCTAGCAGCTCCTCCTTGGCCTTGATCACCTCCAACAAGCCCACCTCCCGCTCTCTGGCGCCGTCCAACGTCTGCGTCAGGGTGGTCAGCTTCAGCTCAAGATCCGCTTTGGAATCCTTGGCGGCGTCGAGCTCCTTGCCCCTATCAGCGAGACGACTCTGCAGCTCGCCAAGGGTGTAAGCGTCCTTCTCGCGCTCACGCTTGAGCACGGCAAGCTCTTCGCCGCTCTTCTTGAGGGTGGCCTCCAGCTGTGCCACCTTCGCCTTCAACTCCTCCTTGGCGGCCTCGGCGGCTGCGGCAGCATCCTTCGCTTCCTTGAGCGCCCCGCCAAGTGACTCCTCGCGCGCGGCAAGGTCTTCTTCGTGGCTGTCCAGATTGACCTTTCGCTGCGCCAACTCGCTTTCTTGCGCGGAGAGCTTCTCGGCAGCCAGCCGCTGCTCCTCCGATGCGGCCTTCTCAAGGATGAAGGCCGTGCGCTCTTCTGCAAGATACCCCCGCGCTTCTGCTACGTCGCGGAGGGCTTCTTGGTTGGCGCTCCGGAGCTCCTATGCGCGCTTCTCCATGTCCGCTCCTGCCCTCGCGACAAGCGCTTCCCGGGTCTCCAACTTGGCCTGCCGGGCGCGGTAGAAGCGGCGGCAGCTTCTTCAGCCTGCTCCTCCTCGAACTTCGCCAGCTGCTCCTCCTCGGACTTCGCCCAGCTGCTGCTTGGCGCGTCCACCAGCGTCGGCCAGCCAGGCGAGTAGCTCGCCGTCGAAGGTCTCTCCTCGACCGGCGCCACAGGCTCGGTTCGGGGAGCTTGATGAAGACGCCTTCGCCGACCTTCGTAGGCGCCGGGCTGAGCTCCTCCGAGCACTGGCGCCGCGGCCAGCGGCGAATCATGTCGGTGTGGCGCTTGGCGCTCCTGCGACCTCGGGGCCGTCGGTCACGATCGCCCGACCCCTCGCCGGCCTCTGCGTCGGCGGCAGCCTCGGTAACCTCCTCGCCAACAGGCTCGTCGGCAACCTCTTCTTCTACAACCACGACCTCTTCTTCCTCGACAAATGCCTCGTCGGTGTTGCCGCGCTTCCTCCTGCCGGCGGCCTCGACCTCCATCGGCTCTGCGTTAGGCGAAGAAAGAGCAGTCAAGCAAATGTTCAAAAGAGAAACAAAAGAAAGCAAGCCCAAGGGAGATTTTCAGATAAGGCGATTACACTGCAGGATCCGCAGCCATGGCCTCGACCACTGGAGGGTCACTGGCGCTGTCCCTTGCCGGGGTAGCCTCCCTTGCCGGGGTAGCCTCCCTTGCCGGGGTAGCCTCCCTTGACGGAGTGGCCTCCCTTGTCGGAAGGTGCTCCCTTGCCGGAGATTCCTCCCTTGGCGGCGTAGTGGTAGCAGACAGGGTCTCGGGGGCGGCTTCCGAGCCCTCCTGATGAGGCTGCTCTGCTCCTACACAAGCACACAAATGAATATCAACGAAGAAGGGCACCCCTGCACACCTAATAGTAAGGAGAAAACTGCACACTTACTCAGGGCTGTCTTTGGGGCTGCTCTGAGGAAGGGGTTGCTGGTCCGGCAAGGCGGTCTCGGACGTGTCCCCTGTCGCCACGGGAGAATCGTCCTCAACGACGACCGTCGGGATCTTGGCCCTCTTCGATGCTCTCTGGGCCAGCGTCCTGAAAAGGAAAGAGTCCAGAACGAAGCAAATCAGATTCGAGATGAAGCAATAAAATTAAAGGAATACAAGCACAAATCTCAAGAGCTTACTCTTCGCCTTCCACCTCGGAGCTGAGCGCGGAGAAGTCAAACTCCGGCTCGCCTCCCGGTGACGAGGCGGGGAGTGGGCTCTCTTGGCTGCTTGGCGGAGGCGTCGGCGGTGACCTGAGAAGATCCCGCCCGGTTAGCCATGGCAGTGCGGGCGCTCCAGCAACCTCGCTTGCAGCGGTGGAGCGCGCCAGCGTCGCCCAGCTTCTTCTTGTGGGCAGTCTGCCGCCCGACTCGTCTCCAGCCTTGCGGAGACACCTCTTGGCGAGCCGGGGCTCCCGCTGGCGGCAAGTCGCTTGGCGGTGGGGAAGAAGCGCCCGCGGCGGGGCCACTCCGCCCGGCCGCGGGCGCGACACGCGCGTCCGCGCCGACGACCTCCCCGCGCTCGGCAAGGCTGGCCGCCTTCGCCGCGTCCGCCTCCTACACGGTGAACCCGCAGGCTCCCGCGGCAGCGTCTGCTGCCGCCTCCTCCACCCTGGTGGCAATCCGCGCCATCTCCTCGTCGGTGGTGTCGCGGGTGAGCCTTTTCGGCTCGTCGGAGCGGATCGGCACTTCTTCCAAATCATCGAAGAATTGCTGCATGACCTCGTCGGGGGGCTCCTACCAGGTTGGGACGATCCCGTGGGAGTCGCACAGCGGCATCATGGCGCGGATGCGGTCGAGCGCCGAGTTGTTGCACAAAGGGACGACCCCCCGCGGCAACCTAAACCACTCAGGATGGTCGGGGTCGTTCTTGAACAGCTCGAGCAGCATTGCATCCAGCTCCAAGACGGTGAAGTTCCAGTTCAGACCCGGGCGCAACCTCATAATGTCTGCCGCATTTTGGAACTCCCAGGCAGGCCTCCTCCTTTCCTGCAAGGGAAGCGTCTGGCGACGGCGAAGTCCGCGCCAACTACGCCTACGGTTAACCCGGCAAGCCTGAGGCGCAAAATCCGGGTCACAGCTATCTTCAGCTTCGCATCCTCCGGCGCCAAGTTGCTCCAATCTCTGCCGCGCACTATTGGAGTTTGGCGCACGGCGGTGAAGGGCTGCGGGTTCTCCTCTACGACCCAGCACCAGTTGGCTCTCCACTCCTCCCACTTGTTGCGGAACTCTCCTTCTAGGTAGGCCTCTTTCTTGCTGATCCTAGAGACCCAGGCTATCCCTCCGGCAAGTGGCTCTCCTCTCTCGACGCGGGGCACAAAGAAGTGGCGGAAGAGTGCCACATTCGGGTGGACTCCGACAAAGTTTTCGCACAAATGCGCAAAAACTGCCATGGTCAAGACGGCATTGGGGGTGAAATCAAGGAGGCGGAGGCTAAAGGTGTTCATGATGTCGCAGAAGAACTTGGAAAAGGGCGGGCAAAGCCCGCAATAGAAGAAAAGGCGAAAAAGGGGTACCTGTTGGTGCCAAATCGAGGCGGAGGCGGGGAGTACCCTCGTCTTGGCGGATGCGCCTGCGTCTCCGCCGACGTAAGAGGTAGAAGACGTCCCGCAGCTCCCTTGCGCCGAGCTGCGGGGGGAAGATGGCCCGCTCCTTGCGCAGCGTCGCGAGCCGCTGCGCCTCGGCCGATTTGACGCCCTTCTCCTTGTCGGCTTTCGGAGCCATGGCGAGGGCAGCGGAGGAGGCCGACGACGGTGAGCGTGCTTGTGGCGAAAGGGGGCGGGGCGCTGCTCTCTTCGCACCGGAGAAGAAGAGGGGAGCGGCGGTGGTTTTCTTGACAAGACAGCGATGGCAGAGTGGGCGGCCTGCCCTGTTTCCTCCGCTTATAAAGAGGGGAGGCGGACGTTCGCTTATACTAATAAAGAAACCCCCACGACCGCGCCCACGATCTTCGCACGACGCCACGCCCGTGCGTGCCGTTAGTGGGGATCGTGGTGGGTCCGGGCGAAGTTGCGGCGTGGTCGAGGGCCGCGTGTGTCCGTGCACAGTTTTGGGCCTGGCCCGACAAGCGCTTCGGCACTGTATGCGGCCCAGCCCGGGGCTCTCTGTCGTTGTACTAGAGTAGGGATACCCTAGTATCCCGTACTCGTGCACGGACAGTTGCAGCACCCCGCGGCAGGGTTTGCCTCGTCACCGCCAAGGTCCTCCGTGGCTCCTCCAGAGCCATTCAAGAACAAAGTATTTGATTAAGAAAACGAGGCCCCGGCAAGAGGAGCTTGTCGGGAAGGCCACTCGAGGCATGCAGAAGACAAGGCCCCGGCAAGAGGAGCTTGTCGGGAAGGCTCGGAGCGCGACAAGCCTCCGGGCGCGACAAGGATTCGGCCGCGGCAAGGCGCTTGCCGCGGCATGCAACTTCTCTCCATCTCCGCTCCAGCTCATCCAGCGACGTGTCGCCATGGGACCGTTCCATGCGCGCGTGTCGAGAGGTTGTGCAGCCAGCGGAGAGCAGCGATAAGCGGCACTGACAAGCTTGCCATCGTGGCGAGCGGAGGCGCACCTGACGGTCTCTGTTGCCTTTGTTTGGGCGACAACGACGGGCATTTATTGCTTTTGTCCCTTGCCGTCGAGTTAGGTATTTTTCTGCTGTACACTGTTCGGTAGGTGTACCAACTCCTGTTTTACATTTGTACCCTCATCTATGTTGCCACCGCCGGAGACCCCTTGAGCATATAAAAGGAGGCCCATGCGCAACGTAGAAATGGTTCGGTTCATTCGACTCACTCGAGACCAGATACACTCACGCTAGGTTTTGTAGCTCTCATCGCTCCCTAGTAAGAACACAATACATCAGACAAGCAGCAGTAGGAGTTTTATCTCTCCGGAGAGCTCCGAAGCTGGGTAAACTGCTCGTGTGCCTCGCCTCGATCCGCTCTTCGTGCGATCTCCGCCCCCCTCCGAACCACAAGGGGCCTGGTCCGCCGGCCCCATAGGTGTCCGTGGGTACGATCAGCCTCCCCAACATACCTCTCAACGATATTATAAACAATCGCGACGCAATGGGCAGGATTGCAAAATGGGCTATCGAGCTCTTACCATTTGACATAACCTACAAACCACGGCGAGCTATAAAGTCGCAGGTTCTGGCTGACTTCGTCGCCGAATGGACCGAGGCCGAACTCCCTAAAGAGTACGGCGCGTACTCCAACTGGATCATGCATTTCGACGGATCCAAAATGTTGGCTGGCTTGGGGGCTGGCGTCGTCTGGCGTCCCCAACCGGAGACACAATCCAATACGTACTTCAAATAATGTACACGGACTCCAACAACGCAGTCAATCTGAGGCCCTTCTACATGGCCTCCGGATGGCAATCTCCATGGGCATTCAACGCCTAGAGGTGCGCGAGGATTCAAACCTTGCAATATCCCAAGTAAATGGAGACTTTGGCGCCAAAGATCCAAAAATGGCAGCTTACCGCAACGTCGTCCTAAAATGTCACCGGTTTGAAGGACTAGAATTCCACCATGTAGCCCGGATAATAACCAGCAGCAGACGTGTTAGCACGCATCGGTGCGAACGAGACGCCGTCCCTCCAAACATCTTCCTGGAACAGCTCTTTAAGCCATCTGTATTATGGGAAGAGGAGTCCGGAAATAACAATCCGGAGCCAGCTGCATCACCTAACTCAGACCATTCTGACACAATCGGCGGCTCAGCCAATGAAATAACACCTTCAGCTCACGAAATAATGGCGTAATTTCCCCGTGGACAGAACCATTCCTAGCCTACTTAATATGGCAGGAATTTCCCAAAGACCAAAATGAGGCCCGCTGCATAGTTCGGCGATCTAAAGCCTACAAGGTCCATGAGGGAGAACTTTATAAGAAAAGCACAACCGGAGTCCTTCAAAGGTGTATCTCCAAAGAGGAAGGGCGAAATCTCCTGGCTGAAATTCACGCCGGACTCGGCGGGCACCACGCTGCAGCCCGGCCCTTGTAGGCAAGGCCTTCCGTACAGGATTTTATTGGCCGACAGCCGGGCAGATGCTCGGGATTTAGGCCAACGATGTGTCGGTTACCAGCTCTTTGCTAATCGAGCCACATGCCACCCACCGCCCTCAAAACTATACCCATTACACGGGTCGCTCATGGTCTGGGGCTTGACATGGTTGGACCCCTTAAAGGGGGAACCCACAAGCACAAATACTTATTGGTCATGGTGGACAAATTCACCAAATGGATTGAGGCCAAGCCGGTTAAAATGGTAGAATCCGGGCCGGTGATAGACTTCATATCCGGGGTAGTACACCATTTCGGCGTCCCCCACAGCATCATCACTGATAACGGCACAAACTTCACGGCCGACGAGGTTAAACTCTGGTGCAAAAACATGGGCATCAAGCTCGATTACGCTTCAGTCTATCACCCCCAAACTAACGGTCAAGTCGAGCGAGCAAATGGTCTAATCATGAGCGGCATCAAGCCCGGACTAGTGCGATCCTCAAGGAATCTAACACGCCTTTGGGTAGAGGAGCTCGACTCCGTACTCTGGGGGCTGCGGACCACGCCAAACCGAACTACTGGATTCACACCATTTTTATGGTATACGGCGCAGAGGCAGTTACGCTTTGCGATATAATTCATGACTCACCTCGTATGCGCATGTACGAAGAAAGAGAAGCCGAGTTGGATCGGCAGGACAGTTTGGACGCCTTAGAGGAGGAGCGGGACGTGGCAAAGGCTCGTTCCGCATTTTATCAGCAGCAGGCTCGAAGATATCAAAGCAGAAGCACGGGACAAAACTTACAATGTTGGCGAACTTGTTCTACGCTGCCGGACAAGAAAAAGAACAAACTTAAGCCCAAGTGGGAAGGTCCCTTCATCATCGACCAAGTCCTGACCGGTGGAGCATACCGTCTACGTAACGCATCTGTCAACCGACTCGAGCCGAACCCATGGAACGCAGCCCCGTCTCCGAAGATTCTACGCCTAACGCCGGACTCCGGGTTCGTCTCACTCCCCCGTCCACCCTTTTTATATTTTTTATTGTCTCTTGTCCCCCTCCTTCTTCCTACTTTCTTTTTCCAGTACCTTTTATAGGCTGATTTGCGCTTTGTTCGCACACACTTGATGTGCTCCTGGCACTCACTATACCTGGGGGCTTCTTTAACAGAAGCTTATTCATACGGGCTTCATGCCCAATACATGTGTCATACTTCCGCATGTACCTTTTATTCACCATCATATGCATCGATATGACTTAAGTTTTGGCCAAGCTAGGTTGCCTGGCTCCTGTGCTTACCCCTACGTTCCCGTTTGTTCGGCTAGGAGGTAAAGGGAGCACCTCTGCGATTGCTACTGCCGGGTCAGCCGGATGTGTACCTCAGACTGGGTGAAGCCGAAAGCTAGCGTTCTTAAGAGAATATTCGGTCGGTGAATTGAAAGATGATTTCTTACTTACTTATTTATCTGCCCCGGATGCTTTTTTCTGCTATTTTCGCAGTCCGGCATTGCACTTTAGGGCGTGCCTCCCAGGGAAAGGAACCCTTAACGGAACTATTCTCCATGGAAGATGTTTCTTACTAACCATGTAATATAACATAACTAGTTGGGCACTTGTCTGATAAAGCAATTATGACCCCGACGCCTTGTCTCCATGCATGCCCCGGTTCTTTTATAACCGTAAGGGTATTCGGACACACTCCGGACTGTTGGGTCCCGAGGTTGAAGCGAAACGGTCTGTAAAGACAAACGATCTACAATCCGGCTAGAAGGCATTTTTCATGTCATTTCAAATTACATCGTCAAACCGACCGATTGTACTCCTCCTCAATCCCATCTAACAGGTTGTCTAATTCTGATCTGTTGGGAATATTTCATGCCAGTTCTACTTGGCCGTACATCAAGCTCACAGGGATCTCCTTCCCATCAGGCCCCGCAGTCCGACCTCGGCCATGTGGTTTGGGTCAGCCTTCGGGTAACGATGTCTTCACCATGGCCCAGGCTTCCTGGCATACCGACGGCAGGCCGATATCTTCCACAAACGGAGGCGTCGCCGTGCTCCTGAAGCTTCTCAAGAAGCTCACCAAGGCCCTCGGGTAGGGAGACGGATGGCCATAAAGCATGAACGACGCCACTCGCCGCCTGCCGAACACGTTCGAGCAATTGCACCAGCTCGGAAGTTGGTCACCGTTGACTCGAGCATTTCCTCCATGAGGCGACCTATGAGCACACCTAAAGACATATTTCTATCAATCGACTTCTTCACCGAATTCTTCTTTTCAAAGGAATTTGTTCAAGCACTTACTGTAAATGCCGCGACGAAGCCGCTGATTCTCCTTCACGAAGCCAGGCAGCTGGGCCCGAACACCTTTCAGCTCTTCTCCTCGCTGGGTGTGGGAATCTTGGAGCTTGTTTCTCTCCTGCTGCACCTTCATAAGCACCCTCTCGCCGGCCTTTAGCTGACGCAGTAGCTGTTGCTTGTCCGGATCTAGTCGGCGCCCTCTGCAATATTATTGTCAGATTCACGCCGCACTTTGTTAAATAATTATCTTTTCAAAGTACGTCTTACCAGTGGGGGTCTCTGTGGCTCCCCCTGTGGCGGCCAGTGCAGCCTCAAGTTGGGCCTTGCACTCTTGGAGCTCCTGGGACAGATGGGTATTCTTCTCCGTAAGATCCTGCATAATAATTGATCCTTAAATCAGTTATTTCAACTATTTTAAGTCTCGGGGGCTACTGGCATATATAACTGTTAAAATTACTTACATGTATGTCTTTCACATACTGCTCCGTGGCTCTGGTTAACCCATCTTGAGCGGCACGGAGGTGCGCGTTCCCCGCCTCAAAGGCATTTAACGCCTCCGGGGAGAAACACGTGTCACAAAGAACTGTCCGGCGACGCTTGTGATTCATGGCGCTCTCCACCTCAGACCGGGTGGCGGACAGCCTATCGGCATCCTCCGTCGGAGGAGCGTCCGGCTCATGCCTTGTATTCGCATCCCTTCCCGGACCATGCGTTGGAGCATGGCTGGCGGAGGCTTGATTGGCAACCTCTCCGGACACTGTCCAGCGAGCGCTCTTTCTGGAAAAGTTATGAGCATTAATATACCTTCTGGGGATCCTTCCCTTAAAAATAGCGGTGCTCCGTACCGTTGCGGCGACGTTTCGGTTCGCGCCGCACTCCTCTTCCGCCTGATGGGCCGGACTGACCCTTGTTGGTCGGCCGCCGCGGGTTCGGCTTCCTGCCTTAAAGGCACATCCTGCAATGCACCATCAGTATGGGATGGTCAGAATTGAGCGCGGATCAAATAATGGTGTCAAGACCTCGGTCGTAGTCACCTGGGAGGCCGAAAACAAACCGGGGTAGTCAGCCGTAATGGCGACTAGGGCATTGTCTATGCTACGTTGGTGGAACACCCGTCAATCAGCTCCACCTTTATGTCCGGATCCTCTTCGGAGGCGGATCAAGGGATCGTTCGGATCCTCGGCTGTGGAGCTAGGCTTCAGATGCCCTCCACGTCCGGCGCAGCTCCTGCGTCGAAATCACAGAGTAAGATACTTGACTTTAAAAAAGTATGGATCGGGTAGATGAACATCCGCTTACCCAGCTCCGAGGGTTATTCATAGAAAATCCATTCAACGGATTCTTGCGGAGGAAGTCCTCCTCCTCTCCCTTGTACAAGCCGGGCAGGATCTTTGCCAGATCGGCTGCCGAGCCTGGACCTTTGCGGCCATGACGGGTGGCATCATCTTCCCCGTTGAAATCCCACATAGGGTGGCCCCTATATTGGAGTGGATGCACCCCTCGCATAATGCACGTGGCCATGACTCCAATCATGGTCAATCCGAAGTGGGCCAGTAACCTAATCCGGCCCATCAGATAATGGACGCTCCTATCATCCTCCCGTTGAGGGCTCCGCGGGCGCCAACTCAGGCGTTTCTTCAAGGGAGCATTGCTGAACTCCGGGAGGCCGATCCGGACTGGATCCGACAGAGGGGCATCCTCCATGTAGAACCATTCCGAAGGCCAGTCTTCGGACGCCTTCTTCGGGGTGTCGGATAGATATCCGGTCCCGGCGATGCCCCGTATTTCGGCTCCGCCCACTTGATATATCGACCCCTCATGAGAACGGGGTACGAGACAAAACAATCTCTTCCACAAGGCAAAATGGGGCTCGATGCCCAAGAACAGCTCGCAAAAAGCTACGAAGCCCGCGATGTGCAAAATGGAGGCGGGCGTGAGGTGGTGAAGTTAGAGTCCGTAGAACTCTAGGAGCCCCCGGAGAAACGGATGTATGGGAAATCCGAGTCCCCTTATTAGATAGGGGACAAAGGATACCCGCCTCCCTTTGGAAGGGTTTGGGACGCTCTCCGCCTGCTTTCCACCCGTGTAGGGGGCTAGTCCGGCTCAAACCGGAACCATGAAAGCTGGGGAAGATATCCTCGGTTTGAAGTACCACTAGCTTCTGTGTGGAATCGAGCATCTCCCCAATCTCCTGGCTTAGGGCTGGGAGCGCGAGAGGAGGAGCAGCGTCGGCTATCCATGATAGAATGGATTTTTGTCGAGGCGCTTCAATGAGAACTTGCGGATGGAGGATGGTGTGAGCTGGATCTAGATCCTCGCCTCTCTTATAGGTGGCCTGCTCGCACGGTTAGGGGTAAAATGTAAAAATATCCCAGCCTTCGCATTAAATGCGACACGTGGAAGAAGGCCATTATTGGGCGTAGAAGCCAACGAGCGCAACATTTATAAAGAAGCGGACACTATTCGGCGGGAACATGAAGACTGAAGGAGAACCCGCCTTGCAACGCCGAAGACAATATCTGGCGCCGGACTCGTCATCGGCTGAAGCCCAGTTCGGGGAGCTCTTGAGGAGTTCCGGACTAGGGGTGTCCGGATAGACGAACTATCATCATCGGCCGGACTCCAAGACTATGAAGATACAAGATTGAAGACTTCGTCCCGTGTCCGGCTGGGACTTTCCTTGGCGTGGAAGGCAAGCTTGGCGATACGGAGATGTAGATCTCCTACCCTTGTAACCGACTGTGTAACCCTAACCCTATCCGGTGTCTATATAAACCGGAGGGTTTTAGTCCATAGGACGAACAACAATCATACCATAGGCTAGCTTCTAGGGTTTAGCCTCTTTGATCTCGTGGTAGATCCACTCTTGTAACACACATCATCAATATTAATCAAGCAGGACATAGGGTTTTACCTCCATCAAGAGGGCCCGAACCTGGGTAAAACATCGTGTCCCTTGTCTCCTGTAACCATCCGCCTAGACGCACAGTTCGGGACCCCCTACCCGAGATCCACCGGTTTTGACACCGACAGCCACCGTATTCTCCTCACGCCCTCACACAATGCGAGATGCCGTGATTCCACTATTGGTGCCCTTGAAGGCGGCGACCGAAACTTTACAAACAAGGTTGGGGCAATCTCCACAACTTAATTGGAGGCTCCCAACAACACCACGAAGCTTCACCACAATGGACTATGGCTCCGTGGTGACCTCAACCGTCTAGGGTGCTCAAACACCCAAGAGTAACAAGATCCGCAAGGGATTAGTAGGGGGAATCAAATTTCTCTTGGAGGAAGTATAGACCGGGGCCTTCCCAACCACTCCCGAGCAAATCAACAAGTTTGATTGGCTAGGGAGTGAGATCGGGCGAAAATGGAGCTTAGGAGCAACAATGGAGCTTAGGGTTGGAAGAGGTGGTCAACTAGAGGTAGGAGACGACCCTTTTATAGTGGTGGACGAAATCCAACCGTTATCCACTTAACCAGCCCGCGACACGCGGTACTACCGCTTCAGGGGTGCGGTACTACTGCAAGGCCATGCGGTACTACCATGGGCCACCACGGTACTACTGCGAAGAAGCGGGCTATCATGAGCCCTGACAGGGGCGATTACTACAGGCGTGGTACTACCGCTCCCTCCTTGCGGTACTACCGCAAGGCAGGAACGCCTTAGCCTGGGAAGGGCGCGGATGAATAAAAATAAATCCGTGCCTACTTCCGCTGGAAAACAGCCGGTTTAAAAACCCGACACGGTACTACTACGGCGGAGAGCGATACTACCGCGTGGGCTGCTGGATCGGGGCAGCGATACTACCGTGAGCAAGGCGCGGTACTACCACGGAGGCGCGGATGTAAAAAATTACATCCGCCCCTACTACCGCAAAGCAGCGGTACTTGGCACAGGGGCCACGGTGGTCTTGACTCCGGAGGAGCGGTACTACCGTGGGCTCAAGCGGTACTACCGCTGCTTGAGCTACGGTACTACGCGGGTGCTCAAGGGTACTACCGCTCGAGGAGCGATTACTCTGCAAGCACAAAGAACAGAGCCAAGGCAATCACAACGAGGATAAACGGGGAATGCTCCATAGAGCAAGGGAAAGGTGGAGACAAGGAAGGGAACGTGTACGTGATGATTCCACCCAAACCATTCCGACGTGGGCCCCCTCTTAATAGTACGGCTTTCCTACGACTCGAATCCACCAAAAAGAAACATAGAGAAACGCCGTCTTCAATAGTCTTCGAGGGGCACCAAACCGTCTTGTACCTAGTGAAGAAATGTCTGAGAAATTCAAAGGCACATGATTAGTCCGCAAAAGCATTGTCATCAAACGCCAAAACACCTAAGGGATAAATATTCACTTACATATTGTTATATGATCTATCTATGTTATTATTGTTGAGAGAACTTGCACTAGTGAAAGTATGAACCCTAGGCCTTGTTTCCTATCATTGTAATACCGTTTACGCTCACGTTTATCACTTGTTACCTTGCTGTTTTTATTATTTCAGATTACAAATACCTATATCTACCATCCATATTGCACTTGTATCACCATCTCTTCGGCGAACTAGTGCACCTATACAATTTACCATTGTATTGGGTGTGTTGGGGACACAAGAGACTCTTTGTTATTTGGTTGCAGGGTTGCTTGAGAGAGACCATCTTCATCCTACGCCTCCTACGGATTGATAAACCTTAGGTCATCCACTTGTAGGCCCAATAACGTCTACCAGAAGAAGGTTGCGTAGTAGACATCATGCACCCTCGGGGCTGAGGGTATGTACCAGTAGCTATGTGTTTGATGTCTCTCTCTCTCTCTCTCTCTCTCTCTCTCTCTCGTGTTCTTGATTCGGCATGATCTTGATGTATCGCGAGCTTTGCTATTATAGTTGGATCTTATGATGTTTCTCCCCCTCTACTCTCTCGTAATGGATTGAGTTTTTCCCTTTGAAGTTATCTTATCGGATTGAGTCTTTAAGGATTTGAGAACACTTGATGTATGTCTTGCCGTGCGTATCTGTGGTGACAATGGGATATCACGTGATTCACTTGATGTATGTTTTGGTGATCAACTTATGGTTCCGCCCATGAACCTATGCATAGGGGTTGGCACACGTTTTCATCTTGATTCTCTGGTAGAAACTTTGGGGCACTCTTTGAGGTTCTATGTGTTGGTTGAATAGTTGACTCTGAGATTGTGTGATGCATATCGTATAATCATACCCCACGGATACTTGAGGTGACATTGGAGTATCTAGGTGACATTAGGGTTTTGGTTGATGTGTGTCTTAAGGTGTTATTTTACTACGAACTCTAGGGCTGTTTGTGACACTTATAGGAATAGCCCAATGGATTGATCGGAAAGAATAACTTTGAGGTGGTTTCGTACCCTACCATAATCTCTTCGTTTGTTCTCCGCTATTAGTGACTTTGGAGTGACTCTTTGTTGCATGTTGAGGGATAGTTATATGATCCAATTATGTTATTATTGTTGAGAGAACTTGCACTAGTGAAAGTATGAACCCTAGGCCTTGTTTCTTAGCATTGCAATACCGTTTACGCTCACTTTTACCACTTGTTACCTTGCTGTTTTTATATTTTCAGATTACATAAACCTATATCTACCATCCATATTGCACTTGTATCACCATCTCTTCACGAACTAGTGCACCTATACAATTTACCATTCTATTGGGTGTGTTGGGGACACAAGAGACTCTTTGTTATTTGGTTGCAGGGTTGTTTGAGAGAGACTATCTTCATCCTACGCCTCCCACAGATTGATAAACCTTAGGTCATCCACTTGAGGGAAATTTGCTACTGTCCTACAAACCTCTGCACTTGGAGGCCCAACAACGTCTACAAGAAGAAGGTTGTGTAGTAGACATCAAGCAGTTTCTGGCGCCGTTGCCGGGGAGGTGAGTGCTTGAAGGTATATCTTTAGATCTTGCAATTGAATCTTTTAGTTTCTTGTTTTATCACTAGTTTAGTTTATAAAATAAAACTACAGAAAATGGAATTGAGTTTGTCTCATACGCTTCATCTTTTTAATGTCATTCGTGAAAATGATGGAAAGGAAAATTGTGCTCAAGTTCTAGAAGAAGAATTACATAGAATGTTTGGCACTAAATATTTGAATGATGAGCATGATTGCAATATTATTAGTATGAATTCCTTGAATATCCATGATGCTAATGATATGCAAAGCCACAAGCTTGGGGAAGTTATGTTTGATGAAGATGATATTTTTTGTCCCCCAAGTTTTGATGAGCAAATTTACTATGATGAAAGCGTGACTCCTATCTATGATGATTATTGTGATGACACGTATGCTATAAAGAATAATGATAACCATGAAACTTGTCATTTTGATCTTAATTTTTAATCACATGATAGTTATTTTGTTGAGTTTGCTCCCACTACTATTCATGAGAAGAATTTTGCTTATGTGAAGAGTAGTAAATTTTCTATGCAAGTAGATCATGAAAAGGATGCTTTAGGTGCTGGTTATATTGTTTAATTCATTCATGATGCTGCTGAAAATTATTATGAGGGATGAATATATGCTTGTAGGAATTGCAATAATACCAAGTTTCCTCTCTATGTGCTTAAAGTTTTAAAGTTATGCTTGTTTTGCCTTCCTATGCTAGTTGATTATTGTTCCCATAAATTGTTTGCTCACCCTATGCATAGGAAGTGGGTTAGACTTAAATGTGCTAGTCATATTCTTCATGATGCTCTCTTTATGTTTCAATTCTTATCTTTTTGTGAGCATCATTGAAATCATCATGCCTAGCTAGGGGCGTTAAACGTTAGCGCTTGTTGGGAGGCAACCCAATTTTATTTTAGTTTCTTGCTTTTTGGTTCTGTTTAGTAATAAATAATGCATCTAGCCTCTGTTTATATGTGGTTTTATGTTTTAATTAGTGTTTGTCCCAAGTAGAACCTTTGGGAAGACTTGGGTGAAGTCTTTATGATCATGCTGTAAAAAAACAGAAACTTTAGCGCTCACGAGATTAGCTAAAACTTTTTACTGGAGAGTGCTATTTAGTTGATTCTTTTTGAAAATGATTACTAGACAAATTCCTCAGGTCCACCAATTTATTTATAATTTTTGGAGTTCCAGAAGTTTGCGTTAGTTACAGATTACTACAGACTGTTCTGTTTTTGACAGGTTCTGTTTTTCGTGTGTTGTTTGCTTATTTTGATGAATCTATGGCTAGTAAAATAGTTTATAAACCATAGAGAAGTTGGAATACAGTAGGTTTAACACCAATATAAATAAAGAATGAGTTCATTACAGTACCTTGAAGTGGTGTTTTGTTTTCTTTCGCTAACGGAGCTTACGAGTTTTCTGTTATGTTTTGTGTTGTGAAGTTTTCAAGTTTTGGGTAAAGATTCGATGGACTATGGAATACGAGTGGCAAGAGCCTAAGCTTGGGGATGCCCAAGGCACCCCAAGGTAATATTCAAGGATAACCAAGCATCTAAGCTTGGGGATGCCCCGGAAGGCATCCCCTCTTTCATCTTCGTTCATCGGTAACTTTACTTGGAGCTATATTTTTATTCACCACATATATGTGTTTTGCTTGGAGCGTCATTTTATTTTCTTTAGCCTTGCTTGCTGCTTGAATAAATACCAAGATCTGAAATTCTCAATTGAGAGAGAGTCCTCACATAGCTACATAATTATTTAACTACTCATTAATCTTCACTCATATCTTTTTGGAGTAGTTTGTCATTTACTCGTGTGCTTCACTTATATCCTATGAGTAAATGGTTGAATGATTTGAATGTCATAAATCTGAAATTATATATGTTTCATATGCCTCTCCCATGGGGAGTAATGCCTTCACATATAAGAAGTAGAGGTGGTAATTTTTTTGAAGGTTAGCAAACATTGTATTGGTCACTTGAACAATTCATGAAAGAATATTGAAGGAAGAGAGATTTCACATATAATACTATCTTGGACATCTTCTATAATTGTGAGCCCCATTATTATTTTCAAACCTGAGCAAATTAGTTGAAGTTGGACAAGGAAGACAACATAATGAGTTATGCTTGGGTAAATTTGTATAGAGGTTATATTGTTATGGATCCTATAACATGTGGTGCTTGCTATTTAGAATACTTTGCTAGCCAAAATATCTGTACTAAGCGGGAATACTGCTTGTGCATCAAAATTCCTTGAACCAAGTTTCTTCCATGAGTGTCCACCATATCTACCTATATGCGGTATTTACCTGCCATTCCAAGTAAATTTGCATGTGCCAAACTCTAAACCTTCAAATAATAATCTGTTTTGTATGCCCGAGTCGCTCATGTAGCGACTAGGGGCTAGCAGTATCTTCCATGCTAGGTGGGTTATTCTCACGATGAGTGGACTCCGCTCATCATTCATGAGAAAATGGCTGGTAACTGGGATGCCCAGTCCCATGATCAAAAGATCGAAATCAAATCAAAAATAATTCCAAACAAAACTCCCCCGGGATTGATGTTAGTTGGAGGCACCCGTTGTTTCAGGCAAGCCATGGATTGATGATTGTTGGTGGAGGGGGAGTAAAAATCTTTACCTTTCTGTTTGGGAACCGCCTATAATGTATGTAGTATGGAAGATATTGGGAACTCTTGGTCGTTATGTCGACAATGAAAGCATACCTCTCAAAATTATTTTCATCTCTATTTTTGCTTCAAGCTTTGGCACCTCTGCAAATCCCTGCTACCCTCTGCGAAGGGCCTATCTTTTACTTTTATGCAAGAGTCAGTAGTATTCCTTCTCATTCCAACCTACTCTTTAGTTGGCAAGCATCATATGATGGAAAGATCTAAGCATATATGGTCATTCAAATATATTTGAGCATGAATTATTACTGTTGACATTACCCTTGAGGTAAAAGGTTGGGAGGCGAAACATTAAGCCCCTATCTTTCTCTGTGTTCGATGAATACTATTTGTTCTAAAAATGTGCTTTGAGTGGTAGCAATCATGGAAGACTAAAATATAGTTGAGTATGTGAAGTTTGCTGAATCAAAGCTCTGACATAGACTCTTCCTAAAAAAAAGATGAATTGTAATTGTTTGATGACTAATAACGCAGTTTGTTAGTTTTCAAGAAAGTTTGTGATCTATACTTTAACATGTGAATAGCTTGTTACTTGTTCATGAAAAGTTCTATAAGTTGAACTACTGTTATGACATATAATGATGCTAGAAAAGGAGATTGAAATTATCATTGATCAAACTTATGCACCTGCTAGCATTCACACTTCATAAATTATTTCTTTTATCATTTACCTACTCGAGGACGAGCAGGAATTAAGCTTGGGGATGCTAATACGTCTCCAACGTATCTATAATGTATGAAGTATTCATGCTATTATATTATCCATCTTGGATGTTTATGGGCTTTATTTTACAATTTTATATTATTTTTGGGACTAACCTATTGACCCGAGCCGAGCCGCCTCTGTTTTTCCCTTGTTTCAATGTTTCAAAGAAAAGGAATATCAAACGGAGTCAAAACGGAATGAAACCTTCTGGAGAAGTTATTTTTGGAAGGAAAGCAACCCGGGAGACTTGGAGTGCACGTCAGGAAAGCAACAAGGGAGGCACGAGGCAGGGGGGCGTGCCCACCCCCCTGGGCGCGCCCTCCACCCTCGTGCGCCCCTCGTGGCTCCCCTGACGTATTTCTTCCGCCTATATATATATCCATATACCCTAAAACGATCGGGGAACAGAATAGATCGGGAGTTCCGCCGCCGCAAGCCTGTGTAGCCACCAAAAACCAATCGGGACCCTGTTCTGGCACCCTGCCGGAGGGGGGATCCATCACCTGTGGCCATCTTCATCATCCCGGCGCTCTCTATGACGAGGAGGGAGTAGTTCACCCTTGGGGCTGAGGGTATGTACCAGTAGCTATGTGTTTGATCTCTCTATCTATCTATCTCTCTCTCTCTCTCTCTCTCTCTCTCTCTCGTGTTCTTGATTCGGCACGATCTTGATGTATCGCGAGCTTTGCTATTATAGTTGGATCTTATGATGTTTCTCCCCCTCTACTCTCTTGTAATGGATTGAGTTTTCCCTTTGAAGTTATCTTATCGGATTGAGTCTTTAAGGATTTGAGAACTGATACGTCCATTTTTCATCATGCTTTTATATTGATATTTATCGCATTATGGGCTATTACTTCACGGCAAAGAGGTTGGCAAATCCTGTGGCCATCAAGGGTGTAACGGCATACCATTTCACCTCTTTGCCATCCGCCAAATAGACGGCAAAGATACTTTGCCATCTGCTGGCAGATGGCAAAGAGATGGGACTATCTCTCTCCTTCCTAAAAAAACAAAGAGTGAAAAATTAAAGAAAAGAAAACCCCCAGCCTCCCTAAAAAAAACCCCAGCCACCCCGAATCAGTCCCACTCCCGTGCGTCTTTGGATAGGGTTCCCCGCCACCCTCACCGGTCGCCGCCGCCCTCACCGGTCGCCACCGTCGGTTTCCCCTACATGGCCGGAGGATAGGCCATCCCGCCGGTCCATTCCCGCCCCACCGCGAGCGAGGAGACCGACCAGTTGCGCCTCCCCGACGGTCGCCACCCGCCACCCCAAGGATCAAGGCCGGCCGCGCCGGTCCCTGTCGGTCGCTGCTCCGGATCCAGGCCGCCCATCGCCCCGCCCCCGTCAGCCCGGTCTATTTCCCACCGGATCCCATCTTCGCCGCCGTCCGAGGCGCCTTCTTCAAGGAGCTGCGACCCCATGTCTCAGAGGAGCTAGCCCCGACGCCATTGATGCCCGAGCGACGCTCCCAAGCTATGGTGAGCCCCTGCGCCACCGCCCTCTCTCCTCTCCTCCCCTACTCCCTCACCCATCTCTCTCCCCCGCAGACGTACCCCGCCGCCAGGAGGCCAGGAGGCCGCCATGGAGGCCCGTCCCGAGCTCGCCTCTCTGCTCCTCCGGTGACCCTCGTTGTGCCTGGATCCGGGCGGTTCCGATGATTCCCCGACGCGCAGGCGGGCCGGCACGCGGCGCTAGGCGAAGGAGCCCTCCCATGGTGGTGTCAATGTACGTGTGTGTGTGTGGATAAATTTCGACAGGATATGCAAACAATCTGATTGTGGATAATGCTCTAAATCTGCTTATAATAATTTTGTGATGCTCAGATTTGTTCAGATAGGCTCATTTTTTCAGTAAAAAGTTGCTTCCCCCATTTCATTGCAGAAATTTTGGGTTGCACAATAATAACCTTCAAAGTAATTTCCACTATAGAGTCTTCTCATGATGATTTCAGATTAATTATAAATGATATGTGTAGTCATTAGTCTGGGTAGATGGTGAATCAGAACTGAATTTCCATAGTATGATGCAAAGGGGACACCTAAATGGATACCGCTCTTAACGAAGTGGTTTGAAGTGGTTTCCCACTTCCCTAATTAAATGTGGTCTGAAGTGGTTTCCCACTTCCCTAATTTTCTCATTAGTATATCCAAATAAAATAGCATACTGAATGTGTAGCTTTATTATTTCATCTACATTTGTAGGAATGGAAATTTTAAATTGGTTTTGCATCGCTGAATTATCGCTTATATTAGAATATTTATTCCAGCCTTAACACATAGGAATTGATTTCAGGTGCATTCTTTACTCCTAGCGCAACAGAAAAACATTTGCAACATGGCCCTCCATCTAACTGCTAGAATTTGGACATTGCCGCCATGTGTTTGAGATTATATTTTAAAAAATACTTATGCAATGGTTATTTCCTTTCATACAATTGTGGGATTTATAGATGAAAAAGTATTAATTTATATATAGAGGATATCAGCTTATTGTTCAGAGCAATGCTAAAGGTAGTGAATTTAGGAAACAATATATTACATATTATACACTATCAGTTACAGTAGCTACTGTTTTTGTAGTTTAGTTTTCCTATAGAATAAAATGTTATATGCAAATAATTCTTATAGATTAAGTAACAGTAGTGTTGTTGTGTTGTCTGCAGATTATTTCTAGAAGATGCTATATACAAATCCTTTCTCTGCAATTTTTTGCCTCACACAACTTTCACCCTTTTCAAGCCAACGCCGTCGGCCAGTACAACCACTTCCTCCTCCTTCATTTATCTCTCTCTTGCTGACTGCCTTCCTGCTTCCTTCAGGCAGATTCATGATGCACACATGAGCAAAGTCAAATTTAATCGCACCCAGAAGATGGCGGCAAGCACATTTGGCTGCCGGGACAAGAAATAGTTTATCCGTCACTGCCATTTGCATTATCCATGCCTGTTGATGTGGTTGATACTTACAGCAAGTACTCGCTCATCCTCTCACTGAATCTATAGTTTTATCTTCCTAGCAGTTTATGGCTGAAACTGGGGATTACGTATTACAAGCTCACAGTTATGTACTGCTGGAGAAGGAATAATTAGTCAGTGGCTGCTGTTGATGCTCATGCCCTTTTGCCGGAAATAGTAACAACAACAGCAGTCACCTTGGGTAATTTCTCTTACCCAATATATTTACAGTTGTCTCTCTAAGCTATTTATGTGTCAAATTCAGGACGAGGCAAGGCAGACCTCAGAACTATGTATGACGTTTCTTTACTGATGGTGTGTTGGAATCTTTTTTATGAATGAATAGTTTATTCGTCACAGCCATTTGCATTATCCATGCCTGTTGACGTGGTTGATACTTACAGCAAATACTCGCTCATCCTCTCACTGAATCTATAGTTTTATCTTCATAGCAGTTTATGGCTGAAACTGGGGATTACGTATTACAAGCGTGCCTCACAGTTATGTACTGCTGGAGAAGGAATAATTAGTCAGTGGCTGCTGTTGATGCTCATGCCCTTTTGCCGGAAATAGTAACAACAGCAACAGTCACCTTGGTAATTTCTCCTACCCAATATATTTACAATTGTCTCTCTAAGCTATTTATGGGTCAAATTCAGGACGAGGCAAGGCAGCCTCAGAACTATGTATGACGTTTCTTTACTGATGGTGTGTTGGAATCTTTTTTATGAATGAACTAGATTTCTATGCAGCAAAAACTATAATATACTGAATCCACCAATGAGAGTAACTACAACACGTGTTACTGGACTTCCCCTATTAGTAAATCCGTTTGCATGTTATAATTTATAGACTGGACTTGCTGTTGTGAGGAGTTCACACATCCATTGGAATAGTTTTCCCGCTAGAGAGTCCGTGCCAAATCTGCATCAGAAGATTGGATGTGTGTTTTTTCTGCCATGCCTATTTTCTTTATAGTTGATGTCCATATATAGAAAAATAAATTGTTTTCATTTAATCATTGATTTATATATATATATATATATCTTATTGATTAGCAACAAATAAGTATACTACCAAGTAACTTTTGAAAAAGATTTATGAAAAATTGTACTGGGAGAATTTTGTTTTGCAAGATATATGTACACATTTTAATTTCATTAAGATTGGCATTTGAGCCACAAAGTGCCGAAGGAAGTTTCTAGATACTCGCAAATCAAGAATATTAAGAGCATCTTATTCCTTATTTGGAATACATATGAAGTTATTTTAAGATCAACAGTTCATGTTGTCTCCTCAAAAAGAAAACGTTAACAGTTGATGCAGCTAAGCCGAATTATCGAGCACACTATGTAGTGATATTTTCTTCACTGTTGAATCATATATTTTTGTAAATGCTAACCACACGCCACTGGGCGGAGTGCCTGCTTATACGTGCTGCAGCAAAATTGTTCTGCTACACGTGTGTCTACATTTGGCGAAACGTGGCCTGTCCCATTGGAAGACTAGGGATTACCTAAAGATGTTGTTCTGATATTATTTTGCCTAATAATCAGAATTTCTAAATTTATTTGACAATGCATTGCTTAATCAATTTATATCACATTTTTGATATGAACTCAAATTTTAGCTATATTATTGAATTTAGTTATCTCCTATATTTTTTTAATAGCAAGGGGCATCTTAATATTTTCACGGCTACTCTATTGAATTCCTTTTTCATGTGAGCTAGAATGTTAGACCCATTCATAATTTGGTAGCACTATTTTTTGGTGACTACCTCATAATCTGTACCATATCCAGTTATATATCAACATGGCATGATGGGATTATATGTTCCCTATTTGAGAAGTAACGGTGATGATAATAAATATTCAGATTAGTACAGTTTATGCAATAACATATCTGACAGAAGATGTTTCAGTTAAAGTTGAAATGCAAGAGGAAAGAGCATGCAGGTTTCATAGCAGGAGAACTACGCCATGCACATCCAATGGTAAGATATGAAGCTCAATCATAATATCAAAATAGTTAACTAGAATGATATTGTCATTTTATTCTTTATGCAATCAACTTAGTCTTTTTATTGTAACTCGGAATGTCCGACAGATCTGAAGTCATGCAGTTAGGTTGGTACAAAAAGATGTACCTTGGCTCGCTATTTGTAGCAGTTATACCTAATTAACCCCATCAATTTGTCCGGGTAGAAAAAGGGTATTCAAGTGCAAAATAGAATTGCAGAACATGTATTATACCTTCAGTGCATATTGTTTGCCCAACGAGATGAGTGGTATAGTGAAAGGTAAATTTGATGGGCCCATTCTTCAACACATAAGGAAAATTCCTATTTATATATACACACAATGAGATTATGAATATATCTTGAACCAATGCCTTCATCATGTAACAGTTACTTTCAGTTATTTTTTAATTTTCTTCTATTGTCTTCATCACAACCATATGATTTCAAGCCTGGGTATGCGCTTGGCCTATGTAGTTCCTTTCAAGTGAGGTAAAATGATTCTAAATTATATTTTTTTGGCAATGTTGTCTCTATTAGCTTCACATCATTTGGAAACAAAATCTAAAGCAATTTTGTATCTAGACGTAACAAAATGTAAATAATGAACTTTAGCACTATATCCTTGCTATATATCTCATGCGTCTTTCTATCTATCTTTACAAGATTCTGAATATCTGCTTTTAAAATTTGTATCATTTGCTGCAAACACTTTAATTCTTAACTATTCACTTTCTAATGCCCTCTGGTAAAAGGAAATACAAATACAAACACTACCATACTTTACTAAGAGCCTTCCAATGTCAGGAGGAGGATGCCATGGACACATGTTAGAAAAACGTCTGAACATGGCTTCACCTTCATAAATTAATGGTATAGAGCAAATGTAGTCTGAATATAATCTTACGTCTCGATACTCCCTTGGGTCAATTTTCATGCTTTCACTAAATGATCTATAATACTAACTGAGATGAGTTACCACTGTATTTTTCTTCTTCTAATTACAACATGTATACATGTGTGTTATAAGTTCAATTATATATGAAGATGCCTATATGTTGTTTTTCAATTTACTTCCACAAAACCACAAACCGGTATTCCTATTGTATTTCATACCTTATGGATCAAATAAGTATATGGTATTTACTTTTAGTAGGAATGTATGTATGTTTGCCACAGGGATAGTAAGCCTTTGCATAGTTTCAAGACATATCAATTGTGATTAAATTATCTTTATCTCTAATAACTAGCCCGTGCAGTCACACGGGTTGACGACTAGTGACTGCTAATGTGTGAACAAATTTCAGAATAGTGAAATGCATTTTTTGGCTATGCAGAAAATGTACTGCTATATGTGTGTAGTTATACTGCTAGTGGTATATGTGTGCAAATGTACTGCTATATGGTTCATATGCGTAAACTTTTGTTGTATATTTTCCGATTTTGTTATGAAAAACATCATAATATATTAGTGTTGATCAGGTGGATTTAAATGTGCAGTTGTTTCGTCGCTATGAGGGTCTGGTGTTCGACAACCTCCCCGTGCGTTCATGCTAACGAGACATTGCAAATGATCTTTAATTTGGTGCAACATAACTCCCAACAAGCATCGACATCTGCCATTGGCGCGAGCAAGAACCCTGATCCTCCTCCGTCAGCCACTACCGCGAGCAAGAACCTTGATCCTTCACCTACGGGTTGACGGTAAGTTTTGCCTAGTGCTTTTCTTAATTAGCTCCAAAATGACCTATTTAACCTAGGATAGCTCTAAAATGACCTATACTTAGCATTTTTTCCTCCAAAATGACTTAATATGCTTAGCTAGCTCAAAAATGACCTATTTAACCTAGGATAGCTCTAAAATGACCTATACTTAGCATTTTTTCCTCCAAATGACTTAATATGCTTAGCTAGCTCTAAAATGACTTACTTAAATGACATATTTTAGCTCCAAATGACTTCATATGCTTAGCTAGCTCCAAAATGACATAATAAACTTATTAGTTCCAAAATGACCTTACTTAGCATTTTTTACACCAAAATGACTTAGTATGCTTAGTTAGCTCAAAAATGACATAATAACCATACTTAGCTCCAAAATGACCTATTTTACAGATATAAGTTGCATCATAATAATCTTCACATTTTAGTTGCATCATAATAATCTTCTTCTTCTAGTCTTCTTCTTCTAACTTTCTTCTTTCCCATTTTGTAGATTTGCTTCAGATCACGGAAGCTTGGGTTGATGGAGTGCTTGTCTTTAGTTTTTGTTTTGACTTTGTGAAACTTGCTACCCATGATGAAACTGTAATATTGATGAAACTATGTATATGTATGGATGAAACTTGCTACTATTGGTAACATGTGTTGGATATGTGTTCGATATATATGTGTTCATGACTATTGGTAATATGTGTTGAATATGCTATATTGGTCATATAAATATATTTGTGTTTGATTTTCTATGAAAATGAATCGATATAAGAAAAAACAAAATTAAATGGGGCAATATAGGCACTTTGCCATCTGCTGGCAGATGGCAAAGAGCTTTGCCATCAGCTGGCAGATGGCAAAGAGGCCACGTGTCATCTACATGTAAAATTTGGGTTGGCCTATTTGGGCCCTTTGCCATCTGCTGGCAGACGGCAAAGCATGCAGCCTTGCCATCTGTTTGGCGACGGCAAAAGCACAAGCCTTTGCCATCTGGCGGCGGATGGCAAAGTATGTCGTTAGCCTTCTAACGGGCTAACCCGTTAAGAGGCTTTGCCATCTGCCGGTGATGGCAAAGGCACAGCTCTTTGCCATCGGCCAACAGACGGCAAAGAAGCGCTTTTGCCAGGGTTTCGCATAAACTGTTTGCCATCTGCTGGTAGATGGCAAAGCCTTTGCCATCCGCCGACCATGCCTTTGCCATCTGCCATGGCAGATGGCAAAGTGCCAGATTCCAGTAGTGAAGCGAGTTGGATGCACACCCACTTAGTTTCTTTTGTTGAGCTTTCATACAGCTCTAGTGCATCTGTTGCATGGCAATCCCTACTCACTCACATTAATATCTATTAATGGGCATCTCATAGCTCGTTGATACGCCTAGTTGATGTGAGACTATCTTCTCCTTTTTGTCTTCTCCACAACCACCATTCTATTCCACATATAGTGCTATGTTCATGGCTCACGCTCATGTATTGCGTGAAGATTGAAAAAGTTTGAGAACATTAAAAGTATGAAACAATTGCTTGGCTTGTCATCGAGGTTGTGCATGATTAAATACTTTATGTGATGAAGATAGAGCATAGCCAGACTATATGATTTTTGTAGGGATAACTTTCTTTGGCCATGTTATTTTGAGAAGACATAATTGCTTAGTTAGTATGCTTGAAGTATTATTACTTTTATGTCAATATTAAACTTTTATCTTGAATCTTTCGGATCTGGATATTCATGCCACAATTGAGAGAATTACATTGAAAATTATGCTAAGTAGCATTCCACATCAAAAAATCTGTTTTTATCATTTAGCTACTCGAGGACGAGCAGGAATTAAGCTTGGGGATGCTTGATACGTCTCCAACGTATCTATAATTTTTTATTGTTCCACGCTATTATATATTCTGTTTTGGATGTTCAATGGGCTTTATTATACACTTTTATATTATTTTTGGGACTAACCTATTAACCGGAGGCCCAGCCCAAATTGCTGGTTTTTTTTGCCTATTTCAGTGTTCCGAAGGAAAAGGATATCAGACGGAGTCCAAACGGAATGAAACCTTCGGGAACATGATTTTCGGAACAAACGTGATCCAGAGGACTTGGAGTGGACGTCAAGCAATCAACGAGGAGGCCACGAGGCAGGGGGCGCGCCTACCCCCCTGGGCGCACCCTCCACCCTCGTGGGCCCCTTGTAGCTCCACCGACCTACTTCTTCCTCCTATATATACCTACGTACCCCGAAAACATCAGAGGCAGAGCAAAACCCTATTCCCACCGCTGCAACCTTCTGTACCCGTGAGATCGCATCTTGGGGCCTTTTCCGGCGCTTCGCCGGAGGGGGCATCAATCACGGAGGGCTTCTACATCAACACCATAGCTTCTCCGATGATGTGTGAGTAGTTTACCTCAGACCTTCGGGTCCATAGTTATTAGCTAGATGTCTTCTTCTCTCTTTCTGGATCTCAATACAAAGTTCTCCTCGATTCTCTTGGAGATCTTTTCGATGTAATCTTGTTTTGCGGTGTGTTTGTCGAGATCCGATGAATTGTGGGTTTATGATCAAGATTATCTATGAACAATATTTGAATCTCCTCTGAATTCTTTTATGTATGATTGGTTATCTTTGCAAGTCTCTTTGAATTATCAGTTTGGTTTGGCCTACTAGATTGATCTTTCTTGCAATGGGAGAAGTGCTTAGCTTTGGGTTCAATCTTGTGCTCGATCCCAGTGACAGTAGGGGAAACGACATGTATTGTATTGTTGCCATCGAGGATAAAAAGATGGGGTTTATATCATATTGCATGAGTTTATCCCTCTACATCATGTCATCTTGCTTAAAGCGTTACTCTGCTCTTATGAACTTAATACTCTAGATGCATGCTGGATAGCGGTCGATGTGTGGAGTAATAGTAGTAGATGCAGGCAGGAGTCGGTCTACTTGTCATGGACGTGATGCCTATATACATGATCATACCTAGATATTCTCTGCTCAATTCTATCAATTGCTCGACAGTAATGTGTTTACCCACCGTAATACTTATGCTATCTTGAGAGAAGCCACTAGTGAAACATATGGCCCCCGGGTCTATTTTCCATCATATTAATCTCCCGTCAACAAGTTATTTCTATTACCGTTTATTTTGCTTTCTTTACTTTTAGTCTTTATCATAAAAATACCAAAAATATTATCTTATCATCTCTATCAGATCTCACTTTTGCAAGTGGTCGTGAAGGGATTGACAACCCCTTTATCGCGTTGGTTGGGAGGTTCTTATTTGTTTGTGTAGGTGCGTGGGACTTGAGCGTGGTCTCCTACTGGATTGATACCTTGGTTCTCAAAAGCTGAGGGAAATACTTACGCTACTTTACTACATCACCCTTTCCTCTTCAAGGGAAAATCAACGCTGCTCAAGAGGTAGCACTAAGCTAACGGATGGGTCTTGTCCATCACATCATTCTCTAATGATGTGATCCCGTTCATCAAATGACAACACATGTCTATGGTCAGGAAACTTAACCATCTTCGATTAACGAGCTACTCAAGTAGATGCATACTAGGGACACTCTGTTCTGTCTATATAATCATACACTAGCAAAAAAGCCCGTGCGTTCCAACGGGACAAAAGAATATCACACGCTCTTAATTTAGAAAAAAAATGGTCTATAATCTGAGTATTTGTAGCTACGACCTAAACAAAGATGGTCTTTGCCTACAAAAGGGCAAGTTCAAGATTCCACATGTCTTTGTAGATTTAATACGTACAAAGAAACGGGCAAGTGATCTTCAATTTCGTGTCCAGTCCGGATTTTGCTGAGATGTTCATCCACAATCTAGATCAGTACCGATATGAAAGAAAGACAAGTAATGCAATGTTTATTAAGATTGCACCCTGGATAGTATTTTTTAAATGGTTAACAGGTAAAATAACATCATATTCAGATTTCATATATTTTTCTAATCAAATTCCATATATAACATGTTAAATTTGGAGTTATGGTTTAGAAGATACAAATATTTTAAAAAACATTTAATATGTACTGCGGGTTTAATATAAGAAACATCAGGGTTTTTTCTATAAAATAGTATGACGGACTAAGAATACCTATTTCTTTTATTAGTAGGTATAGATATAGATGTACTAAGTTTCCAGTTAATATAACTCTAGCATGAATAATAAACATTTATCATGATATAAGAAAATATAAATAACAACTTTATTGTTGCCTTTAGGGCATATTTCCTTCATTAAGTTCATGGAAAAATGAAATAATGCTTTAAGCAAGATGACATGATGTAGACAAGATAAGTTCATGTATGAATAAACCCCATTTTGTTACCCTTAATAGCAACGATATATACGTGTAATGTCTCTTTCTGTCACTGGGATTGAGCACCCCAAGATCAAACCCATTACAAAGCACATCTTCTCATGGCAAGATAAATCAATCTAGTTGGCCAATCACGGAGAACATTGTATTGAAGAATATTGAGAGAGAAGAAGTCATCTAGCTACTAACTATGGATCCGTAGGTCTGTGGTAAACTACTCACACATCATCGGAGGGGCAACAAAGATGATGAAGAACCCCTTCGTGATTGCTTCCCCCTCTGGCAGAGAGCCAGAAAGGGTCCCTGGATGGGATCTCTCGAGAACAGAGGCTTGCGGCGGCGGAAAAAGTATTTCGTGGACTCCCTAGTAGGTTTTATGATTCTTGGGAATTTATAGAGGCGATGTTAGGTCAAATGGAGGCTTGCGGGCCCCACTAGGTACCAGGGTGCGCCCTGGTGCCTAGTGGGCCACTCCTTCATCTTCTCGTTCCCTCTTGAAGCTCCCAAAGTCTCTTATTTCCAGAAAAGGATCTACAAAAAGTTTTATGACATTTGGACTTCGTTTGGTACTAATATTTTACAAAGTAAAAAAACAAGCAAAAACAATAACTGGCACTGAGCACTAAGTTAATAGGTTAGTTCAAAAAAATGACATAAAGTTGCTCTAAATGTATATAAAACATCCAAAATTGATAATTAATAGCATAGAATCCTATATAACTAAGAGATCCATCCCCACTAACCTATTTATCTAAACATGAAGCCTATCCAAGTCAGCATCAATCCACGTCATCAGTTCTCCACTCACATGTTCTGTTTGCAGCAGTCAACCGACGACTTCTTTCTTACTCTTCAGTTTCTCTTCTTTATGGCATTCAACGAAACGATAGCAGTGAGGAAGACGATCCAGTTCCCTGCCTCTTCGGTTTTCCTCCTTCCACTCACGAAGGTTTGGATATCGATCCAGTTCCCTCCACATGGGGCCTCCTTTATTTAACACACAACACACTTCATACTGCGCCACCGCCGCCGCCGACGACTGTCGCCAGAATAGACCTGTGCACTGACGCTGTCGCAAAGCCCCGTGATTGCCTCCAGCGGGGGCTGCTGCCCCAAGCCATACGCACACACGTCGACCTGGCCTCTCGGCGAACCATCTGTGCCACTCCGCCTCCTCCTTCAACCTCACATGCGCCACGGTGGGAGCTCTCCTTCCTCTGTCCGAGCCGGAGTAGCTGGGAAGGCCGGCCCCTAAGCGTAGTTTGGCGGCGCTGATGGGGCCATGCCGGTGCGGAGCGTGAGCGATCTCAATCGAAGTATCGCCTTTGCTGGCAAGGTAGGAGCAGGAAGATTAGGCCCCTCCCGTCGTTTATGTCTTTTAGTTATCTGTTCAGATCTCCATGTCTGCGTTTTTTTGCACCTCAGCCTTGTTCTGTCGTTGCCACGGCCTGCGGCACGCGACGGCGATCGCCGAAGACACGACCGGAGTAGAGGAAGAAGAACACAGAAGGATTGCCGGCGCACAAACGCCCCCCGCATGTACGGGTTTTTCTGTTTTTCACCTCGAGCTCAAACTCGATTGCCTCAGCGATTACACAGGGAGGGAGTGGACTTTATACCCACGAGCTCCGACATATGCCGGGCCGCGCTCTTACGCTCCCACTTGCCACTCGCCACATCCCGCGCACATCGGCTCGCGCACTCCGATCGCGCACGCACGCGATCGCCGCGGCCACGCACGCACCCGACGCGGTCCACTCCTCCTGATCCCTCGCTAGCTACCCAGCGCACACACGCGCTGACACACGCACGCACGCACACCTACACTTGGGCATGCACGCACCCACCCAACCTCGCCCTGGCCCGAGTCCGACGCGTCCACTGCACGTGCTCGCGCGCACCACACGCAGGGCTCGCCACGGCTTATTCCCAACATGTTCCCCTGGCTTCTTCAGTTGAAGAGACGCATCTGTGTTGTTATGTGTTACGTTCTTTTTTCTCCTTTCTGGCGTTGGTACGAGGCTCGTAGTCATGTAGAAATTCTATGATGTATGGATGCGTTGCTGAGATATTTATATATATCTCGTGCTTTCGCCTTTGAAGGACAGATAACTCAGCAAGCATTCGCCTTGGTGGTTTTACGGGCCTCGAGCTAGGATTCAGACTTCCAGGCTTTTGTGTTGAGAGTTGCTTGGGCTTTGATTTCAGCGAAATTATCATCAAACTATATGTCCATTGCCTCTTAAAAAAAATCAAACTATATGTTCATTGTTTCATGTTAGTAATGTATTTAAATTTCCTCGCATAAAAATCAACCCATACTTTTTTGAGATGAAAACAGTAACACATACTAATTATGCAAATCTGGAAACAGTCTACAATATACTAAGGTTGAAATAAACATACTTTTATATTTATTTTCACGGTTTACTATTTTTATTGCATAATCCTTCTCCTATATGGTGCCACAAATTTCCGCAGCAACGCGCGGGGTATTATCTAGTAATCAAAAATTATAGATACGTTGAAAACGTATCAGCCTCTCCTACAACATCTTCGTCAAGCTCCCAACCCGGACCCTGCGTTGATGCCCAACCTAGTGCCACAACAAAGGTCTAGATGGAACCACATCCACCGCCACCCAACCCCATTGAGGTACCAATGAGAATCGCCTCCCCCGACGGCTGAGAAGATGGGTTACCACTAAAGCCACTACCCACTAACCGCCAGATAGTACCAGTGAGGTTAACGGGGTCACCCTCGAGGTCGATCGTCATGGCCAGTTCGCACCGTCACCAATAACTACCTCCTCGAGCTTCCCATGCCACCTCCCCTTCCCCCAGCCTCTCCCATCTAGTTGTCGGTTGCTCACAATTCCTCAGCAGACCATCGCACGTCGTTATGTCGCCTCTACTATCTAGCCGTCGACCTCTTCTTCACCCTCTTCGTCAAACTCCCAACCCAAACCCTGCTTCGATGCCCGACCTAGTGCCACAACAAAAGTCTTAGAATCGCGCCCACCATGGCCCAACCCATTGAGGTACCACTGAGAACCCCCCGCCCCCAACCCATGGATGCAAAATCAAGGGAGAGAAGGGGCTGGTTGAAAGGAAATGGGACCGGGAGGGGGTATTTAGTGGGCCAGGGGTGTCGGAGTGCTACGTGGCTGTTGTCCGGACTCCGGCAAAGCTCCCTGCCCCCAACTTTGCTTCCACTTTATGGGAGAAAATGCGCCCGGACCGATAGAGACCCGTGTTAGATGACACAAGGCATGTGAACCGTGCGTACAGATGTACGCGGATGCCCTAAGAAGCTATGGGTTGTTCATCGAAGACCAAAAGGAAAAAAAATCTGGTAGAAGAGTGAGTTGTTCGTCGAAGAAAAAAATAAACGAAAAAAAATCTGGTAGAAGAGTCATCTCCGCGACTCCATCCCCCTATTCACTTGTCTTTTCCCTCTCTTTCTCCTCCGGAACCTAATCTGCGCGCACAACTCCGGCCATTGCCGCCCGGGAAACCGAAGAGGCCCAAATACTTTCCGCGAGCGGGAGCAGCCGGTGGGCATTTGTTAAGCTATTCCAAGTCCAAGATACGACCTTCACCGAGACAAGTCCTCTTTTTTGGTTTCATTGCCGTGGCAGGACTTCTTCGCCTTCAGACAAGTCCTCTCTTTTGCTTTCCAGCAACACTCGGCATCCCATAATAAGTACAGTATACTACTCCCTCCGTCCCATAATATAAGAGTGTTTTTGACACTCCATAATATAAGAGCGTTTTTTACACTAGTGTAGTTTTAAAAAACACTTTTATATTATGGGATGGAGGGACTACTAACCAATAGTACTAGTGAAAGAAGGAATCTGCCTTCCAATTCGACCTAGAATATCCTCACCAGGAAAAAAACACATATCTTGTTTTAGGAATGTAGCAGGTCATCAGGGGGAGTACTTGAATAGACCAGACAAGGCAGAAGAGGGGCATAGCAAAATGCGTACTATTATAACCTGTTAAGTGTTAACATGCATGGAATATGTACAATTAGATGACGATTACCTATTCTCCATTTTATTTCGGAGTCTTGTTTTAACAAGTTTTATTGCTGAAAATGAACACTCTGTTGTTGCGGATGAGACCAGTAAAATAAGAACAAGTCAAATTAATCTACATGTTGCTATAATTTCCATCGATTCGGTAAAAACCAGACCCACAAATGAATACTGCAAATTAGGAGATTGGAGTGAACGATCTTTCATCTTGCTCATGTGTGACTGTGTGTGTTGGCTTCCTGCCGTGCTTCAAACCGAAGAAGAGAGAATTAAAGTTCTTGATGTGCCTCGTATAGTCGTCCTAGATCTTGCCTTGTAAGAACAGAATTTGCAGAGACAAGAGAAGCTCCAAGATTGAGAAATAAGCAAAGGGGGTCCAGGAATGGCTCCCTCCATAGTTGAAGGAGGGCAGAGGTCAAAGGGCTTCTCACTTTTTAGTGGGATCTTCTATGAGTAGCACATGTGCTTATACTCCCTCCGTCCCAAAATAAATGACTAGCTTTAATACAAAATCGAGTCATTTATTTTGGGATGGAGGGAGTATTAGTCTGCTAAAATGCTCTCCGGGAGAAACACATACAAGAGGCCACATAGCTTTTTACATAAATAATCAGGGGCCTTCAGAAAAATTCATACAGAAATAATCGTGGGTCTTCAGAATAAGTTGGGCGTTCTTCGCAAAAAAAAAGTTGGGCGGCTGGTGGTAAGCTAATCTAGTGCGGCTGCTATCCGAGAACGACACTCTAGGTCAAGTTTCACAGTCCAAGGAATGGCTGAAGTTGACCTAGAATGAATTGATTAGGCAGAATAATATATCAAGGAAGGAACAACCCCCATAGTTAATCCCCTTCTAACTTGCAGCACAGTAGTGACTAGATTCCATTCTGTTAACTTATCCATCATTCGGCACCATAATGTTGTTGGGTGTGTCTACCTTTCAATCAGCCTTGCTAGTGTACCAAATATAAGAAGGATCACTAGTAGAAAAGGGGGCAATGATCCAGGCCCGGCGCACATTAATCCCGGTTCAATTCAGAACCGAAACCAATGGGGGCATTGGACCCGGTTCGTGAGCCCCGGGGGCAGGCCGGGCCACGTGGGCCATTGGTCCCGGTTCGTCTGGACCTTTTGGTCCCGAAAGGTGGGACGAACCGGGACCAATGGGCTCGCTCTGAGCCACCACCATTGGTCCGGTTGGTGGGACGAATGACAGGACCAAAGGTTGCCCTTTAGTCCCGGTTCAAGTCACCAACCCACCAATTAGTTGCCTATATATACCCCTCGCCATGAGCAGAGCACTCCACGGTTCTGTTTTTCATGGTCGTGAGGGAGAGCTTTGTGGTGCTCTAGCTCACCTCCTATGCACACGAGGTGTTCGATGGAATGCCCGAGCCACACTACTTAAGCTTTTTCCTCTCCAAGCTCGACCTTCAAGCTCCATTTTCCTTAATATTTGTCTAGGTTTAGCGGTCCGTCACGTCCCGTCCCCGTCTTCACCGTCGTCGATCGCCCGCGCCGATCTCGTCGCCGGCACCACCGTGATGAGCCTCTTGTTCTTATCTTTTTTCTGAAAGGAAAAAAATTCTTACTTGTATGTTTATATAGATACTTGTATAATTTTCTTACTTTTATTATTGCATCTTATATAGTGCGATGGTTTTGGTATCCGCCCCGTCGGCCCTCGTCACATCTATGATTCGGATGTGGTATATATATTATCTTTTCATAACTATTGGTTCATTTATTGTTTATGACAATTATGCCGACCAACGTGACATAGATTTTATTTATCTAGGAGGTTGTTGAACCGGAAATTCCAACCGACCCTATTGTCGAGAGGTTAAATTTAGTTGAAGAAGAAAACAATTTGTTGAAGGAAAAAATTAGAAAAATTGAGAAGGAGAAGATGATATTGGAGTTGCATGTTGCGGATGTCGTCGATGATCACAAGATCAAGATGGATGCAATGCGCTAAAAATTAGAAAGATTAGAAAATATGTCATTCATACCGAGGCTTGGTATCATTATGCCGTTGGATCAGTTGTTACATTGGTTGCGATTATGATCGCATTTGTTTTCGCATTGAAATGTTTTACATAGTTTCAAAGTGTATGGTTTAATTAATTTAGATGCTCTGCAGAGCTTTATGTTGTTAGATGAGAACTATGTATGTACTTTGGTTTTAATGTGATGATGAACTTCTATTAATTTGGTCACTTAATTATCTATTCATGATGTTCTGTAATGATTTTTGACACACTTAATTATATATAATGCACGCAGATGAACCGGGAATGGATGTACGGTTCAAGACACACCTCCGAGTACATTAAGCGCGTGCATGATTTTCTCGAAGTGGCTGAGGCAAACAAGCAGAATGGTTTTATGTGTTGTCCATGCCCTATATGTAGGAATACGAAGTCTTACTCTGACCGGAAAATCCTCCACACCCACCTGCTTTACAAAGGTTTCATGCCACACTATAATGTTTGGACGAGGCACGGAGAAATAGGGGTTATGATGGAAGACGGCGAAGAAGAAGAGTACGATGACAACTATGTGCCCCCTGAATACGGTGATGCTCTTGAACATCAAGAGGAACCAGACGATGTGCATGATGATGCTGCAACTGCGTAAGCTCCCCAAGATCAAGAGGAACCAGACGATGTGCCCGATGATGATGATCTCCGTCGGGTCATTGTCGATGCAAGGACGCAATGCGAAAGTCAAAAGGAGAAGCTGAAGTTCGACCGCATGTTAGAGGACCACAAAAAGGGTTGTACCCCAATTGCGAAGATGGCAACACAAAGCTCGGTGCCGTCTTTGGAATTGCTGCGGTGGAAGGCGAGAGAATGTTGTGCTGACAAAAGATTTGAGAAGCTCAAAATATTGAAGAAGAAGCTTCCAAAGGATAACGAATTGCCCGACAAGACATACGCAACAAAGAAGGTCGTATGCCCTCTAGGATTGGAGGTGCGTAAGATACATGCATGCCCTAATGATCGTGCATCCTCTACATGGTGCGCATAAGGATCTGAACACATGCCCGGTATGCGGTGCATTACGGTATAAGATCGCACGAGATGACCCGGTGATGTTGATGGCGAGCCCCGGAAGAGGGTTCCTGCGAAGGTGATGTGATATGCTCCTATAATACCACGGTTGAAACGCGTCTGTTCGTAAAGCGGAGAGCATGCCAAGTTGATGCGATGGCACAGTGAGGACCGTAAGAAAGACGGAAGTTGAGAGCACCACGACGGGTCGCATGATGGAGAAAAATCAAGAGAAAATACCGGGATGAGTTTGCAAGTGAGCCAAGGAACGTATGGTTTGCTTTAAGCGCGGATGGCATTAATCCTTTCGGGAGCGGAAGCAGCAATCACAGCACTGCCCGTGACTCTATGTATGTATAACCTTCCTCCTTGGATGTGCATGAAGCGGAACATCATTATGATGCCAGTTCTCATCCAAGGCCCTAAGCAACCCGGCAACGACATTGATGTGTACCTAAGGCCATTAGTGTTGGAAATATGCCCTAGAGGCAATAATAAAAGGATTATTATTATATTTCCTTGTTCATGATAATTGTCTTTTATTCATACTATAATTGTATTATCCGGAAATTGTAATACACGTGTGAATACATAGACCACAATATGTCCCTAGTGAGCCTCTAGTTGACTAGCTCGTTGATCAATATATAGTCATGGTTTCCTGACTATGGACATTGGATGTCATTGATAACGGGATCACATCATTAGGAGAAAGTTGTGATGGACAAGACCCAATCCTAAGCATAGCACAAGATCGTGTAGTTCGTTTTGCTAGAGCTTTTCCAATGTCAAGTATCTCTTCCTTAGACCATGAGATCGTGTAACTCCCGGATACCGTAGGAGTGCTTTGGGTGTACCAAACGTCACAATGTAACTGGGTGACTATAAAGGTGCACTACGGTATCTCCGAAAGTGTCATTGGGTTGACACGGATCAAGACTGGGATTTGTCACTCCGTGTTACGAAGAGGTATCACTGGCCCACTCGGTAGTGCATCATCATAATGAGCTCAAAGTGACCAAGTGTCTGGTCACGGGATCATGCATTACGGTACGAGTAAAGTGACTTGCCGGTAACGGGATTGAACGAGGTATTGGGATACCGACGATCGAATCTCGGGCAAGTAACATATCGTCTGACAAAGGGAATAGCATACGGGATTGCTTGAATCCTCGACATCGTGGTTCATCCGATGAGAGTATGTGGGAGCCAACATGGGTATCCAGATCCCGTTGTTGGTTATTGACCGGAGAGTCATCTCGGTCATGTCTGCATGTCTCCCGAACCCGTAGGGTCTACACACTTAAGGTTCGGTGACACTAGGGTTATTAGGAAGACTTGTATGTGATTACCGAATGTTGTTCAGAGTCCCGGATGAGATCCCGGACGTCACGAGGAGTTCCGGAATGGTCCGGAGGTGAAGATTTATATATGGGAAGTTGTCATACGGACACCGGAAAGTTTCGGGGGCATATCGGTATTGTACGGGGCCACGGAGAGGTTCCGGGTCCACCGAGGGGCCACCCTCTCGGGAGGGCCTCATGGGCCTGAGGCAGGGAACCAGCCCCTAGAGGGCTGGGCGCCCCTTGGGCCCATGCGCCTAGGGTTGGGGAACCCTAGTGGGGCGCCCTCCTTTGCTTGGGGGCAAGCCCCTCCACAGCCGCCGCCTCTAGATCTCATCTAGAGGGGCCGGCCCTGCCCCTTCCCTATAAATAGAGGGGTGAGGGAGGGCTGCAACACACATCCAAGGCGCAGCCTCCCTCCCCAACACCTCTCCTCCTTCGTTGAGTGCTTGGCAAAGCCCTGTCGGAGTACTGCCTCTCCACCATCATCACGCCGTCGTGCTGCTGCTGGAGCCTTCTTCCTCAACCTCTCCTTCCTCCTTGCTGGATCAAGAAGGAGGAGACGTCATCCGTTCCGTACGTGTGTTGAACGCGGAGGTGCTGTCCGTTCGGCACTTGGTCATCGGTGATTTGAATCACGGCGAGTACGACTGCATCATCCCCGATCCCTTGAACGCTTCCGCACGCGATCTACAAGTGGTATGTAGATGCAATCTCTCACCCATGACTCATTGCTTAGATGAACTCATAGATGGATCTTGGTGAAACCGTAGGAAATTTTTTATTTTCTCGCAACGCGTTCCCCAACAAAGTGGCATCATGAGCTAGGTCTATGCGTAGTTCTCTATTGCACGAGTAGAACATAATTTTGTTGTGGGCGTAGATCTTGTCAACTTGCTTGCCGCTACTAGTCTTTTCTTGCTTCAGCGGTATTGTGGGATGAAGCGGCCGGACCGACCTTACACGTGCGCTTACGTGAGATGGTTCCACCGATCGACATGCACTAGTTGCATAAGGTGGCTAGCGGGTGTCTGACTCTCCTACTTTAGTTGGAGCAGATTAGATGAAAAGGGTCCTTATGAAGGGTAAATAGAAGTTGACAAAATCATGTTGTGGTTATTCGTAGGTAAGAAAACGTTCTTGCTAGAACCCAATTGCAGCCATGTAAAAGATGCAACAACAATTAGAGGACGTCTAACTTGTTTTTGCAGCAATTGTCATGTGATGTGATATGGCCAGAAGTTGTGATGAATGATGAATGATATATTGTGATGTATGAGATCATGTTCTTGTAATAGGAATCACGACTTGCATGTCGATGAGTATGACAACCGGCAGGAGCCATAGGAGTTGTCTTATTTTTGTATGACATGCGTGTCATTGAAGAACGCCATGTAAATTACTTTACTTTATTGCTAAACGCGTTAGCTATAGAAGTACAAGTAGTCGTTGGCGTGACAACTTCATGAATACACGATGATGGAGATCATGATGATGGAGATCATGGTGTCATGCCGGTGACAAGATGATCATGGAGCCCCGAAGATGGAGATCGAAGGAGCTATATGATATTGGCCATATCATGTCACTACTTTATATAATTGCATGTGATGTTTATTATGTTTATGCATCTTGTTTACTTAGAGCGACGGTAGTAAATAAGATGATCCCTTATAATAATTTCAAGAAAGTGTTCCCCTAAGCGTGCAACGTTGCTAAAGTTAAATGCGTTTCAAGCACCACGTGATGATCGGGTGTGATAGATCCTTATGTTCACATACAACGGGTGTAAGACAGTTTTACACATGCAAAACACTTAGGGTTAACTTGACGAGCCTAGCATGTACGGACATGGCCTCGGAACACAAGAGACCGAAAGGTCGAACATGAGTCGTATGGAAGATACGATCAACATGGAGATGTTCACCGATGATGACTAGTTCGTCTCACGTGATGATCGGACACGGCCTAGTCGACTCGGATCGTGTAACGCTTAGATGACTAGAGGGATGTCAATCTGAGTGGGAGTTCATTAAATATTTGATTAGATGAACTTAATTATCATGAACTTAGTCTAAAAACCTTTGCAAATATACCTTGTAGATCAAATGGCCAACGCTCATGTCCACCTCAACTTCAACGCGTTCCTAGAGAAAACCAAGTCGAAAGATGATGGCAGCAACTATACGGACTGGGTCCGAACACGAGGATCATCCTCATAGCTGCAAAGAAAGATTATGTCCTAGAAGCACCGCTAGGTGAAGCTCCCATCCGAGAGAACCAAGACGTTATGAACGCTTGGCCTCTCGTCTGATGATTACTCCCTCGTTCAAAGGCGACATGCTTTACGACTTAGAACCGGGCTCCAAAAGCGTTTTGAGCAACACGGAGCATATGAGATGTTCAAGAGCTGAAAATGGTTTTCCAAGCCCATGCCCGGTCGAGAGATATGAAGTCTCCGACAAGTTCTTCAGTTGTAAGATGGAGGAACATAGTTCGCTGCTGAGCACATACTCAAAATGTGCAGGTTGCACAACCGCTGACTCACCGGGAGTTAATCTCCGGATGACGCGGTTATTGACAGAATCCTTCGCCGCTTCCACCGAGCTACAAGAGCTTTGTGATGAACTTCAATATGCGGGATGGAAAAGACCATTCTTGAGGTATATTCAATGCTGAAATCAGCGGAGGTAGAGATCAAGAAGGAACATCAAGTGTTGATGGTGAATAAAACCACTAAGTTCAAGAAAGGCAAGGGTAAGAAGAACTTCAAGAAGGACGGCAAGGGAGTTGCCGTGCCCGGTAAGCCGATTCTTGCCGGAAGAAGTCAAAGAATGGACCCAAGCCCTAAATCGAGTGCTTTTATTGCAAGGAAAGCGGACAATGGAAGCGGAACTGCCCCAAATACTTAGCGAACAAGAAGGCCGGCAACACTAAAGGTATATGTGATATACATGTAATTGATGTGTACCTTACCAGTACTCGTAGTAGCTCCTGGGTATTTGATACCGGTGCCATTGATCATATTTGTAAGTCAAAGCAGGAGCTGCAGAATAAGCAGAGACTGGCGAAGGACGAGGTGACGATGCGCGTCGGGAATCGTTCCAAGGTCGATGTGGTCGCCGTCGGCACGCTACCTCTACATTTACCTACGGGATTAGTTTTAAACCTCAATAATTGTTATTTAGTGCCAAGTTTGAGCATGAACATTGTATTAGGATCTCGTTTAATGCGAGATGGCTACTCATTTAAATCCGAGAATAATGGTTGTTCTATTTATATGAGAGATATGTTTTATGGTCATGCTCCGATGGTCAATGGTTTATTCTTAATGAATCTCGATCGTAATATTACACATATTCATGGTGTGTATACCAAAAGTTGTAAAGTTGATAACGATAGTCCCACATACTTGTGGTAATCGCCGCCTTTGGTCACATTGGTGTCAAGCGCATGAAGAAGCTCCATTCGATGGACTTTTAGAGTCTCTCGATTATGAATCATTTGACACATGCGAACCATGCCTCATGGGCAAAATGACCAAGACTCCATTCTCCGGGACAATGGAGCGAGCAACCAACTTATTGGAAATCATACATACCGATGTGTGCGGTCCAATGAGCGTTGAGGCTCGCGGAGGATATCATTATGTTCTCACTCTCATTGATGACTTAAGTAGATATGGGTATGTCTACTTGATGAAACACAAGTCTGAGACCTTTGAAAAGTTCAAGGAATTTCAGAATGAGGTAGAGAATCAACGTGACCGAAAAATAAAGTTCTTACGATCAAAGCGTGGAGGAGAATATTTAAGTCACGAATTTGGTACACACTTAAGGAAATGTGGAATCGTTTCACAACTCACGCTACGGAACACCTCAACAGAACGGTGTGTCCGAACGTCAGAATCGCACTCTATTGGATATGGTGCGATCTATGATGTCTCTTACCGATTTACCGCTATCATTTTGGGGATACGCTCTAGAGACAGCTACATTCACTTTAAATAGGGCACCGCCTAAATCCGTTGAGACGACACCGTATGAATTATGGTTTGGGAAGAAACCTAAGCCGTCGTTTCTAAAAGTTTGGGGATGCGATGCTTATGTCAAGAAACTTCAACCTGAAAAAGCTCGAACCCAAGTCGGAAAAATGCGTCTTCATAGGATACCCTAAGGAAACCATTGGGTATACCTTCTACCTTAGATCCGAAGGCAAGATCTTTGTTGCCAAGAACGGATCCTTTCTGGAAAAAGAGTTTCTCTCGAAAGGAGTAAGTGGGAGGAAAGTAGAACTCGATGAAGTACTACCTCTTGAACCGGAAAGTAGTGCAGCTCAGGAAAATGTTCCTGTGGTGCCTACACCTACTGGAGAGAAAATTAATGATGATGGTCAAGGTACTTCGGATCAAGTTGCTACTGAACTTCGTAGGTCCACAAGGACACATTCCACACCAGAGTGGTATGGCAACCCTGTCCTGGAAATCATGTTGTTAGACAACGGTGAACCTTCGAACTATGAAGAAGCGATGGCGGGCCTGGATTCCAACAAATGGCTTGCAGCCATGCAATCCGAGATAGGATCCATGTATGAAAACAAAGTATGGACTTTGACAGACTTGCCCGATGATCGGCGAGCGATAGAAAACAAATGGATCTTTAAGAAGAAGACGGACGCGGATGGTAATGTTACCATCTATAAAGCTCGACTTGTCGCTAAAGGTTATCGGCAAGTTCAAGGGGTTGACTACGATGAGACTTTCTCTCCGTAGCGAAGTCTGAAGTCCGTCCGAATCATGTTAGCAATTGCCGCATACTATGATTATGAGATATGGCAAATGGACGTCAAAACGGCATTCCTTAACGGCTATCTTAAGGAAGAACTGTATATGATGCAGCCGGAGGTTTTGTTGACCCTAAGAATGCTAACAAGGTATGCAAGCTCCAAATGATCCATTTATGGGCTGGTGCAAGCTTCTCGGAGTTAGAACATTCGCTTTGATGAGATGATCAAAGCGTTTGGGTTTATCTTGAGACTTATGGAGAAGCCTGCGTTTACAAGAAAGTGAGTGGGAGATCTGTAGCATTTCTCATATTATATGTAGATGACATACTTTTGATGGGAAATGATATAGAACTCTTGGACAGCATTAAGGCCTACTTGAATAAAAGTTTTTCAATGAAGGACCTTGGAGAAGCTGCTTACATATTAGGCATCAAGATCTATAGGGATAGATCGAGACGCCTCATAGGTCTTTCACAAAGCACATACCTTGATAAGATTTTGAAGAAGTTCAAAATGGATCAGTCCAAGAAAGGGTTCTTTCCTGTACTACAAGGTGTGAGATTGAGCTGGGCTCAATGCCCGACGACGGCAAAAGATAAAGAAGAGATGAGTGTCATCCCCTATGCCTCAGCCATAGGATCTATTATGTATGCCATGCTGTGTACCAGACCGGATGTAAACCTTGCCGTAAGTTTGGTAGGTAGGTATCAAAGTAATCCCGGCAAGGAACACTGGACAGCGGTCAAGAATATCCTGAAGTACCTGAAAAGGACAAAGGACATGTTTCTCGTTTATGGAGGTGACGAAGAGCTCGTCGTAAAGGGTTACGTCGACGCTAGCTTTGACACAGATCTGGATGACTCTAAGTCACAAACCGGATATGTGTATATGTTGAACGGTGGAGCGATGGTAGTGCAGGTACAAGCGAAGCGTCGTGGCGGGATCTACATGTGAAGCGGAGTACATGGCAGCCTCGGAGGCAGCGCATGAAGCAATTTGGGTGAAGGAGTTCATCACCCACCTAGGAGTCATACCCAATGCGTCGGGGCCGATCAAACTCTTCTGTGACAACACCGAGCTATTGCACTTGCCAAGGAGCCTGTGTTTCACAAGAAGACCAGGCACATCAAGCGTCGCTTCAACTCCATCCGTGAAAATGTTCAAGATGGAGACATAGAAATTTGCAAAGTGCATACGGATCTGAATGTCGCAGATCCGCTGACTAAACCTCTTCCTTCAAGCAAAACATGATCAACACCGTAACTCTATGGGTGTTCGATTCATCACAATGTAACTAGATTATTGACTCTAGTGCAAGTGGGAGACTGTTGGAAATATGCCTAGAGGCAATAATAAAAGGATTATTATTATATTTCCTTGTTCATGATAATTGTCTTTTATTCATGCTATAATTGTATTATTCGGAAATCGTAATACACGTGCGAATACATAGACCACAATATGTCCCTAGTGAGCCTCTAGTTGACTAGCTCGTTGATCAATAGATAGTCATGGTTTCGACTATGGACATTGGATGTCATTGATAACGGGATCACATCATTAGGAGAATGATGTGATGGACAAGACCCAATCCTAAGCATAGCACAAGATCGTGTAGTTCGTTTTGCTAGAGCTTTTCCAATGTCAAGTATCTCTTCCTTAGACCATGAGATCGTGTAACCCGGATACCGTAGGAGTGCTTTGGGTGTACCAAACGTCACAACGTAACTGGGTGACTATAAAGGTGCACTATAGGTATCTCCGAAATTGTCTGTTGGATTGACACGGATCGAGATCGGATTTGTCACTCCGTGTTACGGAGAGGTATCATCGGGCCCACTCGGTAGTGCATCATCATAATGAGCTCAAAGTGACCAAGTGTCCGTCACGGATCATGCATTACTGATGCAGTAAAGTGACTTGCGATGCGAGATTGAACGAGGTATTGGGATACCGACGATCAAATCTCGGGCAAGTAACATACCGTCTGACAAAGGGAATAGCATACGGGATTGCTTGAATCCTCGACATCGTGGTTCATCCGATGAGATCATCGAGGAGTATGTGGGAGCCAACATGGGTATCCAGATCCCGCTGTTGGTTATTGACCGGAGAGTCATCTCGGTCATGTCTGCATGTCTCCCGAACCCGTAGGGTCTACACACTTAAGGTTCGGTGACGCTAGGGTTATTAGGAAGACTTGTATGTGATTACCGAATGTTGTTCGGAGTCCCGGATGAGATCCCGGACGTCACGAGGAGTTCCGTAATGGTCCGGAGGTGAAGATTTATATATGGGAAGTTGTCATACGGACACCGGAAAGTTTCGGGGGCATATCGGTATTGTACCGGGGCCACCGGAGAGGTTCCGGGGGTCCACCGGGAGGGGCCACCCCTCTCGGAGGGCCTCATGGGCCACAAGGGGCAGGGAACCAGCCCCTGGAGGGCTGGGCGCCCCCCCCCTTGGGCCTATGCGCCTAGGGTTGGGGGGGAACCCTAGTGGGGGCGCCCCCCTTTCCTTGGGGGCAAGCCCCCCTCCCTAGCAGCCGCCCACCCTCTAGATCTCATCTAGAGGGGCCGGCCCCCCTTGCCCCTTCCCCTATAAATAGAGGGGTGAGGGGAGGGCTGCAACACACATCCAAGGCGCAGCCCCTCCCCTCCCCAACACCTCTCCTCCTCCGCTGAGTGCTTGGCGGCCACAGCCGAGATCGCCTCTCCACCATCATCACGCCTGTCGTCCGCTGCTGGAGCCTTCTTCCTCAACCTCTCCTCCCTCCTCGCTGGATCAAGAAGGAGGAGACGTCGTCCGTTCCGTACGTGTGTTGAACACGGAGGTGCTGTCCGTTCAGCACTTGGTCATCGGTGATTTGAATCACGGCGAGTACGACTCCATCATCCCCGTTCCCTTGAACGCTTCCGCACGCGATCTACAAGTGGTATGTAGATGCAATCTCTCTCCCATGACTCGTTGCTTAGATGAACTCATAGATGGATCTTGGTGAAACCGTAGGAAAAATTTTATTTTCTGCAACGTTCCCCAACAATTAGTTGAAGAACTTTTACAGTTGTGGAATGGAAACGGTGTACGTACATGGGATGAGCACAAACAGGAGGAATTTAACCTAAAGGCGTTGTTGTTCGTGACCATCAACAATTGGCCCGCTCTCAGTAACCTTTCAGGACAGACAAACAAGGGATACCACGCATGCACGCACTGTTTACTTGACACCGTAGTATATACCGGCAAGCTGCGGGAAGAATGTGTACTTGGGCCATCGCCGATTTCTTCCGACCAACCATCATCACGAAAGAAAGGCAAGCATTTTAAAGGCGAGGCAGATCACCGGAAGAAGCCCGCCATGCGCATCGGGTGATCACGCATTTGCTATGGTCAATGATTTACACATAATCTTTGGAAAGGGTCCCGCGGACTAGCTGTTCCGAATGACGCCGAGAATCACGCACCCATGTGGAAGAAGAAATCTATATTTTGGGACCTACCCTCGAAATACCTAGAGGTCCGCTCTTCTATCGACGTGATGCACGTGACAAAGAACCTTTGCGTGAACCTGCTAGGCTTCTTGGGCGTGTATGGGAAGACAAAAGATACACCTAAGGCACGGGAGGACCTGCAACGCTTGGGAAAAAGAGGGCATGCCTCCGGCAAGAGATGAAGGTCCCGCCACCACGCTCTTACGAAAGAAGAGAAAGAAATCTTCTTTTAATGCCTGCTCAAGATGAAGGTCCCGACCGGCTTCTCGTCAATATAAAGGGAATAATAAATATGCCGGAGAAAAGTTCCGTAACCTAAAGTCTCATGATCGCCACGTGATTATGACGCAATCGCTTCCGGTTGCATTGAGGGGGCTTCTACCGAAAACGTCCGATTAGCCATTGTGAAGCTATGTGCATTCCTCAATGCAATCTCTCGTAAGGTGATCGATCCAGAAATCATACCAAGGCTAAGGAGTGATGTGGTGCAATGTCTTGTCAATTTCGAGCTGGTGTTCCCACCATCCTTCTTCAATATCATGACGCACGCCCTCGTTCATCTAGTTGACGAGATTGTCATTCCGGGCCCCGTATTTCTACACAATATGTACCCCTTTGAGAGGTTCATGGGAGTCCTAAAGAAATATGTCCGTAACCGCGCTAGGCCAGAAGGAAGCATCTCCATGGGCCATCAAACAGAGGATTTCATCGGGTTTTGTGTTGACTTCATTCTTAGCCTTAAGAAGATAGGTCTCCCTAAATCGCGGTATGAGGGGAGACTGACTAGAAAAGGCACGCTTGGAAGGGACTCAATAATATGCAGGGACGGATATTCTTGGTCTCAAGCACACTACAGCTTCTACAAAACTCTACCTTGGTGACCCCAGATGTCGATGAACACAAGAATACCAAGGCTCCAAACACCCGAGCAAAGGCGACGATCGGATTACATGTGGACACATCAGACTTTCAGCAGTTGGTTGGAAGCACGTATCGAGGTGACAACACTGTTTGTGATGAGTTGTAGTTGTTGTCCAGGACCATCTTTGACTGTATTGATTTGGAAAGGATACGAGATAAATGGGAATACATTTTACACGATTGACCAAGATCAAAAGAGCACCAACCAAAACAGCGGTGTCCGCTTTGATGCAACAACCGAGAGGGGAAAGGACACATATTATGGTTACATAGTGGACATATTGGAACTTGACTACGGACATGATTTTAAGGTCCCTTTGTTTAAGTGCAAATGGGTCAATCTGTCAAGAGGTGGGGTACAGGTAGACCCACAGTACGGAATGACAACAGTGGATCTGAAAAATCTTGGGTACACTGACGAACCATTCGACCTAGCCAATGATGTGGCACAGGTTATCTATGTGAAGGACATGTCTACTGCATCAAGAAAGAGAAAAGATAAGGAAGCGAATACATCATATGATGAGCCAAAGCGCCACATAGTTCTTTTCAGAAAAGGGACATCGTGGGAGTGGAGGACAAGATGTACATGTCTCAAGATTATGAAAATTTTCATGAAATTCCTCCCTTCAAAGTCAAGGCTGACCCCAAAGATCCTCGATAAACGATGAAGATTATCCATGGTTACTGCGCAATAAGCAAATGACACAAGCGAAGAAAAAGTGAAGACTTTCTCCCACAACTATTATGATGATACCATGCCAACTTTGTAATCGATTTAGTATGATACCATGCCAACTTTCAACTTTTTCAGAGTTCATTTGAAATGCTTTAATGTCTTATGGTTCGCCCTCGTAATAATTAAAAATAGCAACAATAAGTTTTTTGTTGTAAGTAGAAACAAAATAAAATAAATAAAGCAAGAAAGAAAACAAAAAAAAAAAAGTGTTTTAAAATTTGAAAACTAATGGCACTAACAGAAAGTTTATAATTTTCCTAAAATTAAAAGCAAAAAAGAATTGAAAAATAAAGCAAAAAGCAAAAGAAAATAAATAATGCAGAAATCAAAACAAAAAACAACAATAAGTATTTTGTTGTAAGTAGAAACAAAATAAAATAAATAAAGCAAGAAACAAAACAAAAAACAAAAAAAGTGTTTTCAAATTTGAAAAGTAATGGCACTAACAGAGAAAGTTTATAATTTTCCTAAAACTAAAAGCAAAAAGAATTAAAAATAAAGAAAAACAAAAGAAAATAAATAATGCAGAAAACAAAACAAAAAACTAGAAAAAAATAAAAATAGCAACAATAAGTAAAGAAAACAAAAAACAAAAAATGCTCTCCTACTAGGCCCCCACGGCTGAATATTTACATGAAACCCTACTATGGGCCAGATTCAGTTCGCAGAGGTCTGAAGGCCCATCGTGCACAACAATAGCAAGTAGGCCCGAAGCTCATGCGGTGGAGAGGAGCTCGAGAGGGTGCGGCAAGGGGCTTATAAACCATCGCGCGCCCCTCTCAACTAGCGAGGTGGGACTAAACTTTGGCCCCGACGCTGCAAAGACAGGGGGCCTTTGGTCCCGGTTGGTGGCACCAACCGGGACTAAGGGGGCATTGGTACCGGTTCGTGGCACCAACCGTACCAAAGGCCGCCGCTTCCCGCCTTTTGGCTGCCGAAAAGAGGCCTTTGGTCCCGGTTGGTGGCACCAACCGACTAAATGCATTAGTCCCGGTTGGTCTTATTTAACCGGGACCAATGGCTTTGCTATATAAGCAAACACTTTGCAAAAATTCAGAATCTCATCGCCAGCTGCCCCGACGACGCCGACCCTCCTCGCTGCCGCCGCTGGCCGCCAAGGTTGCCGCCTCCAACTCAAGGCTGCTCGCCTCCGGCCTCCCCGAGCTCAAGACTCTGCCCCGCCTCACACGCCCGAGCCTCGCCTGGTCGTCCCGCCCCCACCGCCATCGCTATCTAGTCAGCCATTGTGGAGCTGCCACAAGACCGCACTGCTCTGTTTTTTCATTTTTATTAGTTTAATTTTTTTGTTCATATATATATATATATAATGTATATGTGTATGTATGTGACTATGTGTATGTAGATGTTCAAAATGTATAAAAAAATTGTTCAGAGCATGTTTTTCTTCATATATGTATTTTTTGTTCATATGTGTATTAATGTTTTCATATATGCAAAAGATAGATTTTTAGAAAAGTTAGGTTTTTCTGTTCATAGATTTTTTGGTGATATTAATTATTGTAGAATATGCAAATGTTTGTATATTCATATGAACAATGCATTAGGCAAAACCTTTGTTTTTCGAAATTTTCTATTTGAACATTTTTTAAAACAAGCAATACTAAAAGAATGAGAGGAAAAAGGAAAATAAGAAGAGGAAGAAAGGAGAAGAAGAGGAGAGGAAGAAGAGGAGAAATAAATAAGAAGAGGAAATAAGAAGAAGAAGAGGAGAAGAAGAATAGAGGAGAAGAAGAAAATAGAAATTTTCTATTTTTCTTCTTCTCTCTATTCCTTTCTTCTTCTCCTCTTTCTTTTCTTCTTTTTTCTTCTTCCTTCTTCCTCTTTTCTTCCTTTTCCTTATTTTCCTTTCCCGCGGGAGAATAATAAAAATAAGAGTAGTACAAGAACAACGGAATAGAGGACAAACAACAAACTTCAACCCGCGGGGGGGGGGGGTACCGATACCCCCTCCCCGATAACATTATTTTCCCATGTATATGTATGTCGCGTCGTTGTCGATATAACCCCCTCGAGATAACTTCGACATGAGGGGCGGTCGATATATATACCCCCTCTCGACCGTGATAACTTATACAACGGCAGCACCCCCCTCGTCCCTCTCGCTCGACCAAAACTCTCGAGGACACCCAAACCCTAGAGAGAAAATGATGTTGGTCTCCTACCCCCTCCCGCCGCGCCCCTACCCGACAAATTAACTCTCTTGAGGCCACCCAAATTAACCCTTGAAGCATTGTGTCGAGGCCACTAACATGATTCCTTATTGTGATTAGCTAGCTAGTTCTACGTTTGCCACTAATATATATATATATATATATATATATATATATATATATATATATCCATACATACCATGTTTGAATAATAATTGACATGTTGTAAATATTTGCAGAAACTATGGAGCACTCCCGAGACGAAGAAACATAAGCGATGTTGGGGCACATCATCGCACAAGGAAGTGATGAAGTTGCATCATTTCTAACGACACCGGTGGTCCCGAAGGACTGGGTGAAGAAGAGGGCTATGTTCATGATGGCTTCGACCCATTAATGCCGGTACAAGAAGAGGACTATGTTCATGATGGCTCCGGTGACACAATGGAGGTACAAGAAGGAGACCGTCTGATCGCTCCGTGATCGAATCGAGTCCGCCAGGTATATATATATATATATATTAGTTAAGCCCGTCTTTGACTAGTTAATTGATGCATCCATTGTTTTGGTATATGTACACATATTAATTACTCTCGCCTTTCTTCCTTATAATTTCTAGCCCTCCGGATCGAGCACAACTTCGGTAAGGAGACGAGGCCCAAGAAAAGTTGAGCTCGGATGAAAAGTTTGAGATCATAGAAATCGCGCCTCGACGGCGAACCTATTGAACCCATCCGGGACAAGGAAGGCATTTTCTCGGTCAAGGGTTCTTGTTAGGGACAAGATCCCGATCAGCATCCATCAATGGTATAAGCCTAAGCAGAAGACCACGAGGTGTCTTATGTCAATGATATGCGTAAAGAAGATCTTTGGACTCACCAAGGCAAATTTCACCCTACCGCCAGAGGAGGATCCGGAGAAGCCGCTTAAAGAGCAATTAATCAAGTCTTGTGCTCTTAAGAAGATGGCAACCCTAATGAGGAGGTGGAGGAAAGAGCTGAACCAGTTTGTCGAGAAAGAAAAGACACCAGAATTCATCGGCAAATATGAGAAGATCAAAGATCATCGCCCGCATTTGTGGCCCACAAGGCATCGTAAAAGAGTAAGAAGATGTCGGTGACAAACAAGCAAAATGTCTGCGAAGAAGAAGCTTCACCATCGCACGGGGTCGTGGCTACCTCAAAGCCCGCCTAAGTGGTCCAAGGCTGAGCATGATCTCGCTTGAAAAGGGATCGAACCAGAGACAATGTATCGCCGGACCGCTGTCGGACTTGGTTCTTCGGGCTGGCGGAACCTTGGACCTCGTAATGTGGAAGTGCCAGTGGACGGACGAGCAACCGCAAATACCAAAGAAGCTTCGACACTATATCGATGCAACAAGCAATGAGGACATTCCTTCCAAACAGGAGAAGGACGAGCTCACAATGGCCCTTGGGAATCCACGAGCACCTGGACGGACACGAGGCACGCCAGCTCCCTTTCGTGGAAGGTTGGTTTTCCGGCGCAATGGGGTTACAAAACCCACGAGAGGAGGAAGAAACTGGAGCAGGACCAACTGCAGTAATCGCACGAAAAGGGTAATGGGGCTAGAGGAACGAGAAGAGGAACGAGAAGCAGCAGATCGCAAAGAACGACTGCCGAAGCTTCCCCGAAGCTACCCCGCCATCTCAATGAGAAGCGGCGTGGCTTCCATCGAGCTGCTTCAGCCGGAGCATGTCTTGACGGCTCCTGCCAGCTATCCCGTGGATGGTATCACGGAGTCTCAAAATTGCCACATTATGGCGCGATGTATGAATTTGAAGGTCAAGGCGGCTGTTGGCCAAGTTTATCCTAGTGGACCCGGCACAACTTATCACTGCCAGCCGATTCCATATGCTAAGGTGATGGTGGATGAAATAACGGAGGGATTTGAGGACCTCCTGCTTGACCACCCTACCGGTGAAGGGGAGACTAGGCTGGGTTCTGCTCTGAAGACTCCATGCCTATGGCGGAAGGAGCTCATCAACCTTTCGAACTGGACGCCTCCGCCTCCTCCTCCTCCTCCTCCGGCGAGTCAGGGCACTCCGCCTCCTCCACCGCCTCCTCCTCCTCCGGCGAGTGACGATCAGGGCACGCGTGGCGGCACTCCGCCTCCTTCTCCGGCGCGTGGCGGCACTCCGCCTCCTTCTCCCGCTGCCTTGGCGCGCCGAGCAGCCAGCCTCCTCCTTCTCCGCCTCGTCGGCAAAGGGCGGAAGAGACCCGCCGCCCGCTCCGGCTGCTCCGTAGCGTCGTAGTCCTTCTCCTCCGCCTCGTAAGCAAGCAAAGAAGACATCCGCCTCCGCTCTGCCTGCCGGGCGTCTAGCAGTGCAGCCAAAGGCGGAGGAATACAGATTCGGTCCTTCTCTGAAGACTCGGAGAAGTTACCGTCTGAGAGGACCGAGGAGGAAAATGCGAAGATCACGCAGAACGGCGTGGATGACCGGGTTTGCAGGGTTGAAAGCAAAGAGACATCCACCTCCGGAGGAGAAGGTAGATCCGTGAAAGCGAAGCACACTCTGGCTGCCCCGAGGAAACCGCAAAGTCTCCGCCGAGAACCAACTATGAGCGACATTCTTGAATAGACATATCTCCAAGCCGGAGCGGTCGGGAAGTTCGCCGACATCAAAGAGGAAAAGAACGAGCAGCTGCAAAAAAAATTGACCAGCTCGGCGAACAAGCAAACCAATCGTGCCCCCCGCTCAATGTTTCTAGCGGCAACATCGTCGCTAATGTTCCGGGGATGGTGGTCGGTTATGGCAATCTACAAGATTACCTGCCTGATGATGCACTTCCTGAATACATGAAGGTGGAAGAACACAGATACGAGTACGGGAAGCCTCTCGTCAAAGATGAAAAATCTCTAACAACGATGATGCGAAGATTCCATACTTGGTACATGAAAACCTGCAGAGAGTCTGGGGGGACGAATTGTTTGTATCTGAACATTAAAAAGGAGCACGACCTCGTTGGAACTGATCTGTTGTGTGTTCCATTTGAGGAGTTCTTCGCGTTCTTCAATCAAAAGGCCCTCGATAAATTAACGGTCTTTTGCTACTGCCTGTAAGTACTATTTCTGTCATTAAGTCTCTATATATAGCTCGGCTCTTTCATTGCATGTATTTATAATTAATTATCCTCAATATATTATGCAGATTGAATATCGCCGAGTGCAAAAAAATGAAATCTATGATATTGGGTTCATTAACACAAATACCATAGATGTATTTCTGGTTGAAAAGCACGTCAAAGAGGCCGAGGACAACTTGCTACAATCATTGATCAAAAATCAAAACAAAGATACCATACTCTTTCCTTACAACGGCAAGTGAGTGTTACTGATCGCTTGCATATTCGGGTTTCCTTATTACTCGGCGAGGTTATAGTAATGTAATTGATGAGTTATGCATGCGCAGGTTCCACTATATTCTTCTGGAGATTAAGCTTGAGCGTGGACTAGTAACCGTCTTAGACTCGAGACGGAAAGATCCCAGCACCTATGCGGACATGACTGAAATGCTCAGCAAGTAAGTTCAATTAATCGATCATTATCGCACCATAGCGGCAACTTTTTATTCATTTCCTGATATCTCAAGTAATAATAATTATTTTCTTTGTCTTGCAGGGTTTGGAAACAATTCACCGCAAAAGCTCCGGGACTGCCGAAGGAGCTGCGATATACATACCCGAAAGTAAGTACTACTGGCTAGCTAGTTGTGCGCATCTCCCGTTGATTCTATAGCTATACTTTCATCAATGCCATTTATAATGCTTCATTATCAGTTTGATTGACCTCTATTTCTCGTAAAGTGCTTGTGGCAGGAACAAGGAAATAATTACTGTGGATACTACGTATGCGAAGTTCATCTACAACGCGACTTTGAAAAATAAGCGGGCTACTCTCAAAGACAATATGAAGTGCGTAAGCAATTAATAATATTCACAATTTCATTTTATTACACCATCATTTATGTTGAATTTCATTCATATATATGTATTAATTAACCCCCTTCTTCAAATTAGACGTGGCATATGCGGAATGAACTCCTAGAACCAGATCGCATTAAAGCAATTCAAGAGGAATTGGCGGGATTCTTTCTTGACCACGTCATCAATAAAGCCGGAGAATACCATGTGGAAGTTGATTTCAAATGCTAGGGGACTGTAATTGAGAGATCTTATATATTGTACATGTATGTAGCCAATAGCGTCGAACGTACATGATACGAAAACTTGTTGTTCGACCAATCTCTCGGAGAAGGAGAGGTCGATCGATCATTTCTCTCCAGGAAAACCTCTATATCCAAGCACCACCACGAGTTAGGTAGAAAGTTCAAACTCCCATGCTCCTCCCATTTCTGTTAGAGCTAAACATGCCGCTGTGTCCGAGTAGTACTTGTATATTGGTCCGAGTAGTACTCTGATCCAATAGCGAGTAGGAGTAGTAGTACAGGTACCGACTAGGTTTGATGGTGCTGGTAGCTCCTATATATGTTCACGTATACCCTGTAATCTTAACACAACGAAGAAAGTTCAAAGCAATAAAGAGAAAGTCCAGGAGCGACACGCCCCTGCGGCAATCAAAAATACATCGTTCAGTGTTTCCGTTCGCTCCGCCGAAACGTGAGATCAATCCTGTCATAGCTAGTCAAACCAAGTTTGTGTACGTACGTTTCTAGATGTGTGTACGTGCACTGTTCTTGAAGATCAAGCAGGCTGCCTGCTTGCTAGTAGCTTTGAAGCTAGCTTTGCACGTAGGCGTGAGCGTCTCTGGGTAATTTTATCTAGCTAGTTCAAAAGCCAACAATTGGTATCTAGAGCCTCGACGATCTACGATGACGGACAGCGACGCTGAGTCAGTCAAGTCCGGCAACGGCGGTTCCAAGGGGAACAAGTCCGGCGACAAGGTGAAGAAGGGCGGCAAGTCAGCAACTAGTGGTGGCGGAACGGGCGGCGCCAACATACTGGCGCATCACAACATCCCCATCCAGTACCTGATGCTCACCGACGCCAACTACGGCGTGTGGGCGGTCAAGATGAAGATTATTCTCCGAACCCTACGAGTGTGGGAGGCCATCACGGACGACGACGTCGACCAGGAGTGCGACGAAGGTGCCATGGCCGCCATAGCCCAGTCCGTGCCGGATTCCGTGCTGATGACATTGGCGGAGTTCGAGACAGCAAGAGAGGCATGGAACGCACTCAAAGAGATGAGGATCGGAGAAGATCGCGTCACGAAGGCTCGGGCACAAGTGCTGAAGCGCCAATTTCACAAGTTGCAAATGGAGGAAACTGAATCGGTGAACGACTACGCCATGTGTCTGACTACTTTGGTGGGAGAGGTCCGCGCGCTTGGTGCAAAGCTCGACGAGGCCGAGATTGTGGAGAAGTTTTTCAGTTCGGTGGCTGATAAATTCACGTACATCATCGGCACGCTCGAGCAGCTTTACGACATCGACGACATGACCATAACGGAGGCGATCGGACGCTTGCGGACATGGGAAGAGAATGCTCATGGTTGTCGGAAAGGCAGCGGAGGAGGTAGTAACCAACTCATGTACTCGCGCGCAGATTGGGAGTCCCCAAGTAGCAAAGGAAGGCGCAACGTTGGCGAAGGCTCAAGCAACGCGAAGCGCGGCGGACAAACCGAAGAAGGCAAAGGAAAAGGCAAGCCACAAGGTCGTGGTAAGGCGGACCGATCTAAAGAGCGGAAGCCAAGGAACTTGGATATGTCCGAGGTCAAGTGCTATAACTGCAACAAGATGGGTCACTTTGCGAAGGATTGTCCGGAGCCTGACAAATGGGAGATCAAGGCAAATTTGGCAAATCAGGAAGACGAACGTCCAGGTCTTCTGATGGTCGAAGTTTGTGATCTCGTGGAGCCTGACAAGCGGGAGATCAAGGCAAATTTGGTGAAGCAGGAAGACGAACGTCCAGGTCTTCTGATGGCCAAAGTTTGTGATCTCGTCCAAACAGCGGTTGTGAAACCAAGCCGGAAGGTGCTACTTCATGAAAAGAAAGTAATACCGAAGTTATCCGGAAACCAGAACGTGTCATGGTATCTAGACACGGGTGCCAGTAACCACATGACGGGGTGCAAGGAGGAGTTCCTCGAGCTAGAATATGATGTTCAAGGCTCGGTAAAGTTCGGTGATGGTTCAAATGTGGAGATTTGTGGGCAAGGTTCTGTCCTCTCCGAGGGTCTCACAGGAGAACATCGCATACTCACCGGAGTGTACTACATCCCACGGCTTCGCAACAACATCATCTCAGTCAGGAAACTTTACAAGAATGGATGCAAGGTGGATATTGAGAACGGAGTGATGAAGATCTTCGACAACCTCCGAAACGTGCTAGCCCGTGTTAATTGCACACGGAACAGGCTCTATATCCTCAACCTTGATCAATCTCAACCGGAGTGTTGGCTCGCCAAGAGTGATGATGATTTGTGGTTATGGCATGCTAGATTTGGACACGTCAACTTCTACGCCTTGAAGAAGATGTCGAAGATGGAGATGGTACCGGGGATGCCGTTTATCGACCATGTTGATCGAGTATGTGATGGGTGCTTGGTTGGAAAACAGCACCGCAGGCCGTTCCTCGCTCGCCTACCTATCGTGCAAGTGATGCACTCGAGCTGCTCCATGGTGACGTATGTGGCCCTATCACCCCAAAGAACTCACGGAGGAAAGAAGTACTTCTTCCTTGTGGTAGATGACTACTCGAGATACATGTGGGTCGTTCTCCCACGATCTAAAGATGAGGCGCTTGAAGCGTTTAAGAAGTCAAGGCTGCAACGGAGATGGAACACAAGCTGAAGGTTCGCGCTCTACGGACAGATCGCAGCGGAGAGTTTATGTCGAATGAGTTCAACGACTACTGCGAGAAGATTGGCATAAAGAGGTTCCTCACAACACCTTATACGCCGCAGCAGAACGGGGTTGTTGAAAGGCGCAATCGAACCGTCTTTGACATGGCAAGGAGCTTACTCAAGAGCAAGAATCTGCCAGGGACTTTTTGGGGAGAAGCTGTCTCGACGGCGGTCTATCTTCTCAACCGGGCTCCAACGAAGGCAGTGATCGGCAAGACTCCGTATGAAGCAATTTACGGGCGTAAGCCGAATGTGTCTCATCTACGGACGTTTGGGTGTGTGGCACATGTGAAGACAGCGGAGCCACATCTCTCAAAGCTTGCCGATCGTAGCACCAATATGGTGTTCATCAGGTACGAGAGGAGTTTCGGCACCAAGGCATACCTCTTCTACGATCCACGAACCAAACGTCTACGGATTTGACGCAACATCGTGTTTGAAGAAAACCAAGCGTGGAATTGGAGCGCAGCAGCCGACAATGCTCCAAATGGTAACATTCACAGTTGAATTCCCAACTGATGATGATGCAGGGGAGGACGTCCAGGTGGTTGGCAAGATGCCCAACAAGGTGACCACAATGGTAGTGATCATCATGGTGCCGACACCAACGACGACGCGCATGAGTCGCAAGGTGATAGCGACAACGACGCGCAAGACACGGGTAGAGATCTCGGCAACGACATCGACAACGAGGCGCATAGTGATGATGACAATCAAGATGATGGTCACGATCACGATGACTACGCCGACGACGCGGATGCCAACGACCCGGCATCTACCACGCCCGAGACTCAACCGTCTTCCTCAAGTGCATCGACGCCGACACAATTTGTGTCGCCTCTTTCGCAAGCCACAACGGATTCTTCTGGGCCTCGTCGCTACAAGACCCTCAAGAAAGTCTACAAGTACGCAAAGCCAGTTACGCTTGAGTACTCCGATTTGTGTTTACTCGGAGTTGAGGAGCCGGCGAACTTTGTAGAGGCGAGGAAAAGTTCAAGTTGGATGCACGCCATGGATGAGGAGATGAAGGCGACCGAGAGCAATGGCACGTGGACTTTGGTAACCCGACCTCCGAACCAAAAGGCCATAAGTTTGAAGTGGGTTTACAAGTTGAAGAAGGACACGAAGGGTACCATTGTGAAGTACAAGGCAAGACTCAAGGTAAAGGGCTACGTACAACGTCAAGGAGTTGACTATGAGGAGGTGTTTGCACCGGTTGCTCGAATCGAGACGGTGAGAGTGCTCCTAGCTTTGGCAGCACAAGAGGATTGGAAGGTTCATCATGTGGATGTTAAATCCGCTTTCCTCAACAGTGACCTCACAGAAGAAGTGTACGTGGAACAACCCCTCGGCTACGAGAAGAAAGGCAAAGAAGGGAAAGTTTACAAGCTCAAGAAGGCACTTTACGGGCTGAAGCAAGCGCCAAGAGTTTGGAACTCAATGTTAGACCGGAGTTTGGTCTCGCACGAGTTCATAAGATGTCCCCTCGATGATCCAAAAGACAGTCAATCAAGCACCGAAAAACAGGTGAAGGATGAAGATGCGACCAAGGAGGATCGCTGGCGTCAAGCTACGGACGAGCCGACGACAGTAAAGACGGTCCCTACAATGCTAAGAAGAACGGAAAAAGCAGTGCCAAGGAAATTCTCAATGAATAGTAGTCGTCGCATTTGGGATCCAGGTCGCAGCGAGGACGTCATGTTTAAGGGGGTGGATGTTAGAGCTAAACATGCCGCTGTGTCCGAGTAGTACTTGTATATTGGTCCGAGTAGTACTCTGATCCAACAGCGAGTAGGAGTAGTTGTACAGGTACCGACTAGGTTTGATGGTGCTGGTAGCTCCTATATATGTTCACGTATACCCTGTAATCTTGACACAACGAAGAGAGTTCAAAGCAATAAAGAGAAAGTCCAGGAGCGACACGCCCCTGCGGCAATCAAAAATACATCGTTTAGTGTTTCCGTCATTCACCAAACGTGAGATCAATCCTGTCATAGCTAGTCAAACCAAGTTTGTGTACGTACGTTTCTAGATGTGTGTACGTGCACTGTTCCTGAAGATCAAGCAGGCTGCCTGCTTGCTAGTAGCTTTGAAGCTAGCTTTGCACGTAGGCGTGAGCGTCTCTGGGTAATTTTATCTAGCTAGTTCAAAAGCCAACAATTTCTGGGTAGTTGGGCATTCTTCCAAGCTCCCATCCATGGCTCCTATCATTTTCCTCCTCCTACTCAGCCAAATCCTTGCCTGTACAGCCGTTGATATCATCAACTCCACCTCACCGTTGTCTGGGACGACACAGAGGATTGTATCCCAAGGCAAGAAATTCACCTGGGATTCTACTCCCCGACACAAGGTAACACCACCTCCTCTTCCAGCTCCAACAACTACCACATAGCCATATGGTACAACGACATACTGCCGGTGACGACGGTGTGGACATGCCGGTTTTCGACCCGGCCAGAGCCGCCTTGGCCATGGGCAGCAATGGCAACCTTGTCCTCTTTGACCACTCCAGGAACGGGGAGCTATGGTCGACCACCGTGAGCGTAACCCCCAACTCCACCATGGCCATTGAGGGAGTCCTGGATTAGGGGGTATCCGGACTGCCGGACTGTGAACAATGTCCGGACTGTTGAAGCGTGAAGGTACGAGACTCAAGACTTCGACCCGTGTCCGGATGGGACTTTACTTGGCGTGGAAGGCAAGCTTGGCGATCCGGATATTATATTTCCTTCCTTGTAACCGACTCCATGTAAACCCTAGCCCTCTCCGGTGCCTATATAAACCGAAGAGGTTGGTCCTTAGAAGGCCGATCACAATTACAATCATACCATCATAGGCTAGCTCTTAGGGTTTAGCCTCTACGATCTCGTGGTAGATCTACTCTTGTACTACCCATATCATCAATATTAATCAAGCAGGAAGTAGGGTTTTACCTCCCTTGAGAGGACCCGAACCTGGGTAAACATCTGTGTCCCTTACTTCTTGTTACCATCAGCCTTGACGCACAGATCGGGACCCTCTACCCGAGATCCGCCGGTTTTGACACCGACATTGGTGCTTTCATTGAGAGTTCCTCTGTGTCATCGCTGTCAGACTCGATGGCTCCTCCAATCAGCTTCAACGACGCTGTCCAGGGTGAGACTTTCCTCCCCGGATAGATCTTCGTGTTCGGCGGCTTCGCACTGCGGGCCAACTCGCTTGGCCATCTGGAGCAGATCGACAGCTACGCCTGCCACCGTGTCAGGTTCGAAACCTGAACTACACGGCGGACATCCGCGCGGAGACTTGATCTTCGACGGATTTGGGCCCATGCCAGGAGCACCGGACAGTGTCGACGAGCACGGCTTAGACCTGGCATCGACGAAGCTCGGGGTATCGCCCCCGTAGTATCTCCGGACCTAGATCCGAAGCAGGCTGCGCTACCTAAGTGTTGGGGAACGTAGTAATTTCAAAAAATTTCCTACGCACACGCAAGATCATGGTGATGCATAGCAACGAGAGGGGAGAGTTTTGTCTACGTACCCTCGTAGACCGAAGCGGAAGCAATCACAACGTAGAGGACGTAGTCGTACGTTCTCCTCGCGATCCAACCGATCCCCGCGCCGTTACTCCGGCGCCTCCGAGTTCTTGGCACACGTTCAGCTCGATGACGCTCCTCGGGCTCCGATCCAGCAAAGCTCCGGAGAGAGAGTTCCACAAGACGGGCGTGCAGGACGATCTTGATGTTCTACCGACGCAGGCTTCGCCTAAGCACCGCTACGATATGACCGAGGTGGAATATGGTGGAGGGGGCACCGCACACTGCCAAGGAACGATCTCAAGGATCAACTTGTGTGTCCATGGGGTGCCCCCGCCTCAGATATAAAGGAGGGAGGGAGGAGGAGGCCGGCCCTAGTAGGGCGCGCCATGGGGAGTCCTACTCCCACCGAGTAGGATTCCCTTTCCTAGTCCAACTAGGAGTCCTTCCATGTATTAGGAGTAGGAGACAAGGAAGGGGAAGAGAGAAGGGAAGGAAGGAGGGTGCGGCCTCCCCTAGTCCAATTCGGACTAGGCCATGGGCGCTGCCTGCCCTAGGCAGCCCTCTCTCTTCCGCAGGCCCAATAAGGCCCAATACTTCTCCCGGCGAATTCCGTAACTCTCCCAGATTCAAAATACCCGAATCATTCGAACCTTTCCGAACTCCGAATATAGTCGTCCAATATATCGATCTTTACGTCTCGACCATTTCGAGACTCCTCGTCATGTCCCCGATCTCATCTGGGACTCCGAACTCCTTCGGTACATCAAAACTCATAAACTCATAATATAACCGCCATCGAAACCTTAAGCGTGCGGACCCTACGGGTTCGAGAACTATGTAGACATGACCTAGAACTATTCTCGGTCAATAACCAATAGCGGGACCTGGATGCCCATATTGGCTCCTACATATTCTACGAAGATCTTTATCGGTCAAACCGCATAACAACATACGTTGTTCCCTTTGTCATCGGTATGTTACTTGCCCGAGATTCGATCGTCGGTATCCAATACCTAGTTCAATCTCGTCACCGGCAAGTCTCTTTACTCGCTCAGTAATGCATCATCCCGTAACCAACTCATTGGTCACATTGCTTGCAAGGCTTATAATGATGTGCATTACCGAGAGGGCCCAGAGATACCTCTCCGACAATCGGAGTGACAAAACCTAATCTCGAAATACGCCAACCCAACATGTACCTTTGGAAACACCTGTAGTACTCCTTTATAATCACCCGATTACGTTGTGACATTTGGTAGCACCCAAAGTGTTCCTCCGTAAACGGAGTTGCATAATCTCATAGTTACAGGAACATGTATAAGTCATGAAGAAAGCAATAGCAACATACTAAACGATCAAGTGCTAGGCTAACGGAATGGGTCATGTCAATCAGATCATTCTCCTAATGATGTGATCCCGTTAATCAAATGACAACTCATGTCTATGGTTAGGAAACATAACCATCTTCGATTAACGAGCTAGTCAAGTAGAGGCATACTAGTGACACTCTTTTTGTCTATATATTCACACATGTATTATGTTTCCGGTTAATACAATTCTAGCATGAATAATAAATATTTATCATGATGTAAGGAAATAAATAATAACTTTATTATTGCCTCTAGGGCATATTTCCTTCAGTCTCCCACTTGCACTAGAGTCAATAATCTAGTTCACATCGCCATGTGATTTAACAAAGCAATAGTTCACATCACCATGTGATTAACACCCATAGTTCACATCGATATGTGATCAACACCCAAAGGGTTTACTAGAGTCAAGAATCTAGTTCACATCGCTATGTGATTAACACCCAAAGAGTACTAAGGTGTGATCATGTTTTGCTTGTGAGATATTTTTTAGTCAACGGGTCTGTCACATTCAGATCCGTAAGTATTTTGCTAATTTCTATGTCAACAATGTTCGCAAGGAGCTATTCTAGCTAATTGCTCCCACTTTCAATATGTATCTAGATCGAGACTTAGAGTCATCCAGATCGGTGTCAAAACTTGCATCGACGTAACCCTTTACGCACCTAACCTTTTGTCACTTCCATAATCGAGAAACATATCCTTATTCCACTAAGGATAATTTTGACCGCTGTCTAGTGATCTACTCCTAGATCACTATTGTACTCCCTTGCCAAACTCAGTGTAGGGTATACAATAGATCTGGTACACAACATGGCATACTTTATAGAACCTATGGCCAAGGCATAGGGAATGACTTTCATTCTCTTTCTATCTTCTGCCATGGTCGGGTTTTGAGTCTTACTCAATTTGACACCTTGTAACACGTGCAAGAACTCTTTCTTTGACTGCTCCATTTTGAACTACTTCAAAATCTTGTCAAGGTATGTACTCATTGAAAAAACTTATCAAGCGCCTTGATCTATCTCTATAGATCTTGATGCTCAATATGTAAGCAGCTTCACCGAGGTCTTTGTTTGAAAAACTCCTTTCAAACACTCCTTTATGCTTTGCAGAATAATTCTACATTATTTCCGATCTACAATATGTCATTCACATATACTTATCGTAAATGATGTAGTGCTCCCACTCACTTTCTAGTAAATACAGCTTCAATTGTAAGTCTCAGATAAACTATATGCTTTGATCAACTTATCAAAGCGTATATTCCAACTCCGAGATGCTTGCACCAGTCCATAGATGGATCATTGAGCTTGCACACTTTGTTAGCTCCTTTGGATCGATAAAACCTTCTCGTTGCATCATATACAACTCTTCCTCCGTAAACCCATTCAGAATGCAGTTTTACATCCATTTGCCAAATTTCATAAATTGTGGCAATTGCTAACATGATTCGGACAGACTTAAGCATCGCTACAGTTGAGAAAATCTCATTGTAGTTAACACCTTGAACTTGTCAAAAACCTTTTTGCGACAAGTCGAGCTTTGTAGATAGTAACACTACTATCAACGTCCGTCTTGAAGATCCATTTATTTTCCATTGCTTGCCGACCCTCGGGCAAGTCAACCAAAGTCCACACTTTGTTTTCATACATGGATCCCATCTCAGATTTCATGGCTTCTAGCCATTTAGCGGAATCTGGGCTCACCATCGCTTCTTCATAGTTTGTAGGTTCGTCATGATCTAGTAGCATGACTTCCGTAACAGGATTGCCGTACCACTTTGGTGCGGATCTCACTCTGGTTTACCTACGGGATTCGGTAGTGACTTGATCTGAAGTTACATGATCATCATCATTAGCTTCCTCACTAATTGGTGTAGGAATCACTAGAACTGATTTCCGTGATGAAATACTTTCCAATTCGGGAGAAGGTACAAATTACCTTATCAAGCTCCACTTTCCTCCCACTCACTTCTTTCGAGAGAAACTCCTTCTCTAGAAAGGATCCATTTATAAGCAACGAATGTTTTTGCCTTCGGATCTGTGATAGAAGGTATACCCAACAATTTCCTTTGGGTATTCTATGAAGACGCACTTCTCCGATTTGGGTTTGAGCTTATCAGATGAAACTTTTTCACATAAGCATCACAACTTCCAAACTTTAAGTAACGACAGATTAGTTTTACTGTTAAACCATAGTTCATACGGTGTCGCCTCATCGGATTTAGACGTTGCCATATTAAACGTGAATGCAGATGTCTCTTTTGAATAACCACAATACGATAGTGGTAAATTGATAAGAGACATCATAGATCGCACCATATCCAATAAAGTGCGGTTACGACTTTCGGACACACCATTATGTTGTGGTGTTCCATATGGCGTGAGTTGCAAACTATTTCACATTGTTTCAAATGAATCCCAAAGTCGTAACTCAAATATTTATCTCCATGATCCTATCGAAGAAACTTTATTTTCTTGTTCCGATGATTTTCCACTTCACTCTGAAATTCTTTGAACTTTTCAATTAGTTCAGACTTATGTTTCATCAAGTAGATATACCCATATCTGCTCAAATCATCTTGTGAAAGTCGAAAATAACGATACTTGCCACGAGCATCAACAAATATTGGATCGCATACATCGGTATGTATTATTTCCAATAAGTCAAGAGCTTGTTCCATTGTTCAAGAACGGAGTTTTAGTCATCTTGCCCAAACGGCACGGTTCGCAAGCATCAAATGATTCATAATCAAGTGATTCCAAAAGTCCATCAGATGGAGTTTTCTTCATGCGCTTTTACACCAATATGACCTAAACGGCAAAGCCACAAATAAGTTGCACTATCATTATTAAGTTTGCATCTTTTGGTTTCAATATTATGAATATGTGTATCACTATGATCGAGATCCAATGAATCATTTTCATTGGGTGTGTAACCATATAAGGTTTTATTCATGTAAACAGAACAACAATTTATTCTTTTACTTAAATGAATAACCGTATTGCAATAAACATGATCAAATCATACTTATGCTCAACACCAAATAACACTTATTTAGGTTCCATACTAATCCCGAAAGTATAGGGAGTGTGCGATGATGATCATATCAATCTTGGAACTACTTCCAACACTCATCGTCACTTCCCCTTCAACTAGTTTCTGTTCATTCTCAGAACTCCCGCTTCAAGTTACTACTCTTAGCAACTATACCAGTATCAAATACCGAGGGGTTGCTATGAACACTAGTAAAATACACATCAATAATCAGTATATCAAATATACCTTTGTTCACTTTGCCATCCTTCTTATCCACCAAATATTCAGGGGTAGTTCCGCTTCCAAAGGACCAGTTCCATTGCAGCAAAAGTACTTAGTCTCGTGCTTAGGTCCGGACTTGGGCTTCTTCACTCGAGCAAAGAATCTTGCTTGCCGTTCCTTTTGAAGTTCCCCTTCTTCCCTTTGCCCTTTTCCTTGAGACTAGTGGTCTTGTCAATCATAAACACTTGATGCTCTTTCTTGATTTCTACCTTCGTTGATTTCAACATCACGAAGAGCTCGGGAATCGCTTTTCGTCATCCCCTCAAGATACTATAGTTCATCACGAAGTTCTAGTAACTTAGTGATGGTGACTAGAGAATTCTGTCAATCACTATCTTATCTCGAAGATTAACTCCCACTTGATTCAAGCGATTGAAGTATTCGCATAATCTGAGCACATGCTCACTAGTTGAGCGATTCTCCTCCATCTTTTAGCTATAGAACTTGTTGGAGACTTCATATCTCTCAACTCGGGTATTTGCTTGAAATATTAACTTCAATTCCTGGAACATCTCATATGGTCCATGACGCTCAAAACGCCTTTGAAGTCCCGATTCTAAGCCGTTAAGTATGGTGCACTAAACTATCTAGTCATCATATTGAGCTAGCCAAACGCTCATAACGCCCGTGATCCGCTTCCCTGCATAGGTCCGTCACCTAGCGGTGCATTAAGGACATAATTCTTCAGCAGCATTGAGGATAAACCTCGGATCGCTGGATCCAATCCGCATCATTGCTACTAACATTTTTCAACACAATTTTCTCTAGGAACATATGAAAATAAACATATGAAAGCAACAACGCGAGCTATTGATCTACAACATAATTTGCAAAATACTACCAGGACTAAGTTCATGATAAATTTAAGTTCAATTAATCATATTACTTAAGAACTCCCACTTAGACAGACATCTCTCTAGTCATCTAAGTGATCACGTGATCCAAATCAACTAAACCATAACCGATCATCACGTGAGATGGAGTAGTTTTCAATGGTGAACATCACTATGTTGATCATATCTACTATATGATTCACGCCGACCTTTCGGTCTCCGTGTTCGAGGCCATATCTCGCATATGCTAGGCTCGTCAAGTTTAACTCGAGTATTCGCGTGTGCAAAAACTGGCTTGCACCCGCTGTAGATGGACGTAGAGCTTATCACACCCGATCATCACGTGGTGTCCGGGCACGATTTAACTTTGGCAATCGCATACTCAGGAGAACACTTCTTGATAATTAGTGAGAGATCATCTTAAAATGCTACCGTCAATCAAAGCAAGAATAAGATGTATAATAGATAAACATCACATGCAATCAAAATATGTGACATGATATGGCCATGATCATCTTGCGCCTTTGTTCTCCATCTCCAAAGTAATCGCCATGATCTCTATCGTCACCGGCACGACACATGATCTTCATCATCTTGATCTATATCAATGTGTCATCACATGGTTGTCTCGCCAACTATTGCTCTTGCAACTATTGCTATCGCATAGCGATAAAGTAAAGCAATTATTTGGCACTTGCATCTTATGCAACAAAGAGACAACCATAGGGCTTCGCCGATTGCCGATAACTTCAACAAAACATGATCATCTTATACAACAACTTATATCTCATCACGTCTTGACCATATCACATCACAACATGCCCTGCAAAAACAAGTTAGACGCCCTCTACTTTGTTGTTGCAAATTTTACGTGGCTGCTACGGGCTTAGCAAGAACCGCTTCACCTACGCATCAAAACCACAACGATAGTTTGTCAAATAGACTCCGCTTTTAACCTTCGCAAGGATTCCAAGCGTAGTCACACTCGGTTCAACTAAAGTTGGAGAAACCGACACCCGCCACCAATTGTGTGCAAAGCACGTCGGTAGAACTAGTCTCGCGTGGCGTCGCGTAATGTCGGTCCGGCCGCTTCATCCAACAATACCGCTGAACCAAAGTATGACATGTCAGTAGGCAAGATGACTTGTATCGCCCACAACTCACTTGTGTTCTACTCAGGCAAAACATCAAACCATAAAAACCTAGGCTCGGATGCCACTGTTGGGGGAACGTAGTAATTTCAAAAATTTCCTACGCACACGCAAGATCATGGTGATGCATAGCAACGAGAGGGAGAGTGTTGTCTACGCATCTCGTGAGACCAAGCGGAAGCAATCACAACATAGAGGAAGTAGTCGACGTTCTCCTCGCAATCCAACCGATCCAGCCAAGCATTACTCGGCGCCTCGAGTTCTTGGCACACGCTCAGCTCGATGACGCTCCTCGGGCTCCGATCCATGCAAAGCTCGGGAGAGAGAGTTCCACAAGATGGCGGCGTGGACGATCTTGATGTTCTACCGACGCAGGCTTCGCCTAAGCACCGCCACGATATGACCGAGGTGGAATATGGTGGAGGGGGCACCGCACACGGCTAAGGAACGATCTCAAGGATCAACTTGTGTGTCCATGGGGTGCCCCTGCCCTGTGATATAAATGAGGGAGGGAGGAGGAGGCCGGCCCTAGTAGGGCGCGCCATGGGAGTCCTACTCCCACCGGAGTAGGATTCCCCTTTCCTAGTCCAACTAGGAGTCCTTCCATGTATTAGGAGTAGGAGACAAGGAAGGGGAAGAGAGAAGGAAGGAAGGAGGGGTGCGGCCTCCCCTAGTCCAATTCGGACTAGGCCATGGGGCGCGCCTGCCCTAGGCAGCCCCTCTCTCTTTCCCGCAGGCCCAATAAGGCCCAATACTTCTCCCGGCGAATTCCGTAACTCTCCCAGACTCAAAAATACCGAATCATTCGGAACCTTTCCGAACTCCGAATATAGTCGTCCAATATATCGATCTTTACGCCTCGACCATTTCGAGACTCCTCGTCATGTCCCCGATCTCATCTGGGACTCCGAACTCCTTCGGTACATCAAAACTCATAAACTCATAATATAACCGCCATCGAAACCTTAAGCGTGCGGACCCTACGGGTTCGAGAACTATGTAGACATGACCTAGAACTATTCTCGGTCAATAACCAATAGCGGGACCTGGATGCCCATATTGGCTCCTACATATTCTACGAAGATCTTTATCGGTCAAACCGCATAACAACATAATGTTGTTCCCTTTGTCATCGGTATGTTACTTGCCCGAGATTCGATCGTCGGTATCCAATACCTAGTTCAATCTCGTCACCGCAAGTCTCTTTACTCGCTCAGTAATGCATCATCCCGTAACCAACTCATTGGTCACATTGCTTGCAAGGCTTATAATGATGTGCATTACCGAGAGGGCTCAGAGATACCTCTCCGAGCAATCGGAGTGACAAAACCTAATCTCAAATACGCCAACCCAACATGTACCTTTGGAAACACCTCAGTACTCCTTTATAATCACCCAAGTTACGTTGCCAGGACGCTTTGGTAGCACCTAAAGTGTTCCTCCGTAAACGGAGTTGCATAATCTCATAGTTACAGGAACATGTATAAGTCATGAAGAAAGCAATAGCAACATACTAAACGATCAAGTGCTAGGCTAACGGAATGGGTCATGTCAATCAGATCATTCTCCTAATGATGTGAACCCGTTAATCAAATGACAACTCATGTCTATGGTTAGGAAACATTACCATCTTCGATTAACGAGCTAGTCAAGTAGAGGCATACTAGTGACACTGCTTGTCTATATATTCACACATGTATTATGTTTCCGGTTAATACAATTCTAGCATGAATAATAAACATTTATCATGATGTAAGGAAATAAATAATAACTTTATTATTGCCTCTAGGGCATATTTCCTTCACTAAGGATGGAGGGATGGACCCCGCCCCCCAGGTCGCGCCCTCATCGGCGGTGGAGCCGAACACGGGTCTTACCTCTGCGGCGGCCCGTGACTCCGAACCCTTGGATTCGTATCCGAACGTCGGTTCCAGTCCGTACACTCCCGAGCCCGTCGGGCCAGGATGGGCTCCGGTAATGGAGTTCACCGCTGCGGATATCTTCCAACACTCGCCCTTTGGTGACATGCTGGACTCATTAAAGTCTCTCTCTTTGTCAGGAGGCTCTTCGCCGAACTATGTCCGGCTCGAGCGGGAGGCAGACGAAGAAGGAATTCGTTGCCCACCCACCACCCACTTCATTGCCATGGTCGATGACTTAACCGAGGTACTGAACTTCGACTCCGAAGACATCGACGGTATGGACGACGATGCAGGAGAAGAACATGAACCACCACACACTGGGCGGTGGACAACCACCTCTTCTTATGATATATATATGGTGAACACTCCAAAGGAAACAAAGGGCGATGAGGCAACGGAGGATAAACCCTCGGGGAAAAAAGCAATGAATGGACGCCGTCGGCGCCACTCCAAGCCCCGCCACACCAATACCGGCCCAGGAGATGAAAACAATCCGAATGGTGCCGAAGAAGAATACAACCCTGATCAGCCCGCCTTCGAGCAGGCCGAACAGGAGGATGAGCAGGTCGGCCCAGAAGAACAGGCGACGGACTAATACGCGGAGGAGGACAGCTACATGCCCCCCTCCGAAGACGAGATTAGCCTCGGCGATGACGAGTTCGGCGTGCCTGAGGATCCCGTAGAGCAGGAGCGCTTCAAGCGTCGGCTTATAGCCACTGCGAGGAGCCTGAAAAAAAGAAACAAGAACTCCAAGCCGATCAAGATCTGCTCACGATAGATGGACGGAAGTCTGGCAGCCGAGGAATACGGACTCGAGCACTATACGGTGACCGGCCACCTCGTGGCGGGATAAACGGCATACCAGTCCGCATACTAGCCAACACCCCACGCCAACATACTACGGCCCGCAACAAAACGGGACAGCCAAGATCGATCTACGGATCGCGGGCGCGCTTTCGATGACGCGACGAGGACCGCCACGCCGACACACCTTCAACAAGTCCGCCGGGCCGAATATAGCCATCCAGAGCAATTCGACTGCGTAGCCACATAGCCCCGCAGTAGGCGCCGTGCACCCCTCTCGCTTCACCGATGAAGTAATGGATCATGAATTCGTATAAGGGTTAAACCCAGAACATCGAATCATACGATGGCACAACAGACCCCGCAGTATGGATCGAAGATTTCCTTCTCCATATTCACATGGCCCGCGGAGACGATCTACACGCCATCAAGTATCTTCCACTTAAGCTCAAAGGACCAGCCCGACACTGGTTAAATAGCCTGCCAGCAAATTCCATTGGCAGTTGGGAAAACCTGGAGGACGCATTCCTCGACAACTTCCAGGGCACATATGTGCGACCACCTGACGCTGATTACTTGAGCCACATCACTCAACAGCCCGGAGAGTCAGCCAGGAAATTCTGGACTCGGTTCCTAACCAAAAAGAACCAAATAGTTGACTGTCCAAATGCCGAAGCCCTAGCGGCTTTCAAGCATACTATCCGTGACGAGTGGCTCGCTCGACAGCTCGGCCAGGAAAAACCCAAGTCCATGGCAGCTCTCACAACATTAATGCCCCGCTTTTGCGCGGGCGAGGACAGTTGGTTGGCTCGCAACAGCACTACGCCACAGTCTGGCAATTCGTATGGCCGCGACAATAACGGCAAGCCACTTACCAACAGAATGTATATAAGCGATTTAAACAACGGCGACAAAGATCAAGACACGACGGTCAACGCCGGATTCAGTGGGTCCAAGCCCGGTCACGGAAGAAGCCGCTTAAAATAAATAATCGTGGATCGTCGCCCACTGGACCGTGATATCGAGCGCCGTAGCCAAATTCATGGCACCCTGGACAAGCCACCCAACCACACCAATACAGATTGCTGGGTATTCAAACAGGCTGGCAAGATAAACGCCGAAGACAAGGACAAGGGGCTGCACAACGACGACGATGAGGAGCCCCGACGGCCGAACACGGGGGGACAGAAGAAATTTCCCCCCAGGTGAAAACGGTCAACATGATCTACGCCACGCACATCCCCAAGCGGGAAAGAAAGCGGGCACTAAGGGACGTCTATCCGATGGAGCCAGTCACCCCCAAATTCAACCCATGATCAGCTTGTCCGATCACTTTCGATCGTAGGGATCACCCTACTAGCATCCGTCACGGTGGCTCAGCCGCATTGGTCCTAGACCCAATCATTGACGGATTCCACCTCACGCGCGTCCTTATGGACGGCGGCAGCAGCCTGAACCTGCTTTACCAGGACACGGTGCGCAAAATGGGCATTGACCCTTCAAGGATCAAGCCCACTAAAACCACCTTTAAAGGTGTAATTTCTGGAGTAGAGGCCCGCCAGACGGGCTCTATAACATTGAAGTGGTCTTCGGATCTCCGGATAACTTCCGGCGAAGAGTTAATCTTCGATATCGTCCCTTCCGCAGCGATTACCATGCACCGCCGGACGAACCGCATTCGCCAGATTCAATGCGGTACCACACTACGCATATCTCAAGCTCAAGATGCCAGGAGCACGCGGGGTCATAACGGTGAACGGAAATATGGACCGCTCCCTATGAACAGAAGAACATACTGCAGCCCTTGCGGCGGAAGTACAATGCGGCCTTCTCCAACAAACCAATCCGGCGATAACAACTTCGAGCACAATCAAGCGAGTCCGGAGCACCCCGCAACAGGATCGTCAGGCACGCCAAGAGCGCGACTAGCAGTCCGGCCTCCGCTTAAGCCCCATCAAAGCAGCATTCGTGCCACGTGCACACAATTACGCACTTAAAATACCATGGGCATAGGCGGCGGCGCATCAATGACTCAGTCAATAGTGCGGGTAACCGCCAAATACTTTCATACTCTTTCCCTCTTACCTTTTAGGACACCGCGTTGGCGCAGCATCCTCCAAAGAGCCGAATTGCCGGACTTATAGGGAAGAGGCATCCAGGGAGGCAATAGACATTGTGCACAGAAGAAAATACCCAGGTGGAATCTATTTACGATCATTATACCTGCTTTATCTACCTGCACACAGCCTACCCCTGGATAGGACATGTCAAATAGTCCTATTTTATATTTGCTTAACGCATCTATTGTAAATGTACGCTTAAACGTATTTTTTGTCAATGAGAGATTATATATAGCGTCAGCTTATTATTCTCATTCGGGCATTTTTCTCTTATAAATGTTTATTTGATATTGCATCCGTACACCTTGGTGCGGCCGGTTTGCCGTGGGCTTCTTATGGCGCCTGCTATATGGCAACTAAAGTCCTAACACTTTCAACAAGGCGGCACCCCGAACTTATAGCACTATATGCATCAGCTCGAATCATGTCTTGGGTCTACAGCTGGGATAGCCCGGCTCCCTTGTTTTGGTGCCTTACGTTCCGTTATATCGGCTAAGGTAGCGCAGGAGAACTATCATGCGATTGTGTCCCGGTTCATCCGGACGAGCACCTCAGTAGAGAAAGCCGAAACTGACCGGCATGATGTGGCGAGAGCTGGTCGCTATTCGAGAGGTTTTAAAATCCTTAAAGATTTTCTGCTTTAGGCGATAAATCAGCTTCGTCTGATCTAGGCGTGTATAGCGCCCCAATTCGGCCTTCCGGATTCTAGGGGCTTCGCCGAAATTTAAAATTGTAGACTTCTATGGCTAAGTGAAAGTTATAAAGCCGCGTAGTACGATTGCCTTGTTCGCCAACCGACACCTCCTTAAGGGACCAAACATTTGGGTAAAGAGTGTCCGGTTTTCCACGAACACCCCAAAGGTTAGTCACGTAAAGCGGTTTAATGACCTACTTTCAGGATTTTATAAACAGCCGCACAGAAGGTAATGTTTTAAATAACAAAATTGCTACATAGCGCAAGTAACTTCGTATTTCATTACAAACATGACAGAAGTGAATTCATTCAAATATGGTGTCCTTGGTACATTCATTAGCGACGATACAAGCACCCTTCATCACGCCATCGTAGTACATTTCGGGATGGCGATGCGCCTTGCCCTTCGGTGGCCCGTCCTTGACCAGCTTCTGGGCATCTAGCTTGCCCCAATGCACCTTGACGCGGGCAAAAGCTCGGCGGGCACCTTCGATGCAAACAGATCACTTGATCACTTCAAGCCGCGGGCAGGCATCCACCATCCGCTTGATCGTGCCAAAGTAGTTATCGGGCACTAGCTCACTGAGCCACATCCCGACTATGAAGTCCTTCATAGCCAGTTCGGCCGCCTGTGGAGTTCGACCAATCGCTTCATTGGTCGCCAGAGGCATCGGATGTTCGGCCCCAACATACCGGGGACCGTAACAGCTTCTCTATTGAGCTCCCCTCCCGGCACGGTAGAACTCCGCAGCTGCCCGAGGCGCTGCATGGCAGATCTGCAAATGCCCTCGAGAGCTCAGATTCGAGTAAGTAAAAGAAACGCCTCCTCCACATGTTTGCTTTGCATAAAGAATTTCTTACCCGCTGCTATCTTCTTGGCCTCCTTGATCTCCTGCTGTGCTTTCTCGGCTTCGGCCTTGGCATCTTTCAAATTCACAAGGGCCTTCGCAAGCTCGACCTCCTTCATCTTCAGATTATGCTCCACAGACTCGCACTTCTTGTCGAGGTCCCGAGCTCCCTGCAGACTCGCCCACTCTAGCACTTTGCTTTCAAGGCTCCTTACACTCCGAGGCCGCCTTGTCTTCGGCCTCGGACAGCGCCCTCCTCAGGGACGCCAATTCGGTGGTGGCCCCTGTTACACGGTCACGACACTTAGGTGTTAGACTCGTCAATTCTGCCCATCCTTAAACGCATAAGAGCGGGAATTACTTACCCTTATTCTCTTCGAGCTGCCTCTTCGTGAGGACGAGCTCTCTCTGCGCCTGCTCCAGGTGCCGCTTCAGTTCGACAACCTCGGCAGTACGGGCAGCAGCAGCAAGCAACACAACCTGCTTATTCGCAACAATACTCATTATTAGGCTCCTGCGGATCATAGTTGACCCTCCGTTTGGCTTTTCTTTCAGAACACCAACCAGTATCGGGGCTACTACCTATCGGGTGGTAATTTCATACACTTTTACTTACCTCAAAGCCCGTCGGAAGGCTTGTGCGAGGCTTGATTAGTCCGCTTTTGGTGGACAGAACCTTTTGAATCACCGCACTCATAAGAGTACGGTGCTCTTCTTCCATGGAGGCGCCTCAGAGCGCTTTCACCAGGCTATCCGGCGCCGTTGATGCACCGGAAGTCCTCGGCATGGGCGGCTCGCCCTCCCTAACGAGGTGCTGCCCGCCCAAGTCCGGAACCGTTGGGGGTTCCGGAGCAGTGTTCGGTCGAGAGTCCGCCTTGTTGCGGCTCTCCTCAACGCGATCCGTGGGGACCTTGAACCCCGCATGTCCGACATTTGGAAGTCCGCCTTGGGGCGTCTCCAGGGTCACCTGCCCCTGCTCGGGAACCTTCGACAACACCTCCGTGTCATCCGCAGTCGAGGAGTGGTGGCCGTCGAGCGAAGTTCATCTCAAGCGCCAGAGACCCGTCCAAGGATGACTCCTCCAGATGAGCCCTGGCCTGACTGCATATATACTCGGCGTCATTAAAACATCTATAACCTCCAACCACGGTAGAATGTGGACACTTACGGTCGCACTGTGGGCTTCCCTCGGCAGCCACCCTTCATCATCAGAGGCGGGACGTGGTGGAGTAGTCCGGAAGGATGCTTTCCCCTTCTTGGGCCTTGCCCTCCCCCTCGGGCGGCTTTCTCTTCTTCTCCCCAAAGGCGGGAGGTGGAATTTATTCTTGATTCCCCTCGCCTCACGGAGGAATGTGTCCAACGTCATCGGACGACAGAGGAATAACGGCCTTGCGCCGAGGGCCTTTCCGGCCCCTGGCTCGCTTCGCGGGCCCCTCATCCTTCCCGGATGGGGCGTCTTCTTCTTCTTCCTCCTCCCCTTCGTGGGAGGAGTCCGCCCTCGTCGTCTTGACGAGGCTTGAACGCAACCTTACACCGAAGACCCTTCCTGGTCCCCTGTGGCCTTCTTTTGCGTTTTTCTTCTCCAAGACTCGTGACGGTGCCGGACTAGCATCTCCGTCAGAGAGCATCCGCTGGATCTTCCCAAGAACGGAGCCGACAAATAATCTGCTCATTGTCTTCACATAATCCTGAGGCAAATATATACAAATACTTAAAACTGCCCCCATAAATGTATTGGGAAAAGACTAAACCCGGTGGAGGTACCAAAACTCATCGGATTCGGGGGCCGCGCTGCATGAAGTCCACGGTCCTCGGATGTGGGAGGAGGTACTTCGGAGGCCTTGAACAACACTTTCCATGCGCCTTTGTGCGTCATGCCGTAGAGCTTCCGGAGCGTCTGGTGTTCGGCCGGGACGAACTCCCACAGATTTACCGCCCGCCTTTGGCAGGGCAGGATCCGGCGAACGAGCATAACCTGGATCACATTGACAAGCTTGATGTTTTTGTCCTTCATGCTTTTGATGCATGTTTGGAGTCCGGCCAGCTCCGTGGAATCGCGCCAGGACAGGCCCTTCTTTCCCCAGGAGGTGAGCCGCATAGGGATTCCAGATTGAACTTGGGTCGCCGCCCAGCTTGACGCCACATGCTCGGTGATGTAGAACCACCCCGATTGCCATCCTTTTACGGTCTCCGAAGGAGCCATCCATCCAGTGACTTTAGGCATCTTGCCCACCATGGCCCCTCCGCACTCCGCTTGTTGGTCACAGACAATCTTCGGCTTCACGCAGAAGATTTGCAGCCACAGGCCGAAATGAGGCCGGATGCGGAGGAAAGCCTCGCAAACGACGATGAACGCCGAGATGTTGAGGACAAAATTCGGGGCTAGATCATGGAAATCTAGCCCATCGTAGAACATGAGTCCACGGACGAGGTGGGCGACGAACACGACTCTCTTGTGGGGTCCTGGGGTCGGGATGACCTGCCCAGCGTCTGGTAGGCGGTGCTCTATGTCTGCGGTCAAGTATCCGGCCACCCGAGGATTTTCTATGTGCTCCTCCTTGACGGTGGAAGCACCCACTTGCCTCCTGCTCTGGACATGTTTAGTTGTGCGGAGGAGACTTGGGCTTGGGCGTTGGAGCTCGAGGGGGCAAGAATGGGCGGAGAAGGAAGAAGGCGTGGGTAAAAATGAGGAAATCTTATCCCTTTATAGAGGCGACGAAAGCGGTGCGCCTCCCCACTTGCCCGTTGGGAATCGCTTGCTTCCCAAGCGCCACGATTAATGATGTGGTGAGATTACCCGTACCCGTATTGATGAGAATCCCGTGATAAGGGGGCATGATCTCTGCTTTGACAAGACGTGTCAAGGAAACCGCATCGCAATATGCGTTGTGGCTGGTTATGGAAAGACGGTTCGAATAATGACCCGACCATAATGACACGTCGCGTTGCTTGAAAAGTTGTCAGCAGATTGCATTTGCGAAACATTATTCTCTCTACGGTGGCATACGAAGATCATCTTGTGGATCCGAACACGGTTTGAGTGTTCGATAATTACCTTGGAGTATTCGGAGGAACCCATACGCAATGCCAAGACAAGATCGCTACCGGACTCATCGTCATTGAAGCCCGGTTCAGGGCTACCGAGGAGTCCCGGATTAGGGGTATCCGGATCATGGATCGTGAACAACATCCAGACTGTTGAAGCGTGAAGATACGAGACTCAAGACTTCGACCCGTGTTCGGATGGGACTTTCCTTGGCGTGGAAGGCAAGCTTGGCGATCCGGATATTATATTTCCTTCTTTGTAACCGACTCCATGTAAACCCTAGCCCTCTTCGGTGCCTATATAAACCGGAGAGGTTGGTCCTTAGAAGGCCGATCACAATTACAATCATACCATCATAGGCTAGCTCTTAGGGTTTAGCCTCTACGATCTCGTGGTAGATCTAGTCTTGTACTATCCATATCATCAATATTAATCAAGCAGGAAGTAGGGTTTTACCTCCCTCGAGAGGGCCCGAACCTGGGTAAACATCTGTGTCCCTTATTTCTTGTTATCATCAGCCTTGACGCACAGATCGGGACCCCCTACCCGAGATCCGCCGGTTTTGACACCGACAGCCGTCATCAGGGACACCGGTAGCCTCGACCTCACCGACGCCTCGAATTCATTGATAATTTATTGGTGGAGCATAGACCATCCAACAAACACCTGGCTTCCAGGGGGAAAGCTCGGGCTGAACAAGATCACCGGCGTGAGCCAGAGGCTTTCCTTGGAAGAACATGGCGGTCCAGTGGCCCTTGGAACGGCCATAACTTTACCCGTGCACCGGAGATGATAATCGGTCTCACATTCGACATCACATTCATCAACAACGACACTGAAGGCTACCTCTTCTACTCGTTGAGGGATGACTCGGTCATCTCGCGGTTCATCATCGACGTATGCGGATCAAGCATCCGTCATGGATGGATTCCTCACAAGAGTGGATGTTGCAACCTCAATGCCCTCGATGCACTGCAGCTTTTTTTTGAGGGGTTGACGACCGCAGCTTTTTTTTAGACACAACACCCTTTTATTAATTGCAACTGTTCATAGGAATACAAATAATCTCGGGCAAATCTAAGAGCCAAACATGGCGCCCGGTAGAGAGAGAGGATGCCGCTTTGGCGAGGTTATGGGCCTTAACATTAAACTGGTGATACTCATGGATAAATTTAACGTCTCGGAACAAACTCCATTGAAAGTTGATCCCTCGTAAGATAGTCGCGTACCGGCAGGTGGTCTCAGATGTGATATTGGCCACCACTTCTAAGCAGTCTGAAGCAATACACAACGAGTCGAGATGAAGATTTGTAGCCAAATCCATAGCCTCCTTGCACGCTTGGGCTTCAAGTGTCGCAGGATCGACGAGCCCCTCAAAGACGACGGCTGAGACGCACTGCAGCCTCTATGTGTCAAGGGGTTCAGCCAGAAGGTTCAGAGTGACTGGGACCTCCAGGATTACAGCGGCGGGTGCAAGAGGCCACCAAAGCCCAAGGAACTCCAGATAAAAGGCCTGTTGAGAAAAGAGCCCAACAAAGCCGCCCACTTACAGAGCCCGCAGGGATCGCATCCCTCCCGCAGATCACAGCCGTCCGATGAAGCACTAGGGTTTCACCCCGGGTATATATTTCATCCCCACGACCCCGCCTCCAAAACCTTAGACGCGAACGCCCACCTCCTCCCCCTCCTGCCCCCGAGCGCCGCAGCCGCCGCCGCCGCCGTCGCCGCCGCCGCCGACCGCCGCCATGGTAAGCGTCTCCCCCCTCCCTTCTCCGCCCTCCTCCTCCTCCTCTCGCGGATCCCGCCTCGTATGCTGACGTTCGTGATCCTTCTCTGGCCGCAGTCGCTGATCGCGGGTGAGGAGTTCCAGCACATCCTGCGTGTGCTCAACACCAACGTCGACGGTAAGCAGAAGATCATGTTCGCGCTCACCTCCATCAAGGGTGTGGGCCGCCGCTTCTCCAACATCGTCTGCAAGAAGGCCGACATCGACATGAACAAGAGGTGAGGAAACCAACCGCCCCCCTTTCTCGCCAGATCTCGTCGCGGTAGGCGTGCTGCTGAGCCGTGCGCTTTGTTCTGTGGTTGGCGTGCAGGGCCGGAGAGCTTTCCTCGGAGGAGATGGACCGCCTGATGGCGGTGGTGCACAACCCGCGCCAGTTCAAGGTGCCGGACTGGTTCCTCAACAGGAAGAAGGATTATAAGGACGGCAGGTTCTCCCAGGTCGTGTCCAACGCCGTGGACATGAAGCTCAGGGATGACCTTGAGAGGCTCAAGAAGATCAGGTATAAACTCCTCCCCCTCTTGTTTGTTTTTGCTTCATACTGTTTGCTGGTTGATCGATGATTATGCGCTAGGTTCAACTGGTTATGATGCTGTTAACTAACATCTTGCACATGCTTTAGTAGCTGCACTAGTTGATATCTCATCCACTACTTTACAGTCTAGTCTGGGGATTGCCATAGTGGGTTTCTCAAAGCAGATCTTCGGACATTAGAATGCCTGAAATGCGTTTATTCTGTTGTTCTTGATGTGCATAGGTAGCATGTGCTGACTTCACCTGCTTCATTCTGTAGTGGTTTATCCTGTTTAGGCCTAACCTAGTCCAACGTTAGCTTGTGTAGATCGGAATTAATGGTTCTTTTCCGCAAAAATACAATGTCATGTGTCTGTATTTACTCTTATTAACGAGAAGCCCTGCTCAAGTTATAAACGCAAGTAGCAGTTTTTGTTAAAAAAGTTCAGTTTGGTCAATCTGTTAGGACTAGCCTGTCTATTACTTGTACATATTCATCTGTATCCTTCTGGTGTACCTTGTATGTGACCCACTAGTTCTGTATAGCAATGCTTTGTTTCCAAGACATGTATGATGATGCCTGATTTCTTTAGACTAAACTGTTGCAGTAGCCTTGTCCTAGTGCATAGATGCGTGAGCGATCACTTATGCTTGAAACCCTGCTCTCTTTTCCAGGAACCATCGTGGTCTGCGTCACTACTGGGGCGTGCGTGTTCGTGGTCAGCACACCAAGACTACCGGCAGGAGAGGAAAGACTGTGGGTGTCTCCAAGAAGCGATAAGCTGCTTAACAAGGATCCCCCATAGCTTTGCTACTACTGTGTTGGTCCATTTTCAGAATCTTAAGGAGTGTTCTTGTTTAGACGATTACCTTGGATGATGTTTTGCCCTAGATAATGTCTTTGTTCTGGAACCTTTAATATATTGTATCTTGAATTCCTTCTTGAACTCTTTGAGAGTTTGTTTTGCCATGGGCTTCGAGTCATTTCAATGGTTGGCAAGAGCTTGTCTATTCTATGCATTTATGTGCATTACAGGTTTGTTGGCTAATTGAATCCTGTTTTTTTTGGGTGTGCCCAGTCTATTGCCGTGAATGATCGATGACTTGCCGGTTTGTTGGTGTAATTCGTTCACTGAACTGCTAACATAGGTTGACCTAATTAGGTGTCGTTGCTTATCTCGTTAACTAATGAAAGGCTTAGATTTTTGCATTGTTGTTCCGTCATTATTATTATTGTCATGATGTCGAGTCTGATTTTTGCATTGTTGTCAAATATGCAATTCTGACTTCCAACCCTAAAATAATTTAGGTTCGACCTATGTAGACCTTGTTTTGTGTTGTTTATGGTTGTCCGGTGATGAAAAACCTAAATCATACCATCTTTCGGGACTGATTGGTTGCTATGCGTCCATGCTGTCATTCTGCAATTCTGAGGACAAATTATGTTGAAGAGCCCCTTTATTAGTTGATCCTTGTGTTTTTTATCTGTGGGGCTTGATTTTTCCCAGGGGCTAGACTTTATGGGGATCTTGAGTCGCTTCCCCTACTTCTAATTGTGAGGGACAGCGAATAACATTCTCCAAAATTGCTCCTGCTTATCATTATATGTTTATGACTTTTAGTTGGCCCTTTTTTATTCAGTTAAGTTCGAGTCTAGTGATGCCACATCTTTGAGGCCTGACTTTTCTTCCTTGATGAAAATCATAAGCATAATCCCTGAGGTCTACTGATTCGACCTTCTGTTATTCCTTGATCCTTCTTCACTCTTGATTGACTATTCTTTTGCTTGATGGAGGTTCAATCTCCATTCTTGAGTATGGAAGAGCTGAGGATACCGCAGTTTAATTTTTCTTTCCTAGTCTGTTTGTGGATTGCAGATTGTTGTTCATGCATCCTTGTGATCACCTGTGTTGGTAAAATAAAGTGATCTGATATGTGTTGATGAGATATTATCACCTAGAGGGAAGCAACGATATACCTGATATTGTTCGTTTGTCCTTGTTTTGGGCTCCTGATGACTGTGTTTTTTAACAGCTTTGCTTTGACAATAAAACAACATTATGTGTGGAGGAAATAAGAAGGCAAAGAAAAGCCAAATTAGTGAGATGCGATTTGGACAGATGGTATCAGTTTAAGGCAGTGGTTATTTTACAGTTTTCAGTCTAACAGAAGCAATATTGTAGAAGACTTATTTTTTCATTTTGAGAAAAAAACACTCAAAAGCTGATATTCAGAATATCTGGTATTGATAAAGAGAACTGTACAAAAGAAGGATAAAAGGTACAAATTAATCTTACATTCTTAAGAAGCTGGTTCCAATTCCCACTAAAGCAAGTCTTCTCTGAGTCATTCAATATCTGGGCAATTCCCATCGCCGCAACCCTCCGTGGCGTCGCATGCTGCAATGCTACAGTTTCAGGTCGTCAGTTGCAGGCAGCTCGGTCCTCGCATCGGTGCGAGGATACGAGGTCAAATGACGACGAGCTTTGTTAGTTACTCCCTCCGTCTTAAAATGTACGATGTTTTTTCCTTACATTTTGGGACGGAGGGAGTAGATGACAGCTGCTGCTACGGCGACATGATGCGTACGACGGTAGTTGCGCTGCATATATTCACAAGCAGTCCTCTGTTATTTTTTCTGCTTTTTGGATCTAATTCTTGGTGACCATGTCAGTAATCGATATATGAAGATCTGATAGGTTCTACAAATTGTACCTTTATAAATATTTTTCAACTCAAACTGATTAGTATCTATGTGGATGATGTAATCACAAGTAAAAAATGCAGTTATCCCTGTCTTGCTTCCTCGGAAGGGTGCTGAGAATACTTTGAATCTGACACAGATTACTCCTAGTATGTACATATGCTGAGAATGCTTTGAATCTCTGTGCACTGTTATTTTTCTAGTAGTACCTGTGTAGAAGATTTTGGCCGGTGATGCAATGCATTTTTTGCTGAACAAACACATTGAATTGTCACGAACAGTTTTGTGAGAGGAGACTGATGAGCAGCTTTGACCTAGTCTTTCGGATCAGTCTAGTTGCCTTCAGTTCTCCAATGCCCTCGGTACTCCTAGTTAAGTGAAGATTTCAGCCTTCAGCCAAGAGAAGCCCAACTGGATAAGTACAGGGTTATGCCCATGATGATTAGCTACATGTTGGAATTGCTGTCAGATTTTTAAGTGGCGAAAATTTATGCAGTTTTCTGAGGTTTTAACAGATGAAAGCATCGTTCTCTTAGCTACAAGTATGATTTCACTGTTTGTTTCATCAGAAACAATCTGGGACGGAAGGATTCCAACCTCCGAGTAACGGGACCAAAACCAGCTGTCTTACCACTTGGCCACGCCCCATTTTGGGTTTTAGACTTTTGGGGATAGTTGCTTCCCCAGCGAATAACATTCTCCAAAATTTCCTGATTTTATTTTGTCCTTTTCTATTCGGTTCAGTTCTGTGAGTCCAGTGATGGCACATCTTTGAGACCTGACTTTTCTCTGTTGATGAAAAACATAAGCATATTACCTGAGGGATACTGATTTGGTCTTCTATTATTCCTTTATCCTCTTTCTTCACTTCTGCTTGACTATTCTTTTTCTTGATTGTGTGCGTTTGCCTAGAAAGCATTGTCTGACAGCTCTACCATCAATCACAATGGTACGTTCCTTGTTCTGAAAATCTTGAATATGGAAGAGTTGGTGACCTGAACTGAGGATACTGCAGTTTGATTCTTCTTTCCTAGTCTGTTTCTGGACCGCAGATTGTTGTTCTTGGATCCTGGTGAGTGGTGCTCACCTGTGTTCGTAAAATATAGTTGTCTGATTCATGTGTTGATGAGATATATATTATCACCTAGAGCGATCAGAAGCAATGGCATACCTCATATTGTTATTTATTTGTTTTCTAGTTGCCATTTTGTTCCTGTTTTTGCCTCCTGATGGCTGGACAAATATCCTAAGAAAAATACTGTGATACAATTTTACAAATGTTCTGAGGGTGCCCTCAGAAAGTTACTTCTTATTATTGTCATGGCGCAGTGTGGAAGCAATTTGGAGATATGAATTGAGGAAACACTTGATTCTATCTTCTTCCCGGCCCAAAACAATGGTTTTTGTTGCTTATCTGATTTTTTCTGATGTTGATGTCTGATGATCATCAAACTAAATACTTTCGTTCTTTTGATGCGCTACCTCATGGCGTGGTGTGGAAGCAATTTGGAGACCTGAACTGAGGAAATACTTGGTTATATCTTGTCCCTGCCCAAAAACAATGCTTCATTGGAAAATGTTATGTGTTTGTTGCTTCACAACTGGAAGAATGGCCTGTTAACAGTTTGGTCATCCTGTAGAGGGAAGCATAGATTAATCGGAAACACTGGCCAGCATTAAACAGCACGACGCATTACCAAACTGCGTCGTGTTACCTGTCTTCTGGCACATTTATTAATGTAAGAAAATGTGCATATCTTCCCCTAGGCTATGTTTTTCTTTCTTGAGGTTTTGGTTTTGCTTCTGATTTTGTTGCCTACTCCTACATTCATTTGGTGGATGAAAGCAACCATTAAACAGAACTTTCAGATTCAGAGCATTGGCGCTGGCGTAGATGTTGCAGCAGAAACTCTGTTAATCATTGCATAGCTTTTAACAGAACTCTCCTTCATCTTTTTGGGTCTCAGGGAAGGCATATTTAGTTAGGCAATCTGCATGATACGCTCATAATACCTGTAACATTCTTGATTTTCAATAAGGCCTGCTACCTTTGCTAAAAAATCTCACTATAAGCGAGATATAGCTCCCTACGGATGCGCCGCTAAAGGTGGCAAATAGGAAATAAAGTGCGCCTACTTGTGGCCTTGTCTGCCTCTCACGCAGGTGGATGCGTCGGCCTGCCCCCAAAGAGGAGAGTTAAACCCTAGAAAAATCCCCACCTTCAATTTTTTTATATAAATCCCCACCAATGCCGCCTACAAATTCCAAACAGCAATGTGATGTCATTTTTTTTTCCAAACAGCAACAGCTTATCCGGCCACCCCCCCTAAACATCGCTCTTTTGATTCTTGATGAATCTCGATTTGGTTTGTTTCTTATTTTTAGTTTTGATGGTCCATGATGTTGTAGTGGTGATGACAAATTTGTGGACTAGAGTTTCTGATGCCTCCTCTTCAGTGGCATCTGCGGATGACCCCTTGGCTGTCTAAGCTCCCAGATCTCATCCCATCAATCGATATGTTCTTCGGTTCCATTTTTTTTTTATGTTTGCTAGTTAAGGAGTTTGAGCGGTGATGACACCTACGTGGACTAGAGTTTCTGATGCTACCTCTTCAGTAGTACTTCCTTCGTCCCAAAATAAGTGTCCCAGCTTTTTACTAACTCTAGTACAAAGTTGTATTAAGGTTGAGACACTTATTTTTGGACGGAGGTAGTATTTTTGAAGACAAACCCTTGGCTGTCTGAGCTCCCCCAAATTGATGATTTATCTGTGGAGTAGTCTGTATGTTTCTTACTGTTTGTTTCTTGGTTTGATGCGCGTTCGTTACCAATTCCTGAGGATGACTTGTGTTCCTTGCAGTAATTAGTCTCGGACGCTACAGCTATTCTCTTACGTGTGGTATATCCTGATTGATGGCGTTCTTTGTGCCAGCTTATATCCTGGAAACGCGTCCTTTATGTTATTTTTTTCTTTCTGTTTTATAGATCTAATTCTTGGCGACCATGGCAGTTCTCTCTTTTTTGATATATGAATCTGATAGGTTTGACAAATTTTACTTTTTTTTTTAAACTAAAACTGATTAGTATGTATGTGGATGATGAGATCACAAGTAAAGATACAGTTATCCCTGTCTTACTTCCTTTGAAGGGTGCTGAGAATACTTGGAATCTGACACAGATTACTTCCATTGGACCTGGCTGGTGATTAGTATGTATGTGGATGATTAGTATCTACTACTGTATGTGGTTTGTCTCGGTGCACTGTTCTTTTCCTGGTAGTAGTACCTTTTTGTAGTGTATAGAAGATCTTGGCCGGTGATGCAACGTATTGGTTGCTAAACAAACACATTGATTGCTTGGACCTGGACTCTGTTGATATGTCACATTGAATTGTAATGAACAGCTTCAAACTAGTCTTTCAGATCAATCTAGGTGCCCTCCGTTCTCTAATGCCCCTTGGTACTCCTAGCCTAGGTGAAGATTTCAGCCTTCAGTAAAGAAAAGCTCAAAAGCTCAACTGGTCTCACAGTCACAGGCGTATACTCTGTTTTAGAGCAGATTAAATTCTCTAAAAAGGATGCCTTTTTTTTCGAGAGTATGCAAAAGACGTACCGTAGCTTTATAGAAGATAGAATGAGTATTTACAAGAACTTGAGGCCTCAAAGCCACAGGTCGGCTAAGGCAAATTGACACTCTACTCCTACTCCTACTACCTCACGCTACTACTCACACCACACGCTGACTCCTCTTCCTCCTGCTAGGGTCCACAACTGTAGCTCCTCAAAGATCTTTGTGACTAGGTCCGTAGCATTCATCCAACTAGAAGTATTGCGAAACACACAGTTGTTTCTTTGTATCTCTCATCCCATCTACCAGTAAAATCTACGAGCACCAGGCCGGCGACCTTGTGCTCTGCCTGATTCAGAAGGAGAGGATGCACAAGCTCTCACCACCCTTGGGAAGATCCCTTTGCCATCCACAAAGTGCTGACTTTCGGAGCCTACAGACTGAAGAACTTGTAGAACGTAAGATAGTGGATAATTCCTGGAACATGGCCTTGCTGCATCATTTTTACACTTGACTAAATACTTACTGAATTTACAATTCAATTAGTTCGCTCCATGATGAACATAAATCACAACAATTTGTTCATATCGTGGTTGTTTGGGCATGCCTTGCACCTCTATTGAGTAATGCCTGAGCGCAACATTTGGCATAACTTGGGCTCCTAGAATATGGTGCTCCTGGGACAACCTATTTGATGGCAGGGTTTTGTTCGGAAGCAAAGATTCGTTTGCGTCTGTTTCTATTTTATTTTATTTTATGATCTTGCTATCTGTGCGAAAATACTACTGCGGATTTATAGTCGGCATGCTGCGGCCACCACACAATGGCCAACACTCCTACCCCGTTTGATTCAAGTGTTGTGTGCATATCAGTTAGGAAACATAGTGTGTTTGGTTTCCCAATTCTTTTGAGAACCCTTGGGGCTAAGGGCATCTCGAAAGCACGTGCCCTCAAAACTCTCGTAAATATCCGGATTATGGTGTCTGGATCAATTTTGTTCACTTTTGTCATCAAATGGGGACTCGTATATGTCCACAAACTAATCTAGATGTTTGAATTCTAGTATCATGGCAGCAAACAAATAATTGATTTACGGTTGTCCAGGCAGCATGTAGAGGTCCGCTTGACCCACTGTTAGTTGGACCATACGTCCTCACGATCCATGTGCTTTGTCGTCCAGGTCCGCCTGGCCCAATTCTGCTATTCGGATCTGATGCTTATTTGAGGGACAAAGTTGAATGACCGGCTTCCGTGTCCTGTCCGTGGATCCATCCGTATGTTATCCATGAACGGGCCCCGGATGAATAGTGTGTTGGCTTTAGCGAATAGCGTTGGAGATGCCCTAACTCAAACTTAACATCTTCATCTTTGTGCTTATTGCGTACTCGAGAGGTCACGCGCCCTTGCAAACTCGAGGTGTCACATTCTCTTCTTCAACCTTGACTATCATTTTGGCCTCTTTGCTGTAGCTCAAGTGGGCTGTCTTAAGTTTTAAATTAAAATTAGCACCACTAACACGATGACTCGAAAATAGATCTAACAGAACGGTGCTATGGTCAGGATTTATTTTTTTCTTGTCAGTGGTAGTCCTAATCAACATTCAGATTGGGAAATGACTGTCTGCCTTTTCCCTTTACACCGAATGGTAGGCATTGACTCCAGCACGCAAGTCCATCCACCTATTGTGATGAAGTCCAGGTCCTCTCTGGGTCTCAGAAAAATAAAAATCAATGAACTGCACAAGAATAACAGGTGCAGTTTTATGTAAGTAACTGCAAACAAAGTAGTTAATCCCAAAAGATGTTCCATGAGGAATTTGCAGTAATTCGCACAGGGAAAAACAGCCACATGATATTTCTCAAAAAAAAAATCCATATAACATTTAACAGTTTTGCTAAAGCACATCTAGATGTGCCATAAGTATTGCACATCTAAGTCTTACGTCATTGATCTTACACGGAGATTTGTGTGGGTATTTATTTTTACTTTTTGTTCTTTCCGTACTTGATTGTGTCACTTAGATGTGCAATAACTATGACACATCTAGATATATCCTAGACAAATCCAACATTTAAATATTCTTTCTCTGAAATGTCTTTCGAAAAAGAAGGATCACCCCGCCTCTGCATCATTACGATGCACACAACTATATTAAAGTTTAAAAGTATCAGTCTCCAATATGAAAATATCTTTCTATAATGATGTTAGAACTAATTTGAATCTTGATTTAATCCCCGGTTGACACGTGGGAACATTTCCCTCTTCCTACGGGAAACGAAACGATCTCCGAAATTCTCCTCTGCCAAAGAAATCATCATTCCTTTTCTTGCAACATGTACAAGGAATTTTACTGTTCTCTCAAATTCCTTTGAAATCCAGAAATCCCTAGATAGCTTCCTTCCCAGTTAGCACTCCCCAAAACAAAGCTTTTAAAATATTCTTGGAAAAAAAACCATGAACCCCGAAAGGAGACTAATGAGTGACACTTAAGACTCATCACACAAGTTGGTGCATACCAAAGGCTGGAATCTCCACACACGTAACACATACACTTTTCTGCTGGGAGAACCTCCCTTTTGGGCGTGCTTTTTTGGCCTAATGCAGCATGATGCTACATCCATGACACAGCAGTAAAGGTCTAGTAGTAATCTATGCATTGCCCACGAAACAAACACAAGTCATCCATGATCCATCCATCTACGAGGAAAGAATTCTAAAGCAACTGGGAAGAGGGGGTGGCCATGTCGCTGGACTCCAATTGCGCCAATTTGCGCGGCGCATCCTGCGATTGGTTCCATATTCCGCGGTTTTCCACCGGTGATGCAAGAGGATGCGTCTCGCGTCATAATTCATGACATGGAGCTTTCGGTTGCTCGTGCATTTGATGATCTGCTCTCTCCTTGAGGATATCTTCGGGACCAGATTTGTCATAATCATGGCTTGATGCATTATTCTGAAGCCGAGGTGGATGAGGTGCGTCTGAAATACGCTTATTTCCCAAGAACTTACTACAGTCTCCCTCTCTCTCTCACACACACTCTTTCTATGGAAATACAAATGCTCACACATAAGTACACTCCCCAATGAAAGCATGCGTACACACTACAAGCACGCGCACACACTCCCTACAAGCAAGTCCGAGAGTCCGAGTCGGCAAATCTCATCATAGGCACCTCTTATACTCAAGGCGCAGAACGTCTCCCACTAACGAATAGCGCCCAAGTTTCAAAATAAATTCTGGAAAATACGAGCACTCATCTCCAAGAGACCGAGCCGACAAATCTCATCATAGGCACCCCATAGTCAAGGCGCAGGATGTCTTCTACTAGAGAATAGCGAAAAAATTTGTGGAATAAATTCAGAAAAATACGAGCACTCGTCTGAAAGTGCAAGTATAGGACTTAAATCCAGGCGGGCAGATTCTAGCACAGTGAACCTAACCAACCGAGCATAGTTACCAGTTTGCGAACATAATCTCTGTAGCTCCACGTAATGATGAGACTGAGAATTGGGGGCGTGGACCCTCTGCCCATTTGGCCCTCGAATAGCAATGAAATGGAATTCGATGCAATGCAACCCGGCCAACTCAACCCAAGCAGATGGAATCGCCCAAAGTCCTTGGAGCAATATACGATCCTCGTTTATTCCCCCATATCTCCGAACTAATTCCGTGTATCATTCCCAGCCGGTTTCTCCCTATAAAACCCCCTGTAACCCTCTGCCTGAATGCCACAACGGAGCGGGCAGCACGGGCGAAATCCCTCAGCCGCTACGTACGATTCACTCACCCTGATCAGGTGCTGCAAGAAAGTAGTACCCCCTCTCCCCTCTTGTGGTACGTTTACATGGTAGTGTGCTAGTGTTAGCAGTGATCACATGGCCAGAGAAGGATCAATTACTGATGGTTTTTCCAAGCTCTGAACTCTGTACTAGTACTAATATTCTGCAGCTTTGATTGGGCTTGTTCATCTACGGCTACCTAATCCGGGATCTGGTTATGAGAATATTTGCCTTCATTATCCTCTGATTTGAGAATATTTGCCTTCATCATCCTGTGATCTGAAAGTATCGCCTTAATTATTATTATCTGCGTTCATAGTGGGGTGATTGTTTTATCGTTCCTTTTGGGGCATTAAAAAAGAGAAAAAAGAACAAATGATAACGCAGGCGTTGTATAATCTGGAATCCATGCATGCAAGCAGCTAAACCACTTTTCTATCCGTATTGCTTCTTCTTCTTCTCCACATGATTTTGCTGGCCGTTCTGGGATTGTCCTGCTCCCCCAATCTGTCCCCCACTTTTCGGCGAATGCATCTTCCTGGAACTTATGCCCTCTTATCCCGAGCCAAAGTTGGCATTGGCTATACTAATTCGTTTAATTACCACTAGCCCTGATCATGGCATATGATATATTTCTTGTCACCATATGACACAAAAATTATACGGCATATGTGTTGTCAATCAAAAATCAAATAAATAAATAACATACGGCATATGGCATATGCTTCACGTATCCTATGCAGACCATTAGCTAGCCCTAATCCGAGTTTGCCAACAACCCCCTGACCCATGGGATACACGTGTCTTTGTGTCCAATTATTATTTAGATTGTGCTATGCAAAACAGTGCAAAAACTGCATGGTTAGCCAAATAATTCCACGGAGTATCTCAGCTGAGTCAGCCATGTGCTTTTTCCGCCAAGTTGCTTCTGAAATTTCTATGTCTTACAGGCGGCTAAAGTACAGACACCACATCTCTACAGTAGTACTATTACTCAACTGCTAGACCAAATTGTTAAGCTCTAACTGTAGCTGTAATTAAGTACTACTCCCCCGTCTCTAAATATAAGCTTTTTTTAGAGATTTTGATACAGACTAACTGAGTAAAATAAGTGAATGTACACTCTAAAACATGTCTATATACATCTTTATATAGTTCATATTATAAAATTTCTAAAAAGCCTTATATTTAATACGTACTCCCTCCGTAAATTAATATAAGAGCGTTTAGATCACTAAAGTAGTGATCTAAATACTCTTATATTAGTTTACGGAGGGAATACTTGACTGTTTGACAGACATGTATTGTGAGCATGAAGTGTCAGGGATCACATGTTACACGTGCATGGATGCTCAGCACCGTCAGCGTATCAGCAGTTTGCCTGGCGCAAGTTGTACAACCCGTACATGCACAGCTCAGTACAGTGCATACATACAACCGATTTGAGCAATCTGAAATTGCCCTTCCACTGGCTTGCGGCTCAAATTCTGGGCATTTTCTCAGCAAAACAAGCGCAGCTGTCGGCAGTCTGAATCTTCATTCAGATGTTGGCCCTAGAACAGTGATCTTTTTTTGTATTAGATGTTAGTAAGCTCCTACTAGCACCTCTACTAAACAAAAGGGGAGATGGTCGATTCCTTGGCTTAGATTGATGCTCTTCGATCTGGTAGGCTACGAGTAGTTAATTACGGTATTGATTACAGACAGGGCTCGGGTTTCCAGGGAAATTAATTGCAGGCAGGGCGAGAACCAGATCTTGTTCTTATCCTGGCAGAGACAAAAAAGAAATTTAAAAGAAAAATCTCCTCTCCTGCTTTTTGAACGGAGCCCAAATCCACCGAGGGGTTCAGTGTGCCTTGCCTATATATGCATACGGCCTACCTGAAACTCCTCCATAGTCTTTGTGCCGCTGCCTGCCCCCCTGCTCGCCACTAACACTTCGCCGCTCCTCCGCTCGTCGGTAATATAAAAGCAGATTATCCTTTGGTTCCTCGCGCAGAGTTTGATCGTTTTGTCTCGTGTGATTAGGGTTCTTGGATTGCTGCTTATGATGTTGCGTTTGTGGATCCGTTTTTCAGGCGCGGCGGCTGCTGAAGGGGAATTTCGTCGAGCAGGATGAACGCATTGGCGGCCACCAGCCGGAACTTCAAGCAGGCGGCCAAGCTGCTGGGCCTCGACTCCAAGCTCGAGAAGAGCCTGCTCATCCCCTTCAGGGAGATCAAGGTGATTATTCCTTGATCCCGGATTATACATATTTTGCTGTGGATTAGTGAATCTGGATAGCGATTACGCTCTTTGTTCTATGGAGTTCAGTCGCTAGTGAGAAGTATCACCTTGGTCCTTGGGGACTTAGGATGGTTGACCTGCGATTATTTCTTATCTGGTCTGTAAATTTATGAGTTTCTGGTTAGGCTACCAGATTATCTTCGGATTTGACATTTTCCAACCTACTACTTCACTTGTTTTTTTTATATTTTTTTGCCAGAGACTTCACTTGATTTTCTTTCACACTCTCTTGCTTGCCGTAGCCCGTATCCATGTTAATTTATTCTGTTTTTCCTGCTGAATATGGCAAAAAAGTTCGTTGAACTGACCTCTTAGCCACTTACTCTGTAAGGTTAAACCGTGTGCAGGATCCTTCTAACTTATGAGCATGTGTCCTGTCTATGTGAGATGAACTGTTTGTTCCATTATTCAGTATAACAATGAAGCTTGTGGTTGCAGGTTGAGTGCACAATTCCGAAAGATGATGGGACATTAGCATCCTATGTTGGGTTTAGGGTGCAGCATGACAATGCCAGGGGCCCTATGAAGGGTGGAATCAGATACCACTATGAGGTGAGCAACTGAGCACACATAAGTATATATATTCCTGGGTTCTTCTGTTCATCATGACACAACCAGCCATTAAGCACTTGATTCTTGCCGCACTGTCGCCGACTTGAAATGGTCCTTCAGCATAAATTCGATCTCCTTCAGGAATCTGTCAGATAGTTGAATGACTTATTGTTCAGCCCATACCTAGTTATGCAATTGCAATATCTACTTGCAGTAAAGCAGAACAAAGCTATTTTGGAAATTAGTCACATCTCACTAAAGCTACTACACTGGATCACATTCTGACTTGGTTTCCATAAAAACCGACCATGTGCATGCAAGTTCAAGACACTGGCAACCAAGATTATCTATGATCATAGTAAGTTCTTGCACTGACAAGCTATGATAAAATTCAGGTTGATCCTGACGAGGTCAATGCCTTGGCGCAACTGATGACATGGAAAACAGCCGTGGCCAATATTCCGTATGGAGGCGCTAAAGGTGGCATCGGATGCAGTCCTGGAGACCTGAGCATATCGGAGCTCGAGCGGCTTACCCGAGTTTTCACCCAGAAAATTCATGACTTAATTGGCATCCACACCGATGTTCCAGCTCCAGATATGGGAACCAATGCACAGGTCAATTATTTTCTCCTTTGTATATATATTATTTCTCTGCAAGAAGTTGTGAGAATTAATCATCTGTATCCTGATGTGTATTCTTTTGCTTGTTTCATGGCTTCAGACAATGGCATGGATACTGGATGAGTACTCAAAGTTCCATGGCTACTCACCTGCTGTGGTGACAGGAAAGCCTGTGGTAAGTATCCATCCTGAACCTCTTATCATGTAGTAATGTGCAACGGAAATGTTGTTTGCAGATGAAAAGTGGGAGCACCAGGATTTGAATGTCCAGAGAAATCTGGTTTCTAGTTATCCCTCTTCGCATGTTCCTGAACTTTTTTGCTCAACGTAGGACCTTGGAGGATCACTGGGAAGAGATGCAGCTACTGGAAGGGGAGTTCTGTTTGCCACTGAAGCCCTACTTGCAGAGCATGGCAAAAGCATTGCAGGCCAGCGTTTTGTAATCCAGGTAAACAATGTGTAGGATAAGGCGGTAAGCTCTTTGAATTTGAAATGATGAAAAGTAGTTGAACTGAGGATTCAGTGTGGTGTGAGTCATGAAGCCTCATTCTATTACAACCATAGATTTTAAGAAATACTAGAAAAAAGTGGCCGTCAGTGGATCGCACAATACGCACTTTTGAACTTTATGGTTACAAAAGGGAGCAAGACCAGAACTTTTCTTACTAAAAAGAAAGTAAGATTAGAACTACTTCACCTACATTTGTAGAGATAAGCAATTATTGGCCGCTTGCCTTTTTCAGGGGTTCGGTAATGTTGGCTCCTGGGCTGCTCAACTGATCACTGAAGCTGGAGGCAAGGTGATCGCCATCAGCGATGTCACAGGGGCCGTCAAGAACTCCAATGGCATTGACATAGCCAAGCTGATGAAGCACTCGGCGGAGAACCGCGGGATCAAGGGATTTGACGGAGGCGACGCCGTCGACCCGACCTCGCTGCTCACCGAAGAGTGCGACGTCCTCATCCCGGCAGCTCTGGGAGGAGTCATAAACAAGTAATCTTCTCCTTCCTCCTCGCCCCAGCTCACTTCATCCTACCTTCTATCAGATTACTCCTCTGAAGTTCAGTTATACTAGTATCCTCCTGTCTGTTATTTTTTTCAGTATCTGAAAACATTTTTGTTAATAAAAAGGCTGTTCTTGACCATGGTTTTCTTCTTCTCCCAGGGACAATGCTGATTCCATCAAAGCAAAGTACATCATCGAGGCTGCGAACCACCCGACAGACCCCGAGGCCGACGAGGCAAGAACACCAATTTTTTTTGCCACAAAACAAAGCTTGCGTTTGTTGACATAATTGACACACTGACTGACAGTGGAGAAATGTACATGTTCGTGGTGCAGATTCTGGCGAAGAAGGGGGTGCTGATCCTGCCGGACATCCTGGCCAACTCGGGCGGCGTGACGGTGAGCTACTTCGAGTGGGTGCAGAACATCCAGGGGTTCATGTGGGACGAGGAGAAGGTGAACCGGGAGCTCAAGACGTACATGACCCGCGCCTTCCGGGACACCAAGGAGATGTGCCGCTCCCACCACTGCGACCTCCGCATGGGCGCCTTCACCCTCGGCGTCAACCGCGTCGCCCGCGCCACCGTCCTCCGCGGCTGGGAGGCATGATCGCTCGCCGGCCGGCATCCTGCAATGCCCGTGCTCTCTCGCCGTCTCCATGGGGATCCCGCCGAACTCGCAACTCAACAAAAAAGTTCAATAATCGAGCCCGTGTGTTCTCTTCTCTCATACATAAGCTCCGATCTCTTGGAGAGACCGGCAGAACAGTAGCACCACCACCTTCTTCTTGTAATCCGCAGCTGAGAGTGAAATACAGCAATGCAATTCGGCTTCTTTTTTTGGTAACTTGGATCGTGTTGATGATGCGTGAGTCAATTTTATTAGCATCGCATGGCAAGGCAACAAGCCAACGACGTCATGAACTGCGTAAGCCGATGAGTGGGTCGTCGTCGGTGGAGATGAGGCTGTAGACGACCACGTCCCTGGCGTCGCGGTGGCTCCGCAGCACGGCCTCGTGGCGGAACCCGGCGTCCTCCACCGCGCGCCGGGACGCGGCGTCGTCCGCGTCCACCAGCGCCTCCATGCGCTCCACGCCCTCCAGGTCCTCCAACGCCGCGGTCGCCGCGAGTCTCAGGGCCGCCGCGGCCACGCCCCTGCCCCGGTACGCGCGCGCCAGCGCGGTCCCGACCTCCGCGCGGCACCGGTCTTCTGTGCGCGACACGGTCACCGCGCCCACGATGGCGCCGCCGAGGCAGACGGCGCGGATCCAGGTGTGCGGAGGGTCGGTGCCCCGGAGGAACGCGAGCAGGGCGTCGCGGGGCGGGGAGAAGTAGACCCCCGACGCCATGGCGGCCGTAGGCGGTACTAGTACGGGGTGTTCCGCCCACGCCGTCATCGCGTCGGCGTCGGCGTCGGCGAGGTCGAACGGCCGGAGGGTCACCTCGTCCGCGCGCTCCGGCGTCCGGGCTGCCGCTTCTTGCTCCATCGATCTCCGAGCCTAATTCGTTGGACAGAGTGAGACGCTGGACTTACGAGACCAAGGCGGGTGAGCGGCTTACCTACCTCATCCTCATGTGATGGAGGCAAGGGATCGCCGGAGACGAAGCCGTAGACGACGAGATCCCTGACGCGGCCCTTGTGCCAGTAGTGGCGCCGCAGCACGCCCTCGCGCCGGAACCCGGCCTTCTCCGCCACGCGCTGCGACGCCGCGTTGTCCACGTCCACCAGCGCCTCCACGCGCACCAGCCCCTCCACCTCGCCGAACACCGCGGCGAGCGCGGCGCTCACGGCGGCCGTGGCCACGCCCCTGCCCCAGTGCGCGCGGGCCACCACGTAGCCGAGCTCCCCGCGACACGGGTCAGCCGTGGGCTCCAGGGACACCGAGCCGACGGGGCGGGCGTCGCCGGCGAGGCAGATGGCGCGGTACCACTGGTGCGAGAGCGCGGTGTCCCGGATGTGGGCGAGCAGGGCTTCCGTCTGCGTGGGCGCGAAGGGCTCCCAGCGGCAGAAGGCGGCGACCTCGGGGTCGGACGCCCATGCCATCATGGCGTCCACGTCCGAGAGGTCGAAGCGGCGGAGGGTGACCTCCGTCGCCATGGGCGCACGCGCGGCGCGGGGGTCGCTAGCGAGCGTGGAGCAGCTACAGTAGTGATGAGCAGGTAGAGATCAGTGCGCCGCCACTAGATGAACGACAACGCAGAATAAACAAACACTGAAACACAAATGGTGACTCGGAAAGTAGTGATGGGCGTCGTTGTTCTCCCGCAGGCCGCCCCGCTGCATGCCGGCCGGTCGCTGATGACGGTCGTAGCTAGAGCTTGGACATGGATGTGCAGCTGCCGGTCGTAGCTGAAGGTCCTACCGCAGTTGCACATCCTCGTCCAAGCTCTAGCTAGGATCGTGCGTAAATGAGTTCGTTGCACTGATCGATCTGTGCTGCGTTGTTGCACCTTGCACGTATCGGACCGACCGTATATATAGCCCAAGCTGGCTACCTAAGCAAGTACCTAGCGTGCAGTGGTGGTAAACCAACCATACACGACGAGTATAATTCCACAGGCACCTTTAGGTTAGCCTGTGTGTATGCGACGCGTGTTGCGTGACAACAGATGTCGCGTCGCACATGCACGCTCCCTACTGGGCAAACCCATGGAAGACGCAAAGCACCGTGGCAAACCCACGCACTGTAGCGAGCCGGTTCACTATACCGGACTGGACACTGTACCAAGCCGATCCATAGTAGCGAATCGGCCACTGTAGCATCTCTTGTCACTTTTATAAATTTCAAACATTTCTTGAAAACTACTCCCTCCGTCCTATTATACTCCCTCCGTTCCTAAATATTTGTCTTTCTAGCCATCTCAAATAGACTACAACATACGGATGTATGTAGACATGTTTTAAAGTGTAGATTCACTCATTTTGCTCCGTATGTAGTCACTTGTTGAAATATCTAGAAAGACAATTATTTAGGAACGAAGGGAATAATATAAGAGCGTTTTTTATACCAGTGTAGTGTCAAAAAACGCTCTTATATTGTGGGACGGAGGTAGCACAAATTTTTAAACAAGCAAACACTTATATAAAAAATCCAAAACGTTTCCTTAGACCGTCAACTTTTTTCAAAATTCTGTTTTTTTAATGAAAGTGTAAACCCTTTTCAAAAATTACACAATTTTTTAATTTGTCAACATATTTTGGAAATGCACACATCTTTTGAAATTTCCGAACCTTTTTCTAGATGCAATTTTTTTAAAAAAATTCTGAACCTTTTTGGAAACATCTTTTGAATTTCTGATTTTTGGTAAACAGGATTTTTTTGAAATATTGTATAATTTTCTAAAACACAAACATTTACAAAAATTATGAAAATCATTTGAATTTGTGAATAGTTTTTAAAACCGATTTTTTATTATATTCCAAACATTATCTCAAATTTCCCAAACTTTTTATAAAAATATGAACATTTTTAAATTCCAAACAGTTCTTGAAAATTACTGAACAATTTTTTGAAATGGAACTTTCTTCAAAAAAGAAAAGGAGGAAAAAGAAGAAAAATATGAAAGATGAAGAAAAACCCGATAAAAGGAACCACATGAAGAGTAAAAAAGAAGAAGGAAAAACCATACCTGAATTGGTTAGGATCCTTCTGGAAGTTCCCAAAACCAGTCAGTTCTATTCAGGGCTTTCCAACGGACTCATTCCATGAGTAAGCAATTGAATGGGATTCACTTGGGGCAACGAAATCAAGTCCTGATCGCCTTGCGGGAGGGGAAAGAAAAAAGAGCTCAAGGTATGGCAGCTGCCGAAGCATGCCAGATTGCTCGTTTCGCCATTGATTGTATCGTGTAAGATATGTGACGTTGATCCTATGGTGACCAGTTAACTCTCCATCTGGACTTCCTTCCCCATTTTATTTTCTTATTGTTGAATAATGCCAAATCAAATAAAAAAATCCAAAAGTAAAAAAGGAAATGAATTAGTTAATTCAATAAGAGAGAAAAGGGGACGAGGACTTGATTTTGTTGCCCAAGCGAATCCCATTCAATCGTTTACTCGTGGAATGAGTCCATTGAAAAGTTCAAGCGATCTTTTTCTCATGTACATTTTGCCTTTTATGGAGGATCTGTGCCTGCTCTACTTTCCTATCTAGGACTTCAATATACAAAATATATACTACTCTGAAGCATATATTGCTGTCAACAAAGAAATTTATTAGTGTTTAGTTAGGTATTTGCATTTAAAATAAGAAAAGAGAACTATTAAGAACTTGTAAAATACACCAAGACATGCATGCTTACCTGTAGTAATATAGCTTCACACGTCTGCATGTCAAGCTTGTATAATATTGCCAACATAATAGCACAGCGCATAGGGTAGCCTCTGCGCGACATGTGTCGATGGTCTGGCGGCCAGTGTGTGGTATTGCCATGATATCAACGGAAAAAGGTCCATACTCGAATTGGCCCATGTTCGATGAATCTCGTTAACAAATCCTGGTATCATGTTTAGTGTAATTGCTTGATTCTCGATAGATTGATATGCCCCTTGGATTATTCTAACAAATGATATATATCATGAGTCAGGTTGTTTGAAGGTCACAAATTATTTATCTAGAGGGAAAAAGCCTAACATGGATTGGCTTAGCTAACACGAGAGAGGTCATGGTAATGCGGGAGGTGTAGGTGGGAGCGATTAGAGATGTTGTAAAGGGAGCGATTAGAGACGTCGTAACAGTTCATGGGATCAATCGAAGCATGCGTAGAAGCAACACCGGTGTTGGAGAACTCGACGATAACCATCTCGGCGAGATCAAACCAGATCGATCCGAGGGCATGGTCAATGCATAGCCTCATGGTGATGTCCCGTGTGCCATGTAGAATTGGATATCAGGGAAAGTAGGTTCGGATAGGGAAGCGGGATCCTATGCAAGAGGTGGGTGCATGGGGAGAAAATGGATGGTCCGGTGTAAAAAGCTGAAAAAGTTACAGTGGAGAGTAGAGATGCATATGTATTAAAGTTTATATTTTCTATTTTTTGATGAGGCCCACCAGTAATAGCTTATGTTGGGGAGAAAAAAATCAATGTAGTTGCCTCAAGCTTCTTTTTCTGATGATCTGTATCCACTAGACAATTCCCCGCGCGTTGCTGCGGGAATATATGGTTGAAATATTAACAATAATGATTTCATGATTATAGTAAGTGGCAATTTTCATAATTAGGGCACTCTTTCGATAACATGGAATTAAGTTTTGAGTTGGTGGAAAGAATACCGGTGCACGCATGCAGGGGGGAGAAGCTACCGGTGCACCGAACTCACATTGCACTTTTAAAATGTTCAAAAAAAATGCAAAAAATATTTAGCACATCAACGTGGGTTGTCACAAAATTTCATTGCAAAATTTGAAAATAGCTTGGAAAACAAAAATGACAAATTCAACAAGTACATAACATAAAGTTGGGCTTTAGATTTGGCCCATTATCACACTGATGTCAAATTTGTCATTTTTGTATCTCAACAAATATTTCAAATTTTAATACAAAATTTTATGACAACATACTTTAAAGTTATGTCAATGTGCTAGATATTTTTTTTCATATTTTTAAAAGTGCTTTAAGACATTCAGTGCACCGGTAGCACCACAAGTGCGGGTGCACCGGATACCACATGCGGTGGTACTGGAGCCCCTATTTGGCGACCCATGCGTCCACTATCGAGCAATCACTCACCCTCCGATCCACCGCCCATCCTTTTAGGCTGGCCCATGTGCGGGGCGGGACGACATGACAACTCCTTATAGTCGGCTATTAGGAAAAAAATACATCATTTCATGCAAATCCAAAGTATTTATAGGAAAAAAATACAATTGTTTATATTTCATCTTATTTGAATTTATTTTATTTTTTGGAATTTAATAAACCCTATTTGCGGATTTATTAACAAACATAGTTGGATTATTTGCAAATTAATCAAAATGTTGACAACAACTGAACAAAGGCAACAAAGACTCCAATTTGAAAATTCGTAAGTACCCCCTCTGTTCACAAATATAAGATGTCTTTGATATTTCAACATGAACCATAACATAAAACACACTTGTCCATAATTCCATATACATCCGATTAAAAAAAAATAGAACGTGTTGCCTTTGTGAACGGAGGGAGTACTACTTGACTGAACAATTAATAAAGAAAGCAAAGTTTCGCATGACATTATGAAATTTTCTTTCCGCGTGGATATACATCAAGCTGAGTTATCACACCAATCATTCGAGCAGCACAGTGTCGGTGGAGATGAAGCTGAAGATGACCATGTCCTTGACGGCGCCCTTGAGCACGCAGTACCGCCGCAGCACGGCCTCCCGCCGGAACCCGGCCTTCTCCAGCACCCGCTGCGACGCCACGTTGGTCACGTCCACCAGCGCCTCCACGCGCTGCAGGCCCTCCACCTCGCCGAACACCGCGGCCACCGCCCGCCGCACGGCCGCCGTGGCCACGCCCTTGCCCCAGTGCGCGCGCGCCAGCACGTACCCGAGCTCCGCGCGGCACGCGTCGTCCGTCGGCGACACGGAGATCGCCCCAACGGGGCGGTCGTCGCCGGGGAGGCAGATGGCGCGCTGCCACTGGTGCGGCAGCACGCTGTCGCGGATGTAGGCGAGCAGGGGCTCCGTGGACTCGTACGGCTCCCAGCGGCAGACGGCGGCCACCTGCGGGTCTGACGCCCACACCATCATGGCGTCCACGTCGTCCAGGCCGAACCGCCGGAGCGTCACCTCCACGGCCGGCTTCTTGGCGGGCTGCGCTCCTTGACCGGCCTGCTCCATTTTTATTTGGGGCTACGTGCTCTGTTAGGCGACGGCGAGCAGAGGTGGTTTATAGCTAGAATCTGTCAGAGCAAGCGCCCACTCTGTTTGACCACATCATAACCTTGATGACCAAGTTTGCCGTGAAGTGAAACGATGGGGGTGTTCTTGCAAAATTCAGAGAAAAGGACAGGCAGGCAAGTCCACAAGTGCCAATGGTGATGGGGACGGCAAAGGAAGGTGGGGGGAACCGAGGAAGGGCCGAATTTCGTATTTTGACCCTTTTTGGAAAGTATTTCAGAATCTGACTCCTGTTTGAATTTTTTTCGAGATTTGATCCTTTTGCCTACCGCCAGGGCCTCTGGCGGTAGGGTTAGATAGCCTACCGCCACGGCCCATGACGGTAGGAAACTTATCCACGTCACGCTGGAGACAGCCGTCCCCTCTCTGCGCTTTCTGCCAGGCTGGCGGTAGGTCGCCTAACCATACCGTCAGGGCCCCTGGCGGTAGGGTCCGGGCAGTTATTTGCCTCGAAACCCCCGCGCTCCTGCCCATCTCCCCACCCCTCCCCTCCCCCCCGTCGGCAGTTCTTCTTTTTCTCCCCCAAGTCGCCCATCTCTCCCTCTCTCATCTCCTCCACTCCCCCCCTTGGATCTTCACCGATTCTTCACCGTTTTGGCGGATCGAGATGGCCCCGAGGAGAGAACTGTAAGCTCCTCCGATCCCTCCAATTAGTTTTTGCAAACTTGCTACCGATTCGACGCATTATTTGCTTGAAATCCCTCATGTTTTTGAACTTAGATTGATTTTTTTTTCACCTAAGATTGATTGTAGTTGTAGTTCTTAGTTCTTTAGTAAGTAGTGGTATTGGATATGTACTCTAATCAATAGTTCATATGTTAGTGTGAAGATGAACCCTAGTTCATACTTTTTTTTGTTAAAAAAATTATGATGTGATGAACCCTAGTTTGATGATGCATGTGATATGATGATATGATCTAGTGTGAAGATGAACCCTAGTTTGATGATGCAAGTTGATATGATGATATGAAGATGTTGTTTGGAAAATTTTGTTTAAAATATGAAGCTATGATGTATGTTGGAGGTTTTTTTGATATGATGCATGTTGATATGATTTGATCCATCATGTGTAGTAGATGTTGTTGGAGGAATATGCTTAAAATTTTATCTTGATATGATTTGAGTTCATTATTTGTTTATGTATGCTTATGCTTATGGTGCTTTTGTTTATGAAACTCTATTAAGGCGGCCACCTCTTGCGCATAACATCGCCCACGGTATCGCATGCTTTGGATCGGGCATTCGACAAGGGTCATCGTGCCCGTTTCATAGAGAACGGAGAGGTAAGTGATATGAAAGAAATTTTGATCAAAGTTCTCGGATTGATGAAAATGATTTCCTAACTTTTTGGCGTTCACTTTTGATGACGCTCCAGCCACCGCGCATGAGGGGTCACGGGGTTCATGGGCATATGGACTACGACGAGCGCTACACGCCGTTCTTCAAGAAAGCCCGCCTGTTGGGTTTCGTGTTGCAGCTCAAGCGTCAGCCGCCGACGCTCGTCCACGCGGCTCTCACAGCTCGATTGACCGTTGGAGACCGGAGACCCATTCTTTCCATCTGCCATGCGGGGAGATGACGGTGACCCTAGAGGACTGGGGGATGATTACTGCAATGCCGATCGAGGGTCATGCACTCACCGGTCGAGTGGAGAGGGCCAACTGGCAGGAGAGGGTCACCACCCTCATCGGCAACTGCCCCGGTGCCAAGAGTAACCTTACATCATCTGGCTCTCGGAGCACCGGAGGACATGCCCCCAAGGCGCAGATGAGGCGACTGTGGAGTTGTACGCGAGGGCCTATCTGTGGTATATTCTCTCGGAGGTCGTGTTTCAGTCAGCTCAGGAACTCGCCAACCTGGCGTATCTGTTCTTCCTAGCGGATCGGGATGCAGGGTGCAGTTGGGGGCGACATCTCTTGCCTACCTATACCGCTCGGTAAGAGAGTGTCTAATTATGCATCTACCTACGAAAGTGTGTCCATGACATTTTCTTATATCTGATCCTCATTTGATGTTTTGCAGCTTGACGACGCAACACGAGGGACGGAGACAAGTCCAATATGGGTGGCTTTATGCAGGCCTTCTCCATTTGGATTTGGGAGCAGCTGCCGGTGGGGCGTCCGGAGAAGTTGCGAAGACGCCCATGGGAAGACTATGGCGAAGAAGGCGACGAGACTCGAAACCCCACCGTAGCTTATGAGTGGGACGTTGTCAAACTCTACACGGGCCTAAACAAGACTACGAATAAGACCTACACAAACGAAGTTGGGACGCTTTGACGATACGCAGTATATGAACTCGCCCAACACCTTTCTCTTTGATTCCACTATTAACCGAGAGTGCGAACTTACCAAGGTATATGTAATAGGTAACTGGTGGCCGACGACAAGAACGAGAGTGGGACTTTGATCTGAACGTGATGTGCATAGCGGACCGTGGTCTCTGGCGGTGCATCGTGCCCATGATCCGTGTGTACGCGCCGTCGAGTGGCATTTGCCACAACGCTGCGGGCCACGCAGCTTGGGATTTATCAAGATACCCTCACCGCCAGCCCACCGACATCAAGCGGCCACGCTTCCACCCGTGAGCTCTTTGTTTTTCCGTGAGATTATCATGTTTCTTGTTGCTTATGATGATCTCATTGCGCTTATGATGATTCTTGTTGCTTATGCCTTGCGTGATGAGCCGGCGGAAGAATCGATCGATCCTGCATCGGGAGAGGAGCATAAGACTCATGTGACGGAGTGGAACCGACGGAGGTACCGTAAAGACGTGGAGAGGAGAGTGACTAATCGAGATGATTACCGGGCCGACACATAAGGTGGTACGATGATGGATGTAAGCACCGTCTTCGCCTCGTGCCTCGATGGATGGCGGAAGACATCGCGGAGCTGGAGTGGGCTGACCCCGATGAACAGGCATACCAGACCGGCATCAGAGACATGCACAGTGGATTTAGGGAGTTTGCACCCCTCATCAACAGAGTGGTAAGTTTGAACCGACAGTCGTATTTAAAATATTTTATTCGTCATCGTGGATCGACTTATGCCGTTGCAGTCCGGTGAGCTGAACAGATGCATCTTTGAAGCCTCGGATGCACTAGGTCATCTTCCCGGAGCGTATAATCTGAGACCGTAGTCGGGGACGATGAAGGTACAATTTCAGCCTCCTCGAACAGATGCATCTTGTTCACTTGCGGTCGGTCGATCTGATACTTATTATGACCTTGCTTCATTGTGAGTGCGAAGTTCGTGCAGCGTTATCGCAAGCTGGTAGGGCTGCTTGGGTGTCTTTGGAGCTGGGTCGATTGAAGCTTATCAGCCTATAGCCACACAGGGTATCATCGGCTCATCGAGCCATGCTCCCTCGTCGTCTAGGTTGGTTGGGGAGGAGGAGGAGGAGGCTACATATGAAGAAGGGGAGGAGGAGGATGAGAGCAATGGGGAGGAGGAGTACGATGAAGATTATGGACCTCCAGCAACTCAAACGTCTCAAGCATCTCAGCTGCCGAAGAAGAGGAATCCGAAGACGAAGAACTTGTTGAGTCCGGAACCTTTCCAGAGACCGGTTCCTCGACGGCCCAAGAAGAAGACCGAAGAGAATCGTTCAAAGAGTAACGAGGACCGTACTGTTGGGAAACGTAGCAGAAATTCAAAATTTTCCTACGTGTCATCAAGATCTATCTATGGAGAAACTAGCAACGAGGGAAGGAGAGTGCATCTACATACCCTTGTAGATCGCTAAGCGGAAGCGTTCATGAGAACGGGGTTGAAGGAGTCGTACTCGTCGTGATCCAAATCACCGGAGATCCTAGTGCCGAACGGACGACACCTCCGCGTTCAACACACGTACAGCCCGGTGACGTCTCCCACGCCTTGATCCAGCAAGGAGAGAGGGAGAGGGTGAGGAAGACTCCATCCAGCAGCAGCACAATAGCGTGGTGGTGGTGGAGGAGCGTGGAAATCCAGCAGGGCTTCGCCAAGCACCACGGGAGAGGAGGAGGAGGAGAGGCAGGGCTGCACCAATAGAGGGAGAAAACTCATGTGTTGGGCAGCCCCAAAACCCCCACTATTTATAGGAGGAGGGGAGGTGGCTGCGCCCCCTCTAGGGTTCCCACCCAAGGGTGCGGCAGCCCTAGATGGGTCTTGGGGTTGCGGCCAAGAGGGGAGAGAGGCGCCCCTAGGGTGGGCCTTTAGGCCCATCTGCGCCTAGGGTTTCCCTCTCCCCACCTAGCTGCGCCTTGGGCCATGTGGGGTGCACCAGCCCACCCGGGCTGGTCCCTCCCACACTTAGCCCATGCAGCCCTCCGGGGATGGTGGCCCCACTTGGTGGACCCTCGGGACCCTCCCGGTGGTCCCGGTACGTTACCGATAAAACCCGAAACTTTTCCGGTGACCAAAACAGGACTTCCCATATATAAATCTTTACCTCCGGACCATTCCGGAACTCCTCGTGACGTCCGGGATCTCATCCGGGAATCCGAACAACATTCGGTAACCACATACAAACTTCCTTTATAACCCTAGCGTCATCGAACCTTAAGTGTGTAGACCCTACGGGTTCGGGAGACATGTAGACATGACCGAGACGTTCTCCGGTCAATAACCAACAGCGGGACCTGGATACCCATGTTGGCTCCCACATGTTCCACGATGATCTCATCGGATGAATCACGATGTCAAGGACTCAATCAATCCCGTATACAATTCCCTTTGTCTAGCGGTATTGTACTTGCCCGAGATTCGATCGTCGGTATACCGATACCTTGTTCAATCTCGTTACCGGCAAGTCTCTTTACTCATTTCCGTAACACATCATCCCGTGATCAACCCCTTGGTCACATTGTGCACATTATGATGATGTCCTACCGAGTGGGCCCAGAGATACCTCTCCGTTTACACGGAGTGACAAATCCCAGTCTCGATTCGTGCCAACCCAACAGACACTTTCGGAGATACCAGTAGTGCACCTTTATAGCCACCCGATTCGTTGTGACGTTTGGTACACCCAAAGCATTCCTACAAGATCCGGAGTTGCACAATCTCATGGTCTAAGGAAATGATACTTGACATTAGAAAAGCTTTAGCATACGAACTACAATCTTTGTGCTAGGCTTAGGATTGGGTCTTGTCCATCACATCATTCTCCTAATGATGTGATCCCGTTATCAATGACATCCAATGTCCATGGTCGAAACCGTAACCATCTATTGATTAACGAGCTAGTCAACTAGAGGCTTACTAGGGACATGGTGTTGTCTATATACCCACACATGTATCTGAGTTTACTATCAATACAATTATAGCATGGATAATAAACGATTATCATGAACAAGGAAATATAATAATAACTAATTTATTATTGCCTCTAGGGCATATTTCCAACAGTCTCCCACTTGCACTAGAGTCAATAATCTAGTTCACATCGCCATGTGATTAACACTCACAGGTCACATCGCCATGTGACCAACATCCAAAGAGTTTACTAGTGTCATTAAACTAGTTCACATCATCATGTGATTAAGACTCAATGAGTTCTGGTGTTTGATCATGTTTTGCTTGTGAGAGAGGTTTTAGTCAACGGATCTGAACCTTTCAGATCCGTGTGTGCTTTGCAAATTTCTAGGTCATATTATAAATGATGCTTCCGCGCTCCATTTGAAACTATTCCAAATGGTTGCTCCACTATACGTATCCGGTTTGCTATTCAGATTCATTCGGATAGGTGTCAAAGCTTGCATCGACGTAACCCTTTACGCTGAACTCTTTATCACCTCCATAATCGAGAAACATGTCCTTATTTACTCCAAGGACAATTTTGACCGCTGTCCAATGATCCCCATTCCTGGATCATTCTTGTACCCTTGACCGACTCATGGCAAGGCACACTTCCGATGCGGTACACAAGATAGCATACTATAGAGCCTACGTCTAAAGCATAGGGACGACCTTCGTCCTTTCTCTCTTTTCTGCCGTGGTCGAGCTTTAAGTCTTAACTTCATACCTTACATCTCGTGCAAGAACTCCTTCTTTGATCGATCCATCTTGAACACCTTCAAGATCATGTCAAGGTATGTGCTCATTTGAAAGTATCATTTAGCGTTTTCGATCTATTCTCATAGATCTTGATGCTCAATGTTTAAGCAGCTTAATCCAGGTTTTCACTTGAAAAACACCTTTCAAATAACCCTGTATGCTTTCCAGAAATTCTACATCATTTCTGATCAACAATATGTCAACAACATATACTCATCAGAAATTCTATAGTGCTCCCACTCACTTCTTTGGAAATACAAGTTTCTCATAAACTTTGTATAAACCCAAAATCTTTGATCATCCTATCAAAGTGCATATTCCAACTCCGAGATGCTTACTCCAGTCCTTAGAAGGATTGCTGGAGCTAGCATACCTTTTAGCATCCTTAGGATTGACAAAACTTTTCCGATTGTATCACGTACAACCTTTCCTTACGAAAACTGGTAAGGAAACTCGCTCGACATCCATCTGCCAGATTTCATAAATGCAGCTTGTGCTAACATGATTCCGACGGACTTTAAGCATCGCTACGGGTGAGAAAATCTTATCGTAGTCAACTCCTTGAACTTGTGAAAAACTCTTCGCCACAAGTCGAGCTTCATAGACGGTGACATTACCGTCCACGTCCGTCTTTTTCTTAAAGATCCATTTATCTCAATGGCTCGCCGATCATCGGGAAAGTCCACCAAAGTCCATGCTTTGTTCTGATACATGGATCCTATCTCGGATTTCATGGCTTCTAACCATTTGTCGGAATTTGGGCCCACCATTGCTTCTCCATAGCTCGTGGGTTCATTGTTGTCTAGCAACATGACCTTCAAGATGAGATTGCGTACCACTCAAGTAGTACGCATCCTTGTCACCCTACGAGGTACGTCGGTGACTTGATCCGAAACTTCATGATCACTATCATAGCTTCTACTTCAATTAGTGTAGGTGCCACGGGAACAACTTCCTCGTGCCTGCTACACACTTGTTGAAGTGACGGTTCAATAACCTCATCAAGTCTCCACCATCCTCCCACTCAACTTTCCGAGACAAACTTTTCCTCGAGAAAGGACCCGATTCAAGAAACAATCCCTATTGCTTTCGGATCTGAATTAGGAGGTATACCCAACTGTTTTGGGTGTCCTATGAAGATGCATTTTATCCGCTTTGGGTTCGAGCTTATCAACTGAAACTTTTTCACATAAGCGCCGCAGCCCCAAACTTTCAAGAAAGCGACAACTTAGGTTTCTCCAAACGGTGTCGTCTCAACGGAATTACGTGGTGCCCCATTAAAGTGAGTGCGGTTGTCTCTAATGCCTAACCCATGAACGATAGTGGTAATTCGATAAGAGATATCATGGTGCGCACCATATCCAATAGGGTGCAACTATGATGTTCGGACACACCATCACACTATGGTGTTCCAGGCGGTATTAATTGTGAAACAATTTCCACAATGTCTTAATTATGTACAAAGCTCGTAACTCAGATACTCATCTCTATGATCATATCATAGACATTTTATCCTCTTGTCACGAAGATCTTAAACTTCACTCTGAAATTACTTGAACCATTCAATAATTCAGACTTGTGTTTCATCAAGTAAATATACTCAACATCTACTCGAATCATCTGTGAAGTAAGAACATAACGATATTCACTGCATGCCTCAGCACTCATTGGACTGCACACATCAAAATGTGTTACTTCCTACAAGTTGCTTTCTTGTTCCATTTTACTGAAAACGAGGCATTCAATCATCTTGCACATGTGGTATGATTTGCATGTCTCAAGTGATTCAAAATCAAGTGAGTCCAAACGGTCCATCTGCATGGAGTTTCTTCATGCGTATACACCAATAGACATGGTTCGCATGTCTCAAACTTTTCAAAAACGAGTGAGTCCAAAGATCTATCAACATGGAACTTCTTCATGCGTTTTATACCAATATGACTCACATGGCAGTGCCACAAGTAAGTGGTATTATCATTACTATCTTATATCTTTTGGCATGAAAATGTGTGTCACTACGATCGAGATTCAATAAGCCATTCCTTTAGGTGCAAGACCATTGAAGGTATTATTCAAATAAACAGAGTAACCATTATTCTCCTTAAATGAATAACGGTATTGCGATAGACATAATCCAATCATGTCTATGCTCAACGCAAACACCAAATGCAATTATTTAGGTTTAACACCAATCTCGTTGGTAGAGGGAGCGTCACGATGCTTGATCACATCAAGCTTGGAAAAACTTCCAACACATATCGTCAGCCACCTTTAGCTAGTCTCCAAAAATTCCGTAGATTTTATTTCGAGTTACTATCACTTAGCAACCGAACCGGTATCTAATACCCTGGTGCTACTAGGAGTACTAGTAAAGTACACATTAACATAATGTATATCCAATATACTTCTATCGACCTTGGCAGCCTTCTCATCTACCAAGTATTTAGGGTAATTCTGCTCCAGTGTCTGTTCCCCCTTTTACAGAAGCACTTAGTCTCGGGTTTGGGTTCAACCTTGGGTTTCTTCACTAGAGCAGCAGCTGATTTGCCGTTTCATGAAGTATCCCTTCTTGCCCTTGCCCTTCTTGAAACTAGTGGTTTCACCAACCATCAACAATTGATGCTCCTTCTTGATTTCTACTTTCGCGGTGTCAAACATTGCGAATATCTCAAGGATCATCATATTTATCCCTGATTTGTTATAGTTCATCACGAAGCTCTAGCAGCTTGGTGGCAATGACTTTGGAGAAACATCACTATCTCCGAAGATCAACTCCAACTCGATTCAAGTGATTGTTGCACTCGAGACAATCTGAGCACAAGCTCAACGATTGAGCTTTTCTCCCTTAGTTTGCGGGCTAAGAAAATCGTCGGAGGTCTTATACCTCTTGGCGTGAGCACGAGCTTGAAATCCCAATTTTTCAGCCCTCGAAACATCTCATATGTTCTGCGACGTTTCAAATCGCCTTTGGTGCCTCAAATCTAAACCGCTTAACCGAACTATCACGTAGTTATCAAGACGTGTATGTCGATGTTCGCAACATCCACGCACGGCGTTCGAGGTTCAGCACACCGATCGGTGCATTAAGGACATAAGCCTTCTATTGTCCGCATAATTGCTACTGTCAACTTTCAACTATATTTTCTCTAGGAACATATCTAAAACAGTAGAACTAAAGCGCGAGCTATGAAATAATTTGCAAAGGGTTTTTGACCATGTTCAGGATAATTAAGTTCATCTTATGAACTCCCACTCAGATAGACATCCCTCTAGTCATCTAAGTGATTACATGATCCGGGTCAACTAGGCCGTGTCCGATCATCACGTGAGACGGACTAGTCATCATCGGTGAACATCTTCATGTTGATCGTATCTACTATACGACTCATGCTCGACCTTTCGGTCTCTGTGTTCCGAGGCCATGTCTGTACATGCTAGGCTCGTCAAGTTAACCCTAAGTGTTTCAAGGTGTAAATCTGTCTTACACCCGTTGTATGTGAACGTAAGAATCCATCACACCCGATCATCACGTGGTGCTTAGAAGCGACGAACTTTAGCAATGGTGCACAGTTAGGGGGAACACTTCTTGAAATTGTTGTAAGGGATCATCTTATTTACTACCGTCGTTCTAAGTAAACAAGATGCATAAACATAATAAACATCACATGCAATTATATATAGTAGTGACATGATATGGCCAATATCATATAGCTCCATTGATCTCCATCTTCGGGCTCCATGATCATCATCGTCACCGCATGACACCATGATCTCCATCATCATGATCTCCATCATCGTGTCTTCATGAAGTTATCTCGCCAACTATTACTTCTACTACTATGGCTACCGGTTAGCAATAAAGTAAAGTAATTACATGGCATTGTTTAATGACACGCAGGTCATACAATAAATAAAGACAACTCCTATGGCTCACAGCGGTTGTCATACACAACGACATGCAAGTCGTGAATCCTATTACAAGAACATGATCAATCTCATACATCACATATCATTCATCACATTCTACTTGGCCATATCACATCACAAAGCATACCCTGCAAAAACAAGTTAGACGTCCTCTAATTGTTGTTTGCATGTTTTACGTGGCTGCTATGGGTTTCTAGCAAGAACGTTTCTTACCTACGCAAAACCACAACGTGATATGCCAATTGCTATTTACCCTTCATAAGGACCCTTTTTATCGAATCCGTTCCGACTAAAGTGGGAGAGACTGGCACCCGCTAGCCACCTTATGCACCAAGTGCATGTCGACGGTGGAACTCGCCTCACGTAAGAGTACGTAAGGTCGGTCCGGCCGCTTCATCCCACAATACCGTCGAAACAAGATTGGACTAGTAACGGTAAGCATATTGAACAAAATCAACGCCCACAACTACTTTGTGTTCTACTCATGCAAAGAATCTACGCAATAGACCTAGCTCATGATGCCACCGCTTGGGGAACGTAGCAGAAATTCAAAATTTTCCTATGTGTCACCAAGATCTATCTATGGAGAAACTAGCAACGAGGGAAAGAGAGTGCATCTACATACCCTTGTAGATCGCTAAGCGGAAGCGTTCATGAGAACGGGGTTGAAGGAGTCGATTGCCGTGATCAAAATCACCGGAGATCCTAGTGCCGAACGGACGGCACCTCCGCGTTCAACACACGTGACAGCCGGTGGCGCCTCCCACGCCTTGATCCAGCAAGGAGAGAGGGAGAGGTTGAGGAAGACTCCATCCAGCAGCAGCACAACGGCGTGGTGGTGGTGGAGGAGCGTGGCAATCCAGCAGGGCTTCGCCAAGCACCACGGGAGAGGAGGAGGAGGAGAGGCAGGGCTGCACCAATAGAGGGAGAAAACTCATGTGTTGGGCAGCCCCAAAACCCCCACTATTTATAGGAGGAGGGGAGGTGGCTGCGCCCCCATCTAGGGTTCCCTCCCAAGGGGTGCGACAGCCCTAGATGGGTCTTGGGGTTGCGGCCAAGAGGGGGAGAGAGGGGGCGCCCCCTAGGGTGGGCCTTTAGGCCCATCTGCGCCTAGGGTTTCCCCTCTCCCCACCTAGCTGCGCCTTGGGCCATGTGTGGGGGGGGGGGGCGAACCAGCCCACCCGGGCTGGTCCCTCCCACACTTAGCCCATGCAGCCCTCCGGGATGGTGGCCCCACTTGGTGGACCCCGGGACCCTTCCGGTGGTCCCAGTACGTTACCGGAAAAAACACGAAACTTTTCCGGTGACCAAAACAGGACTTCCCATATATAAATCTTTACCTCCGGACCATTCCGGAACTCCTCGTGACGTCCGGGATCTCATCCGGGACTCTGAACAACATTCGGTAACCACATACAAACTTCCTTTATAACCCTAGCGTCATCGAACCTTAAGTGTGTAGACCCTACGGGTTCAGGAGACATGTAGACATGACCGAGACGTTCTCCGGTCAATAACCAACAGCGGGACCTGGATACCCATGTTGGCTCCCACATGTTCCACGATGATCTCATCGGATGAACCACAATGTCAAGGACTCAATCAATCCCGTATACAATTCCCTTTGTCTAGCGGTATTGTACTTGCCCGAGATTCGATCGTCGGTATACCGATACCTTGTTCAATCTCGTTACCGCAAGTCTCTTTACTCGCTTCCGTAACACATCATCCCGTGATCAACCCCTTGGTCACATTGTGCACATTATGATGATGTCCTACCGAGTGGGCCCAGAGATACCTCTCCGCTTACACGGAGTGACAAATCCCGATCTCGATTTGTGCCAACCCAATGAACACTTTCGAGATACCGTAGTGCACCTTTATAGCCACCCGATTACGTTGTGACGCTTTGGTACACCCAAAGCATTCCTACAAAGATCCGGGAGTTGCACAATCTCATGGTCTAAGGAAATGATACTTGACATTAGAAAAGCTTTAGCATACGAACTACGATCTTTATGCTAGGCTTAGGATTGGGTCTTGTCCATCACATCATTCTCCTAATGATGTGATCCCGTTATCAATGACATCCAATGTCCATGGTCGTGAAACTGTAACCATCTATTGATCAACGAGCTAGTCAACTAGAGGCTTACTAGGGACATGGTGTTGTCTATGTACCCACACATGTATCTGAGTTTCCTATCAATACAATTATAGCATGGATAATAAACGATTATCATGAACAGGGAAATATAATAATAACTAATTTATTATTGCCTCTAGGGCATATTTCCAACACGTACCTCCAAGAGGGGAAGGAGCAAGTGATTATGCTCTTCGATACTTGGCTCTTTTAGTTTGGTTGAACTTTTCTAGTGGTTGTGAAACTATGTGTTTGCTATTTGTGGATCTATGTGTTTGAAATGTTCTTTGCACTTCAAGTTATCTTAATATGGATCTACGTGATGCCCAAATTTAATTATTTAAAATCTATGATATTGTTGTCATATTTGTGAAACTTGCTGTGATATTGAATTTGAAAACAAGCAACCAAATAAACTTGGGAAAACAAAACAGAGGACCCTACCGCCAGGCAACCTGGCGGTAGGGTTACACAACCCATCACGCGCCTTTGCATATTTCGTTACGTAAACTTTATACGGCAAACGCAGACCCTACCGCCAGCCCCCACAGCGGTAGGGTCGACAGCCTACCGCCATGGGTCCTAGCATATTTCGTTCTGAGAATGCATACACGGCAAAACATCGCCACACCTTACCGCCAGAGCCCTGGCGGTAGGGTTAGACAGCTTACCGCCAAGCTCTCTGGCGGTAAGGTACTTATCCACGTCAGCGCGCGGTGACGGCCGCCGTCCCCCTCCATCACACCCTACCGCCAGATACGCTGGCGGTAGGCTGTCTAACCCTATCGCCAGGAGCGCTGGCGGTAGCAAAAGGGTCAAATCTCGAAATTTTTAGCAACAGGGGTCATATCCTGAAATTCTTTCCAAAAAGGGTCAAAAACATGAAATTTTACCCCGAGGAAGAAGGGCGACTACACCCTACACCCTACAGTAGAGTCAATGGTCAGCCTGACCATGACTTCTTAATAATCAAGCAATCTTTTTCTGGGAAAGCAATTTGTTTTTATGGAAAAGAATCGACACAGAAAGAGCATGTTGAGGTACTATAGGGCCGGGTCATGTTCGGCCTTGCAATTTGCTTGAACCAATAGTCAAAACTCAGAACTGACAGCATGCAGAGAGCAACAAAATTGAGGGCTCCTTCGGAAGCCTTCTAGTGTCCTGAGAGCGCGCCACTTGACGCCCTCTCAGCCGTCTCCACGTGTCGTGCTCTTGGCGTTTTCTGAAAAAAATATTTTTTCTTTTTTTTCCTTTTGTGAGAGGCACAGTTTTGCTTCAGCGAGAGACACGGCCATGTGCCTCGTAAACGAAAAAACGGATTTTCTTTTTTTCTTTTCATGAGGGGCACGGTTTTGCTTCCACGAGAGGCACGACCGTGCCTTTCGGAAATGAAAAAAAACATGTTCTCTTTATTTTCCTCGCGAGAGGCACAGTTTTACTTTCACGAGAGGCACGGATTTGCTTCCGCGAGAGGCACGGCCGTGCCTCTCGGAAACGACTTTCGGAAAGGAAAAAAATTGCTCCCGGTTCGGTTTTTTGTCCGGTTTTTTCGTTTAAAAAAGTTCGTTAAAACCTATCAACCTGGGATCTAATTTTATAGATCTCGACATCAGAAATCCAACGGTGAAAATGGTTCGAGATTTTGACGCACGATTTAAGAGATAAAACATTTTGAATAAATGGATCTACGAGAAAAGGAAAAACCGCCAGGTTACAACAAGTGGCGCACATGCAGTTGCCACTTGTCGCAACCTGGGGAGGTGGGAGTGATCTTTGTAAGGAATACTCCTTAATTAGTGATTTCACAGCATCTATAACAAGAACCGTGCTAAAAAATTCCAATAACAGAACCCTTCAACCCTCCCAACGTCCGAACAGGCAGCCTGTTCACTGTCTGATTAGAAATAACCACCCAATCAACCCTCCCAAATGTCTGGGCTATCCGGTTACCCCTTAGACCCAACCTATATGTGGGAGAGAACACTTGGACGTGCCCGAACGGGTCCGCCATGTTAAATACGACATGCCGGACCCATCCCAAATCACTCCAAATCATCCCCATCCTAACCTGACTTGCCCTCTTCCTCTCCTCTTTTCTTTTCTCTCTTATGCTTCATTTACACCGCCCCTTCCTAACTACACCGCTGTTCCCAACCCACAGCGCCGCCACCGCCGACCCCAACCAACAATGGCATTGTCCGTGTCGAAGAAGGAGGCCGCCCCAGTAAGTCTACTCCTCCAGACAGACACCTCACCCTCTATGTGTTCAATGACCCCGAGCTGGTTTTTTTCAATTCGTTTGCTCATTTGTAGGCAAACGGTGGATTCATCAAATGATTACATAGAGAAGAATGACCTTGACAAATTCATATACAAAGAGTTCGTCGATTCTTCAGATTCAGACGATGAAGATGTTGAATGATGATGATGAGCATCTATAAAGAAATGGAGAAATAAGAGGAGCATGTTGCGAACTTCAACCGAGCAGGAGAGTTGTTTCCGGAATAGGATCATTGGCACACGGCTTGTCTACAACTACTATTTCAATTAACGGAGCCAACATACCATCCCTTTTTTTCAACGTCGCTTCCAGATGAGCAAACATTTATTCTTGCACGGAGTGAATGTCGTGGAGGAATATAATCCTTACTTCAAACTGAGGAAGGATTGTTACGAACAACTTTCCTCCCCTTATGTAGGAATGCACGGCTGCTCTCAGGATGCATGCATGTGGTAAAGCTGAGATGCATGCCTTTTATGCTAAAATTCGGATGGAGAGACCACATGCATTGAGGGCACGATGTTTGGACCGGATTACTTGAGAGAACTAACTTGAGGACACAGAGAAGTTATTAACAATTAGAACAACAAAAGATTTCTCTGGTATGCATTGGCAATGGAAGAACTGCCCGAAAGGTTTACGCGACAGTACTAAGGTCCCTCCAAAGAGGCCACCATCATACTTAAAATAGTGGCATCAAATAACTCATCGATTTGGCATGCTTTATTGGGAATGCCTGGTTCTCACAATGAAATCAATATGACCCAGCGATCTTCGTTGTTCAAGAGACTTTTGTCGCAGGCATGCTCCAGCGAGCAACTATACTCTCAGTGGGCACAACTATACAATGGGTTACTACCTTGATGACGGTACATATCCTCAGTCGGCGGCTTTCGTGAAGACTATATCCGAGCCCCGAGGTAGGAAACAATGTCACCTTGCACAAATGCAAGAAGGTGCTAGGAAGGATGTGGAAAGGGCATTTGGAGTGCTGCAAGATCGCTAGGGTATTGTTCTTGTAGGTGCAATGATGTGGGAACCGGAGATCATGGCGGTTGATGACATGTTATGTAGTCTCACACAACATGATTATGGAGGATGACGGCGAAGGGCAGCCTGCATGCATGATTTTGAGAAGATCGGAGTACAGATCCGCCTCCTGAAATAAGATGTGAAGCATGTTCTGACTTTCTAGAGATGCATCGACAACTTTGAGATCAAAAGGTGCACATACAACTAGTCAATGATCTTGTGGAGCATATATAGACCATGTTGAAAATGAATGAATTTCTTGTTTGAATTTTACAGTTCAAATAATTTTTATGTTCGAACTATATATTGTATGTAACGTTTTTTTATTTGTATGAGGTATTCACTGTTATGTGTATCTGTATCATCAAATGCTCAATGTGCAGTGGTTGGATGGTTAGGAGGATAGAAATATCCCCAGCCCACCAGAGTCCAAGTCTAAGACTTGACATTGGTGCTCACATTTTTCTGGATTTATTTCAGGCCTTCCAGTGATGTGCTTTTAGTGGGAGGAGACGTTCCTGTCGACAATGAAGGCGTCTGTGATGACTTCGTCAAATCTCAAGATAATATGCCGGCTTAGTCTTTCGGAGGTGTTCATAGAGGTAGGGTGTGCGTGCGTGAATTCGTAGATGAGGGTATGCTCAAGTATGTGAGCGACTTCGTTATATTGTGTTAAAAAAAGAGATCAATGTGCATGGGTTTGCATGAAATTGATGTTTTAAAGGTAAGGATTGTGATCTATAAACTCTGTTCAAAAGTGTTGGCTAACCGTTTGCGTGAGATTCTTGATGAAATTATAGCAGAAGAGGAAAGTGCATTCATTCCAGGAAGGTTGATTACAGATAGCGTTTTAACGACATACGAGTGTATCCATTCCACGAGGAGAAAGAAGGGGAAACAAGGATGGTGTGTCGTGAAACTAGATATGATGAAAGCATATGATCGTGTAGAATGGCCCTATCTTCAAGGTGTGATGTTGCAAATGGGTTTTAATGAAGAATGGGTGCCCTTGATTATGTGGTGTGTCACAACTGTGAGCTTCCAAATAAAGGTTAATGGTGAGCTACTACAACCTTTTAGCCCATCAAAGGGCATCAGACAGGGAGATCCCGTCTCTCCCTACTTGATCTTATTGTGCGGAGAAGGATTATCATGCTTGTTGAAAAATTACGATGGGGGGTGGATCGACCGTGGCATACGGGCAGGCCTCACATCCCCATGGATATCACATTTGTTGTGAGCAGATAACTGTATTGTGTTCATGAAAGCTGACTCTAGGGGTGCCATGCGATTGAATGAAATTTTGCATGCTTATGCAGTGGGCTCTGGTCAGTGTGCAAACAAGCAAAAAAGCTCTGTTTTTTTAGTCCTAATGCTAGGGTGTCTGTTAAGATGGGAGAGAAGAATATACTGCAAATCCAACGAGAAGCTATGTCAGAGAAGTACTTGGGCCTACCTACTGCAGTTGGGAGAATAACCGAGCAATCTTTTGAGCATGTGGTGGAGAGATCGAGGTCCGGTGTACAAGGGTGGTGCGAGAAAACCGCTATCCAGTGCAGCAAGGGAAGTTCTTATTAAATCAGTGATCCAGGCTCTACCGGCCTATTCTATGAGTTGTTTCAAGCTCACAAAAGCTTTGTGCCAAAATTAATATCAGTAATGTTCAAGTATTGGTGGGCGGGATCGCTTGATAAAAGAAGTATGCATTGGCAGTCGTGGGAAGACATGTCCGTCTCTAAATTTAGAGGGGGGATGGGCTTCAAAGATTTACAGTTGTTCAATGATGCCATGCTAGCGAAGCAGGCGTGGCGGCTGTTGGATCAACCAGAGAGCCTTTGTGCTCGGGTTTTAAGAGGAAGATACTTCCCAGATGGGAATTTTTTGCATGCTGGTTGTCCATCAGGTGCCTCGGCAACATGGAGAGCTATTTACCAGGGGAGCAAGGTACTCAAAGCAGGTCTCATCAGGCGGATCGGTGATGGCCAAAGAACAGAAATATGGCTTGACCAGTTGATCGATGGTACCCCAACAATGAAGCCGTTGTGCAGATTGTTTGATGAGCCGGTCCAGTTAGTGTCAGATCTCATTATTGGAGCCTCTGGAGAATGGGATGTGGAACTGGTGCGTAAGATGTTTATTGCACCAGACGCTGCTGCAATCTTGAAGATGCCAAGACCAAGAGTTCAGGTTACAGATTTTTGGGCTTGGGCATGGGAGCAGTCGGGAGCCTTCACAGTACGTACTGCATACAAAATGCTACTGGAGCAAAAAGCAGCCCGTCAAGTAATACCAAGCTCCAGTTCGCATGGAGAGGATTGCTGGAGAGCTCTTTGGAAACTACTAGTGCAACCAAAGATAGGATTTTTTTGGTGGAGGGTTCTGAAGAAGTTCGTACCTGTCCACGGTGAGATGAAGAGAAGGCATATTAGGGAAGATGCCATATGCCTGATGTGTAGCAGTGATGATGAATCGTTGTTTCATGCGCTGGTTCAATGCGATCATGCTATCTTATTTTAGGAGGAAGCACATGATTTCTTCGGATTCAAATTACCAAGGTTACACCCTGTAACTTGGTCTAGAGATATACTGGACCACAGTTTTATGGCCAAGGAGAGTGCAGCAATTACAGTTTCAGTCATGTGGGCGATTTGGACCGACCGTAATAAGTATACTCACAAGGAGGTTCAGTATCAGCCACGCAGATCCACTAGTGCAGAACCGGGCAATAGCACTGGTTCGTAAGGCCCTTTAGTGCCGGTTCCATAACCGGCACTAAAGTGTGGGCACTAAAGGCCCTCTCCTTTAGTACCGGTTCAACACGATCCGGTGCTAAAGGGCAACCACGTGGCACGAGCCAGCTCCGGGGGCTGGGAGCCCAAGGTTTGGGGGGTTTTTGGTTTGATGATTTCTTTTTCATTTAATTTTGTGTTTTCCATTTAATTCTTTTTCGTTTCTTTGGTATTTTACGATACTACAAAGGCCTGAGGCGTAAGACGTGCAATAGGCCCACAAAGGCATGCTTAGAGAGGAGCTCGACACGGTAGCCACGACGGGCTTATAAACCGTGCGAACTCCTCTCAACTAGCAAGGTGGGATTAAATATTGTGCATCATGGTGGTAATAAGACTTTTAGTACCGGTTGATGGCTCCAACCGATACTAAAGGGGGGGGGGGGTGTCTTTAGTACCGGTTGGAGCCATCAACCGGTACTAAAGGCCACCACCTCTTTAGTACCGATTCGTGACACGAACCGATACTAAAAGTTCGCCACGAACCGGTACTAATGAGAACGGCCCGGCTAGCCGTTGGAACCGGCACTAATGTACACATTAGTGCCGGCTCAAATTCAAACCGGCACTAATGTGCTTCACGTTTAACCCTTTTTCTACTAGTGATCCATGGAGCTTATTAAGGAGCTCATCCATAGCCTTGATTGATATGCCTCAAACCTCAAACGCCTATATCTAAAGTGGTGGTGCGGCATAGATGGCAAGCACCAGTTGTTGGCTGGGTTAAAACAAACATTGATATTGCTGTGGACAGAAGTAATGCTTGCTCAGGTGTCGGCATAGTGATGAGGGATCACAATGGCCTTTTCCAGCGGGCCAAATGCATTAGATATCCAGTTCCGTATGACCCTTATACTATCGAGCTGACTGCTTGTAGGGATGCAATGGTGTTAGTGTTAGCCAGAGAATATAATGTTCAACAGGTAATCATCGAAACTGATTGCCAGATGGTTTCCTTGGCATGGAAGCAGAATGATGATCGCTCGGTGGGGAGCACCATAATCAGGGAGATGCGCACATATCTCCCAAATTTTCAGGGATTTGAGTTGCGGTGGACTGAAAGGAAGGCAAGTGTGCTAGAGCAACCCCGTCAATAGGACGAGACTTGCCTGCTCCCCGCGTGTATGTGGGAGCACGGATGGGAGCATGGGAAGGGAGCAGGCAAGCCGGATCCCCGTCAATAGACTCTTTTTCTGTAATCCCTGATTTTCTGATTGATATTGTACAATCGGACATGATCCGACATAATGAATAAAATGCCACGAGGGCGGTTCTAAAAAAAAAGAAAAAACAGAGGTAAGGATTGTGGTTGAAGAAGAAGAGGCGGATCGGCGCTGTCCATGCATCCGAACGCGCCCCCGAACGGGCCAGATTTGGCGACTCTTATGGATGCTCTTACTGCAATGAGACCTCCCGCTCTCCATCATTCATTCAAGCCTTGCTCAAAAGAAAAAAAACATTCATTCAAGTTTAACGGGGTCTCGGCCCCTGCTGTTGCTAGGACGGCGACGACGAAGCAGGTGTCAGGGTCCACGAAACAGAGCTATTGCTACGACGGCGGCGACGAAGGCCAGACTTCTCCTTCCTGCTCTATTGACGTTCCCGTGGGAGTACTTAGGCGTCGGAGTGGCCTTGGATCCGGACCCTGCATCAGATCCAGAGGCAGAAAATGGCGTTCCGATTAGCTCACCGCCATGCGCTCCGATCAGCGTCACGGGCCTATTCCAAAATGTTGGCAGGAGGTTATGCTGCACGTACCTGCAGGGGTAGCGTCCGGATCGTAGGGCGTCGCCGGAGAAGACATCGGAACACCCATGGCTGCACGAATGTATGACGTTATTTTCTACTCGTGCTGTTGTTCGTACTTGCGCAATGTGAACTTACAGTCGCACTGGCTGGCGGGCGGGGCCTGGACCCTGCACGCCGCCGGCATCTGCAGCGCGCGGGCGCCGTCCAGGGCGACGCCGAGCGTGGCCGCCGTGCCGCCGAGCACCGCGCAGAGGCACCGGGGGCTGGAGCGCAGCACGCCGGACACCGCCGCGCAGCACGGCTCCCCGGGCGCCGTCGCGTTGCCCGACATGTAGCTCATGCACGGAGACAGGCTCACGAGCTCCGGCATGCATCCGGAGCCCCCGCTGACCTCCGAGGGCGCCGGCGCCTCGGCCTGCCCCGCGCACCGGCACGCTATCAACGCGGCCGCCACGGCCAGGACAAGGCCGAGCGCCGAGACGCCGTGATGACCCGCTCCCATTGGACTTGATGTAATTATTTCTTGCACGGACAGTTCTCTGTTTTGCAGCAAGCAGTCCCGTATTTGACACTGATAGACCATGGGGTCCATGGAAGCAGTTGGTTAGGTTGGTCGCGCCATTGTTCGGTCAACTTCTCGCCAAATCTTTGGACTTCGCTTTCATGGCGAGTCAGTCAGAGTCTCCAAGACAGAGAGAGCAGTGCACCTGCAAACCTTGCCGATTCAGCTGGTCATGGGCCCAATCCTAGCTACCCGACGTCCTGATCACCTAAACGCATCAGCACAAGCGGTTCGGGCAACCACCATGGCCAAACGCTCATCTACCACCTGAAACATTCTTAACCACACTAGTGTACACACACGACACGAGAGCCGCTATCACCCACCTGCATATATAAGTAGCGGAACCGCCCGGGATTCTTCACAGTTTAATTTGCTCATTCAAAAACTGCGGTGCATTTCAGTTGTATGATCAGGCTATGACACGTGACGGTGCGATGGGCGCGGCGGCGGCGACGGTGCTGGCGCTGGCCGTGGCCGTGGCGGTGCTGCCGGCGGCGGTGTCGGGGCAGGCGGGGGTGGCGACGTCGTGCACGGCGTCGCTGATCAGCACGTTCACGCCGTGCCTCAACTTCGTGACGGGGAGCACCAACGGCGGGGGCTCGCCGACGCTGCAGTGCTGCAGGGCGGTGGCCGGGTGGTCCGCACCGGCGCCGACTGCGCCTGCCTCATCCTCACCGGCAACGTGCCCTTCGGCCTCCCCATCAACCGCACCCTCGCCATCTCCCTCCCCAGGGTCTGCAAGTCGCTCTCCGTCCCGCTCGTCTGCAGAGGTCCGTGTCTACTTCCAACAGTTTGTTTTCAGTTTTTTTACTGCACAATTTGAACCCTGATTAACCAAGCAAGTTCTTGTCTGTCGCATTCTTGTGATCTGCAGACACAGCGACGCAAATCCCAGCTCCAGGTAACTTTAATGTTCCTTCATTTACCTGAACACTGCCATAGTACTGCCGGGTGTACATTACTGAGGTTAATTAACACTGAACCATGAACTTGCAGGGCCAATTGCATTTGCTCCGGCACTGCCCCCTCTGCGTAAGTATCTTCAACGATCCTCTGCTCCTACCGTACCGAAGTTGCAAATTAATTTGTTGGTCTGAACAAACGTTTTGCAATTCTGCAGCAGCGTTACCGCCGGAGTCGTCGGTGGATGAGACGGCGACACCGCCGGCGGTGGAATCGCCGCCGGTCATGCAGGGGCAGAGGCCGGTGGTGGTGCCCAGCTCCGCGTGGAGGGGCGCCCGTGCTCCCTCCGTTCTGCTGCTTGTGGTTGCATCCATTTTGGCTCTGGTTACGTAGGTTGTACACGTGGACTTGTAGGATGCTCATCGCCGAGACAATCAATGGCTGGTTTTCGCCGCAAAGAAAAGAAGTGATGTTACTGTGTTTCTGGCTTTGGGCTCACCCGTGTAAGAAAATTTTCCGTGTGGGATCAATATGATGTGATTATGGAACACGGTCATTTCTTGAATGTCCAATGCTACCTATTTCTGTAATTATATCAGGGTGGTTGAACAAAAAGCAATGGCTGGGGAAGTGCCTTTCTAAGCTCGAGCTCAAATGAGCTCGGTATGAACAATAAAATCCAAAAGAATAATTATTTTTCCTGGAAACTTATGAAATATTTTTTTAACAAACATAAAAAGTTCACATGAGTAAAATTTTCTGGATGGAATCACATTAGTGGAGGTGTGGGCAAAAACATGTCAGATGTATGAGGTGTGGGCAAAAAAAAACCTCCACGGATGTGATTCAAATCATGAAATTTTGCACACTAATTACTCAATGTTTGTTGCTAATTCAGATTTTTTTTGTGTGAATTTTTCCAGTTCATCCAAGTTCAGATTGTCTGCGTCCCAACAGCAGCATCTACGTCGTTGTGTCATCGGATTTAGATCTGGAAAGCACATCTTTCCAAAACAAAAAAGATAAAATGTCATTTACTTGTTTTGTCCTAAATAATAGGGTTAACTTGTTCAAAGTTTCAAACATGCATGAACATGGCATAAACAGATCATTGGATTTTTCTGATATAACTTTTCTTCATGTGCGTTATGGTTTAGTTTCTATAATTTTTTAATTTTTAGAATATTTTCTGAAACAAATAAGTCATTTCTGATTCATCCAAAAATCCAGAAAATATTCATATATAACTTTTCTTCATGTGAGTTATGGTTTAATTTCTATAATTTTTTAATTTTTAGTATATTTTCTAAAACAAATAAGTTTTTTTTACGCTGCTACGGCGGGCAAAAGCCGGCCTGAACAATTTTCATTTTCAAAACCAAGATCAAGATACAAACACAACGGCTACAACAAGTAGCACCCAACCCACAAGAAAGGGACAAGGAACAACAGAAGAAGAACCAGAAGCAAGCTACAACAAGCAGCCAACACCAAGAACTTAGCATCTATCATCAGTAGGTAGACCGAGAAGAGCAGGAACTAGCATTGTTGGATCGACGAAAGGAGATCCGACACCGAGAAGATGCCGAGGAGAAGTCGCCCCGCTGCCCTGCGATCACTCATCACTTTGAAGAACTAGGAGAGTTGCAACCACCGTCGAAGGGTTTCCCATTGCCTAGCCACGCCATGACAGAGAGGGTCACCGACCGTGTCAAGGGCAATGTTCCGCCGAGACAGCCCTGCACCTCCTTCCTCGAGCCACATCACGGCCTCCATCACAGAGCAGAGAGAGCCGTAACACTATGCGAGACAACAAAACCTCAAGCGACGTCGAAGGGCACCAAACTCCGAGTCGTCACCGCCGCCACGAGCCCCCAAGAGAGAGGTCGACCAACAGCCCCAAGATGACCAAGGCAAAGGCTGCCGCCACATATCACTTCCCCCGCCGCCACCAAGCAGACCAACAGACCAACAACGCTCCAACCGAGACACCAAGCAACCCACGACGGATCCATGGCTCCAAGACTATGCCCCCAAGGGGGAAACGACATCAAAGATGGCGTCATCGTCCAATCCAAGGAAGGATTTTAGGCTTTCACCCGGAGCACATCAAGAACAGGCTATGAAGCTTCACAATGATGCCTTCAAGAAGGGAAGTGGCGCTCGAGGGCGTCACCATCATCTCTCGCCAACAAGGTCGCAGAGGCCTTCGCTGAAGCTTCGCACCGCACCTCACCGCCCGCACATAGGACGCCGAGTCCGCAAGCACATGAGCGCAAGATCTCACCTCCCCTGTCGGACCACGGAAGCGTCCTCGCCGTGTCCAAAGGAGCCCCACGACGCCCTTGCTCACCATGAGCACCGCCGCCGGCGATGGAGGGGGATCAATCGAGCCGCAACACCGCACCAAAGACGACGATGTAACCAGATTCAGGTTTCTATCACCGCAGCAGCAGAGACCAACCACCGCCCGACCACACTCGCTGCCGCCATCCACCGCCGCCTATAGCCTCCGCCACCAACCTCTCGCCGAACGCCCACGCCTAGGGCGCCAGATTGGACGTGGCTAACAAAGAATCACGGAGGTTCGACCACCCAAGAGAGGGCGATCACCTCCGAGCAAGCCGCTACCACCCCAGTCCGCCGCCCTCCACTCCGCCTGACCAAGCTGCCACAAGACACCACCTCCCTCGCCGCCACATCGCCAAGACGCCAAGACGTAGGCACCACATCCAGCCACCTCGCGCCGGCCGAGAGTTGTTGCCGCCGCCGCCCCGGATCCAGCGAAGCTTTGCCGGCCGAGCCTCTGGCGGCAGCGGGCGGCGAGACGATGGAGGGCTAGGCGAGAGGCGGCGCGCTTAGGTTTTTCGCCCAGTCGCCAGGGGAGGCGGCGAGCGGGGGGGGGGGGAAACGAAGAGCCTCTAAAACAAATAAGTCATTTCTTATTCATCCAAAAATCTAGAAAATACTCTTTTTTGTTACTCATAGCGAGGCTAGCCAGTGTCTATGACTGCTGGGGCCAGTCAACATGCATGTCAGCAGTCAAAATTAACCAGTGGAGCCACCGGGTATATACTAATCGTAACAAAAAATAATCTAATCTTGGGTTATTAGCAGTGGGGCTCCCCTTGGCGTTTACCTAGGGGTTAACTAACTAGGTTAGTAGTGCTAATTAACAGGCCACCCTATGACCACGATCCAACGCGCCGCACCACCATCTTTCCGGCAACCCCAGCCATGTGTCCAGCCGTCGCCGGAAACGACTGGACGGGCAACACCGCCGTGCTCCGGTTCTCGTCAGATTGGTAGTACATGCTATCCATCACGCCTAAGAGCAACTCCCTAGGAGAGTCGCTATATGGTACTTTCTTTATTTATTTTTAAAAGATCTTGAAGACATTTCAGACAATATGCAAAACAACCTATTTTAAATTGTCTGAAACGACTTACAAAAATGAACAGGGGAATATAAAAAATTATGGATATGGAGGTTACGCAGCCAAAACGCAAACTCGGATTCCTGAAAAGGCAGCATCCATATTTTTCTTTGATGTATATCTCGCTTGTCATTGATTAGTATGGTTCTTATCCAATAATAATAAAAAATAGAACATAGAACATACCCCCTTCCGTCGCATAATATAAGATCGTTTGGCAAGCTAAAACAGCTTGCAAAATGATCTTATATTATAAAACGGAGGGAGTAATTGATTCAACTTGACTTTATTTTTTATATTATGGAACGGAGGGAGAAATTAGTCACAGTATGACTTACATTGATGAAACATCTAATACACGCTAAAACATGTTGACATGATGAAACATTAGTGGCAATGTGACTTTTATTGATGAAACATCTAAAACACGTTGACATAGGGTTGACCATTGTTAGATGAATCTCTCGGGATAATTCCGGCCTTTGGGGTGGGGGTGGGGGTGGGGGGCTAATCTCAGCAAATTTGGGCCCATATTATCAATGTCAGATGCCATAAATATACTGTCCCTAGTATGTGGTGTATAATTAGCGGGCCTCGTATCACACATGTCCGCCCGCTACCGGTAAGTTTGGCCCACAGGCAAGCTGAGACTAGTCATAACAGTGGCGAGTAGGCCGAGTCATCCACCATTGGTATCCGACCAGATTACGATTGTGCATGTTTGCCACTGATATGCCTCCATCTATAAGCAGTTTCCTAGCAGTGCATCTTTTGGCATAGTTCGACGACTTCTCAACTTCAGATTCAAAGTGCTGGCTTCGGTGATGCAAAGTTCCAGTCGTGACATCGAGCATGGTTCATGGTGCGTCGTCGATGTGTGAGGAGAAAGATGTCGTTGGCTTCTCTAAGGATCCAATTGTAATTTCTATTTTCTTTTCAAGTTGCCTTATGGGGATTGTATTCTTTAAATACGGTTCAGGTGGTTGGAATATGTATGAGAATGTCACTATAATCAGTACAATGAAGTCATTAGTGACATAAGCAAGCAGACAAGTCAAACTTTTTGAATATCACCCACGTATTCACGATCCGAACCAAGGGGGAGGAACTAAAATAAAGATTTGCATAGGTGAACGCAACATCTATGGTCTTGGCATAGATAACTTTGTAGTATGTGACCCTAAAAATATTGTAGTATGTGACCCTAAAAAAATTGTAGTATGTGGGGCATGTGAAGCCTACATATAGGATTTTGTTTTTGATGGAATTCTGAACGGATCGATGGAAACCAAGATAGTTAAGACTAATTTTGTGCCCGCAAAAGAAAGTTAAGACTAATTTTGAACAGATTTGCATTACAAAATATTATTTTGTTTATCGTTCCAAGTGTGCCAAAAATGCGGAAACGCCCAAAATGTACAAACTGCAGTGTTTTCTATGAGCAAGTACTCCCTCTGTCTACTTATTTAGCAACCGTGAGAGGGCTCCGCCTCCTCCTCCTCCTCCAAGAAAGTCAGGGTTCGTGCCTCTCGTCGGCGCCGGCGCAGGTCCGCCTCGTCTCCGGTGGCCCTAGGGCCATGGAGGCGCGGTGGATCCTGGCAAGGGCCGGCGGGAGGGCTTCGTTTTTAGTTTTTTTTTCAATCTTGTTAGGGTTTGTGTCCTACTCAGGAAGGCGAGACGACGGCAGCTCCCTGAAGATGGAATAAAGGTCTCCCCGTCTAGCCCTCGTTCCGGCGGTGCGTCTAGCATCGTTGGTAGGCGTGTGGAGGTGTGTCTCCGGCAGATCTATCTTTGGTGGATTTGCTCGGATCTCGTCGTTGTTCATCTACGTTCATGCGTCTTCGGTTTGGATCCTTCCGATCTACGTTATTTTTCATCGGCGGTTCTTTGTTACAGGTCTTTGGTCTGTGGGGCCTTAGCACGACGACTTCCCGACCGCTCTACTACAACAAGTTGTGCCCGGCTCCGGCGATGAAGGGCGATGACGGCGCGCCTTTGGCTCGCTTCGGTGCTTGTAGTCGTCGCTAGGTGGTCTACGAATCTGGATGTAATTTTTATTTCTGGTATTCGTTGTACTGCCATGATTGAAGATGAATAGATTGGAAGTTTTTCCGCAAAAAAAAAAAACTCCCTCTGTCCCAAAATAATTGTTTCAGCTTTGTAGTAACTTTAGTACAAAGTTATACTAAGATTAACATACTTATTTTGAGACAAAGGAAGTATTTCATAATCTCCCTAACATGTGTCGCTTTCTAGCCAAAACAGGTGTTTACGTTTGTAGATATTGTCTACATGTATTGTCCAAGCTCACTGAATGATCCATATAATTCATGACAATTCCATTCGATGACGATCTCCGAAGAAAATGGCGGTCACACTTTTTAAGCCACAACAACAGTGAACATTGCTGCATATACTTTGCGGTCTAAAACTGAATTATCGCGATGAATGTTTTTTCCACATCAATTATGTTTGCTTGGGGAACATTGCCACGACAGAGAGTAGATTTTTCTGTCGTTGAGTCAAGCAGACAGTGACAAATTGATTTGTAAAAATAATAATAATTATTATGATACATCGAAAAATTCAGATAGAGTGGATTTATCTTCTGTCAACGTTGTAGTAGTATATTCTAGTAAGATCCATCGAGCAGGTGATGCAAACCTCTGTTCAAACCCTTGCATGCCAAGGTACCAAAATCTTCAACGCCAGTCCACAAGCCTCTGTTCTGGGAGATGGAGATCACAAGCTTCTGTATGAAACAAGTTTGACGCATGGTGATTTAATTGTCTAAAAATATATTCAATATTAGTCTTGTTTTAAAAATCTCGGCAGTAAAAACACAATTGTAGAAACAGAATGTAAATCAAACTTTTAATTCATTATATACATTAGAACAATTTATTTGAATGTAACAGCGAGTGGAGAATACCATGTAGATGTATGTAGGTGGTCTCACACAGGAAAAAGGACCCGTGCATGATAGAAAATCCAATCACTATCAGCCACGGGAGGTCCCGTGCATGAGAGAGCCCTTGATTTTGCTTAGAGATTAGATGCCAGGCGCGTTGATTGAGCTAGTACTTTCTTAGATATTTTCTGACCACATGCAAGCACATTGTACCAGCTATGTTCCACCTTCGCATACTTTTTCATTTTATTTTCAAGGTTAAATCTAATTCATTTTTAAACCAAAAATATAACTTATGACCTGTTTGCATTTTTGTGTTTATGATGATGAGAACTTCAAAACGAGACCACTTTTGAATGTACTTTAATAGGTTTTAAAATTGTGATTCCAGCGGAACACAATGAGCCATAATAAAACAATAAAGTATTTTTAGGAAATAGAATAAACGTTATTGAATATTTCGCATGAAATTAATAAATTTGTATGAAACGAGTTTGATGCATGGTGATTTAATTGTCTAAAAATATATTCAATATTAGTCTTGTTTTAAAGATCTCAGCAGTAAAAACACAATTGTGCAAACAGAATGTAAATCAAACTTTTATTTTTTTATATACATTAGAACAATTTATCTGAATGTAACTTAGTGAGTGGAGAATACCATGTAGATGTATGTATGTGGTCCCACACAAAAAAAAAAACGGTGGATGCATGCACGAGAGGTCCCGGTAGAAAATCCACTCTCCAAGTCGGAAGCCACTTCTCCCGTCCGCCTTCCTCGTTGCTTCCATCAGACAACGAGAGCCCAAACTTTTACGTATGACTTTATAAATAGTCCTCTGCACGGTGGAGGCGGACGTTTGGTCTATGGGGGACATATGTCCCCGGTATCCACAGCGTGCGCAGGTGCCTCATGATCGGTAGCTAAAGTAACAAATATGGATATACGGTGAGCTAGCTGGGATGGTAAAACAATTATATGCTGCTACAACAGTGTGATACAGACAGCAGTACAGGCTGGAACAGGATCTTCAGCAGTGTATTGAGTTATTGACGTAGTCCATTCCGACATCAGATAAATGCCACTCTACTGAAACACGCCTTATTCTGTTCAAAGGTGGCTCATGTCAGAACCTGTCGTTCGGCAATGTGGACGACTGGACGTTGGTAAGCCGCAGGGTACTTTTAATATGCCAGTCTAGTTTTATTTGCGTAATTAATCAGTCCTAATTTGGTTAAGATAGACACATGATTATGATGAACAATTTTTGTTGTTGTTCCAAGCAGTCCATGTGAAAATAAAAGTTATCAACATTTTTTAATGTGTTTCGGTGGCTAGATTATGCTGTTTTTTTATGGAACGATCTTAGTCTCACGCATGGTATTCTTGGCTTGGTTAAGCACAAGTACTCCCTCCGGTCAAAATTAATTGACGCAATTACGGTTGGTTTTATTTTGTTCCACGAAAAATATTATGAAAGTTAATCCACCAAAATTATTTTTTATCCTAAAGTTTTTGGATATATATTCCAAAAATAAATATTCCCCTCGCAAAAAAAGAAAAATAAATATCCAAATATCCAAAAATTGTTCATTTAAAGTATATACATCTTATATGGGACTCGTTTGTACTCCCTCCGTCCATAATGTAAGACGTGCTAGCTTGCAAAAGCGTCTTATATTATGGGACGGAGGGAGTGGTAATTATGAAAAAAGTCAAAAAAACTGAAACTTTTTTTGAAATAAACTTGACCTTCTTTCGTACTCATATAAATAGTTTCATGAAGGAAAAACTACCGTTGACTTCAGTGCAAAAAAATTAAAGGACAAAAAGTGTGAGTAGTAACTTGTATATAGTTGATTTTGTTTCGTTCTGCCAAAAATATCATGGAATTTATTCCGCAAAAAATATTTTGTTATCCCAATTTTTTTTTGGATATGTATATTCAAATTGTATATACACCTGATATGGGAAATTTTTTTAGTAACTACGGAAAAAGTCAAAAAAATCTGAAACTTTTTTTGAAATAAACTTGACCTTATTTTGTACCAGATGAAAAGTTTCACGAAGGAAATCTCAATCGACTTTTGTTCCACCAAGAATATCATGAAAGTTATTTCACCAAAAATATTTTGTTATCTCAAAAGTTTTTAATACATATATTCCAAAAAATAAATATTCAAATATTCAAAGAAAAATATTTAAAATAAGGCCTTTTTTAACAGTGCCGTCCCCTTCGTGGTGTCCCAATCAAGTTTTGCTTGGGAGGGGAAGAACAAAAGCATTGCCAGGCAGGATCGAGTTCTTAAATTATGTTATGCCACTAATCCAGTCATGTAACACATCCATGAATTAAGTCGGGCAATAATGTCTACAAAACAGGAGTGGTAATAAGACTTGGCTGCTTAGCGAATTGAGTCAGCGTGCATGTTGTAGTTAAGCCAGTAATCGAGACATGTAATACGCGCAGTCCCCAATGGGTAATTGGCATTGATGGACTGGATAAACTGTGTCCAGTTCCAGTAAGTAGAGGACAGGACCATAACCTGGAGCTAGCACGAGCAGAGGCCGAAAGTCTACGGCGCAGGTGGAGTGTATAAGATGCTTGGGCAGTTGGCAACTAGCAGACGCGTTCAGTGCGATGGAGGGGGCCATTAAACGTAGGAAGCTATACAGAGGAAAATGTCAAAATACATATAGCAGGGGGGCAGATCATGTCGCAATGAATGGTGAGATTCCGGGGATAGATGTCCCCGGGAACCATTGGGTATTTCCCTCTGCACGGCTATCTTCTTAATCACAACGAAGCTTGCGTGTGATCTGCATTTGTACTCCATCTGCTCCTCCACGCCGGCCGTAGTACTTTCCATCGGTCACGGGACGCGGCTAGCTCACCAGCCATGGCTGTCCCCGACGAGCCGCTGCACATCCTCTTCTTCCCGTTCCTGGCCTCCGGCCACCTCATTCCGATCGCCGACATGGCCGCGCTCTTCGCCGGCCGCGGCGTCAGGTGCACCATCCTCACCACGTCGGTCAACGCCGCTATCATCCGCTCTGCCGTCGACCGAGCCAACGACGCCTTCGCCGGCACCGGCTCCCCGGCCATCGACATCGCGGTCGTGCCTTTCCCCGACGTCGGGCTCCCGCCGGGCGTCGAGAACGGCACGGCCCTCACGTCCCAGGACGACCGCGACAAGTTCTACCACGCGGTCAGGCTTCTCCGGGAGCCCTTCGACCGGTTCCTGGCCAACCACCGCACCGACGCCGTCGTGTCCGACAGCTTCTTCCACTGGTCCGTCGACGCCGCCGCGGAGCACGGAGTCCCGCGCATCGCCTTCCTCGGCAGCAGCATGTTCGCGCGCTCCTGCAGCGACAGCATGCTGCGGCACAACCCGCTGGAGAACGCCCCCGACGACCCCGACGCCCTCGTTTTGCTGCCGGGGCTGCCGCACCGCGTCGAGCTGAGGCGAAGCCAGATGATGGACCCGGCAAAGAAGCCGTGGCACTGGGAGTTCTCCAAGAGCGTGAACGCCGCCGACCAGAGGAGCTTCGGCGAGGTGTTCAACAGCTTCCACGAGCTTGAGCCGGATTACGTCGAGCACTTCCACAAGACGCTCGCCCGGCGCGTGTGGCTCGTCGGGCCGGTGGCTCTCGCTAGCAAGGACATGGCTGTGAGAGGCACCGACGCGCCCTCGCCGGACGCGGACAGCTGCATCCGGTGGCTGGACGCGAAGCCAGCCGGCTCGGTGGTGTACGTCTCCTTCGGCACACTAACCAAGTTCGCACCGGCGGAGCTGCACCAGCTCGCCCGCGCCCTCGACCTCTCAGGCGTGAACTTCGTGTGGGTGATCGGCGCCGCCACAGGCCAAGACTCTGCTGAATGGATGCCTGAAGGCTTCGCCGAGCTCATAGCGCGCGGCGACCGCGGCTTTATGGTCCGAGGCTGGGCGCCGCAGATGCTGATCCTGAGCCACGCCGCCCTCGGCGGGTTCGTGACGCACTGCGGCTGGAACTCTGTGCTGGAGGCCATGAGCGCCGGCGTGCCGATGGTGACGTGGCCCCGGTACGCGGACCAGTTCAACAACGAGAAGCTCGTGGTGGAGCTGCTCAAGGTGGGCGTCAGCATCGGCGCCAAGGACTACGCGTCGGTCGTCGAGGCCCACGAGGTTATCGCGGGCGAGGTGATCGCCGAGTCCATTCAGAGGTTGATGGAGAGCGACGCCATCCATAAGAAGGCCAAGGACCTCGCTCTGAAGGCAAGGAGCGCGGTGGAGAAAGGAGGATCCTCGTACGATGACGTTGGCCGGCTGATGGACGAGCTGACGGCCCGCCGGAGCTCCGTCAAGGTTGGAGAAGACATCCAGGCCAACTGATTAGTATTGGTCCGACGCAGTGGCGGAGCTTCACTGACATAACACTGGGCAACAGGCAAATTATGAAAGTTTGGAGGTGCCAAATGAGAATAGTTTCTTCCATCTATACACATAGCTGTGTTTGAGGGCAGCTTTGGGCTTTCCTTTTGGCTGGTTAATGGCCCCTAGATCCGATGGCGATCTTTGCTGCGACAGCCATGACCCATGGAGTCTTGTTTTTCTTGGGCAAACTTGCTGCCTTTATTATTGGGCGCTAATAAGAGCATCTCCAACAGCCGCATAAAAATTCCGCGCTCAATATACATTATAAGCCATCAGAAGACTTTTTAAAGCACCGGATCAACTTTGCTTTAGCAGGTGCCCAAAAACGCGCGCCCAAAAAACAGATAGTGCAAATTGTGAAGCGCGCGCAATCCGGCGCCCCAAATATGCTGCGCGCGATAGCGTTTTTCAGCACACGCGCAGAAACTTTTAGCGTTACAGCTTCTGCTGGAGCTGTCCGGCGCAAAAAAAAAAAAAACAAACTTTTAGCGCGCGGAGCTCTTTTTGGGCGTCTGTTGGAGATGCTCTAAGTACCACATGTTCGGCCTGGGCACCTCCCAGACTGAACTTTCAGCACCCCATGTTCGGCCTGGGCACCTCCCAGACTTAACTATCAGCACCACATGTTCGGCCTGGGCACCTCCCAGACTGAACTATCAGCACCACATGTTCGGCCTGGGCACCTCCCAGACTTAACGATTGTTCGGTACGATGGGATCGATCCTTCGAACGTATTCGTTCGGCAGGGGGACCACAGTCCTAACGCCTCCCGACACCGTGTCTTTTCCAAGTAAAAATCAAAAAAGGAATAAAAAGCTCGCTAGTAATGAATTAAATGAAAAGCCCAGATTTTGGTTTCTTTGTGACAAATAAAAGCCCAGATTTTGCTCAGCTACGAAGAAATGCCATCAACTTTAATAGCAGAAAAATGGAAATTCCAAAAAATTGCCATTTGAGTCTGACCAATCTATTTATAATTTTCCATGATATTTTTTTTTACAATGGCAAGGTTTATAAAAAACATTTTGATTCCCTAGTGAAAGCATGGACAATCTGCCATGACAAAAAATCAAAATTGCCATGGCTAAAATATGTTTGGAAAATGACATGGCGATTTTCCATTTGTGTCCAACACCAAAAATTGCCAAGGAATTTTTGAAAACACAATCCATGTGTGTCCAGCATCAGTTTTGCCATGGCGAACTTCAGAAACACCATGCGTGTGTGTCCATCAAAGTTGCACAAACAAAAAAGGCTGATCAAGTTAGCACAAAACCTATCCAAATCATGGCAACAATGCCATGGGAGATTTTTTTTTAAAGTGGGTCACAAATTTGCATGGAAAAAATCATCAGTTGATGTTGTGTTGTTGCAAACTTTTCTGGAATTGCCATGGAAACAATATTATGTTCAGAAAATGTCATGGCAAAAGAAACATAATGAATAAAAATGAAAATTACACAGACTATATTTGCCCATCTATGTTAAGAAAAATTTGCCATGACAATAAAAATTAACTTGCCATGGAAGTTAATTAAAATTGTTGTGTTTTGAATGAGGAATTTGTCGTGTGTGAGAAAAAACACAAAAAGTTGAAAATCAAGTATGAAAACAAGAAAATTGCCATGGCATATTCATATAAAAAATTGCCATGGCAGATTCACATCAAGAATTGCCGTGTTTTGTATGAGGAATTTGCCGTGTGTGAGAAAAACACGAAAAGTTGAAAATCAAGTATGAACAAGAAAATTGCCATGGAAAATTCATATCAAAACTTGCCACAGCCAAATTCATGTAAACTAAATTTGCCACGATCAATAAACTAAATTTGCCATGGTTAAGTAAGAAAAAAAACATAAAGATTCCATGGGAGTGTTGCAAAAATACCTAAATTTGCCATGTTTAGAATACCAAAAATGTTGTGAATTTACCATGTGAATTTAGAAAAATATTTCTAAGTTTGCCATGGGTAGAAAAAAACTTGAAATGTGAACAATACAAGAAAGAAAATTAAAACTGTCATTCGACAAGTTTTAAATATTGTCGCGTGAACATTCCCCATGCATTTTGCCATGGTATAATTAAATTATTTTGCCATGTTTGAAAACTTGCCATAGTGCTAAATTTGTGTAGCCACCTCTAAAATAGTTTACGTGTTAAAACATTTATACAATTTGCCATGGATGATTGAAAGCAAAGTGCTGTGAGTTGGCATGTGCGAATATAAGAATTCGCCATGTGCAAAGATAATAGTTTGCCATGTTATGAAACATGCACATAAAAATGGCATTAACCATGGACCTATATAGAAAATCTAAGTAAAAACATGGCAAATTTGCCATGGAGTGAAACCCAATTGCACCATTGTAAGCATGGCAAATTTTCCATTGGGCTTAAACCCAATTGCACCATTGTAACCATGGAAAAGTTGCCATGTTCTACTCAAATAGCCATGTCCAACATTTCCAACAAAACTTTCCATCTTCCACGCAACATCATGTTTCTACTTTAAAGAATAGCCATGTCCAACATTTTCAACAAAATTGCCATGCTCTACTAAATGTGTACCCATGACAACATTGCCTCTAAACCTAAGTCCAATCCAATAGCACAAAATCACAGCCTCCGGTAGCCAAAATGCGCAAAAGAAAAGGACAGCCTCCATTACACAAGTTTGCCATGGAATGTGAATTTTGACGTCATATTTAAAGAAAAGCTAAAATTTGCCATGGCAAAAATTGGAGACATGCCAAAATGTTATGATTCATTGATGGCAAATCATACAAATAAGTGTAATGTACACCAATGACAATTTAGAGAATTAGAATGTCGTCGGCATAAAGTCCCACATCTAACCATGGCCTATGGGATTGGTGCCCATGAAAAATCAGTATTCCCTGATATGAACTGAAGGGGATCAAAGGAGATAATGAAGTGTGGCTCACTGAGGTGCAGTGTCGGCCATGGTCCATGTAATACAATTGTCATGTTCCATAAAGTACATTTTCCATGATCCATTAAACAAAAATGCTGTGGTCCAAACAAAAGTGATTTTGGCCATGTTGCGAACAAAAGAAATTTCCATGCTCCGTGAACTACATTTGCCATACCCTCCTAGAACTTAAATTTCCATGTTACCAAAATAACATGGCAACATTGTCGGGGGGATAAACCCCGGGTAGCTTCATCCACTCTAAACAACATTTCAAGATATCGGGGCAAGCCAAGCCCCTCAGGCCGACAGGTCCCACCTCTCACGGCCGGCTCCCGGAGCCGGTTGGTGCCACGTAGCCGACCTCCAAAAGACGGCATGCTCCCAGAAGGCGGCGTGGGTACGGGTCGGCCTCTAGCAGGCGGCTCACCTCCTCCCTCGGAGTCTGAGCCCGACCAAGCGACAAGCTGGGGCATGGAAACAATGCGCCATGCCTCCCCCAAATCCCGGCATGCGTGGCTATAGTACGCGCCGCCAGGCGGCCGCCGACCCACCCGGCGTGGCACTGTAGCCATGGCACGCCCGACATGGCCTCCATCAGCACGGGCGACGCTACAGTGAAGAGCCGTAGCCATCGATAGGGCCGGTAGGCGGCGGGCCCCACCAGTCGGCCGGTTCCTCGGCAGCCGGCAGGGCCCACCAGAGGCGGGCCCCAGCAGCCGGCGGAGAACCCGACCGCCATAGAGACTGACAGCCAGGACCTATCATCCGACCACATTACCATTATACCCCTGGGGGGTTGGCCTATAAAACCCCCAGGCCTCACCCATGCAAAGGGTTCCAACCTCCTTCCACACACACCACAGCTAGGGAGAGAAGAGAGCTAGCCTTGCCCTTCTTCCTCCTCTAGCCAAACAGCTCTAGGAGCACCATTGTACTCTTTGTGATATAGTGATCATGCAGAGACCCTGCAGAGCAGGAGTAGGGGTTTCATCTCTCGGAGAGCCACGAACACAGGTACATCTCGTGCCCATCCGAGCTTGTGCTCACTCCCGCTTCCAGAACCCGACGACGTACTTCTGGCCCCATCCATGATAAGGCACCCCCTGGCATCTGACGTGAGATTACCACGACATTTGGCGCTACCGTGGGGCCATTCGTGACGTCGGTCGGAGACACGTTCTGGACGGAACCTTGTTCCTCTCCGGCGAGCATGTCGCGGCTGGTGCAAGCAGCGAACCCGATGAGCCAGCCTGCGCTAGCCTCAGCGCATCGTCTGCTGAGGAGGCCGCCTCCCCCGCGAGCGGCCTCGACGACCTCTTCGGCAAGCTCTCCCTCGTTGATGCGGCCACCACCGATGACTTCCTCAGCAAGTGGAGGTCGTCGATGATCCGCTCCCTCCTGACGCCTGCGACGCTCCTGTCGGCGCGTGATACGTCTCTAACGTATCTATAATTTTTTATTGTTCCATGCTGTTATATTATCATTCTTGGATGTTTTACAATCATTTTATAGTCATTTTATATCATTTTTTGGTACTAACCTATTGACACAGTGCCTAGTACCACTTGCCGTTTTCTGCATGTTTTATACATCGCAGGAAATCAATACCAAACAGAGTCCAAACGCAGCGAAACTTTTTGTGGATTTTTTTGGGCCAGAAGACATCCAGTGGGCCAGGAACGCACCTGAGGGGAGCTCCGAGGGGAGCACAACCCACTAGGGTGCGCCTGGGGGCCCAGGCGTGCCCCAGTTGGTTGTGCCCTCCTTGTTGGCCTCCCGCACCGCCTCTTTGCTCTATAAATACCCCAATATTCCAGAAACCCTAGGGGAGTCGACGGAAATCAATTCCAACTGCCGCGGAGTCCAGAAACACCAGATCCAATCTAGACACCATCTCGGAGGGGTTCATCATGTCCATTGGCGCCCCTCCGATGATGCGTGAGTAGTTCTTTGTAGACCTACGGGTCTGTAGTTAGTAGCTAGATGGCTTCCTTTCTGTCTCTCTTGATTATCAATACAATGGTCTCTTGGAGATCCATATGATGTAAGTCTTTTTGCGGTGTGTTTGTTCGGATCCGATGAACTTTGAGATTATGATCAGATCTATGTTTTTATCCATGAAAGATATTTGACTCTTCTTTGATCTCTTATATGCATGATTGATTATAGCCTTGTATTTCTTCTCCGATATTTGGGTTTTGTTTGGCCAACTTGATCTCTTTATCTTGCAATGGGTAGAGGTGCTTTGTGATGGGTTCGATCTTACGGTGCTTGATCCCAAAGGATGTAAAGGAAGCTTGACACGTATGTATCGTTGCTATTAAGGATAACAAGATGGGGTCTATTTCTACATAAATAGATCTTGTCTACATCATGTCATCGTTCTTATTGCATTACTCCATTTTTTCCTGAACTTAATACACTAGAGGCATACTGGATAGCGGTCGATGTGTGGAGTAATAGTAGTAGATGCAGGCAGGAGTCGGTCTACTAATCTTGGACGGGATGCCTATATAATGATCATTGCCTGGATATCGTATGATTATTTGAAGTTCTATCAATTGCCCAATAGTAACTGTTTTCCCGCCGTTTGCTATTTTTCTCGATAGAAGCCACTAGTGAAACCTACGGCCCGCGGGTCTCTTTTCATCATATTTGCCTTTGCAATCTATTTTCCTTTGCTTTTATTTTCAGATCTATTAAACCAAAAATACCAAAATACCTTGTTGCAATTTATTTGTTCCACGATCTATTTATCCTATCTACCACTTTTATCTCATGTTATTTGCCTATCTTGAGGCGCCGTACCCGAAAGGGATTGACAACCCCTTTAACACGTTGGGTTGCGAGTATTTGTTATTTGTGTGCAGGGGCTGTTTACGTGGTGTTAGGAGGTTCTCCTACTAGTTCGATATTCTTGGTCTCACCACTGAGGGAAATACCTACCGTCGCTATACTCCATCATCCCTTCCTCTTTGGGGAATACTGATGTAGTTCTAGCAGACATCACCGCGCCCAACGCCGGCACCATTGTGGAGGTGATGGTTATTGGCGACAGCCAAGACGCTGGTGGATCCAACCAGGATCCGCTGGAGGCGGCCATAGACGCCTTAGCGACTCCTGCTCGTGCTGATGCCAGCCAGGAGGAGCTGGAGGAGTTCCTAGCCAAGCTCTTCGACAATGCCACCAAGATGGCGGCGCTGAAGCCACTCAGCGCGAGATTGACCGCGTGGTCGGAGAGACGCCGGCTGCGGCTGAGCCTAGCCGGGCAGGTGCCATCTGGCAACGCGGCGCTGCGATCGCCAGCATGCTGGGAATCGGATGCCCCGTCTATGAAACCTCGGCGCAAAACATGTGTGCCGCCCAGGCGAACACAGACGAGCTCAAGCACCTAGAGGGCGAGGACCTGCACATCCAGATGGAGCGCCTCGAGGAGCTCATCAATGCTGCGAACGCGCAGCAAGACCTGGGCAACCGCATTGTGGGAGCCAGCCGACAGACCGACACCCACTTGCCCCGTCACGAGAATGGAGCGACCTCTCGGTCCCCTAGCGGCGGCAGCCGCGATCAGCGGGACCCGAAGCCTGCTGCCAGCAACAGTCGGCGCTCGCGCCGCATGATGGCGGACAGCCAACAAGTACTCCAGAACCCAGAGGCTCGGCGCCGGCCGGAGGAGCACCCGCCTCCTCCGAGGGAGAGGGATCCCACTCCACCGCCGCCGCCTGATCACCCGACGCTCAGTGGCCGGCTAGGCCCCCGCGAAGCAGTCGGCAAAAACGAAGCCCGTCGCCGGATCGATTTTTTGTCCAAAAAGATCATCTGCCGAATCGAATTGCTAGAAAAGACCCCCTTCAAGACAAATTGACAAAAAAGACCAGATGCACCATGGCGGCAGGTGCGCCAGCCGCCACAGGCGCTGCCAGCAGCCCCTGCCGCCACGGGAGCAGGCGGCAGCTCTGGCTTAACCGGTTTATTCGTCCGCGAAGCAGCTGCAACGGAACAGACTCGAGTGGTGGACCCTGCCGCCATGCAGCTAGACGACACCAACTCGTGTGCTCATGCCAGGTTGGGCCCTGCTGCCACGGTCCGAGGCGGTAGCCGCTGCGGCGCCCTGTACGCGGAGGCCATGCTGCTTTGGCCGTGGTATTGTTTAGTGTACGGTGAGCTGACGAGTCTGACCGATTTTTTGGCCGTTTTGGAGAAACAAACTCGTGATTAGCACAGAAATCAGTTGATCCATTAACCCAAGTACTAGTACTAGCAAGTTTCTTCCAAATTGATATGCATTTGAAAGGGTTCGAGTTGCCGTGTGGCCATACGCAGCGGCTGCCGCCTTGGGCCGTGGCGGCAGGGCCCACCTGGCCTGTCGCAACACGTGCAACAACAGTAGCTTCCGCCTTGCTGCGTGGCAGCTGGGCGCACCACTCCGGCACGTTTCGTTGCAGCTTGCACACGGACAAAATAACATGTTAAGCTTGGGCTGCTGAGGAAGTCCTGGATTAGGGGGTATCCGGACAGCCGGACTATATACTTTGTACGGACTGATGGAGCGTGAAGATACAAGACTCAAGACTCCGTCCCGTGTCCGGAGAGGACTCTCCTTTGCGTGGAAGACAAGCTTGGCGATCCAGATAGTATATTTCCTTCCTTGTAACCGACTCCATGTAAACCCTAGCCCTCTCTGGTGTCTATATAAACTGGAGAGGTTGGTCCTTAGAGGGACGATCACAATCATAATCATCATAGGCTAGCTTCTAGGGTTTAGCCTCTACGATCTCGTGGTAGATCAACTCTTGTACTACTCGTATCATCAATATCAATCAAGCAGGAAGTAGGGTTTTACCTCCATAGAGAGGGCCCGAAACTGGGTAAACATTGTGTCCCTTGCCTCCTGTTACCATTAGCCTAAGACGCATGCATCGGGACCCCCTACTCGAGATCCGCCGGTTTTGACACCGGCATTGGTGCTTTCATTGAGAGTTCCTCCGTGTCGCCACCGCAAGGCTCGATGGTCTGCCCTCGTTGTCAAGGACAACATCACCTCTGGGGGAGCACTGGCTGTAGGCCAAACTCTCCGACTAGGCGGCTTCATCATGACTGCCCCGTCGGCTGTCGCGCCAATGATGACCTCTCGGGTCATTACGCATAACCTTCACGTCGACTCGGAACTCGCCGAGCAGATGAATCCGATGGAGCTCTCCTCCCTTAATGAGCTCTTGGATCGCATCGCAGCTCTGGGAGTCACCACAGACTATGACCGGATTGGGCTTAAACCTGACCAAAGGGACATTAAATCCCCGCCGGCCACCCACGAGATAGCGGTAGTGGAGGAGCCACATACGGATTACCCCTCTATCTTGAGGACGAGTTATGTCCGGATCACCGAGCTCCCTGAGCCGGACACCCTCTCAAGGGAAGACATGACCCAGACCCCGGACCTAGAATCGGATATTGGGCCGAAGAAATTTGGCAGCACCCCGGATCCCGAGCTGTCAAGCCCGGAAGCTTCCCTGCCCCAGGGCGTTAGATCGAATCAAAATCCAGATTCATCTAGCCCCACCCACCCGTACTTAAACCCTCTCTCCCACATCAGACAAGAGCCCGAAGAGACAGTGCATCGTTACAGGGCCAGATTCCTCCTTGTGCTAAACAAGATCAAGGACTGACGTGAGGAGGATGCAGTCTCACTTTTCTGCAAAAACTGCACGAACAAAGGAATCCTTAATGCCATAAGTCGTCGTGACATAGCACACTTTGCTGACTTGGCAACCATAGTACATAAGTACTGTGTGATGGAAAGCACCTGGAAAACCCAAACAGAATTTTGGGACAATCCGGCTGTCACTAAAACCTCTGTCCGAGCTAAAAGGGCAAACTCTCGTAAGTCAACCAATCCAATCAACAAAAAACCAAAGCCCACCCCAGGGTGTGGAACCGTATTGGAAGAGTGGCTCAACGGGCCATGTAAACTCCACAGCACGCCGGACACTACACCAACACATAGCCTTAGAGCATGTTGGATACTCCGGCATGTAGCAAAAAGTGGCGATGATCTTCTTGTAACCCATAAAGCAGAACAAAGTCCCGCCAAAGAAAACAATGCGGTACTAACAGTCTTCGAGACTTTTGCCTCAAATAATAGGCGCAAACAAGCTCATCGAAGCTCCGCTGAAATCTGCCACGTGGCAAAAATAAATCCGTGGAACGACGCTGCTATAACTTTCAGCGCCAGTGACGAACCTCAATTCCAGACAGTCCGGGCACCAGCCGCTTTGGTCCTTAGCCCAATCATGGACGGCTTCCGGATCACAAAAGTACTCATGGACGGCGAAGCGGATTAAACTTAATCTACGAAGAATCACTCAGCAAGATGGAAATTGATAAAAGCCGTATTGAGCAAAGCGGCACAACCTTCAGGGGAATCATCCCTAGTCGGGAAGCTCGGTGTGCGGGAAAAATCACACTCGATGTGGTATTCGGCACGCCGGAGAATTACAGGCTCGAAGAAATCACATTCCAAGTGGCTCCTTTCAGCAGCGGATACCACACCCTTTTAGGGCGGGATGCGTTTACAAGCTTTCAAGCTATACCCCATTACGGGTACATGAAGCTTAAAATGCCCGGACCCAATGGAATCATCACTCTAGTCAGTGATCCGGATGTCGCACTTCGCGCCGAAAACAAAACCGCAGCACTAGCCCTGGAGGCATTATCCGAAGCCCTAGCAGCCGAAGAACTAACAATGCTGCGTGCCACCGTGGACAGGGACGACGTGATACTCGACAAGCGACCCAAGTCCACCTCATTCAAACCCGCAGACGAGATAGTCAAATTCTAGGTCCACCCAACGGACCCCACGAAGACAGCCTCCATCGGGACACAGTTGAGCCCCACAATGAACGCCGCACTACGAGAATTCCTACGCGGGAATTGGGACATCTTCGCCTGGCAACCTTCGGACATGCCGGGCATCCCACGCAGACTGGCCGAACACAGCCTCAATATAATGAAAGGATACAAGCCTGTCAAACAGACTCTAAGACGGTTTTCAGAGCCCAAACAGCAAGCCATGGGGGAAGAGCTAGCCAAGCTACTCGAGGATGGATTCATCAGAGATATCAAGCATCCGGAATGGCTGGCAAATCTGGTAATGGTACCAAAGAAGGACAAATCCTGGCGCCTATGCGTCGACTTCAAAGACCTCAATAAGGCCTGCTCCAAGGATCCCTTCCCCCTCCCTCGCATCGACCAAATCATCAACGCCACAGCAGGACACGACTCGCTGTGTTTTCTCGATGCATACTCCGGATACCATCAAATAAAGATGGCAGAATCCGACCAACCTGCAACAGCTTTCATAACACCATATGGTCCTTTCTGCTTCAACACAATGCCTTTTGGGCTTAAAAACGCCGGCGCAACCTATCAACGCATGATTCAAACATTCCTGGAAAAGCAAATCGGCAAAACAGTGGAGGCATACGTGGACGACGTTGTCATAAAAACAAGACACACCGAAACCCTAATAGACGACTTGAGGCTTACGTTCGATAACCTCCGAACATACGACATAGCGCTGAACCCGGAAAAATGTGTTTTCCGCGTCCCCTCTGGGAAACTGCTCGGCTTCATTGTTTCCAATAGAGGAATTGAAGCGAATCCGGCAAAAATTCGAGCTCTGTCGCAATTGGCTATACCAACAGATCTCAAGCACATCCAGAAACTAGCTGGATGTGTGGCTGCCTTAAGCCGCTTTATCTCCAGGTTAGGAGAAAAGGCATTACCTCTCTACCGCCTTCTTGGCGCAAGAACACTTCATTATGGGACGGATGCGGCCGTGGCCGTACTGCACGAAATAAAGACCTTATTGGCCAGTAATCCAGTCCTAACAACGCCAAATATTGGCGAACCTATGCTACTGTACATAGCTGTAACACATCAAGTTGTAAGCGCAGTGCTCGTCGTCGAACGAGAGATCGACGAATACAAATTCCCGCTCCTCACAGTCCTCACCCCATGCAAATCCCGATACCCACACTATCAAAAAATAGCAGACGCGGTCTTCATGGCATCTCGGAAGCTACGACACTACTTTCAAGAGTGTTCGATTACGGTGGCCTCCGAAGTACCACTCAACGACATAATAAATAACCGCGACGCTACGTGCCGGATTGCTAAATGGGCCATCGAGCTCCTTCCGTTCGACATAACATACAAGCCACGGCGGGCCATCAAGTCGCAAGTACTGGCTGACTTTGTCGTCGAATGGACAGAAGCCGAACTCCCTAAAGAGTACGGCGCGTACTCTAACTGGATCATGCACTTCGACGACTCTAAAATGTTGGCCGGATTGGGAGCAGGTGTAGTCCTGACGTCTCCCACCGAAGACACGGTCCGGTACGCACTCCAAATATTATACACAGACTCCAACAATGCAGCCGAATACGAGGCTCTGTTGCACGGTCTTCAGATGGCAGTTTCTATGGGCATTCAACGCCTGGAGGTACGTGGGGATTCAAACCTCGCAATATCACAAATAAACGGAGACTTTGATGCCAAGGATCCGAAAATGGCGGCCTACCGTAATGCCGTCCTCAAAATGTCAGCTCGGTTCGAGGGGCTCGAATTCCACCATGTGGCTCGAGAAAACAATCAAGCGGCGGATATCCTCGCCCGCATCGGCGCTAAACGCGACCCTGTCCCACCTAACATATTCCTAGAAAGGCTGTTCAAGCCATCTGTGGTATGGGAAGAGGAATCTGGCAGCACTAGCACGGATCCGAATACACCCCCAGACTCCGAACCATCAGACATAATCGGAGGCTCCGCCACCGAAATAACACCTTCGGCCCACGAAATCATGGCTGTAATCGCCTCGTGGACTGAGCCTTTCTTGGCCTACCTAAATAGGCAGGAGCTCCCAGAGGACCAAAATGAAGCACGTTGCATTGTGCGGCGTTCTAAAGCCTACAAAGTGCACGAAGGGGAACTCTACAAGAAAAGTGCGACCGGAGTGCTCCAAAGGTGCATCTCCGAAGAGGAAGGGCGGCAGCTCTTGGCTGAAATCCATGCCGGACTGGGCGGGCACCACGCCGCGGCTCGGGCACTTGTCAGCAAGGCCTTCCACACAGGCTTTTATTGGCCCACAGCCCGAGCAGACGCACAGGACCTTGTCCAACACTACGTTGGTTGCCAGCTCTTTGCCAATCAGAGTCATATGCCCCCTATCGCTCTCCAAACAATCCCCATTACTTGGCCCTTCGCGGTCTGGGGGCTGGATATGGTCGGACTCCTTAAAGGGGGAAGCCATAAGAAAAAAAATACTTATTGGTCATGGTGGACAAGTGCACCAAATGGATAGAAGCTAAACCAGTCAAAATGGCCGAATCCGGACCAGTGATAGACTTCATATCCGGGGTTGTACACGTCTGGCGTCCCCACAGATCATCATCGATAATGGCTCAAACTTCACGGTAGAAGAAGTGAAAACCTGGTGCTTGGCAACATGGGCATTAAGCTCGATTACGCCTCCGTCTACCATACCCAAACAAACGGTTAGGTCGAACGTGCAAATGGTCTCATTATGAGCGGCATCAAACCCAGACTAGTGCTGTCCTTGACAGAATCAGACACGCACTGGGTCGAGGAGCTGGACTCCGTACTCTGGGGTCTGCGGACCACGCCGAATCGTACCACCGGATATACACCATTTTTTATGGTGTACGGCGCGGAAGCAGTACTACCCTGCGACATAATACATGATTCGCCTCGCGTACGCATGTACGAAGAGAAGGAAGCCGAGTTAGATCGGCAGGATAACTTAGACGCCATGGAGGAGGAGCGCGACGTCGCAAAAGTCCGTTCCACATTCTATCAGCAGCAGGCTCGACGGTACCAAAGCAGAGAAGTGCGGGCCAAAACATATAATATTGGCGAACTCGTTCTACGCCTACCGGAGAAGAAGAAGGACAAGCTCAAACCCAAGTGGGAGGGTCCCTTCATCATTGACAAAGTTCTCACCAGAGGAGCGTACCGTTTATGTAATGCATCCGATAACAGACTCGAGCCGAACCCATGGAACGCGTCCAGACTCCGGAGATTCTACGCCTAGCACCGAACTCAGTGTTTGTCTCCTTACCCCCTCCTTTTTAATTATGTTCCCTCCTTTCTCCTTTCTCGACCTTTTTTCTTCACACAAAGTACTCAATACAGTACGGATGCTCGGATCACTCCGGCCGCATTATGTGTGTAAGCCATACCTGGGGGCTTCCTATACGGAAGCTAAATATAATTACTTTACTGGCTTTTTTCCCATCACATATGCGTCCTTTTTCCATATGTGCCTTTTCTTCACCATTATATGCATCGATAGAACTTAAGATGTGGCCATGCTGGGTTGCCTGGCTCTTGTGTTTATGACCTATGTTCCCGTTAATTCGGCTAGGGCATAAGGGGAGCACCTCTGCGATTGTTACTGCCGATTCAGCAGGATTTGTACCTCAGACTGGGTGAAGCCGAAAGCTAGCGTTCTTAAGGGAATATTCGGTCGGTGAACAAAAGACGTTTCTTTTGTTTATTACAAACGTGAACCCCCAGAAGTTTTGTATTTTGCATTTTTGTTCGCAATCCGGACATGTACATCGATGCATGCATACCTAGGGAAAGGAACCCCTAACGGAACTATTCTCCCTAGAAGATGTTTCTTACTACCCATGTAATATAACATAACTAGTTGGGTACTTGTCTGTTCAAGCACTTATGACCCCGGCGCCTGGTTTCCATGGATACCCCAGTTCTGCATAACTGAGCGGGTATTCGGATACACCCCGAACTGTCAGATCCTAGGGCTGAAGCAAAATGGTCCGCCATGACAAATGATTTTCAATACGGCTAGGGACTACATATGTCCATTAAATTACATAGTCACTTGGACTGACTATATTCTTCCTCTATACTGTCCAACAGGCTATCTAGCTTGCAATCCTATTGGGAATACTTTGCGGCTAATGCTACCTGGTCATACACCAGACTCATGGGAATTTCTTTCCCATTTGACCCCGCCGGTCCGACTTCGGCCATATGGTTTGGGTCAAGCTTGGTGTAGCGCGTCTTCACCATGGCCCAGGCTTCCCTCGCACCTTGTCGGCAGGCTGACATCTTCCACAGACGGAAGCGCCGCCGTGCTCCTTGGAGCATATCCACAAGCTCCCCCATGCCTTTTGGCAGGGAAGTGGATGGCCACAAGGCCTGGGCAATACCGTGCATCACCTGCCGAGCTCGCTCGTGCAGCTATGAGAGGTCCTGCAGTAAATCCCCTGCAGACGCGGGCATCTCCTCTTCAGGACGGCCCGTCAACATACCTACAGATATAAAATCTTTTAATATGCTTCCTCGCCGAGTTGTACTACAGTTCGACTAGGCACTCACCATAAATGCCGCGACGAAGCCTTCTGTTCTCCTTTACGGGGTCTGCCAGCTGAGCACGAACATCTTTTAATTCGACGTCCAGCTTGACATTGGCATCTTGAATATTGTTCTTCTCCTGCCTCACTTGCTTAAGAACACGCTCGCCAGCTGTCGTGGAATTGTCACGGCAGATGTCCTTCGTGTCAGGACTTAGTCGCGAGGCCAACACATCTATGCAGTAGCTTGAGAGGGGTTGATCAAGACGAGAGACGCAACACACAAGACGAGGATTTAGACAGCTTCAGGCCCCGGGAAACATCATCCGGTAATAACCCTACATGCTGTTTGTGGCTAGGTCTCATTATGATCATGAGAGAGTCGCCGGTAAGCCGGCTCTTCATGTCTAGCCCTAGATATTGTTTCTTCTTGCTTGTCCCCTCTTGGGGTGCCCTACCCCTCCTTATATAAGTTAGAGGGGCGGGTTACATGTGGAGTCCTAGTAGGACTAGAACTAATCTATCTTCTATTACAAGTTGAATACAAGTCCGGGTCTTGCTTCCTCGTAAAGGAAATATTCGTCAGCCCTTTCCTCTTAAGCCGACCCATCATAACGCGAGCCGGCCTTCTAAGCTTTGGGCCTTGTTGTCCATCTGACCCGTCCGCCGGGTTACTAATGAGTCGCCAAGATCGTGCGGGTTATCTGTGAATCGCCAAGCTCCAGGCGGGTCACCAGTGAGTCGCCACGCTCCAGCCGGGTCATACCTCCGGCCGGGTCATACCGCGGGGTATATCCCCGACATTAGCCCCCAGTTTAATTTGGATTTATCCATGTTAAACTGATCCTATAAAACAAACACAAGAACAAACTTTGATAGGTTGTGCTCCGGGTTAAATATTTTCCTGAAATGGCACCTGATCATCTTTAAGTCCTTGTCATTTCCTCCTGGATGCATACTCAAGATCTTGTAGCAAATCTCTTTTAAAAGATATGTTCAAATTTTGCCAATGCAAAAACTCCAGATACTTCCTTTGAAAAATCCGGGTCAACAGGCCAGCTTCAGAGTCAATTTGCTGACATTGGTCTCTCGTTGAGAAATATTGTAAGAGATAATCCACTTGAGTCGGCTTTCAATGCTCCGACTTGACAAAAATATTGGTCTTCAAATATTCAACTTATATTCAGCCGGCTTGAAGATATAAAACTTGCCGATACCAAAATTGCCGGGTTATAAATAGATGATGCCGAGTCATAATTGTCGCCGACGCCGGTTTATGATTTTTGCAGACACCGGGTCAATCTGATTTACTCAAACTGAGAATTTGAAGATATTTCTCCCTTATATCCATATTACCTGTAGCCCCCAAGGGCCGGTTTAATCAGCATGAATAAGCCGGAACTTATCACCATGGCTTTAAATAAAATCCAGTTGAGCCCACATGAGTTGGCTATAGTCATAGTAGTGTAGCCGGGTCATCGTAAAATTGTCTTCAGCAGAGAATAGTATACATTAGCCCCCAAGTGTCGGGTCATTATGTAATGATGAGCAGGGACCTTGTAAATACGATGATGTAAATTTGAGCAGTAACGTGTAGCCCCCAAGGGCCGACTTAGTAAGATAGTACTGAGCTGGGACTTTTCATTGAAAATAATATCATATGATGTAACCCCCATCCTGGGGCTTGAACCCACGTCCACAATGTTAAGAGCTTTGTGCTTTACCAACTGAGCCGTGGATCCTTCAATATAATGGAATAAGGCTTGTGTACCTTGAATTTTAATAGGAGCAATTGGTAGCCCCCAAGGGCCGGCTCATTACAATGGGATGAGTCGGGTCTTCAATAGGGCCAATAAAAATGACTTTGCATTAGCCCCCAAGTGCCATGGTGCATGCTGGCAGTGACATGGGACTTGTATATTCGATGTAATCTCGATTTGAACAATGCAGTCCCCAAGTGCCGGGTCGTAAGCCTGCAGCAACTCGGGACTATTTCCTCCATTGTAAAATAAATCATGCCCATTGATAAAAATAATAGCCGTTGCGCTAAAGCGACTTTGAAAACCTCAATCATAACACTGGTTATTGATAATCACAATAGAAATCCAGCCATGTTGGCTATTCAAGATTTGAATAATATAATCCGGTATGAAAACCTCGATCATTCAATATCATCATGAAAATCCAGCCAGTTTTGGCTATTAAAGATTTGAATACCTCATCGGTTAACAAGTAAATCCGGAGTTTAAATACCTGGAGGCTCTTGGCCGATGACGACTTAATGCGCATTCATTGTAAGCCGGAACTTTTGTAACCGGCGGCCTATAGCCCTTGAGAAAATCAATAATTGATAACCATTTTGAGACACCAATTTCAGTGATGAGCTTGGACTGAAGCATTTATATATGTCATAGTTCTGCAAATCCTGCATAGAGTTTAAACAACATATGCCCTGGCGACTTAAAGTAAAGAGCCAGGGCGGGTAACCACCCAAATGTAGTCTTACCCTGCACACAAGTAGATCACAAGAACCCTTGGCGGTTTGCCGCAGGGCGGGTCATATAAAAAACCCGAAAAGAATCATAAATAGACAAGCCGGTTATCAATCATGATGTTAAGACACAATTGATGTTATTATACTTATGATCCTTTGGATGATACCACCGGTTTACGTGACCCAGAGGGTGAAGTTGATAACTCAACCCTGTAAAAGCCGGCACATATGATATTTGTGACAACTCAAACACTTGTGATTGTATAAAAACAGATAAATTTTTTTGAGGCTTCTGATTCGAATAAACCGTTCCAAAGGGGTTAAGCTAAGATTCGAATACGATCATATAGCCCCCAGTGGCGTTGGCGTTGCCGATCAAAGTGGGTATCGACAGCTATGTTCTCTTTGGTTCGAATACGACCTATGTTTGAACAGGAAGCCCCCAAATGACCTTAAGAGTTGTTTAGCGACACTGATTCGAATACGATCCACGTCGATTCCCAAAGGGGTTGAGCTATGTTTCGGATACGATCAAGAAGCCCCCATGTAGGTTCAGCAGTTTGCTAATCAAAAGGGTATCGACTGCTATGTTCTCTTTGGTTCGAATACGACCTACGTTTGAACAGGAAGCCCCCAAGTGACCATAAATTTGGCATCACACCGATCAAGAGGGTACCGACACTATGCTCGATGAACAGGAAGCCCCCAAGTGACGATAATAAGATAAGCCGTAAGGTACGATACCCATGTTTGAACCGCGCATCATGGCAACAAGTTCTTTTTGGCAACCTTTACTTTGTCTGAGAACTCGAACTTGCGAGAGATTAATTCTTTTTGAACTGGAACTTTAAACCGGATTTGAAAGCTTCAAAAATTTGTGAGGGACAAATTTACCTTGAGCCGGATTTTGAACCGGATTTGAGAGCTTCAAAAATTTGTGAGGGACAAATTTACCTTGAGCCGAATTTTGAACCGGATTTGAGAGCTTCAGTGCTTTGTGGGAGAAAGGTGTCTCTTGAGCTGGATTTTAAACAAGAGTCCTTATTTTGAGCCGGAAATCTTCTGACGGCTTATAAATTTTCATCGATCTAGCAGTAATCTCTGGGGCCGGGTTATTTTTCCCTTCAATGATCTTGAATTTATTGAAACCGGCTAATTTTGCCGAGTCATACCATTGTAGCCCCCGAGTCTCAAGACGACTTGAGGAGTTGGCTTGAGATTCTGCATAATTAACCGTGATATAGACCGGTTTGAATCCTGCATGGGACAACTTGCAAACCAAAGTAATTGCTCTTTTGAAGAAAATAATATGTAATATAAAATATATTGGATGGATTTCACCGATATGTTAGGCTAGTGATTATCCATGTAGGTTGAGGTGACTGCGGCGGGTTATAAATGATCCCGTATGAGCCGTGTCAGCAACTTGGCCAATGGTTCTTTCCAACTGGCTGTTTGAAGTTTAACCAAACTGTAGTGACGACGACTTGTGCGCCTGCCCATCGAGCTTTCCAATGCAGACGACGGCTGATAATACATGATAATTTGCCTCCAATTTGTTGGAAGAAAACCGGGCTTCCCAAGCAGTGACTTGCTCATACTCAATAAACAGTTCATGCAGACAGGTGCGGCCCGATATGTTGATGTAGACCAGGCCGTGAGAGACGGACGATAAGGACGACCGCAACATCTGAGGCGGCACAGACAGATGAACCGGCCGCGGCGTTGTAAGCCGGTGCGGACGGGCAAGTTGTCCTCCTTGTTGTAAGCCGGCGTGGTCGCGAGAGACGGCCACGGCGTAGTAAGCTGGCGCGGTCGCGAGAGACGGCCACGGCGTTGTAAGCCGATGCGGGAGCCCGTTGAGTAACGACGACCAGCTGTGCCAAAAAATGTTGGCGTGCCTCCATCTCTATGGTATAATATCAATTTTTGTCATAAATAATTGATCTGCATAAACAATATTGCAGACCAAGGTAAAGATAGATTTGTTCTTTGGCAAAAACAACATGTGCTAATAAAAAAAATTTGAATGGATATCACCTGATTTTGCTCGGCCGACTGATGATCCATACATAGCGCCCGTAGGTAACCTTTCAGCGCTGTTTACTGAATTCCGTTTGATCCTTATGTACATCCAAAGGATTTTTGCATTTAACCCCCTCGAGGGCCTTTTCAGAATTTGCCGCAGCTCCTTCTCACTTTTTTTAGGATACTGCGTACAATTGTTATATCATCTTCAGCGGTACCACTTGCCCATAAAACTTGGGACGTGCATGTTCCTACTTCTGCAGTAGCATAGGAAAGACCCGGCTCGGCCAGGTGACACCGGGGCCGGAGTGACTTGGAGCGGAAACGGCAGAGACGGCCGGCGGCTCAAGGCGACGGCAATGGCTCAGTAGCAGAGTAACAGTCAATGGACCTGGTGTTGCGCTAACAGAACCATCCACTTTGTCATATTTCTTGAGAATTGTACGAATAGCAATAGTACTAGCAGTCTTCCTTCTTGAACCATGATTTGATCATTTATGAAGCATTGACGTAGGTGCCATGTATACTGTTTCCATCAATATGCCAGAACTGCAGTCACGGGCATCTGAAAATTCATCGGGAGCCTCGAGGCAAGTTCGCGAGCGCGGATCATGGAGGAATCCGGGTCGTGGCAGGTCCTGTTTTCGGGTCGTGGTCGAGGAGGCGAGGCGAATCCATCCCCGCATCTTCTGGGTCGGACAAGGCTCGCAGGCGGAGACGGGGCCGGCTTCGAAACGAGCAGCGACCTCGGGCGGCGATGAAGTGGCAAGGTGCAAGGGCGGCTCGGTCAACACAAGAGCCATGAGGCCGAAACGGGCCGCTGCTGTGGCTTAGAACTGCCGGCGAGGACAGCTCAGAACCGCGAAGAAGTAGTGCGGCTCGGCGCGGTTGGGTCATGACCAGCGATTTGGAGGAATCCAGCGGCTCACAGGCAGCGACGACAACCGGCGGCACGCAGGCAAAGACCACGGCCGGCGGCTTACGGCGGAACGACGCCACGACGTCGCCTTTGAAACAGGCGACTTCACGGGACTGCGGTGGCGGCGGCGCCGCGGCTCGAGAGGCCAACTGGCGGCTCATGTGCGAACAGTAACTCGTAGGCACGCTCGAAGACGGCCGCTGGCAGCTTGTGGAGACGTCGGGCGGGTCGCGGCGCTCGGCGGCGCAAAGCGGATGACCGCAGGGCGAAGACAACTCAGGGCCGGGGCGGCTCACCAGCGGAAGCTCAACGACGGCCGGTGGAACGAGTCCAAGCCCTCGTCCCCATCCAATCCGGGTCGTGGTTGTTTCGATTTTTTGATGGACCAACCGTTCAACCAGGACTTTCCTTTCTTTGAGTATTTTCTCCGATCCAGCTCGTCATCGCCATCGATTGGTTTTGCAAAGTACTAGTCGCACTTGGTAGTTGATTTCCATGGGATTTTTGCACCGTAACCCAGCAGCAGCTATTTTATGGAACTCGGCGGATCCGGCCGTACCTTTGGAATTTGTGACATACATGCAGTATATCAACTCTTTGTCGACCTCGGATTTGGCGTAGAAGCGGTTTCAACGGCTCACCTTGTCACGTCTGGCGGCGTGGATGAAGGAACCCTAACCTTTTGATCTTAAACTTTGTGTTGTAAACTCCAAAGTTAATCATGATTCTGACCACAAACAATCTTTTCTTCATCTGATCAATCACGAACTTCTCGATCCCTGTGAGAGATCCCTTCAAGAACTCAACACCACTGTGCGCGAGCCCCACGGTGGGTGCCAACTGTCGTGGAATTGTCACGGCAGATGTCCTTCGTGTCAGGAGTTAGTCGCGAGGCAAACGCATCTATGCAATAGCTTGAGAGGGGTTGATCGGGACGAGAGACGCAACACACAAGACGAGGATTTAGACAGCTTCAGGCCCCGGGAAACATCAGCCGGTAATAACCCTACATGCTGTTTGTGGCTAGGTCTCATTATGATCATGAGAGAGTCGCCGGTAAGCCGGCTCTTCGTGTCTAGCCCTAGAGATTGTTTCTTCTTGCTTGTCCCCTCTTGGGGTGCCCTGCCCCTCCTTATATAAGTTAGAGGGGCGGGTTAAATGTGGAGTCCTAGTAGGACTATAACTAATCTATCTTCTATTACAAGTTGAATACAAGTCCGGGTCTTGCTTCCTCGTAAAGGAAATATTCGTCAGCCCTTTCCTCTTAAGCCGGCCCATCATAACGCGAGCCGGCCTTCTGAGCTTTGGGCCTTGTTATCCATCTGACCCGCCTGCCGGGTTTACTAATGAGTCGCCAAGATCGTGCGGGTTATCTGTGAATCACCAAGCTCCAGGCGGGTCACCAGTGAGTCGCCACGCTCCAGCCGGGTCATACCGCGGGGTATATCCCCGATACCAGCTGTCGTGGATTTGTCACGGAAGATGTCCTAGTTTAAGGACTTAGTCGTGAGGCCAACACATCTATGCAGTAGCTTGAGAGGGGTTGAGCGGAATCGAGAGACGCAACACAAGACAAGGGTTTAGACAGCTTCGGGCCCCGGGAAACATCATCCGGTAATAACCCTACGTGCTGTTTTTGGCTAGGTCTCATTACGATATGATGAGTCGCCGGTAAGCCGGCTCTTTGTGTCTAGCCCTAGAGATTGTTTCTTGCTTCTTCTCCCTCTTTGGGGAGCCCTGCCCCTTCTTATATAAGTTGAAGGGGCGGGTTACATGTGGAGTCCTATTAGGATTAGACTAGTCTATTACAAGTGGAGTCCTAGTCTTGCTTCCTTTGTAGGAGAATATTCCTTATGCCTTTTCTCTTAAGCCGGCCCACCATAGCATGAGCCGGCCTTCTGGCTTGAGTCTTGTCGATCGTCTAACCCGCCCGCCGGGTCACTAATAGGTCGCCGAGGATCGGGCAGGCCTCCAGTGAGTCGTCAAATGTCTGTCGGGTCTCTGGTGAGCCACCAACTCCGGGCGGGTCATACCGTGGGGTATATCCCCGATATTAGCCCCCAGTTTAATTTGGATTTATCCATGTTAAACTGGTCCTGTAAAATAAACACAAGAACAAACTTGATAGGTTATGCTCCGGGTTAAATATTTTCCTGAACCGGCACTTGATCATCTTTAAGTCCTTGTCATTTCCTCCTGGATGTACTCAAGATCTTATAGCAAATCTCCTTTAACAGATATGTCCAAACCTTGCCAATGCAAAAAATCTAGGCACTTCTTCTAAAAAATCCGGGTCAATAGGCCAGCTTCATAACCAATTTGTTGACATTGGCTCTTGTAGAGAAATATTATAAGAAGTAATCCATTTGAGTCGGCCTTCAATGCTCTGACTTGACAAAAATATTGGTCTTGAAATATTCAACTGATATTTAGCCGGCTAAAAGATGTAGATCTTGCCGATTTATGATTGCCAAAATTGTCGGGTTATAAATAAATGATACTGGGTCATGATTGTTGCAGATACCGGGTTAATCTGGTCTGTTCCAAACTGAGAATTTGAATTTTTTTCCCTTATATGCATATCACATGTAGCCCCCAAGTGCCGAGTTGTCATGCTTGCAGCAACCTGGGACTTGTAATTGCCTTATGCTCATGAAAACTTCAACTAGTGTAGACCCCAAGGGCCGGGTCATTATGCAATAATGAGCAGGGACTTTGTAGATATAACCATGTAAACTTGAACAAAAACGTGTAGCCCCCAAGGGCCGCTCAAGAAGATAATACTGAAATGGGACTTTGTATATAATTTATTGATAATAACATCATATAATATAATCTCCACCATGGGGCTTGAACCCACGTCCACAAGGTTAAGAGCTTTGTACTCTACCAACTGAGTAGTGGACCATTCAATACAATGGATTAATGCTTGTGTACCTTGAATTTTGACAGGAGCAACTGGTAGCCCCCAAGGGTCGGCTCATTACAATGTGATGAGTCGGGTCTTCAATAAGTTGAGCAAAAAATGATTTTACATTAGCCCCAAGTGCCATGGTGCATCTTTGGCGATGACATGGGACTTGCATATTTTGATATAATCTCAATCTGAATAATGTAGCCCCCAAGCGCCGGGTCCTAAGCCTGCAGCGACTCGGGACTATTTCTTCCATTGTAGAATAAATCATATCCATTGATAAAATAATAGCCATTACGCCAAAGCGACTTCGAATACCTTATCTGTTGACAAGTAAATCCGGAGTTTAAATACCCGGCGGCTCTTAGCCGGTGGTGATTTAATACGCCTCCACTGTAAGCCGGAATTTTTATAACCCGACGCTATGGCCTTTGAGAAAATCCAGAACGGATAATCATTTTGAAGCACCAATTTTAATGATGAGCTTGGACTTAAGCATTTATATAAGTCATAGTTCTGCAAATCCTGCACAGAGTTTAAATAACATATGCCCTGGCGACTTAACGTCAAAAGCCAGGGCCGGCTTAAACATAATCATGTATAAACAATATCATACCTGTGATATTGAAATTGTACTGCCGGTTTATGATATCTGTGCAGTAAGGGTGATAACCCAATCTTTAGAAGCCAAGACCTCCAAATGTTTGATGATTGTCATATGTTGGCGACTTATTGTCAAAGCCAAGCCGGGTTAAATTTAAACCATACTTATGCTTAGATCTGAACCAAAAAAGTCTCAAGACAAAATCAAGGACTGTGTTCAAAAAACTTAAGCCAAACAAGAAGAAAATCAAGGCTTCTGATTCGAATACGATCAGTAAACCATTCCAAAGGGGTTAAGCTAGGATTCGAATACGATTATGTAGCCCCCAGTGGCTTTGGCGTTGCGCCGATCAAGAGGGTACCGACAGCTATGTTCTCTTTGGTTCGAATACGATCTATGTTTGAACAGGAAGCCCCCTAATGACCTTGAGAGTTTTTTAACGACGCTGAGTCGAATACGATCAATGTCGGACCCAAAGGGTTGAGCTATGATTCGAATACGATCAAGAAGCCCCCTAGTGAGTTTGGCAGTGTGGCTATCAAAAGGGTACCGACAGCTATGTTCTCTTTGGTTCGAATACGACCTATGTTTGAACAGGAAGCCCCCTAGTGATCATAAGTTTTGGCATTGCACTGATCAAGAGGGTACCGACAAGTATGCTTGATGAGTAGGAAGCCCCCAAGTGACCATTGAAAGTGTGGTACCTATGTTTGAACCGCGCATCATGGCAACAAGCTCTTTTTGGCAACCTTTAATTTTTCCTAAGAACTCAACTTTGCAAGAGATAATTTTTCTTGAACCAGAATTTTAAACCGGATTCGAGAGCTTCAGAGCTTTGTGGGAGATAGTTTCCTCTTAAACCGGATATTGAGAGCTTCAGCGCTGTGTGGGAGACGGGATTTCCCTTGAACCGTTGTAAACCGGAGGCATTATTGTGAGCCGGAATTTTTCTGATGGCCTTTTAAATTTCATCGATAAAGAAGTAATCTCCGGGGCCGGGTTACTTTTCCCTCCAATGACCCGGAGTTCTTGAATGCATTGAGACCGGCCAATTCTGCCGAGTCATACCACTGTAGCCCCCCGAGTCTCAAGACGACTCGAGGACTTGGCTTGAGATTCTCCATATTTGACCATAGCAGAAGGTGTATATCATTGGTGTTGATAGCGCGATGTGAATCCACAGAAGGTTGAGGTGACTGCGGCGGGTTATAAATGATCCCGTATGAGCCGTGTCAGCAACTCGGCCAATGGTTCCTTCCAACTGGCTGCTTGAAATTAACCAAATTGTAGTGGCGGCGACTTGTGCGCTTGTCCATTGAGCCATCCAGTGCAGACGGCGGCTGATAATACATGATAATTTGCCTCCAATTTTGTTGGAAGAAACCCGGGCTACCCAAGCAGTGACTTGCTCATACTCAATAAACAGCTCATGCAGACAGGTGCGCCCGATGTGTTGATGTAAATTGGGCCGCAGGGGCGGCGGCTGACACATATATTCGTCAAGCATCTCGGTACGACCATCGCTCTTGCAATGAACAATTGTCTTGCATAAACAATATTGCAGACCATGGCAAAGATAAACTGCTATTTGACAAAAATAATATGTGTTAATAAAACAAACTTGGATGAATATCACCTGATTCGCCCGGACAACAGATGAGTTGGTCGCGGCGCTGTAAGCCGGTGCAGACGGGGAGAGTCGGCCGCGGCGCGTTAAGTCAAGCTGGCGGGAGAGTCGGCCGCGGCGTTAGAAACGGCACAGACGCAGGCAAGTCGGCCATGGGCACGGACAATGAGTCAGTCGCGTGCGACGATGTAGCGGGGGTGGCAACTTGCGCAAGACGAGCGCTAGTGCAAAAAATAATATTTTCTCACGCCCCTTTTGCAACACCTTTTTGTAAGGAATAATAGTCCTGCAAAAATATTATAAGACCAAGTAATTGTTCTTTGATAAAAACAATATATGCTAAAAAAATAAACTTGGATGAATATCACCTGATTTGTCCGCATGACGGATGGTCTGTATTGAGCGTCCGTGAATAGTCTCCAGTAGATTCATCGGCGATTTAGCCACTCTCGAGAGACCGCGGCAGCTCACATCGAACTCGCGACGGCTCGGAATAAGGCCGGCCAAGGGTGGCTTAGCACAAGGTCGCAGTGGCGATGGCGGAGACGATGGCTTAAAGCATGACCGTGGCGTAGCCCGAACCGGCGGCGGCCAAGACGGACCCTACGGGTCATTTTTGACCAATCCTTTTTTATCAACTCAGTCACAGCGGGGATGCAAATTTTAGAACTGTACCAACGACCGCAGCTAGCTTGAGACTTTCAGACTTGTTCCTAGCATCCAGAATACTGACATATGTCGGCACACGGACTCTACATGCCTTTAGATGAGTTTCTTCAAATATTTGATACACCTCCATTGCTTTGTCTGCATTGCTCATACCCCAGAATCCTCATCATTCTTTTTGCTGATCTGGAACCATCAACGTGCTCCTCAAACGAGCATGTATAGCCTTCCCTGTATTTTCTTAATCCTATCCAATGCAGTATAATGAGACTCCCATAGCACATCGGAGAACACCTTCCACTTCAGTTCCCGTTGTTTGACAATAGGCCTCGGTGGCAGAAGCGAGCCGCCGGCTCGAGACGAGGAACAGTGACGACGCCGGGCAACGGCGGGACCGTGGTCTTGCTCTCGAGACGTGCTTGGCGGTCGAACGCGGCGGCACGAAGGAGAGCAAGGAGGCTGGTGGGAGGAGGTGCTGGCGGGGCAAGGAACAGCGTGGGCGGGTCGAGGCCTGCTCCAGCAGGGGCGCTCAGCGGCTCCGGGCGTGGCCAGCTCAAGCGTGGTGACAGAGGTTTCCAGGTAGAAACGGTGAAGTAGGAGGCGAGGCGCGCCCGGACAGGCGACGACTCGGAGTCGAGACTGAGGCCAGAGTGTCAGGAGGCGGCGATTCAGCCCGGCCGTGAGGGTAGGCGGCGCTCGGCCACAGCGGAGCAGGACAGGAGGCTCGTCGAGGCAAGCGCTGCAGAAGCAGCTCGTCGGCCACAAAAACAGGTCGGTGACTGGGGACTCAGACAAGAGACGAGGCGCGGCAGCCACCCGGACGGGAGACGAGGCACGACAGCCACTCGGACGGGAGACGAGGCACGATGACAACTCGGACGGAGAGGCGGGGGCCAGTTTGATCCGGAGCGACCACGGAGGCCAGTTTGACCCGGAGCGAACATGGAGGCCCGCTGTAAGCCGCCCGCTGATCACAGTGATTTGGAGGCGCAGCCAATTTGATGCGGCGCGGAGGCAGTGCCTTGAGGCACGTGACCGGAGGTGAGTGGTGAAAGGTAGCAGTGGCGGAGGCGAGTCCGTGTCCGCGTCTGTGTCTTCCTCCCTGCTGTTGCTTTTTATTTTTTCGCTGTTGACTGATGATCCTGGGGCTGACGTACAGTCAGCCGGCGCTTGTAGCAGTTGTTGGAGTAGTACTCAAGTAGAGCTCCTTCATCACGTGCTATTGTATTACTTTTGGATTTGATTTGAGTACGTACTAGCACCTGAACCGATGCACAGCATTAGCCCTTGAGGTGATGCGCTAGATCACACGGTCTCGTCGGGCACGACGTAGAACGGCGCAACGGCAGAAAACTGATTTTGCTTCGGATTCAATGGTCTGCCGGGTCATATACGGCGGCACTGGCGACGTAACCCTAATATCTCATGATCTCAATCAGGTATATGTATTTCTGACCACTCGTCATCAACATTAATTTGCTTTTGTCGCCAGCCACTTGGTTAGGATTCTGCGCGTCCAGTCGCACCTCTGCACATACGGATCTGAGTAACAGATGTAACGTAGGACAGATCTGCCCTTGTTGTCGTGCATGCTGTCGTTGACACTTTTTTGATCTGGACCGATGAACTTGACGATGATATAGATATTTTGTGCAGGTTCTTCTCCAGACGGTCAGTCGTGAGCTTCTCCATCCTGAAACAGATCCCTCCAAGAACTCAACACCACCGTGCGCCAGCCCCACGGTGGGCGCTAACTGTCGTGGATTTGTGACGGCAGATGTCCTAGTGTAAGGACTTAGTCGTGAGGCCAACACATCTATGTAGTAGCTTGAGAGGGGTTGAGCGGAATCGAGAGGCACAACACAAGACAAGGGTTTAGACAGCTTCGGGCCCCGGGAAACATCATCCGGTAATAACCCTACATGCTGTTTGTGGCTAGGTCTCATTATGATATGATGAGTCGCCGGTAAGCCGGCTCTTTGTGTCTAGCCCTAGAGATTGTTTCTTGCTTCTTCTCCCTCTTTGGGGAGCCCTGCCCCTCCTTATATAAGTTGAAGGGGCATGTTACATGTGGAGTCCTATTAGGATTAGGACTAGTTTATTACAAGTGGAGTCCTAGTCTTGCTTCCTTTGTAGGAGAATATTCCTTATGCCTTTTCTCTTAAGCCGCCCCACAATAGCATGAGCCGGCCTTCTAGGCTTGAGTCTTGTCAATCGTCTGACCCGCCCGCCGGGTCACTAATAGGTCGCCGAGGATCGGAGGGGCCTTCAGTGAGTCGTCAAATGTCTGTCAGGTCTCTGGTGAGCCGCCAAGTTCGGCCGGGTCATACCGCGGGGTATATCCCCGACACCAGCTTCCAGCTGTCTTTGGAGATGCGACTCGCTATCTTTAGCGATCCCCGGATTTCCCCGGGATTGTCTGCAGAAATTTCTGTTAGACTTATCATACAAGCCACTTACTAACTGGTACATTTTCGTATAGTCAAGACAATGTTACCAGATGAGACCTTCTGGGATTCCTCTAACTTGGCAACCGCGACCCTGAGCTGGGTCTTGCACTCCTCCAGCTCTCGAGACAATTGCTCATTCTTATCTATAAGGACATGTGCATAAATTGATCCTTAAAACAGTTGTTCCAACCGTTTCAAGTCTCAGGGGCTACTGCTATACATGCTTACCAAATTTTCTTACCCGTATATCTTTGGCGTACTGGTCCGTCGCTCGGGCAAGCCCGCCTTGAGCAGCTCGGATGTATGCGTCTCCCGAATTGAAAGCATCAAATGCCTCTTCGGAAAAGATGTTGTTGCGAAGTACGGCCCGTCGGCGCCGGTGGTTCATGGCGCTCTCTACTTCAGAATTCGTGACAGAGAGCATATCCGCATCCTCTGTCGGAGAACAATGCGACATCGGCCCCGCGTCGGCCTCCCCTCTCGAAGCCGGTTCTGGAATCCGGCTAGTGGAGGCGTGATTGGCAGGATCTCCGGATATAGTCCGGCTACCCCTCTTTCTGCTAGGACACGAAGGACGCTGTTACATTTCAAACATAGTGATCACAAACCAGGTTTATACACCTCTGTAGCGGCGTTTCGGCTCTAACCGCCTTCCTCTTAAGCCTGCCCGATCCGGGCGCCCTTTGCCGACGGGTCCCCAGGGGCTCGGCGCCGCGCTCTGACCGCCATCTCTACAAAAATACGACACTTCAGGTGTAAGGCATGGCATCAGGAAGGAGTCCTCTTCGAAGGATAAGGGATTTGGCCTTGCTTACACGCGATAAAGGCAACAGTCTGGGATAGTCAGCAACAATAGCCACTGAGGCACCATCACAGCTGGCCTGATAAAATGTCCCGTTGACAAGCTCCACAGTGATGTCCGGATCTTCTTCAAGTCCGGCATCGAAGACCCTGCCGGGGTCCTCTGGCTGCGGCGAGGGGCTGTTGAACCCTTCTACGGCCCTCCTCAGTTCCTCCTCGGAAATGCTGAGATAAATAATCTTGTCGAAAGACACCAGAATGAATGAAGCAGGGGAAAGGGGTGACGACTTACCCAACATGGGGGGTTGTACATGGAAAACCCATCCCGTGGTTTAATGTGAAGGAATTCTCCTTCCTCTCCTTTATACAGATCGGATAATATCCTCGCCAGAGCAGTGGCGGAGTCCGGACCTTTACGGCCACAGCGGGTGGCATCATCTTCCCCGTTGTAGTGCCACATGGGCTTCCCCCGATATTGAAGCGGTTGCACTCCCCGCATTATGCATATTGCCATAACCTCGACTATCGTCAGCCCGGATTTAGCCAGTAACTTTATCCTGCTCATCAGGAAGTGTATTTCTTTGGTGTCCTCCTCTTGGGGGCCCCGAGGGCGCCAGCTTCGACGTGCCTTCGGCGGAGCGTTACTGAACCCAGGGAGACCTGTCTGGACTAGATCCGGAAGGGGAACGTCGTCGACATAAAACCACTCCGAAGGCCAATTCTCCGGTGCCTTCCTGGGAGTGCCGGATAGGTATCCAGTCTCGGCTATGCGCCATACTTCGGCTCCGCCCACTTGGCATAGGGATTCACCCTGGTTGCGAGGGACAAGGCAGAACAACTTCTTCCATAACCCAAATTGAGCCTCGCAGCCTAGAAATAGGTCACAAAGGGCAACGTATCCTGCTATATGCAGCACGGAGGCAGGGGTGAAGTTGTGCAGCTGGAGACCGTAAAACTCCAAAAGCCCGCGAAGAAATGGGTGGATAGGTGTAACGCCCTCGATGCGGCTATATCTCCCACGTGTCGAAGCACGACTTAGAGGCATAGCCGCATTGAAAGCAATGTCGCAAGTGAGGTAATCTTCACACAACCCATGTAATACATAAGGGAAAGAGATACATAGTTGGCTTACAATCGCCACTTCACACAAAACATGAGTAAAGCATTACATCATACAGATACAATCAAGGTCCGACTACGGAACCAAAATAAAAGAATACTACCCCAAATGCTGCACAGATCCCCGATCGTCCCAACTGGGCTCCACTACTGATCATCAGGAAAAGACACATAGTAGCGACCACGTTCCTCGTCGAACTCCCACTTGAGCTCGGTTGCGTCATCTGCACTGGCATCGTTGACACCTGCAACTGTTTTGGTAGAATATGTGAGTCACGGGGACTCAGCAATCTCACACCCGCGAGATCAAGACTATTTAAGCTTATAGGTAGGACAAAGTTGTGAGGTGGAGCTGCAGCAAGCGTCTAGCATATATGGTGGCTACATTCGCAAAAGAGAGCGAGAAGAGAAGCAAGGCACGGTCGTGAAGCTAGTAGCGATCAAGAAGTGATCCTGAAACTACTTACGCCAAACATAACTCCAACACCGTGTTCACTTCCTGGACTCCGCCGAGAAGGGACCATCACGGTTACACACGCTGTTGATGTATTTTAAATAAGGTCAACTTCGGTTTTCTACAACCGGAAATTAACAAATTCCCATCTGCCTCATAACCGCGGCACGGCTTTGAAAGATAATACCCTGCAGGGTGTCCCAACTTACCCCATTATAAGCTCTCACGGTCAACGAAGGACATTCCTTCTACCGGAAGACCCGATCGACTCGGAATCCCGGACTACAAGACATCTCGACAATGGTAAAACAAGACCAAGAAGCCGCCCGATTGTGCCGACAAATCCCGATAGGAGCTGCACATATCTCGCTCGAGGCACATCCGGATGAGACATCCTACGAGTAAAACCAAGCCTCAAGTCTCCCCAAGGTGGCCTCAAGTCTGCTGCTTTCGGACCAGCACCCAGAGGAGCACCGCCCGGGGGCTAAAAGAAAGATGACCCGTGGGCTCGCGAAAACCCAAGGGAAAAGGTGTAGGTGGTAGGCAAATGGTAAAACCAAGGTTGGGCCTTCTTTGGAGGAGTCTTATTCAAAGCGAAGCTGTCAAGGGGTCCCATAAATCACCCAACCGTAAGGAACGCAAAATCAAGGAACATAACACCGGGTATGACGGAAACTAGGCGGCAAGAGTGGAACAAAACACCGGGCATAAGGCCGAGCCTTCCACCCTTTACCAAGTATATAGATGCATTAATTAAATAAGATATATTGTGATATCCCCACAAGTAAACATGTTCCAACAAGGAACAACATCTCCATGTTCCAACAAGGAACAAACTTCATCTTCACCGCAACTAACAACGCTATAAGAGGGGCTGAGCAAAGCGGTAACATAGCCAAACAACGGTTTGCTAGGAAAGGATGGTTAGGGGCTTGACATGGCAATATGGGAGGCATGATAAGCAAGTGATAGGCATCGTGGCATAGGCATAGCAAAAGAGCGAGCATCTAGCAAGCAAAGATAGAAGTGATTTCGAGGGTATGGTCATCTTGCCTGAAATCCCGCAAGGAAGAAGAACGAGTCCATGAAGAAGACAAACGGACATAGTCGAACGAATCCTCACAACTCCGGAACGAAACCGAAGCTAACGAGAGAAGCAACCCGGAAACAAACAAACAACATAGTAAATAACCATCACATAAACACGACATGATGCATAATCAAGTATGATGCATGTCTGATTTAATGAGCATGGCATGGCAAAGTGCAATAAGCAATACTACAAGTTAAGTGGAGCTCAATATGCAACGAATTGCATATTGACGAAACTTCACAACATTTATTTAGTTCACTCTTGTTTAGGCTACCCAACAATATTAAATGTTATTAAACATGGCAAGGGGTGAAGCATATGAAACTAACTATTTAGGCAAGATTAAATGAGGCCGGAAACAACAACAACAATTCCGGAAAAATCCTCATATGCATATTTCTAATTTGCTATTGTTCTGCCCTAAACACAATTTTAATGTTGTTAAACATGCAAAGCAAGTACACCATGTTAAACTAGGCATTTTTCTACCCCATTTACATATATAATTTATTTAAAACCGAGCTACGGTTATTTAGTTATGAAATAAATCATTTTAACATGGCATTTGAGCAAATTTAATCAAACATCATTTTAAACATTTTTAAACATGGATGAAAGTGGCATATTATGAAACTAGATGAAATTCTAAGCATTTTACATGTATAAATTATTTACATATGATGCACAGTTCTGGAGTTATTAAATGCATGATAATGAGGGTTTTTCTGCAAAACTGCCAACTCTGGATAATGCTAAAATCGCAGAACTGAAAAAAAAAACATCTACGGGCCGAATCTGCACTTGGGCCAACAGTGGAAGGGGGGCGCAGCGGATCTGGTGCTCACCAGGCCTCATGGGCCGGCTCGGTGGGGAGGCTGGACGCGGGCTGCATCTGGCAGCGGCTGGGCTTCGACCGGAGAGGCAGGGCGCGGTCAACGCACGGAACGAGCGAGCTGCTGCTCTCGTTTCTGAAGAACACAAGCAGAGCAGCAGGACCCTGACGATGGAGAGGAAGACGCAGCGGGGGGTCCTGGCGACGGAATCGGCGGGAACCGGCCGGAACGGGCGGAACGGAGCGCGGGGTCCAAATCCGGCAAGGGGAGGCGCGGATCGGGGCTCGCGGAGGCTCCGGCGAGGCAAGGCACTTGGCGACCCGGAAAGCAGAGGAGGCCGAGGCGCCATGGCAGTGGAACGACAGCAACGGCGGAGCTTGGGGCACCGGAGGAAGGAGGTCTGGCGGGGCCCGAGGGCACATGGCGTCGGGGTGGCCGGATCCCGGACGCGGGAGGTCGCCGGGGTCACGTTCCCTGCCGGATCGACGCAGAGGCGGGCCGGCGGACTTGGAGCTCCATGGTGCGAGGCTGCTGCTGCAACGCGCAGAGAGAGAGAGAGAGAGAGAGAGAGAGAGAGAGAGAGAGAGATGAGAAGAGCGAACTTGAGGAAGGAGTGAAAGGGAACCAGGGCGGCGCTCATCTTAGACGCATTTACGGTGGAGGTGCTCGGGGTTCTGGGATGCAGGAGTTGCTCCTGCTGCCGTGGCAAGGTGGACGAGGCGGAGGAGACGCGTGAGCTCTGCTGGTCCTCGAGAAGAACAAGCGGAGGCGCGGGATAGCAGGCAGAGGAAGGAGGAGGCGCTCGGCTGACCGAATCTCGGGTGTCCAGAGGAGAGCGCCGGTTGCGGGAAATCGAGGAGAAGCTGGAGGCTTGGCTGTCCCGATCGGGAAGGAGGAGGCTGGTAGGTTGGGGCTGGATCCCGAGCGGGGGATTTGGTAGAGAGTGGCGGCATGCAGGAGGATGGATGGGACAAGGGGGCTAGATTTTAGGGGTTGGTCTAGGGTTGGACTATATATAGCAAATTGAGTCTAGGTTTGAACCCTCCGATCAAAATCGAACGGTCGAGAAAATAACTTAGGAGAGTCAACCAAAGAAAATGGAGATACTTTCGGAATGTTTGGGGATGATCCGAACTCATTGGTAACAACAAACCAGTTCGGGTTCGGGGAAGGTTTCGGACGCGCACAAGGGGGTTTGAGAGAGGTCGACAAAGACAAGAGGGCTTGACAAAAGATAAACAGAGACAAAGAGAGAAGCGGCAACTACAAACGACTACGAGTTTTATGAAAACATGCGGATGCAATGCGGATGATGCGATGAGATGAGATGCACGCCATGAACAAAATGCAAAACAAAAGACAAAAACCCAACCACGAAGGAAATAACATATCACATAGCCGGAAAAGGCAAGAGTTGGAGTTACGAATATGGAAAATTGTATCCGGGGTGTTACAACACTCCACCACTACGAGAGGATCTCGTCCCGAGATCTAGGATGGCACCGGAGGGAAACGAAAGAGGAAGATAAGAGGTAAACTAAGTTGCTTCTTCGACAATGAGTGAAACCATGAACCTTGAGAGGTTGAGCAATTTAAAAGAAAGAGTACAACAGAGATGAACGAGATTGCAAACAATCCGGTAGAAAAGAGGAACAAGGAGTATTACGAGAACTTGAAGGTTGAAAGACATGGAAATAAGAGCTTCACAAACGAAAAGAATATGACCACCTCGGTATAATGAGATAGCCAAGGAACAAGAATGACAGAATTTGGACAGCACCCCGGTAGAAAAGAGAAGAAAACTTGATGAGATGAAAATATATTGAAGAGATGATACAACACTCTGGTTAAATGGATAAGCAAGAAAAGAACACGATCCTCACAATTCGAGATGATGAGTGAAGAGAGCAACATCACCATGCCTCCGGAAGAAAGAATAGGAGATAGATCATTGAAATAAAAGAATGGAGAAGAAAATGCCAACTTCTGCCACAAATGATCTTGGAAAGCATCCTTGCAAAGAAGAATTGAACGGAGTTGTTGGAAAACCAACAACGAAACGAATAAGTTTGTAGTGGGCTTATGGAAACATCTCAACATTATGAGGTGACAACCGGCCACTAATGGAAACCATTGATTTGATTGAGAGCACTAAAAAGATGAAAAAACTTCTTCACCGAGATGAGAAGGAGAAAATTGGATCATAGATACGCACCACAAATAGCAACATTCCTTAGGGAAGGCTTTAGGTGAAATATGACCCAAGATAACTCCAACAAAGGGGATTGATGGATTTAAAATACCTCATTCTTGACAACATGTGAATCATGAAGCATGAAGGAAATTGTGAAGAATGACATAACACCACCTCAAAAGATAAGGTAGAAAGAATTGCACTTCAGAATGCAAGATGAAGAATGCTTGAACTTCTCAAAACAAAACATGTGTTTGGCACCATGTTTAATTTGAAGTATGGCTTGACGGATCATAACTTCGAGAGAAATCTTGAAGAACAAATGAAGAATGAAAAGAATCCTTGACGAACCATCATGTAGAGCCTCCATGAAGAACTCCGGTAATGAAAGGATGATAAAAAGAAAGAGAACTTGAAAACACAAGGTGAAGCCTTGCGATGATTTAGATGGAGCTTCGCGACGAGATAATGCGGAAAACATGGAACTCCGGAAAGAAAGATGAACAAATGAAATCAAGAATTTTGATGAACCTCCGGAATAAGGAATCGAATTTACTAGATGAAACAAGAATAAGAATTACATTATGCTGATCCTTTGCCACTTAAATTGATGACAAGCAATGGATTTGGCCTACTACTTATTCTTTTGCAAGGATTGAAGAGAGATATAGTGCAAACTTGAGAAGCTATTGATGGAACCACCGGTGGAATTTGGAAACAACGAATGAATTTATATGATAACAAAGGAAGTGAAATCTTGAACGAACCACCGTAAGGATTGAAAATGGACGTAGCAAAAGCACAATTCACCGGGAAGAATTGGAAAATGAATGAAGACGCTTGAGAGAATTTAGATACAAGAGAATGAAGAGATCATGAACTGATTAGAGGATATTTGAACGATTCACCGGTAAGATTTGGAGAACGGTAGCTACACGCTGAGAATGAAGAATTATGACATGATGGCCTTTAGAGGAAAGAAATAGAAACAACTCATGAAATGCTCCGGATGGGTGAAAAGAATTCCCACAATCGAAAACAATTATGAGAGGATGGCATCAAACTTGAACTACGATCTTTGGAAGAACGGGTAAGGATTTAAGAGGAACTCTTCTTCGGTCTTCACATGCCGAGAATGACGAGGAGAAACACCACCAAATTGTTGAGAAACTCCGGAAGGATTAAAAGAGGAAACGTTGAGCCGTAGATGAAAAGAATTTGAAAGCGGCCTAGGAGAAGGCATGTGACTGATGAAAATTCATTCTTACGTCAAACTTCAAAAGACTTTGGGAATCGCTCCGGATAAATTAGAAGAGTCAGGTAAGATCCTGGGAAAAGACATGTGGGTTAGGGCCCACTCGAAAGAAACATTGTTGAAGGATTTTAAAGAGAGGTTGCACCGGTTGAATTAAATAACTTGAATGAGATAATAATCTCCAAATAGCTTGAAAAAATCTTGGAAGAAAAGACGAGCCTTCTGAGATATCTTCAGCACTCTAGGACAAATGAATAGCGAGAAGTGAATGATTAGGAGGTGCATCGGCATGAGAAAACATTTGAAACGAGGAAAAGATACGATCGACAAAGCTTGAATTGAATCCACCGTAGAAGAAAGAACAACGAAGGATGATGAACTTGAAACTGTTGAGCATCTTCATGAGGAAACACCAGGTAAGAACATGGAGGAAAAGAATGAAGAGACTTCACATCAATAAAAAGGATACTTGATTAAGAAATCCGAGTCCTTGAAGAAAAAGGGTGGGAGGGCGGGAAAAACAAAGGCAACTTGGGACGGATGAAACAGACACCGTTGAGAAAAACTGAGGAATGATCTTGCGAATGTTGAAATGATCGGATCCACTTGAAGGGAAGCACATCGGTTGGAAAGGATTGAAAAGACAACGTTGATGAACAAGAAGGATTAGCATCCAGATAGAAATATGAGAACACCGCTTAGAATAAGGTATGGAATCAACACTTGGCATTGAAGCAACTCGAATACCACAAAACAAAACAAAAACAAAGGATTTGGCTTGCAGAATAAGCGAAACAAATACATATGATAGAGATTTACCCAATCCCATATCATGCATCATCGGAAAGATATTCTAGGAGCTACTTGAATTCCCACTTATAAACTCCCGAAACTTTCGGTTGTGCAATCTGGTGTTGGGGATACATGGGACACAAAATATATCACCCAAACTAACAATACCTAGATCCAAATTGTATCCATCCGTCAACGATAACCAAGAAACCTTCGAAATCGTGTACCGCGACCTTCGAAAAGCATCCGTTATACGAAGTCATGGCAATACTCCCGAGCTCGCCCAAAGATCAAGTTATCGGGTTATCTCACGAACAACCTGTACAAAAGAGATTTTTGATGTCGGCAAAGCTCGTATTCCAGAATCTGCAACGATAAAATTGTGACGACAACACCTCGGAGCTCAACTCCTGTGACACCGCCACAACCCCTAAATGTCGAGGCACCAAGAACAATGTTCTCGTCACAAAACCATCGGAACGATTCCAAGATACCAGCGTGATCCTAAATTTTTTTAGTGAAATTTGAGGAGAGGAGAGTCAAAACTTCTACGTCAGAGACCTCAACAGAAATGCGATTTAAGGACCTGGGAGTAAAAAGAATCCTACTCTCGATATATATAATCCTAAGACTCAAAATTTTTTTTTGTTCTAGACTCAACAACGCCAAAGAAACAATCAAGCTGGGGGCTCCTAAGTCGGGCTGGCTCGATTACCAACTTGTAACGCCCTCGATGCGGCTATATCTCCCACGTGTCGAAGCACGACTTAGAGGCATAGCCGCATTGAAAGCAATGTCGCAAGTGAGGTAATCTTTTCACAACCCATGTAATACATAAGGGAAAGAGATACATAGTTGGCTTACAATCGCTACTTCACACAAAACATGAGTAAAGCATTACATCATACAGATACAATCAAGGTCCGACTACGGAACCAAAATAAAAGAAGACTACCCCAAATGCTGCACAGATCCCCGATCATCCCAACTGGGCTCCACTACTGATCATCAGGAAAAGACACATAGTAGCGACCATGTTCCTCGTCGAACTCCCACTTGAGCTCGGTTAAGCGTCATCTCAGACCGCATCGTTGACACCTGCAACTGTTTTGGTAGAATCTGTGAGTCATGGGGACTCAGCAATCTCACACCCGCGAGATCAAGACTATTTAAGCTTATAGGTAGGACAGAGTTGTGAGGTGGAGCTGCAGCAAGCGTCTAGCATATATGGTGGCTACATTCGCGAAAGAGAGCGAGAAGAGAAGCAAGGCACGGTCGTGAAGCTAGTAGCGATCAAGAAGTGATCCTGAAACTACTTACGTCAAACATAACTCCAACACCGTGTTCACTTCCCGGACTCCACGAGAAGAGACCATCACAGTTACACACGCGGTTGATGTGTTTTAAATAAGGTCAACTTCGGGTTTTCTACAACCGGACATTAACAAATTCCCATCTGCCTCATAACCGCGGGCACGGCTTTCGAAAGATAATACCCTGCAGGGGTGTCCCAACTTAGCCTATTATAAGTTCTCACGGTCAACTAAGGGCATTCCTTCTACCGGGAAGACCCGATCAGACTCGGAATCCCGGACTACAAGACATCTCGACAATGGTAAAACAAGACCAGCAAAGCCGCCCGATTGTGCCGACAAATCCCGATAGGAGCTGCACATATCTCGTTCTCAGGGCACATCCGGATGAGACATCCTATGAGTAAAACCAAGCCTCAAGTCTCCCCAAGGTGGCCCCATGATCTGCTTTCGTTTGGACCAGCACCCAGAGGAGCACCGCCCGGCGGCCAAAAAAAAGATGACCCTTGGGCTCGCGAAAACCCAAGGGAAAAGGTGTAGGTGGTAGGCAAATGGTAAAACCAAGGTTGGGCCTTGCTGGAGGAGTCTTATTCAAAGCGAACTATCAAGGGGGTCCCATAAATCACCCAACCGCGTAAGGAACGCAAAATCAAGGAACATAACACCGTATGACGAAAACTAGGGCGGCAAGAGTGGAACAAAACACCAGGCATAAGGCCGAGCCTTCCACCCTTTACCAAGTATATAGATGCATTAATTAAATAAGATATATTGTGATATCCCCACAAGTAAACATGTTCCAACAAGGAACAACATGTTCCAAAAAGGGTTCACGCTCCCTCGAGACACTCCCAAGTACACCGGCTCCGTGAAGCCGGAAGATTGGCTGATCGACTACACCACATCCGTCAGCATCGCCAACGGCAACAAGCGCGTTGCCATAAAGTACGTTCCGCTCATGCTCCAAGGCACCGCCCGGACATGGCTGAACAACCTCAAGCCCAACAACATCAACAGCTGGTTGGATTTCAGGACGCCTTCCTCTGCAACTTCACCAACACGTACAAGTGCCCCCCAAGCCTCGCCAACTCTCCATGTGCGTCCAAGGGCAATCGAGTCCACGCGCGTCTACCTCACACGCTGGGCCGAGTTGCGCAACTCCTGCAAGGGGGTCCATGAGGTGCAGGCCATCGAGTACTTCATCGCCGGGTGTAGAGAGGGCACCCTGCTCATGCACAAGCTTCTGTGCGACGAGCCGACTACCTTGGACGAGCTTCGGGTCGTGGCCGACAAGTATGCCACGGCCGACTCCTCCATGAAGTCGGAGATCCGGGTTGACACGTCCGGCAAGGTGATCCAGTTGGGCTCCCAAACATCGGCTCGTGACACCAACCGGCGCCAGCCAAACGACAACAAGCGCAAGGACCAGCATCCGGCTTCCAACAGTCGGCAAGTGGCAGTTGTCGAGGATTAGCAGCCGGATGGACAGCCCGGCCCCAAGCGTCAACGGGCGGCAAGGGTGCCTGGCAGCCTACCTTCTCCTTCGAGCAATCCCTTGATGCCCCGTGCAAGTTCCACAGCGGTGCGAAGCCATCCAACCACACCATCCGAAAGTGCAACTGGCTCGCCCAGATCGCCAAGGGTGAGGCCCTGCCGCGTCCTCCACCAGCCGGCCAGGCGGCCCCGACTGTTTAGCAACCGGCCCGAGCTGCCGGAAATGTTCAAGACGAGTTCCCCAATGAGAACGCCACCTACGCCGTCTTCACCAGTGAAGCCGACGGCAAGCACAACACACGGTAGTAGCACCGTGAGCTGAATGTTTTTGCCTCAGAGGTCCCGCATTTCATGCACTGGTCCGAGAGGGCCATCACCTGGAGCCGTGAAGACCACCCGACCGTGATGCCATCACCGGGTGTGTATGCCCTGGTGCCGGAGTCCACCTTCTCCATGGAGAGGCGGACCTGCCGCTTCACCCGAGTCCCTGTAGATGGCAGCAGCAACATCAACATCCTCTACCATCAAACCGTGGAGCGGTTGGGCATCAAGGTGAAGCAGCTGCAGCCCAGCCAGGCCGTCTTCCACGCCATCGTTCCCGGCCTTTCCTGCTCTCCAATCGGCAAAATCAAGATTGATGTCCTGTTCAGCGACAAGACCCACTTCCTCCGCGAGCCAATCTAGTTCGAGGTGGTGGACTAGGACAACCCCTACCACGTGCTCTTGGGCCGCCCTGCACTGGCCAAGTTCATGATGGTCCCGCATTACGCGTACCTGAAGGCCAAGATGTCAGGTCCCAAGGGTATCATCACCATTGCCGGCGACTACGAGAAGTCGCTAGAGTGCGCCGCCGCCAGCAGCCGGCTGGCCGAGTCCCTCGTCATCGCTCAAGAGAAGCATCTCCTTGATCGGATAGTAGCCATGGTCGGCGAGCAGCCGGCCGTGCCGACTGATCCCAAGGAGATGGAAGCCGGGGCCTCCTTCCAGCCGGCCAAAGAGACCAAGCGGATCATCCTGGATCCGGCGCACCCGGAGAAGTTCACTATCATAGGGTCAAACCTTGGCAACAAATAGGAAGGCCATCTCGTCGATTTCCTCCGTGAGAATCGGGACATCTTCGCATGGTCACCCAAATACATGCCGGGTGTTCTGAAGGATTTCGCCGAGCACAACCTTCATGTAACGCCAGATGCTAAACCAGTCAAGCAACCCCTCCACCACCTATCAGAAGAGAAGAGAAGGATCGTTGGTGAAGAAATTGCTCGGCTTCTGGCAGACGGCTTCATCATGGAAGTGTTCTACCCGGACTGGCTTGCCAACCCAGTCCTTGTCTTGAAGAAGAATAACAAGTGGCGCATGTGTATCGACTACACGAGCCTCAACAAAGCCTGCCCCAAGGATCCTTTTGCTCTGCCACGGATCGACCAAGTGATAGACTCCACGGCCGACTGCGAGCTGCTGTCCTTCTTGTACGCCTACTCCGGCTACCACCAGATCAAGCTGGATCCGACCGACCTCTTGAAGACCGCCTTCATCAGACCATTCAGCGTCTTCTGCTATATCACCATGACGTTTGGCTTGAGGAATGCCGGCGCCACCTTCTAGCGCTGCATGTAGAAGTGCCTCCTGAAGCAACTTGGCCGCAATGTGCACGTCTATGTGGATGACATTGTGGTGAAGACGGAGAAGCGCGGCATCCTCATGGAGGATCTCAAGGAGACCTTCTGTCACGCCCAATATGCGATCCTATCCAAGAGGAACTCGAAGGTCCCACCAAGGATACACCCGCATATTGAAACGCTTTTGCAAGGTGGATATCATTACATCAACATTACATAATAGATGAGGATACATACAAGAGGCATACAATGCCACATGAATACAACAATACATCATATATAAGATCAACATCTGACTACGGATGAAACACAAACAGAAGCTCAAACGACATCCACCCTGCTAGCCCAGGCTGCTGACCACCTATCCCCTGATCGAAGAAGAAGCAGAAGAAGAACTCCAAAACAAGTAACATCGCTCCCGCGTCATGATCGTCGCAAAACCTGTACCTGCAACTGTTGTTGTAGTAATCTGTGAGCCACGAGGACTTAGCAATCCCATTACCATGGGTATCAAGACTAGCAAAGCATAATGGGTATGGAAAGGATAAGTGGTGAGGTTTCAGCAGCGGCTAAGCATGTATGGTGGCTAACATATGCAAATAAGAGCGAGAAGAGAAACAACGGAACGGTCGTCAACTAGTAATGATTAAGAAGTGATCCTGAACTCCTACTTACATCAAACATAACCCAAAAACCGTGTTAACTTCTCAGACTCCACCGAAAAGAGAGCATCACGGCTACACACGCGGTTGATGCGTTTTTAATTAAGTCAAGTGTCAAGTTCTCTACAACCGGACATTAACAAATTCCCATCTGCCACATAACGGTGGGCACGGCTCTTGAAAGTTTATACCCTATAGGGGTGTCCCAACTTAGCACATTATAAGCTCTCACGATCAATGAAGGATATTCCTTCTCCCGGGAAGACCCGATCAGTCTCGGAATCCCGGTTTACAAGACATTTAGACAATGGTAAAACAAGACCAGCAAAGCCGCCCGATGTGTCGACAATCCCGATAGGAGTCGCACGTATCTCATTCTCAGGACACACCGGATAAGCTAAGCGTACAGGTACCGACGTAACCCAAGTTGCCAAGGGATGGTCCCGCACGATGCTCTAGTTTGGACCAACACTCCGAGGAGCACTGGCCCGGGGAGGGGGGGGGGGGGGGTAAAATAAGATGACCCTCGGGAGCGCGACTCCCAAGGGAAAAAGGCCAGGTGAGGAAAATGTAAAACCAAGGTTGGGCCTTGCTGGATGAGTTTTATTCAAAGCGAACTGTCAAGGGGGTCCCATAAATCACCCAACCGCGTAAGGGACGCAAAATCAAGGAACATAACACCGGTATGACGGAAACTAGGGCGGCAAGAGTGGAACAAAACACCAGGCATAAGCCCGAGCCTTCCACCCTTTACCAAGTATATAGATGCATTAATTAAATAAGAGATATTGTGATATCCCAACATAAACAGAATCTAACATGGAGCAATCTTCAACTTCACCTGCAACTAGCAACGCTGTAAGTGGGGCCGATCATAAGCGGTAAAATAGCCAAACAACGGTTTGCTAGGAAGGGTGAAAAAGGTTAGAGGCTGACATGTCAATTTGGGAGGCTTGAAGAGCAAGTGTTAGGTAGTGCAGCATAGCGATAGAACGAAGCAACTAGCATAGCAATGATAGTAATGAGATCCAAGGTGATGGTCATCTTGCCTGAAATCCCGCTTGGAAGAAGAATGAGTCCATGAAGAAGATGAAGCCACGAAGACGAACCAAGCGTAGACGAACGGATCCTCACGAACGCAACGAAACAGGAACTATCGAGAAGAAGCACAACCGGAAAGAAGCAAACAACAAGGTAAACACTCAACACATAAACAAGACATGATGCACAACCAAGCATGATGCATGACAAGGGTAGATGAGGCTACTCATGGCAAGAGATGATGCATACAAGAACAACACATCAAAGCAAGTTTAAATGAGGCCGGAAACAACATATAGCAATTCCGGAAAGACCCCATATGCAAATTTTTAAATTGGTCCAGAACTGAACAAACCTTATATTCAATTTGTTAAACAGCAAGTTCAATGCACCAAGATGATCTACACAAAATTCTAGTCAAGTTACATATAAAGTTCATTAGATTCGGAGCTACGGCCTAGAAAATATGAGCAAAACAAGTTAAACATGGCATTGATGCAAAATGCATTCAAACATCAAGCAAACACCTCAAATCAAGGATGCAACATGATAATATGAAACTACATGCAAATCTAAGCAAGTTTCATATAGAGCATGCTCAAAACGGAGCAACGGTGCAACACATACACTCCAAACAAGATATAACAACAATCTGTCCCAAAACAGCAGCTATGCATATAGAAAGCATCAAAACAACATGCTACAACACCCTAACATGAGAGGAAAAGGCATGGACGTGATGTACAGGTGAAGCATTACAAAACATGAACAATGAGCCATCTCCAGAAACCACTACAACATTCTCAAAAAGACATGGCAAGGTTGCAAATAATAACAGCTTCACAGACTTAGCAGAAAATCACTAGACATGGCAGAAATAACATCAGGTTGCAATGTTTAGAGCTAGCAAACAACATGCTACAGGAACTTAACATGGAAAAAAAGGCATGACATGCTAGTACTAACGGTAGAGAACAAACCTCCCTTACTGATCTAGTTCCAAAGATCAACAGAAAACATGGTAGCATCCATGCAAACATGGCAAAAGATATGACAGAATCAGACCGTGAAATTAACAGTGCATGGCAGAAACAACAATAAGTAGGCATGTTGGTGAGCTTGACCCACTCACCACAGAGAAATACATGGCATGAAAAGGTAAGCAACAGTAAGATGAAATAAATATGAAGCTAAGAATGGCAATATCATAGTCATAGGGTGCATGGATCACTAGCAAAACACATGGCAATATTGAACTTCATGTTAACAGTCTGACAGAAACATTATTTAGCAAATTTGGGGAATCATAACAAGAAGCTACAGCAGGCCCTAAATGCAACAAAGGGCATGGATGGATAGAGCATAACATGTATAACAAACCATCCTTAGTGAACATCTCCATATTATGCATAGAACTCATGGTAGCAGCATGGAAACATAGCAACAAAATATAAACGACTCAGACTTGGCAGAAATGACCAAGTCACAGAAATCAGCAACATCATGGAGGCTACTTTGCATGCTTGTGCTAGTCACCACATAGATCAACACAATACAAGACAAACACCTTTGTAAAGATGGCATGATGTAGTTCAAAACACATGTAGAGCTCATGCTCATAGGATGCACACACAAAATGCAAAAAAAGACAAATCACCAAGTTCTAACAGTTTCAGCAGGTTAACATCATATAGCACTCTTGCAACGATGATAAGGGCATCAAGATGGACTCAAACAAGCATGTCAATGGAACAAAATGAAGAGAATCTCACAATGAACATTTTGATATATTATATGCATGAAACGGAGCAGCACACATGAAGTTATGGCAAGATGAACATGGCACCAGAATGCAAAATTACGGGGACTCAGAAGAAAAACGAGGTCAACCTCGGGATCGCACGGAAAACGATGCAGGGCCGGAGTTCGCCGGAGATGTGGCCGGAGAGGAGGGAGATGGCGGTCAGCGTGGGCGGGGCCGCCGGATTCGGGCGGCGCCGGCCTGGATCTGGCCGGAGTTGGCGTCGAGGAGCGGCTCGCCGGAGAGGGGCCGAGCCGGCGCGAGGGCGGCGCCATGGGAGGAGCTCGGGCTCCGGCGACCATGGAGGCAAGGCGAGATCTGGCAGGGCAGGCGGCGGACGGCGGAGGGCGGCGCCATGGGAGGAGCTCGGGCTCCGGCGACCATGGAGGCAAGGCGAGATCTGGCAGGCGGCGGCGGACGGCGGAGGGCGGCGCGGTGATGCCGGAGTCGGGACAAGCGGCGGCCGGCGCTGGTGGCGGGTTTGCCGGGCGGGCGGAGGCGGCGGGCACGGGCGAGGCGTGGGGCGGCGCTGGCTCGGGCGGGCCTGCCACTGGCTCACGGGCGGCGGAGGCGCGGGCGGCGGGCGCCACGTGGCGGCAGCGGAGTGGATCCAGGCGGCGGCGAGGCTGACGTGGTGTGCCCTGATTCGTCGGGGTGAGGTGGCTGGCGGCGGTGGACGCGTCCGCCGGCGGGCGGACATGTCCGGGGGGCGTGAGGGATGTTTGATCTAGGGTTTGCCCGAAAATTCAGGGGAGGGGACTGATTTATAGGTAGAGGGAGCTAGGAGAGTCCAAATCGGGTGCGGTTTTTGCCCACACGATCGTGATCGAACGGCCGAGAGCATGGAGGGGGTTTGAATGGGCTAGGTGGGCTGTGGGAAGAGGTGTCGGGCTGCAAGACAAAAGGGGCTTTATGTTACCCGGTTAACCGTTGGGGCATCAAACGACCTCCAAATGGAACGAAAGTTGACGGCCGGTCTACCGGTGCTATACCAAGGCCACTCTGCAAATCTCAACCCATTCTGAGAACGTTTTTCTCCCGCTCACAAAACAAGGTCTGAGAGGGGCGACGGGCGCGTGTGAGTGTGGAAAGGGCTCGGAACGAACAACGGAGAGAACCGGCGGAACCCGAACGGATGAAAGTTTTGAAAAGCATGCAGATGAAATGTAGATGATGACATGGCTGCAACACACAAGCAAATAACATGGCAACGACGACGAATAACTGGAAGACACCTGGCGCATTGAATCCGGGGCGTTACACCTTCGATAATTTGCGCCATGTTCAAATCAAGCTCAACTCGGAGTAGTGTGTCTTCGGAGTACCAGCCGGCCAGCTCCTAGGCTTCCTTGTCTCTGAGCGCGGCATCGAGTGCAACCCCGTGAAGATCAAGGCCATTGAGCGGATGGAGAGACGCACCAAGCTGTGTGACATCCAAAAGTCCACCGGGTGCCTGGCATCCCTCAGCCGCTTCATCAGCCGGCTGAGCAAGAAGGCGCTCCCCCTGTACCAGCTCATGAAGAAAAGCACGTGCTTTGAGTGGACCGACCAGGCGGACGAAGCCTTCCTCCAGCTCAGGGCATGATGTCAACGCCGCCTATCCTGGCCGCTCCGGCTGCTAAGGAGCCTGTGCTCCTCTACATCACCGCCACCAACCGAGTCATCAGTACAGTGATCATCGTCGAGCGCGTAGAAGCCGACAAGGTGCAGCCGGTCTAGAGGCTGGTGTACTACCTGAGCAAGGTCTTGTCCGCCTCCAAGCAGAACTACCCCCACTACCAGAAGATGTGCTACGGCGTGTACTTTGCCGCCAAGAAGCTGAACAGAACTTCCAAGAGCACTCCATCAGGGTCGTCTGCACCGCTCCCCTGGCTGAGATCATGGGAAACAGAGATGCATCAGGCCGGGTGGTGAAGTGGGCCATCGATCTGGCTCCCTACACCATCCTCTACCAGCCCCGCACCGCCATCAAGTCCCAAGCGTTGGCTGACTTGCTCGTCAACTGGGCCGAGTCCTAGTACCTGCCGCCAGCGCCGGATTCCATGCATTGGCGGATGCACTTCGATGGCTCAAAGATGCGCACCGGCTTAGGATTCGGCATCGTCCTCACCTCTCCCAAAGGCGACAAGTTGAAGTACACGCTGCAGATCCATTTTGCGACCTCCAACAACGTAGCCGAGTACGAGGCGCTCATCTTTGGGCTCCGGCTAGCTAAGGAGATCGGCATCCACCGCATCCTATGCTATGGTGATTCAGATTTGGTGGTCCAGCAGTCGTCCGGCGACTGGGACACCAAGGACGCCAACATGGCAAGCTACCGCTTCCTCGTCCAGCAGATGAGCGGGCACTTCGACGGGTGCGAGTTCCTCCATGTGCCACGAGCTGACAATGACGCAACAGACGCCCTTGCTCGCATTGGCTCTACCCAGCGTATCCCCGAGCGTCTTCGCAAGCCATCTATCAAGCCGTCACCAAAATTTGAGTCCATCTTCATGCCGACTGACCCCGCGGCAGTCGGCTCTGACTCGGGGACTTCAGCAGTCAGCTCGGGGACTGCAGCACCCGCACTCGGCCCAGAGATTCCAGCAAGCGGCCCGGGGGCTGCTGCAGTCGGCCCGAGGACTTCATCGTTACCATCAGGAGCGGCCGGCTCCAGCCTGCCGCCTCCCAGCCCGGCCACCCTAGTACCAGCTCGCAACCTTCCAGCCCAGCCACCCTAGTACTCCCAGCCCAACCACCCTAGTACCAGTTGCCGTCTTCAAAGTGGTAGAAGCGATGTCTCGGGCACAGCCTATTCGCGACTTTCTGGTGAGCCGCGTGCTACCAACCAATGAAGTGTTGGCCCGGCAGATCTAGCGCCGGGTAGGAGCCTACACCATCGTCAATGGCGAGCTCGCCAGGCGCAGCGTGACTGGCGTCTTCCAGCATTGCGTGGAGCCGGAGAAGGGTATGGAGATTCTCAGAGACATCAAGGCAAATGTGGCCACCATGCCGCCTCCAGGGCTCTTGTGGCCAAGGCCTTCCGCCATGGTTTGTTCTGGCCGACTGCTTTGGACGATGCCAAAGAGTTGGTCCGTGGCGCAAAGGCTTCCAAGTTCAAAGACCAAGCAAGACCAGCCGGCCTCCGCCCTCAAGACCATCCCCATCACTTGGCCGTTTGCCGTATGGGGTTTGGACATGGTGGGCCCGTTCAAGACAGCACGCGGCGGCATGAACCACCTTCTGGTCGTCATGGACAAGTTTACCAAGTGGATTGAAGCCACGCCAATCAAGAAACTAAACATCCGACAGCTGTCATGTTCAACGCCGACATCACCGTCCGGTACAGCATCCCGCACAACATCATCAACGATAGCGGCACCAACTTTGCCAAAGGCGCCTTGGCCCGTTTCTGCGCAAATCAGGGCATCCGACTGGACCTAGTGTCTGTTGCCCACCCGCAGTCAATCGGCCAGGTGGAGCGAGCAAACGGCCTCATCTTGTCCGGCATCAAGCCCCGACTGATCGAGCCGCTGGAGCGCTTGGCCAGCTGCTGGATTGAGGAGCTGCCAGCCGCCCTTTGGAGCCTCTAGACCATGCCCAACCGATCAACCGGCTTCACGCCTTTCTTCCTCGTGTACGGGGACGAGGCTATCATCCCAACAGATATCAAGTTTGACTCGCCTTGGGTCACCTTGTACACGGAGGCGGAAGCAAAGGAGGAAAGAGAAGACAGCGTCGACCTGCTGGAGGAGGCCCGATTGCTAGCACTCAACCGGTCCGCCATCTACCAACAAAGCTTGCGCCGCTACCACAACAAGAAGGTCAAGCCGCGCGCATTCCACGAAGGCGACCTTGTGCTCCGCCTGATCTAGCGACTAGCCGGCCAGCACAAGCTCACAGCTCCTTGGGAAGGCCCCTTCATCATCAGCATGGCCGAGGGAAACGACTAGTACTACCTCATCGACGCGCAAAAGCCCAGGGCACGCAAGCGAAGCACAGCCGACGAAGAGACGGAGCGGCCATGGAACGCGAACCTGCTTCGTCCGTTTTACAGTTGAAGCAAGCATATTTACCACACTGCCTTTTGTATTAAGTAAAGACTTCAGGTACTCTGAGATGCACTCGGGGGCTACCTTTTTATCTATGAGATAAGCTTAATGCCATGATTTGAGTTTTTTATATTGTTGCCCCGTCCGGGTCCACCCAGCCGGCCCGGGGCTCGCCGCCTTGTCTTAAGTTAGCACTACCCGTAGCCGACTAGTAGTGTACCAACGCCAAAGCCCTCTCTTGACCCGGCCACAGCTCACAGCACGACTCTCCGACTGGCAAGAGCTAAAGGCTGGAAATGTTGTCCACGCGAAAAACGACTAAGGAAAAAGTTGACTCTAGCCAAGTCGGCCCTTCGCCTTCCTTGTCCGGCTGCTCAGCAGCCGGCAGGCCGACTTCTCGCTCAACTAGCTACGCTCTAGGCTGCTGAAGTAACTTGCCTGTTCTAAACGGCCAGGTCCCTAACCTGGCCATAGACCGCAGCGTGGCTGTCCGGCTGGCAGGGAGGCGGCTAAAGGAAGGCGACAAATGAAAAAGCCAAAGAGAGTAAAAGCAAACTCAAGCTAGAACCCGGCAGCGCATACAAGAATGTGGGGATTTAAACTTTATACACTTCAAAACGGTCCAAGGCCGGCATTCATCAAGTTTAAAACTACACCCCCAGTGGGTGGAACTGCGCATAACTAACATTGTTTCAAGCACGAGACAGAAAAAACTTAAAAAAGATAAAGGCCATCTAGACGGGTGGCTCCTCGGTCTGCCTGGACTTGTCGGCGGTGGGCGTAGCTACGACTGGCGGGGCTTCTGGCTGCTGGGTCTCGGCCTGGCTGTCGGTGGCGGCTGAGGTGGTCTCCGGCTGATCACCAGTCGGCGCCGGGTCGGGCCGAGTCCGGCTGGTCGCTCCGCCGTCTTGTGCAACGTAACTGATGTCCTCATCCTCGTCGTCCTCGTAGCTTTCATCGCTGGAGGCAATCTCCTCCGCCGAGTCCTTCCCGTCCGATGGGTTCAGACCGAACCAGGATGGGGGCACTGCAGCGCCGTTATCTCCCTGCTCTGGGATGAAGATGCCGACGTCGGCGTAATCGGCCAAAGGCGATGCACGGATAGCGATGTTCTCGCGTTCCGCCGCCAACTCCGGCAACACCTCCTGGCGGAAGGTAGCCAGCTGCGCTAGGCGCATGTCGGGGTACCAGGCCTTGACGAACTCCAGCGCTTTCGCAGCCCCGGACCGCGCCGCGGAGCTCTCTCAGGCCTCGACCAGGTCGGCCGCCACCTCCAGCCAGTCGGCCATCCGACTGGGACTCCGCGGGATCCGAGAACCCGGCCACAAGCCCTCCAATACCTGCGACCCGGCACGCTGAAGCCGGTGGAGCAGGCGACGCGTTGGCTCGAGGCGCATCTGGACGGCCGTGTGCTGCTAGCTCAAGGTCCGAGGTCGGTCCTACGCGATATCCTTGCCCTTGCGCCTGCACTCCTCGCATTGGGCCTCGATAGCCATGCAGACGACGACAGAGTGATCCAGGAGGAACTCTGTTCAAAACAAGACAAAAGTTTTAGAAGACGGCTTCCAACAATAGCCGGCGGCTAGCAGTCGGCAACAAAAAAGAAAGGGACGCACCGTCGAGCAGGTCCTCGATCATGGTGTAGCCATCCTGGAGGATCGTCTCCTTCTCGGCCCAGTCCGAGCGCTGAGTCTCGAACTCGGCCGTGAGGTGCTCCTCGTCCGCCTTCAGCTGCCGGACCTGCTGCACATGCCGCTCGGCCTGGTCCGCCAGCTCCTTCTCCAGCCGGTCGCGCTCCTGCCCCACAACCCGGAGATGGCCCTCGAGCTCGGCCACACGCTCCCTCCGCTGGGCGGCAGCCGCTGCAAAAAGGAAACAAGCAAGAGGCGTCACCATCTACTTCAACAAAAACAAAAGCAAGCTACCGAAGAAGATCCGTCTCGACTACTCAGCAGTCAGCCTGAATCTCGGGGGCTACACCCAGTGTGTGCACTGGCGCGCCCCCACTGGAAGCCGACTTACCAACTTCAGCTCTGAGCCAGCTCAGCTTTCCGGGTGGTGAGCATCCGATTCTGCGTGTTGTAGGCGGCCGCCTGCATGTTGTGGTAGTCCTACAACAGAACAACGTTTTAGCAAAGAAGAAGAACACCTTTGAGTTCCAACCCGCCTGCTCAGCAGCCAGCTCAGAACTCGGGGGCTACACCAAGTGGGTGCGCTGGCACACCCCCACGGAAGCTTACAAGATGAAAAAAGCAAAAACAAGATGCACGTACCCGAACGGCCACCCGCGTGGCAAGTAGCTCCTCCGTCGCCCTCAGGAGAGTGGCGTTCTGGGCAAGGAACCTGTCCTCCACGTCCCGCACCACCAGGTTCAAGGCGGCTGGGCCGGCCCCCACCACCCAACCTGAAGGAGCGGCGCTCGTGGCCCGGGCGCGGGCCCCCTGCAAGCTTGAGGCCGAGGTCTCCACCGGCCTTGGATCCGCGGTCGCCTGCATCAAATGCAGGCGCGTGGGACCGCACGACACCAAGATCCGGCTCGCCGCCTGCCCGACGCCTGCTGCTGGTGCCTCCTGCTGGCTGGGTTCATCGCCTCCTCGCCCTCCAGCGTCCGGCGCGTGCTGGACCTCCTCCACTTTCGGGGTGGCAGTGTTGGGGACCACCAGCTCCGGCACTGACTGCTCGGCCCCGGTGGCTCCAGGTAGCCTCTTGTCCTCCGCCCTCTGCGCCTCCAGCTGCTCGAGGACGACGGTCTCCGGGACCCCGCCGCCAGCCAGATCCACCGTGACCCTGGCATCGGCCTCCGCCTGCGCCTTGGTCGCGGCCTCTGCCTCCGCCCTCTCCGTGGCATGGGCATCCGCCTGTGCCGCCTCCTCCGCCTGGGCGTCGGCCCGCGCCTTCTTCGCAGCCCCCCGCTCCTCGCGTGCCTCCCACGCGTTCCTCACTGTCGCCTCTCGAAGGGCAGCGGCCGGATCCATGCACCGAGCCTCCTCGGAGCCGCCTGCTAGGTCCATCAGCAAGGCAGACGGAGCTCGCACGGTGACGCAGGCCATCCTTCTCAGCAAGAGAGCAAAAATGAGAAAACCCTCCAAGAGAGAAGAAAAATATGAAGTCAGAGCAGAAGCGTGTGATACGTCTCCAACGTATCTATAATTTTTGATTGTTCCATGCTATTATATTATCCGTTTTGAATGTTTAATATGCATTTATATGCTATTTTATATTAGTTTTGGGACTAACCTATTAACCGAGAGCCCAATGCCAGTTTCTGTTTTTGCCTGTTTTAGAGTTTCGCAGAATAGGAATACCAAACGGAGTCCAAACGGAATAAAACTTCCGCGCTGATCTTTCTTGGACCAGAAGCAAACCAGGAGACTTGGAGATGAAGTCGGAGACGCAACGAGGCGGCCACAAGGGTGGAGGGCACGCTCCCTACCTCGTGGGCCCCTTGGAGATCTCCTTGCCTAGTTCCTTCACCTATATATACTCTTATAACCCCAAAACATCAGGGGGAGCCACAAAAACACTTTTCCACCGCCACAACCTTCTGTACCAGCGAGATCCCATCTAGGGGCCTTCTCCAGCGTCCAGCCGGAGGGGGATTCGATCACGGAGGGCTTCTACATCAACACCATTGCCCTTCCGATGAAGCGTGAGTAGTTTACCTCAGACCTACGGGTCCATAGCTAGTAGCTAGATTGCTTCTTCTCTCTCTTTGATTCTCAATACCATGTTCTCCTCGATGTTCTTGGAGATCTATTCGGTGTAATATTCTTTTGCGGTGTGTTTTCCGAGATCCGATGAATTGTCAATTTGCGATCAGATTATCTATGAATATTATTTGAGTCTTCTCTGAATTCTTATATGCATGATTTGATATCTTTGCAAGTCTCTTTGAATTATCGGTCTAGTTTGGCCTAGATTGGTTTTTCTTGCAATGGGAGAAGTGATTAGCTTTGGGTTCAATCTTGCGATGTCCTTTCCCAGTGACAGTAGGGGCAGCAAGGCACATATTGCATTGTTGCCATCGATGATAAAAAGATGGGGTTTTCATCATATTGCTTGATTTAATCCCTCTACATCATGTCATTCTACTTAATGCGTTACTCCATTCTTTATGAACTTAATACTCTAGATGCATGCTGGATAGCGGTTGATGTGTGGAGTAATAGTAGTAGATGCAGAATCGTTTCGGTCTACTTGACACAGACGTGATGCCTATAGTTATGATCATTCCTCAGATATCGTCATAAATATGCGCTCTTCTATCAATTGCTCGACAGTAATTTGTTCACCCACCGTAATATTTGCTATCTTGAGAGAAGCCACTAGTGAAACCTATGGTCCCCGGGTCCCTTTTCCATCATATAAGTTCTATTTTACATCATACTAGTTTCCGATCTACTATTTTGCAATCTTTTACTTTCCGATCTATAAATCAAAAATACCAAAAGTATTTACTTTACCGTTTATCTATCTCTATCAGATCTCACTTTGCAAGTAACCGTGAAGGGATTGACAACCCCTTCATCGCGTTGGGTGCAAGTTTGTTGATTTGTTGTGCAGGTATTCGGTGACTTGTGCGTTGTCTCCTACTGGATTGATACCTTGGTTCTCAAACTGAGGGAAATACTTACTCTACTTTGTTGCATCACCCTTTCCTATTCAAGGGAAAAACCAACGCAGGCTCAAGAAGTACCAGGAAGAATTCCTAGCGCTGTTGCTGGGGAGATTTATGCCAAGTCAAGTCAAGATTTGTCTCCCGTCAACTTGCTAATTTCCGGCGCCATTGCCAGGGAGATCTACGTCAAGTCAAGCCATACCAAGTACCCATCATAAACTCTTCTCCCTTGCATTACATTATTCGCCATTCACCTCTCGTTTTCCTCTCCCCCACCTGTAAAATGATTTTTGAAAAGATTTGCCTTTTCTTCGCCCCTCTTCCGTTCGTCTTCTTCGCTTGCTTCTTGTGTGTTCGTGTGTTTGATTGTTTGCTTTTTCATGATGGCTCAAGATAATACGAAATTGTGTGACTTTTCCAACACCAACAATAATGATTTTATTATCACTCCGATTGCTCCCACTACTAATGCTAAATCTTGTGAAATTAATGCCGCTTTGCTGAATCTTGTTATGAAAGATCAATTTTCTGGCCTTCCTAGTGAAGATGCTACATCCCATCTAAACAATTTCGTTGATTTGTGTGATATGCAAAAGAAGAAAGATGTGGATAATGATATTGTTAAATTGAAGCTATTTCTGTTTTCGCTTAGAGATCATGCTAAAACTTGGTTTTCATCTTTACCTAAAAATAGTATTGATTCATGGAATAAGTGTAAAGATGCTTTCATCTCTAAGTATTTTCCTCCCGCTAAGATCATCTCCCTTAGGAACGATATTATGAATTTTTAAGCAACTTCATCATGAGCATGTTGCACAATCTTGGGATGAAATTGATGATACGAAATTGCCCTACACATGTTTGAATTTGTGGATGATTATACAATTTTTTTATGCTGGATTGAATTTTGCTTCTAGAAAATCTTTTAGATTCGGCACTTTTATGGAAATTAATTTAGGAGAGGCTACTAAGCTCCTAGATAATATTATGGTTAATTATTCTCAATGGCACACCGAAAGATCCACTAGTAAAGAAGTCCATGCGATTGAAGAGATTAATGTTTTGAGTGGAAAGATGGATGAACTTGTGAAATTATTTGCTAATAAGAGTGCTTCTTCTGATCCTAATGATATGCCTTGTCCACCTTGATTGAGAATAATAAAAAATCTATGGATGTGAATTTTGTTGGTAGAAACAATTTTGGTAACAACACGTATAGAGGCAATTTTAATCCTAGGTCGTTTCCTAGTAATTCTTCTAATAATTATGGTAATTCCTACAACAACTCTTATGAAAATTTTAAAAATATGCCCTCTGATTTTAAGAATAGTGTTAAAGAATTTATGAGTTTGCAAAATAATTTTAATGCTTTGGTTGAAGAAAAAATTCTCAAGATTGATGATTTGGGTAGGAACGTGGATAGAATTTCTCTTGATGTTGACTCTTTGAAACATAGATCTATTCCACATAAGCATGATATCAAGGAGTCTCTCAAAACCATGAGAATTTCCATTGATGAGTGCAAAGAAAGAACCGCTAAGATGCGTGCAAAAAAGGATTGGTTTGTAAAAGCGTGTTCTTCTAGTTTTCATGATAATAATGATGAAGATCTAAAAGTGATTGATGTGACTCCTATTGAATCTTTGTTTTTCAATATTAATCTTGATAAAGATGGGACTGGAGATGAGTCAACTTTAGTTAAAAGGCGTCCCAATGGTTCGGAGTTTTTAGATCTAGATGCAAAAATTGATAAAAGTGGGATTGGAGAGGTCAAGACTAAGTAGCAATGAACCCACTCTTTTGGATTTCAAGGAATTTAATTATGGTAATTGTTCTTTAATAGATTTCATTTCCTTGTTGCAATCCGTTTTGAATTCTCCTCATGCTTATAATCAAAACAAAGCTTTTACTAAACATATCGTTGATGCTATGATGCGATCTTTTGAAGAAAAGCTTGAAACTTTATGATGAGTGGGAACCTACTATTAAAATTAGGATTAAAGATTATGAATACCTTGATTTGTGTGATTTGGGTGCTAGTGTTTCCACGGTTCCAAAAACTTTGTGTGATGTGTTAGGTTTCTGTGAATTTGATGATTGTTCTTTAAATTTGCATCTTGCGGATTCCACTATTAAGAAACCTATGGGAAGGATTAATGATGTTCTTATTGTTGCAAATAGGAATTATGTGCCCGTAGATTTCATTGTTCTTGGTATAGATTGCAATCTTACATTTCCTATTATTCTTGGTAGACCTTTCCTTAGAACGATTGGTGCAATTATTGATATGAAAGAAGGAAACATTAGATTCCAATTTCCGTTAAGGAAAGGCATGGAACACTTTCCTAGGAAGAAAATTAAATTACCATATGAATCTATTATGAGAGCCACTTATGGATTGCATACCAAAGATGACAATACCAAGATCTATTCGTGTTTATGCCTAGCTAAGGGCGTTAAACAGTAGCACTTGTTGGGAGGCACCCCATTTTCTTTTTTCTTTTTTCTTTATGTTCCTGTTTAGTAATAAATAATTCATCTAGCCTCAGGTTAGATGTGGTTTTATGTTTTAATTAGTGTTTGTGCCAAGTTAAACCTTTAGGATAGCTTACGGTGATAGTTGTGTTGATCCTGCTGAAAATCAGAAACTTTTGCACCCAGGAAAATAATTTTCAAAATTCACAGGAACATGCTTTTGATCTGATTCTTTTTTATATATATTAGTACACATATTGCTCAGGTTTTCCTAATTTTTTAGAATTGTTGGAGGTACATAAGTATTCGAGAGTTACATCACTACTAGAAAAAGGGCTATAGCTAATATGAACACTAATGGCGCACCACATATGTGGTGCGCCACTGCTATATAGCAGTGGCGCACCATGTAAAGGTACGCCATTAGTGTCCATATCACTAATGGCGCACCACACCCATGGTGCGCCACTACTAACAATTTATTTATTTATTTATTCAAAACTAGTAATGGCGCACCAGGGGATAGTGCGCCATTACTAGTTTTAACTAGTAATGGCGCACCACACACTCTGTGCGCCACTACTAACAATTTTTTTTTCAAAACTAGTAATGGCGCAGCACAACCACGGTGCGCCACTACTAACAATTTTTTTATTTTCTTTGCAAAACTAGTAATGGCGCACCGCATAACAGGTGCACCATTAGTAACCAGGGTTACTAATGGCGCATTGTTAGGTGGTGCGCCATTGGTAAACTGAGAGCAGCTAGATATTTTGGACAGCCACCTACCACACTCACTTTCCCCACTTCATTCTCTCCACCTCCTCCTCCAAGCTTGTCTCGGCTGCCTCCTCCTCCTCACATCATTTGCACCATAGATTCACCCAAATTAAGTGGTTAAATTTCCTTTTTTTTGATAGGTAAGTAAGGGGAAAGCTTTCTTCATGGTGTAGATCTACTTTTTTCTCCCTCCAACAACGTGCACATGCACTTTTTATGGCCTAGATCTACGTATGTTTGTGGTGTTGCGTATGTTTGTGGTGTTGCATATGTTTGTATTTGCAGGTACCGGTATTTGAAATGCGATAGTTGCCAATATTTTGCCGGAATGTTGAGTCATTTCCGTTTCGGCGAGAATTTGGCTCTATGCATTCTTTTTGGTCCTATTTTTAGGCAAAGTCATGCCAATTTTTTTTTTGGTTCTAAAATATCGTTTTGCTCTACCCCGTAGGCCACCATGGTCCGCACGATGACCGAAGGCATCGTGAATAGGTTTTTGAGCTCCGTGAAGGCCGAGATGCTTCAAAAGAACGAGACGAAGATAAGATGTCCGTGTCGAAGATGCAAGCTGAAGAGCCTTATGGACCCGGATTCCGTACAGGTGCGGGACCACCTGCTCTTGCGTGGTTTCGTGGATGGCTATCGGTGGCAAGGTGATGAAGATGATTTTGAAGTCGTCCATGGGGGCCGGGCAAGAAATGAGTAAGGGCAGCAAGACAACCGCGGCGAGGGCGGGCGAGAAGACGAAGAATCTCCAGGACATGATCACGAAGTAGATGCAGTACACAGTCATCATGTAGAAGATGCCGGACATGATGATGAGGAAGATCAAGACGAAGGGCATGATCATGAAGATGAAGATGCCGGAGCAGACGACGATGGACCATCGATGGGCTGGGTGCAGGACCCTCATATTCAAGAGCTGCTTCTCAAGCAGACGGATGACGCAAGAGCTGCCGCCCGAGAGAAAGCCAAGCTGGATCAACTGGAGATAGATGCGGTTACTCCATTGTGTGAAGGATGCAGGCCCGAGGATACCCGCCTGAAAGTAACGCTCATGGCTTTGGAGATGAAGGTAAAACACAAAATGACCGACGCATGCTTCGACGAGAACATGTCATTCTAGCACGAACGTCTTCCCAAGGGGAACAAGTGCCCGACCAGTTTCGAGGAGGCGAAGAAAATTGTGTGTCCTATGGATTTACCGCACGTGAAATACCATGTGTGCATGAACAATTGCATCATTTATCGGGACGAGCACGCGGAGTCTACCATATGTCCGGTGTGCGGCGTCACTAGATACAAGAAGAGGAAGAAAGCTCCTCGAAAAGTGGTGTGGTACTTTCCGATCACTCCTCGTCTGCAGCGGTATTTCACGGACCCTAAGGTAGCAAAGCTCCTGCGCTGGCACACGGATAAGGAGGAGAAGAAGCGAGAAGATGATGGAAATGGTCCGGAGATAAATAAAAAGACAAGATGCTGAGCCACCCTAAGGATGCGAGCCAGTGGCAAGCATTGAACTTCGAACACCAAGAATTTGGGGACGATCCAAGGAACATTGTGCTGGGCGCGAGCACCGATGGAGTCAATCTGTTTGGCTGCCAGAGAAGCACACATAGCACCTGGCCTGTGTTTGTGTGGATGTACAACCTTCCCCCCTGGTTTTGCATGAAGAGGAAGTACATTCACATGAGTATGCTAATTGAAGGGCCGAAACAAACAGGGAACAACATCAATCTGTATTTGGGGCTGCTGAAAGAGGAGCTAGACACGCTGTGGAAAACGCCAACCAATACGTGGGACGCCGCAGAGAAAGAATATTTCCCTATGAGAGCCACACTGCTCATGACGGTGCACGACTATCTCGGTTACGGATATGCCGCGGGGCAGGTGGTCCACGGATTTTCTGGATGCGTCAGGTGCATGGATGACACAACATATTGACAGCTAGATAGAGATCCTGGGTCTTCGAAAACCATGTTCATGGGACATCGAAGGTGGCTTTGCGATGATGACTCATGGAGAAAACACAAGGATCTGTTTGATGGTGAAACCGAACCCCGAAGACGCCCGCGTACGAGGAGCAGCGAGGAAATAGACGAGCTGTGGAAACATTGGAAAGAGTGCCCGGAGCCGGGAAAGAAGCGAAAGGCGCCAGAGCCACTGCTGAAGGTATGGAAAACGAGGTCTGTTTTCTGGGACTTGCCGTACTGGAAGATCCTCCGTGTGCCTCACAGACTTGATGTCATGCATATCACGAAGAACGTGTGCGAGAGTCTGCTTGGTACCCTGCTCAACATGCCAGAGAGGACCAAAGATGGGCCGAAAGCAAGGGCAGACTTGAAATCAATGGGCATCAGGAGGAGCTTCACGCTAATGATGATGATGATGATGATGATGAGGCGAAGGACATGGAAAGTCGTCGCAAAGGCAAAAAGGCCAAGAAGATCGGAAATGACCGCCCTCCCGCGTGCTTCACTCTAAGTCAGGAGGAGATCGAGCAGTTTTTCACCTGCCTCATAGGAGTAAAACTTCCTTACGGTTACGCGGGGAAGATAAGCAGATACCTAGACTCAGGGAAGCAGAAATTCAGCGGGATGAAGTCTCACGACTGTCACGTGCTGATGACGCAGATACTTCCAGTTGCAATCCGTGGGATCATGGACGCGCACATCCGTGAAACGCTATTTGGCCTATGCAACTTTTTAGACTTCATCTCTCGGAAGTCGGTTGGCGTGAGGCAACTCAGAAGGCTATAGGAAGAGATCATGGCGATACTATGCGAGCTTGAGATGTACTTCCCGCCCGCATTCTTCGACGTTATGGTGCATCTGCTGGTCCATATCGTGGAGGATATCATCCAACTCGGGCCGAAGTTCCTGCACAGCATGATGTCGTTCGAAAGGATGAATGGTGTCATCAAACGATACGTTCGCAACATGTCACGTCCAGAGGGAAGCATAGCCAAGGGCTTTCTGACCGAAGAGTGCATCTCCTACTGCACGAATTATCTAGGCATCGAGAACCCCGTTGGTCTGCCCGTCAACAGGCACCTCGGCAGGCTCGCTAGATGGGGTCACCACGAGGGTCGCTGCGAAATGCATGTCGACTTCAAGGGTCGACTCGCCCTGAAAGAGCAAACCTAGTCGCGCTACAACACATAGACGTGGTCGATCCTTGGGTGGTAGAGGACAAAACCTTTATTGAGAAGACGTACAATGACCGAGGCCAACAGAGGACGGACGGAGATATAATCAAAGATCACAACTCATGTTTCACGCATTGGTTCGAGGAGAAGCTTCTGTCGTACCCTTTACATGAGGATTCTTCCGAGGAAGAACAACTCATATTCGCCTTGTCATAGGGCGCCGAGCACAACCTGATGACCTATGAGGCGTACGATATCAACGGCTACACATTCTACACCGAGGAAAAGGACATGAAGAGCGATAATTATCAGAACTCTGGGGTAACGATGGAATCCTACACCGGTAATGACAAGGACAGATACTACGGAAGGATCGAGGAGATCTGGAAGCTGAGCTACGCTGGAGAGAAGGTCCCGATGTTCCGTGTCAGATGGGCCAAGAGCGTCCTAAAAGAAGACCGGTGTTTCACCACCATGGTTATACCCGAAGCCAAATCCAAGACCGCGGGCGCAAACGTCACCGCGAAAAATGAGCCATGGGTACTGTCTTCCCAAGTGGACCAATGCTTCTTCATTACCGACCCGTCAAAGCCCAATCGTGTTGTCATGAGGAGAGGCAATAGGAAGATCATCGGAATGGATGGAGTCGCCAATGAGCAAGACTTCGACAAGTACGACGACCTAAAGATGGAACATGACGACGACCATGAAGTACCATACACCACAAGAAGAAGCAGGACCACCCTACCTAAAGGACGTTCGTTCAAGAGAAGAACTCCATTTGCGAAAAAGAAGGGCAAGAAGATTGTGAAAAGATAGCTAGCTAAGATTGATTGTATTTAAATTGTAGTCTTCATTTCTCGATTGTATTTTGATATATGGAAATGACATTTCTTTTGTTCTAGTCCTCATGAATATTTATTAATTTATGTTTATTCTGGTATACCAATTTTTATTTATGTTTATTCTGGTATTGAATTTCTAACTCACAAAAATTATTGAATTTGTTAATATTTTTTGAACTCATGAATATTTTTAAATTTCATGGGCACTTTTTGAATTCATGAATATTTTTTCAAATTTGATGATATTTTTTCATATTCATAAATGTTTTACCAATTCACAAATGAATGCAACTAAAAATCCAAAAAAAGTTACTAATGGCGCACCAGGAGAAGGTGCGCCATTGCTATCAAGGTACTTATGGCGCACCCCTAGGAGGTGCGCCATTACTATACCAATTTTTATTTAGGTTTATTCTGGTATTGAATTTCTAACTCACAAAAAGTATTGAATTTGTTAATATTTTTTGAACTCATAAATATTTTTAAATTCCATGGGCACTTTTTGAATTCATGAATATTTTTCAAATTTGATGATATTTTTTCATATTCCTAAATGTTTTCTAAAAAATTATTAGATGCAATTAAAAATCCAAAAAAAATATTTTCAAATAACAAATTTGATGATATTTTTTCATATTCATATTTTTTCATAAATGTTTTAAAATTTGATGATTTTTTTCACATTCATAAATGTTTTCAAATTTGATCGTCATTTTCTAAAAAATTATTAGATGCAACTAAAAATAAAAAAAAGTTAGTAATGGCGCACCAGGGGAGGGTGCGCCATTGCTATCACGGTTTTTATGGCGCACCCCTAGAAGGTGCGCCATTGCTAACCTTCCCACCCACTAAAATATCCACCCCTCGTCCCTCGCCTCTCCCATCTCGCCCCTCGCCTAGCCGTTCGTCCTTCTCCCCTCTCGCCACCGCCGCCGATCCCCTTCCACCACCACCGCCGCCCCCACCCACCGGCGACCTCGCTCCCGGGCTCCGCCGCCCCCACCCATCCCTCCCTCGCCTTCGCCGCACCCACCCACCCCCTCCCTCCCTCCCGAGCGCTGCCTCCTCCCCGAACCCACCACCGGAGCCCTTCCCGAGCGCGAGACCTAGGGTTCAAGACGCCGCCACCGGCCCTCCGCCGCGGTGCGCCAAGCCGGCCTAACCCTCCGCGGCCCCCGCCTCCGGCACAACAGCGCCTCCCTCCCTGTCCCTGGAGCAGCCGCCCCCGCCCAGTAATGCCGCCGCCCCGAGCTACGCCGCCCACCAGTCCACAGGCAGCAGGTACACAAAGAGTGGTATTTGAATGCGATCCTTTCAGAGTACATATAGAGTGCATATCCTTTTTGTGGTTTATAAGTTTCTATTCTAGCAACTGTGAAATAAAGTGATATGACTCCACAGACTTCTGATTTAGCCCGTTGGACCAGAATTGACTAAATGGTCCTGAATTTAACATTTAACTGAATTTTCTTGTGCACCTTGCCCCTTGGTGGTTACAACTTAAATGGCTGCCAAATTGTAAATGCTGCCATGGCAGCTATATTTTTAGAAGCACTCTAGTTAAGATATCAGAACTAGGATAACACCGTATTTGGCAGATTATTTACTCTATAAACTGAAGTTATGACAGAATCTTAGTGTAGATTTAACACAATCAAAACTTATTGCAGAATATAGGAGTATATGAAAACTGAACTTATGGCAAATACATTGTTATGGAAGTGCAAATACATTGTCCTATGCTATCCATATGAAAACTGATTTAGTCTCATTTTCCTATGCTATCCATATGGTCTCAATCAGCTTAGTTGGGCCTTAATTAATAAATGGGCATGGAAGTGCAAATACATTGTCCTGTCTGAAACATAATGACAGTCATAGAATTTATATTTATACATGGTCCTGAATAAATACATGGAATTTATATTCAGTCATTCTCTAAGTATATAAACTGAAATATTCAGTCTGAATTTCTATATTTCTTTGAAAATATTCAGAAAAGATCATGTAGACAAGATTGTGAATTTCGTGACCATGATTGATTTATAATGAACACTATTGATCATGTAGAAAATAGTGAAGTAATCTGAATATTTTGAAGCTGCTGGCACTATAATACTCCAAGTTTCTCTGAATTTCTATATTTGTCTGAAAATTCTCTAAGTACTTAGAAGTAAGAAGTCATCTAAGTTATTACTGGTACTGATGCAATGTGCTTCTATTGAACCATCTATCCAAGTTTAGTACTAACTCTATATGTGCTTCTTTGGTTTATCACAATTGAATGTGTATGTATCAATTATATGTCAAAACTATCTAAATATCCAGCAGTCTGCATATCCTTTTTATCTAAATATATTGCAATGTGATCTTGCTGTTGAATGTGTATGCTTCCTAATTATTGTGACTATTGTGATCTCTAAATATTTCGTTGTGTGCCTTTGCAGCTGACCGCGACGATTTAATCGGAAACTCGCATCCTCTTCCTAAACCTCAAGCAAATCTGCATCGACCCGAGACCATCAAGGTGAGCAGTGTGCCGTGTCCATAATGGGTTGTTTCCATGCTGCTAGTCAAAACTGCTAGTACTACAGAGACACCAACTGGCGTGTGCAGTGCCCATAATGGGCTGTTTCCATGCTTCCAAGTACCTCTTGCTAGTCCTAGTTTGTTCCTAAGTACAAGAGCTCTTCATCTGAGCTCCTTTCTCCTGGACTAACTGCTCCTCTTTTGTTTTGCAGGATCATCTACAAGCTTTTCCTTCTAACTGCATCTGCAAGGTTGAACAGTAACTAGCAGTAAATTTATTACTCACTTCTCTTGTTTATACTTGTGATGTTGCTGCTGCTGCTGTATTCACTGCTACTGATGTACTACTTGTGATGCTGCTGCTGTTGTACTACTTGTGATGCTGCTGCTACTTGTGATTTTGTCAACTTGTGATGCTGCTGCTACTTGTGATCTTCTGAAATGACCCCTTTCTCTGAAATGTTGATTAATTTCCGTTTCGGTTGAGAATGGGGCACTCCTAGGTCAAGAAAATTAGCAAAGGTCATGCCCAATTTTCTTGACCTAGAAGGTGCCCGATTCTCAACCGAAACAAAAATTAATCAAAGCTATAAAAGGATTATACAATAGTAGTGATCTAGTGCTTTAGTGGTTGGATTAGTTTAGTATTTTTACACACACTCAGACACCCTTGCTTGCCATGTGTGTGAGAGAGATAGTGAGAGGAGACAAGAAGAAGGGGGTTAGGAAGATGCTGCCTGCTCATCAAAGCTAGCCATCTTCCCCTTTTCACCCTTTTTCCTTTGTCTTTTGTGGGTTGCAAGGAAGCTACTGTCTTAGCTAGCTTAGCTTGTGCACAAATCCACTGCCACTGCCTTGATTAAATTATCTTAGATGATAACAATAACTAATTGTTGGTACCTATCTGTATCTGTATCATATCAGTTGCTTGCACTTGATAAAGGTGGATGCATGGCATGGAAATGCTAGCTAGATCAATTGCTTACTTACTAATTAATCAAATGATACGGCTGGGGTATCTTTAGGGGCACCCAGTGAGCTAGTATACTCCACATGAATGGCCAGTATTAAAACAAGTTAATTACACCACCATACGATCGACTAGTCGATTAATTAAGCTACTAATCCCAGTGTTACAAGCTAGAAAAAATAGCCTGCAAAGATGAGGTCCCATGCTGGATGTACCACTGCATCATGCAACAGTGCCTTCAAGATCCAAGGCAATATCACAAACAACATAGACAATTTGACCAAACTCACAACCTTGTATCTTTGCAGCAACCAACTTTCTGGACACATCCCTCAAGAACTAAGTTACCTTGAGAACGTGGACTTGGACCTTAGCAACAACACACTAAGAGGTTCCATCCCAAAACACCTGGGCAATATCACAAACATCTCTCAATTGTTCCTTGACAATAACCAACTTTTTGGCGACATTCCTCGAGAATTAGGTTATTTGGTCAACTTAGAGATCTTGTTCCTTGACAATAACCAACTTCTTGACCAAACTTTTTTCCTATTTAGAGCGAACATGGCCGACAACGATGAGGCCGGCGGTTTGGGCAAGGCATTCTGGGAGTTGTCCCAGGAGATGGAGGAAGAACCTCACCGCTATGAGGACGCCGCGGAAGACACCGATTCCGACTACACAACCCCTAGTGGCATCGAGGATGACACCACTGATGGTGCCGCCAAGGATGTCACCACTGATGATGGCAGCGCACGCATAGATGGCAGCCAACTGAAGAGGCAACGGAAGGACCGGCGCCCGAACGTGCTCGGCACCGTCAAGGAGGAATTTACTGAAATTTCCTCCAGTGGGCATCCAACGGCGCCCAAAGAATTTGTCAGTGGGTACTCGGGACAACTCGGGTGCATTCTCCGGAGCATCGTCTCGATCAACACCGAGAACCTAAGGCATCGTGACCGAGGGAATTTGCGCAACCTCCTCTTCACGAAGCTGCACGAACGATACAAGTTCCCCGGTGACTTCACAAACACACGCCTCTCAGGGAATTAAGTGAACAGTGTCGCCCTCACGAAGATGAGCACGGCCCTGGCTACTTGGAGAGTCGCAGTGAAGAGAAGGATTCTAAGAGGTGATAGTTATGAGAAGATCAAGAAGACAAATCCTTCGATCAGCGAAGCTGACTACTTGGAGTTCAAGATCAAGTGCGAGTCCCCGGGGTCCGCGGAATAAAGTCAGTGGGGGAAAGATATGCGGGACTTGAACTTAGGGGTCCACAAACTCGGTCCCGGCGGTTACAGAGTGGCGGAACCTATATGGGACAAGGAGGATGTGGAGCGTGCCGAGCAAGGCCCACCGCCCCTCTTCGATAAATACCGTGACAAGCAGACCAGGAACTATGTCAGGGCCCGGTACAAGGTGGACCCGGTAACAAAGGAGCTTACCATGGAGCCGAAGACCAAGGCACTTGAGCTTGTTCTGGTAAGGAATACACCCCCGCGTAATTAGCTCCATATGGTTGCATTCTAATTAATGAAGCCAAATTTCTAAATGGTTCACGTTCCTCCGCCAGGACACTGAAAGCAGTAGCGCGGGGTTGTCTCAGAGCTCCCCTCGGGACACCACTTTAAATAGGGCGCTGAACATAATGTAACACAAGGATAAGTTCAGTAAGCCATCGTCAGCTGGTCGTGTGGCCGGCAAAGGCTTGTCCACGAAATGGTCGGAATACTGGCGAACCCAGATAATCGTGATAGTCAACCCCTTCTACATGTGTGCCAAGATCTTGGGCAGCGCTGGGGACCGGCAAGTCGCGAGTTCATACCTCGAAGGCATCATTCTGGCGAACCCAGATAAGGATAACTTCCTCGTGCCTTACTTTCCCAAGTAAGTCATCCCCTCACCGCCTCGTAACATATGATTTCTTAGATTTCGATCGTTCTTTTTTTTTCTAACATTCCGTGTTTTGTGCAGTAACACACATTGCACACTCATCCTCTTAAGCCCGAAATAATCCATGGCCATGTATTTCGACTCGGACTGTCAGTCAAAGAAAGACTACAAAAATATCAAGAAAGTTCTTGATAATGCTCTCCCCGGCTACGCCAAATCTGGAGGCACCTTCAGGAGCCCAATTTGTAGGTATGACAAGCACGTGTTCACCCACGTAACGGCGTTCCCCTGCGTCAAGCAGCCGCCTGGCGGTCAGAAGGATGGCTACTACGCCCTCCATCACATGCGGGCGATCGTAAGGGACCATAATCACCTTCTTCTACCAACTAATCTCAAAGATTGGGCCGCACGCTTGTCGACAATCCAGGACGCGGACATAACACAAGAATTCTTTTGCATCCAGTCGGAGTTTGCGGAAATCATCCATCAAGATGTCCTTCGTACCTCGGGGCAGTTCTACCTCAGATATCAACCGTCCAACAGTGAAATAGAAACAACTTGCTACAAATGCAGGCTGACAACGATCGCGGTTCCATGACCATCACGAAAGACGGCGGCTTCATCCACGCTCCAGTCCCTGAGTCAAGTCAAAAGTAATGATGCTATGTAGTTCTGAAATATCGATTAGCTCATGTTGTAATTAAACTTTAATGAACTTGTATGTCTCTTTAGTTTGGACAGTCGTTCAACTTATATGTAATCGATGCTATTTATTAGTAGGACCATGAATCATGCTATTAATGTGTTTCTCTTCTCTTCCGATCCTTTTGTTGCATACTTATATATTGCTTATGCATTGTCTGTGAATTGCTACTAACGTTTTGTTTGTCGAGTGCATAGAGATGTCGTCGTATGTCGTGTACAAGGGTAAGGTTCCCGAAGTCTACGACGACTGGGAGGGGTGTCGGAGACAGGTTCACCGTTTTAGCGGTAACAGTTACAAAGGGTACACCACTAGGGCGGAGGCGGAAGCTAGATACGCGCGCTATCTAGCGGGAGAGAGGAGGGAGCAGAGGAGGAACCGGATGAAGACCAGTTTCATCGCGATAATGCTCATCGTGACCGCAGCTCTCTTCTATGTGATGGTAGTTTAGATGATCGATATCGACTTGTAATGTGAAGACAAATTCGCTACTCGCGGTCTCCAGACTTGTAATGTTCTAACTTTGTTCGGTATTTTGTATTCGGAGACTAATATGATGAATTGTATTTGGAGACTAATCTTCTATTGTATTCGACAAATCTGCTGTTTATGTTCTGTGTTGTAATGTATTTTGTAACATGTGCAATTATCAGAAAAGCAAAAAAAAATCCTAACATTCATAGTAGTGGCGCACCATATTGCACTTTAGTGGCGCATAGAAATAAACACTCCAGTGGCGCATTATCTAAAAGTGCGCCATTAGTAACCCAGAGCACAAGGTAAATATGACCCCCTCAGAGGCATAGTAATGGCGCACTGTTGGACATAGTAATGGCGCACTACCTGGTGCGCCACTATTATCTGGTATACTAATAGCGCACCAGAGGTGCGCCATTAGAATTTGTTACTAGTGGCGTGGTAATAGTGGCGCACCTATAGTGCGCCATTAATGGCAAAAATAGGTGTGCCACTAATAGGCCTTTTTCTAGTAGTGCAGATTGCTACAGACTGTTCTGTTTTTGACAAATTCAGCTTTTTGCGTGTTGTTTGCTTATTTGGATTAATCTATGGGTAGTATCGGGGTGTATGAACCATGGAAAAGTTGGAATACAGTAGATATTGCACCAATATAAATAAAGAATGAGTTTGCAATAGTACTTTAAAGTGGTGATTTATTTTCTTATACTAACGGAGCTCACGAGATTTTCTGTTGAGTTTTGTGTTGTGAAGTTTTCAAATTTTGGGTCAGGATTTGATGCACTATGGAATAAGGAGTGGCAAGAGCCTAAGCATGGGGATGCCTGCTACCTCTTGAGCTTGTGTTGGTTTTCCCTTGAAGAGGAAAGGTTGATGCAGCAAAGTAGCGTAAGTATTTCCCTCAGTTTTGAGAACCAAGGTATCAATCCAGTAGGAGACGACGCACAAGTCACCGAATACCTGCACAAACAATCAAGAAGTTGCAACTAACGCGATAAAGGGGTTGTCAATCCCTTCACGATCACTCGCAAAAGTGAAATCTGATAGAGATAATAAAGTAAATATTTTTGGTATTTTTGGGTGTATAGATTGGAAAGTAAAGATTGCAAAATAGTAAACTAGATTCAACAATATGGAAAAGAGATGCAATATAATGAAAAAGAGACCCGGGGGCCATAGGTTTCACTAGTGGCTTCTCTCGAGATAGCATGCATTACGGTGGGTGAACAAATTACTGCCGAGCAATTGATAAAAAAAGCGCATAATTATGATGACATCTAAGGCAATGATCATGAGTATAGGCATCACGTCCGTGTCAAGTAGACCGACTCCTGCCTGCATCTACTACTATTACTGCACACATCTACCTCTATCCAGCATGCATCTAGAGTATTAAGTTCATAAGAACGGAGTAACGCATTAAGCAAGATGACATGATGTAGAGGGATAAACTCAAGCAATATGATATAAACCACATCTTTTAATCCTTGATGGCCACAATACAATACGTGCCTTGCTGCCCCTACTGTCACTGGGAAAGGAAAATACAAGATTGAACCCAAAGCTAAGCACTTCTCCCATGGCAAGAAAGATCAATCTAGTAGGCCAAACTAAACCGATAATTCGAAGGGACTTACAAAGATATCAAATCATGCATATAAGAATTCAGAGAAGAACCAAATAATATTCATATATAATCTTGATCATAAATCCACAATTCATTGGATCTCGGCAAACACACTGCAAAAGAATATTACATCGAATAGATCTCCAAGAACATCACGGAGAACTTTGTATTGAGAATCAAAGAGGGAGAAGAAGCCATCTAGCTAATAACTATGGACCCGAAGGTCTGTGGTAAACTACTCACGCTTCATCGTAGAGGCAATGGTGTTGATGTAGAAGCCCTCCATGATCGATTCCCCCTCCGGCAGATAGCCGGAAAAGGCCCCAAGATGGGATCTCACGGGTACACAAGGTTGCGGCAGTGGAAAAGTGGTTTCGTGGCTCCCCCTGATGTTTTTAGGGTATAAGAGTATATATAGGCGAAAGAAGCAGGTCGGTGGAGCTACGAGGGGCCCACGAGGGTGGGGGCGCACCTAACACCTGGGCGCGCCCTCCTACCTCATGGACGCCACGTTGCGTCTCTGACTTCAACTCCAAGTCTTCTGGTTTGCTTTCGGTCCAAGAAAGATCATCGCGAAGGTTTCATTCCATTTGGACTCTGTTTGGTATTCCTTTTCTACAAAACTCTAAAATAGGCAAAAAAACAGAATATGGCACTGGGCCTCCGGTTAATAGGTTAGTTCCAAAAATAATATAAAAGAGCATACTAAAGCCCATGAAACATCCAAAACAGATAATATAATAGCATGGAACAATCAAAAATTATAGATACGTTGGAGACGTATCAAGCATCCCCAAGCTTTATTCTTGCTCGCCCCCGAGTAGATAATTGGTAAAAACAGAATTTTTGATGTGGAATGCTACCTATCATATTTATCAATGTAATTTCTTTACTGTGGCATGAATGTTCAGATCCAAAAGATTCAAGACAAAAATTTAATATTGACATAAAAATAATAATACTTCAAGCATACTAACAAAGCAATCATGTCTTCTCAAAATAACTTGGCGAAAGAAAGCTATCCCTGCAAAATCATATAGTCTGGTTATGCTCTATCTTCATCACACAAAGTATTTAATCATGCACAACACCGATGACAAGCCAAGCAATTGTTTCATACTTTTATTGTTCTCAAACCTTTTCAATCTTCACGCAGTACATGAGCGTGAGCCATGGACATAGCACTATAGGTGGAATAGAATGGTGGTTGTGGGGAAGACAAAAAGGATAAGATAGTCTCACATCAACTAGGCGTATCAACAGGCTATGGAGATTCCCATCAATAGATATCAATGTGAGTGAGTTGGGATTGCCATGCAACGGATGCACTAGAGCTATAAGTGTATGAAAGCTCAACAAAAGAAACTTAGTGGGTGTGCATCCAACTTGCTTGCTCACGAAGACCTAGGGCACTTTGAGGAAGCCCATCATTGAAATATACAAGCCAAGTTCTATAATGAAAAATTCCCACTAGTATATGAAAGTGACAACATAGGAAACTCTCTATCATGAAGATCATCGTGCTACTTTGAAGCACAAGTGTGGAAAAAGGATAGTAGCATTGCCCCTTCTCTCTTTTTCTCTCATTTTTTATATATATTTTTTGGGCCTTATCTCTTTTTTATGGCCTCTTTTTTTTAGTCCGGAGTCTCATCCCGACTTGTGCGGGAACCATAGTCCCCATCATCCTTTCCTCACTGGGACAATGCTCTAATAATGAAGATCATCACACTTCTATTTACTTACAACTCAAGAATTACAACTCGATACTTAGAAACAAATTAGGACTCTATGTGAATGGCTCCGGCGGTGTACCGGGATGTGCAATGGTTCAAGAGTGACATGTATGAAAAAATTATGAACGGTGGCTTTGCCACAAATACGATGTCAACTACATGATTATGCAAGGCAATATGACAATGATGGAGCGTGTCATAATAAACGGAATGGTGGAAATTTGCATGGCAATATATCTCGGAATGGCTATGGAAATGCCATAATAGGTAGGTATGGTGGCTATTTTGAGGAAGGTATATGATGGGTGTATGGTACCGGCGAAATTTGTGCGGTACTAGAGAGGCTAGCAATGGTGAAAGGGTGAGAGTGCGTATAATCCATGGACTCAACATTAGTCATACAGAAATCACATACTTATTGCAAAAATTTATTAGTTATTGAAACGAAGTACTACACGCATGCTCCTAGGGGGATAGATTGGTAGGAAAACACCATTGCTCGTCCCCGACCGCCACTCATAAGGAAGACAATCAATAAATAAATCATGCTCAAACTTCATCACATAACGGTTCACCATACGTGCATGCTACGGAATCACAAACTTTAACACAAGTATATCTCAAATTCACAACAATCATAAAGAACCAAACTTCTCATAGTATTCAATGCACTTTATATGAAAGTTTTTATTATACCCATCTTGGATGCCCATCATATTAGGACTAATTTTACAACCAAAGCAAATTACCATGTTGTTCTAAATGAAGGAAATATGCCCTAGAGGCAATAATAAAGTTATTATTTATTTCCTTATATCATGATAAATGTTTATTATTCATGCTAGAATTGTATTAACCGGAAACATAATACATGTGTGAATATATAGACAAACAGTATGTCACTAGTATGCCTCTACTTGACTAGCTTGTTAATCAAAGATGGTTATGTTTCCTAACCATAAACAAGGAGTTTTTATTTGATTAACAAGGTCACATCATTGGTTGAATGATCTGGTTGACATGACCCATTCCATTAGCTTAACACTTGATCGTTTAGTATGTTAATGCTTTCTTCATGACCCATACATGTTCCTGTAACTATGAGATTATGCAACTCCGTTTACCGGAGGAACACTTTGGTGCTACCAAACGTCACAACGTAATCGGGTGATTATAAAGGAGTACTACAGGTGTCTCCAAAGGTACTTGTTGGGTTGGCGTATTTCGAGATTAGGTTTTGTCACTCCGATTGCTCTGAGAGGTATCTCTAGGCCTTCTCGGTAATACACATCACTTAAGCCTTGCAAGCATTACAACTAATGAGTTAGTTGTGAGATGATGTATTACGGAACGAGTAAAGAGACTTACCGTAGCGAGATTGAACTAGGTATTGGATACCGACGATCGAATCTCGGGTAAGTAACATACCGATGACAAAGGGAACAACGTATGTCGTTATGCGGTTTGACCGATAAAGATCTTCGTAGAATATGTAGGAACCAATATGGGCATCCAGGTTCCGCTATTGGTTATTGACCGAGAATGGTTCTAGGTCATGTCTACATAGTTCTCGAACCCGTAGGGTCCGCACGCTTAACGCTTCGATGACAGTTCATTATGAGTTTATAAGTATTGATGCACGAAGGTTGTTCGAGTCCCGGATGTGATCACGGACATGACGAGGAGTCTCGAAATGGTCGAGACATAAAGATTGATATATTGGAAGCCTACATTTGGACATCGGAAGTGTTCCGGTGAAATCGGGATTTACCGAGTACCGGAGGTTACCGGAACCCCCGGGAGGTCCATGGGCCTAATGGGCCATAGGAGAGAAGAGGAAGGGCCAGCCAAGGTGGGCTGCGCGCCCCCTCCCCTCTAGTCCGAATAGGACAAGGAAGGGGGCGGCGCCCTTCCTCTTCCCCTCCTCCAATCCTAGTCCAACTAGGAGAGGGGAGTCCTACTCCCGGTGGGAGTAGGACTCCTCATGGTGCGCCTCCCCCTAGGGCCGGCCACCTCCCCCCTTGCCTCCTTTATATACGGGGGCAGGGGGCACCCCAAGACACACAAGTTGATCTACGGATCTTTCCTTAGCCGTGTGCGGTGCCCCCTTCCACCATATTCCACTTCGGTCATATCGTCATGAGCTTAGGCGAAGCCTGCGCCGGAGAAGTCATATCGTCACGGAGCTTAGGCGAAGCCCCGCGTCGGTGGAGCATCAACATCGCCACCACGCTGCCGTCGTCGACGGAACTCATCCTCGACACTTTGCTGGATCGGAGTCCGGGATCGCCATCGAGCTGAACGTGTGCGTAACTCGGAGGTGCCGTGACGTTCGGTGCTTGGATCGGTCGGATCGTGAAGACGCATTTACTACATCAACCGCGTTGTTATAACGCTTCGCTTCGGTCTCACGAGGGTACGTGGACGGACACTCTTCCCTCTCGTTGCTATGCCATCACCATGGTCTTGCGTGATCGTAGGGAAATTTTTGAAATTACTGCGTTCCCCAACAAAGTGGCATCCGAGCCAGGTTTTATGCGTTGATGTCATATGCACGAGTAGAACACAAGTGAGTTGTGGACGATACAAGTCATACCGCCTACCAAAGCATGTCATACTTTGGTTCAGCGGTATTGTGAGATGAAGCGGCCGGACCGACATTACGCCAGACGCTTACGCGAGACTGGTTTCACCGCCCGAGCACTCGTTGCTTAAAGGTGACCGCGGGTGTCCTGTCTCTCTCACTTTAGTTGAACTGAAAGTGTGGCTACGCCCGGTCCTTGAGAAGGTTAAAACAGAGTCTATTTGACAAACTATCGTTGTGGTTTTGATGCGTAGGTAAGAACGGTTCTTGCTCAGCCCGTAGCAGCCACGTAAAACTAGCAACAACAAAGTAGAGGACGACTAACTGGTTTTTGCAGGGCATGTTGTGATGTGATGCGGTCAAAACGTGATGCTATATTTTATTGTATGAGATGATCATGTTTTGTAACCGAAGTTATCGGCAATCGCAGGAGCCACATGGTTGTCGCTTTATTGTATGAAATGCAAACGCCATGTAATTGCTTTACTTTATCACTAAGCGGTAGCGATACTCGTAGAAGCAATAGTTGGCGAGACGACAACGATGCTACGATGGAGATCAAGGTGTCGCGCCGGTGACGATAGTGATCATGACGGTGCTTCGGAGATGGAGATCACAAGCACAAGATGATGATGACCATATCATATCACTTATATTGATTGCATGTGATGTTTATCCTTTATGCATCTTATCTTGCTTTGTTTGACGGTAGCATTATAAGATGATCTCTCACTAAAAATTATCAAGAAGTGTTCTCCCGAGTATGCACCGCTATGGAAGTTCTTCGTCTTTGAGACACCACGTGATGATCGGGTGTGATAGGCTCTACGTTCAAATACAACGGGTGCAAAACAGTTGCGCACGCGGAATACTCAGGTTAAACTTGACGAGCCTAGCATATAACAGATATGGCCTCGAACACGGAGACCGAAAGGTCGAGCGTGAATCATATAGTAGATATGATCAACATAGTGATGTTCACCATTGAAACTACTTCATCTCACGTGATGATCGGACATGGTTTAGTTGATATGGATCACGTGATCACTTAGATGACTAGAGAGATGTCTGTCTAAGTGGGAGTTTTTAATATGATTAATTGAACTTAAATTTATCATGAACTTAGTACCGATAGTATTTTGCTTGTCTATGTTTACTGTAGATAGATGGCTCGTCTTTGTTGTTCCGTTGAATTTTAATGCGTTCCTTGAGAAAGCAAAGTTGAAAGATGATGGTAGCAATTACACGGATCGGGTCCGTAATTTGAGGATTATCCTCATTGCTGCACGTAAAATTACGCCCCGGAAGCACCGCTGGGTGACAGCTGTCAGATGCCGAGCCGAAGTTGTGAACGTCTGCAAAGCAGAGCTGATGACTACTCTATAGTTCAGTGTGCCATGCTTTACGGCTTAGAACCGGTCTTCAACGACGTTTTGAACGTCATGGAGCATATGAGATGTTCCAGGAGTTGAAGTTAATATTTCAAGCAAATGCCCGGATTGAGAGATATGAAGTCTCCAATAAGTTCTATAGCTGCAAGATGGAGGAGAATAGTTCTCACAAGTGAGCACATACTCAAAATGTCCGGGTATAACAATCACTTAATTCAGCTGGGAGTTAATCTTCCGGATGATAGTGTCATTGATGTAATTCTCCAATCATCGCCACCAAGCTACAAGAGCTTCGTGATGAACTATAATATGCAAGGGATGACTAAGACAATTCCTGAGCTCTTCGCGATGCTAAAAGCTGCGGAGGTAGAAATCAAGAAAGAGCATCAAGTGTTGATGATCAACAAGACCACTAGTTTCAAGAAAAGGGCAAAGGGAAGAAGAAGGAAACTTCAAAAAGAACAGCAAGAAAGTTGTCGATCAAGAGAAGAAACCCAAGTCTGGACCTAAGCCCTGAAATCGAGTGTTTTACCGCAGCGCATCGGACAATCGGAAGCGGAACTGCCCCAAGTATTTGGCGGATAAAAAGGATGGCAAGGTGAACAAAGGTATATGTGATATACATGTTATTGATGTGTACCTTACTAATACTCGCAGTAGTACCGGTATTTGATATCGGTTACATTGCTAATATTTGCAACTCGAAACAGAACTACGGATTAAGCGAAGATTGGCTAAGGACGAGGTGACGATGCGCGTTGGAAATGGTTCCAAAGTCGATGTGATCGCAGTCGGCACGCTACCTCTACATCTACCTTCGGGATTAGTTTTAGACCTAAATAATTGTTATTTGGTGCCAACGTTGAGCATGAACATTATATCTGGATCTTGTTTAATGCGAGACGGTTATTCATTTAAATCAGAGAATAATGGTTGTTCTATTTATATGAGTAATATCTTTTATGGTCATGCACCCTTGAAGAATGGTCTATTCTTGTTGAATCTCGGCGTAGTGATACACATATTCATAATGTTGAAGCCAAAAGATGCAGAGTTGATAATGATAGTGCAACTTATTTGTGGCACTGCCGTTTAGGTCATATCGGTGTAAAACGCATGAAGAAACTCCATACTGATGGGCTTCTGGAATCACTTGATTATGAATCACTTGGTACTTGCTAACCGTGCCTCATGGGCAAGATGACCAAAACGCCGTTCTCCGGAACTATGGAGCGAGCAACTGATTTGTTGGAAATCATACATACTGATTTTAGAGGTCCAAAGAATGTTGAGGCACGCCAAGCGGGTATCGTTATTTTCTCACCTTCACAGATGATTTGAGCAGATATGGGTATATCTACTTAATGAAACACAAATCTGAAACATTTGAAAAGTTCAAAGAATTTCAGAGTGAAGTGGAAAATCATCGTAACAAGAGAATAAAATTTCTACGATCTGATCGTGGAGGAGAATATTTGAGTTACGAGTTTGGTTTACATTTGAAACAATGTGGAATAGTTTCAAGAACTCACGCCACCCGGAACACCACAGAGAAATGGTGTGTCCGAACGTCAGAATCGTACTTTACTAGATATGGTGCGATCTATGATGTCTATTTCCGATTTACCGCTATCGCTTTGGGGTTATGCTTTAGAGACGGCCGCATTCACGTTGAATAGAACACCGTCAAAATCCGTTGAGACGACGCCTTATGAACTGTGGTTTGGCAAGAAACCAAAGTTGTCGTTTCTTAAAGTTTGGGGCTGCGATGCTTATGTAAAGAAACTTCAACCAGATAAGCTCGAACCCAAATCGGAAAAATGTGTCTTCATAGGATACCCAAAGGAAACTGTTGGGTACACCTTCTATCCACAGATCTGAAGGCAAGATTTTCGTTGTTAATTCGGATCCTTTCTAGAGAAAGAGTTTCTCTCGAAAGAAGTGAGTGGGAGGAAAGTAGAACTTGATGAGATAATCAGATTCTGCTTCCTTATTGGAAAGTAGTTCATCACAAGAAATGGTTCCTGTGACAACTACACCAATTAGTGAGGAAACTAATGATGATGATCATGAAACTTCAGATCAAGTTACTACTGAACCTCGTAGGTCAACCAGAGTAAAATACGCACTCGAGTGGTACGGTAATCCTATTCGAAGTCATGTTACTTGACCATGGCGAACCTACAAACTATGAAGAAGCGATGGTGAGCCCAGATTCGCAAAATGGCTGGAAGCCATGAAATCTGAGATGGGATCCATGTATGAGAACAAAGTATGGACTTTGGTTGACTTGCCCGATGATCGGCAAGCCATTGAAAATAAATGGATCTTTAAGAAGAAGACTGACGCCGATGGTAATATAATCGTCTACAAAGCTCGACTTGTTGCGAAAGGTTTTCGACAAGTTCAAGGGGTTGACTACGATGAGACTTTCTCACCCGTAGCGATGCTTAAGTCTGTCCGAATCATGTTAGCAATTGCCGCATTTTATGATTATGAAATTTGGCAAATGGATGTAAAAACTGCATTCTTGAATGGATTTCTAGAAGAAGAGTTGTATATGATGCAACGAGAAGGTTTTGTCGATCCAAAGGGTGCTAACAAAGTGTGCAAGCTCCAACGATCAATTTATGGTGCAGTGCAAGCCTCTCGGAGTTGGAATAAACGCTTTGATAGTGTGATCAAAGCATATGGGTTTGTACAGACTTTTGGAGAAGCCTGTATTTACAAGAAAGTGAGTGGGAGCTCAGAGCATTTACGATATTATATGTGGACGACATATTATTGATTGGAAATGATATAGAATTTCTGGATAGCATAAAAGGATACTTGAATAAAAGTTTTTCAATGAAAGACCTCGGTGAAGCTGCTTACATATTGGGCATCAAGATCTATAGAGATAGATCAAGACGCTTAATTGGACTTTCACAAAGCACATACCTTGATAAAGTTTTGAAAAAGTTCAAAATGGATCGAGCAAAGAAAGGTTTTTGCCTGTGTTGCAAGGTATAAGATTGAGTCGCACTCAATGCCCGACCACGCAGAAGATAGAGAAAAAATGAAAGATGTTCCCTATGCTTCAGCCATAGGCTCTATCATGTATGCAATGTCGTGTACCGGACCTGACGTATGCTTAGGCTGTAAGCTTGGCAGGAAGGTACCAAAGTAATCCAGAATGGATCATCGGACAGCGGTCAAGAACATCCCGAAATACACGAAAAGGACTAAGGATATGTTTCTCGTATATGGAGGTGACAAAGAGCTAGTCGTAAATGGTTACGTCGATGCAAGCTTTGACACTGATCCGGACGATTCTAAATCGCAAAACCGGATCGTGTTTTTATTAAACGGTGGAGCTGTCGGTTGGTGCAGTTCTAAACAAAGCGTCGTGGCAGGATCTACATGTGAAGCGGAGTACATAGCTGCTTGGAAGCAGCAAATGAAGGAGTCTGGATGAAAGAGTTCATTTCCGATCTAGGTGTCATACCTAGTGCATCGGGACCTATGAAGATCTTCTCTGTGACAAGACTGGTGCAATTGCCTTGGCAAAGGAATCCAGATTTCACAAGAGGACCAAGCATATCAAGAGACGCTTCAATTCCATTCGGGACCAAGTCCAAGTGGGAGACATAGAGATTTGCAAAATACATACAGATCTGAATGTTGCGCACCGTTGACTAAGCCTCTTCCACGAGCAAAACATGATCAGCACCAAGACTCCATGGGTGTTAGGATCATTACATTGTAATCTAGATTATTGACTCTAGTGCAAGTGGGAGACTGAAGGAAAGATGCCCTAGAGGCAATAATAAAGTTATTATTTATTTCCTTATATCATGATAAATGTTTATTATTCATGCTAGAATTGTATTAACCGGAAACATAATACATGTGTGAATACATAGACAAACAAAGATGTCACTAGTATGCCTCTACTTGACTAGCTTGTTAATCAAAGATGGTTATGTTTCCTAACCATAAACAAGGAGTTGTTATTTGATTAACAAGGTCACATCATTGGTTGAATGATCTGGTTGACATGACCCATTCCATTAGCTTAACACTTGATCGCTTAGTATGTTAATGCTTTCTTCATGACCCATACATGTTCCCGTAACTATGAGATTATGCAACTCCCGTTTACGGAGGAACACTTTGGTGCTACCAAACGTCACAACGTAATCGGGTGATTATAAAGGAGTACTACAGGTGTCTCCAAAGGTACTTGTTGGGTTGGCGTATTTCGAGATTAGGTTTTGTCACTCCGATTGTCGGAGATGTATCTCTAGGCCTTCTCGGTAATACACATCACTTAAGCCTTGCAAGCATTACAACTAATGAGTTAGTTGTGAGATGATGTATTACGGAACGAGTAAAGAGACTTACCGGTAACGAGATTGAACTAGGTATTGGATACCGACGATCGAATCTCGGGTAAGTAACATACCGATGACAAAGGGAACAACGTATGTCGTTATGCGGTTTGACCGATAAAGATCTTCAGAGAATATGTAGGAACCAATATGGGCATCCAGGTTCCGCTATTGGTTATTGACCGAGAATGGTTCTAGGTCATGTCTACATAGTTCTCGAACCCGTAGGGTCCGCACGCTTAACGCTTCGATGATGCTCATTATGAGTTTATAAGTATTGATGCACCGAAGGTTGTTCGAGTCCCGGATGTGATCACGGACATGACGAGGAGTCTCGAAATGGTCGAGACATAAAGATTGATATATTGGAAGCCTACATTTGGACATCGGAAGTGTTCCGGTGAAATCGGGATTTTACCGGAGTACCGGAGGTTACCGGAACCCCGGGAGGTCCATGGGCCTAATGGGCCATAGGAGAGAAGAGGAAGGGCCAGCCAAGGTGGGCTGCGCACCCCTCCCCTCTAGTCCGAATAGGACAAGGAAGGGGGCGCCTCCCTCTTCCCTCCTCCAATCCTAGTCCAACTAGGAGAGGGGAGTCCTACTCGGTGGGAGTAGGACTCCTCCTTGCGCGCCTCCCCTAGGGCCGGCCACCTCCCCTTGCCTCCTTTATATCACAGGCGGGGGCACCCCAAGACACACAAGTTGATCTACGGATCTTTCCTTAGCCGTGTGCGGTGCCCCTTCCACCATATTCCACTTCGGTCATATCGTCATGAGCTTAGGCGAAGCCCTGCGCGGAGAAGTCATATCGTCGCGGAGCTTAGGCGAAGCCCTCGTCGGTGGAGCATCAACATCGCTCACCACGCCGTCGTCTTGTGGAACTCATCCCGACACTTTGCTGGATCGGAGTCCGGGATCGCCATCGAGCTGAACGTGTGCGTAACTCGGAGGTGCCGTACGTTCGGTGCTTGGATCGGTCGGATCGTGAAGACGTGCGACTACATCAACAGCGTTGTTATAACGCTTCGCTTTCGGTCTCACGAGGTGCGTGGACGGACACTCTTCCCTCTCGTTGCTATGCCATCACCATGGTCTTGCGTGATCGTAGGAAATTTTTTGAAATTACTGCGTTCCCCAACACTAAAAGACTCTCAAAATAATATAAGTGAAGCATGGGAGATCAACAATTTCTATAAAATAAAACCACCGCCGTGCTCTAAAAAGATATAAGTGAAGCACTAGAGCAATGTTATCTAGCTCAAAAGATATAAGTGAAGCTCATAGAGTATTCTAATAAATTATGATTCATGCATGTTTCTCCCAAAAGGTGTGTACAGAAAGGATGATTGTGGTAAACTAAAAATCAAAGACTCAAATCATACAAGACGCTTCAAGCAAAATACATATCATGTGGTGAATAAAAATATAGCCTCAAGTAAAGTTAGCGATAGACGAAGACGAAAGAGGGGATGCCTTCCGGGGCATCCCCAAAATTAGCCTTTTGGTTGTCCTTGAATTTTACCTTGGGGTGCCTTGGGCATCCCCTATCTTAGGCTCTTGCCACTCCTTATTACAAAATCCATCAAATCTTAACCCAAAACTTGAAAACTTCACAACACAAAACTTCAACGGAAAATCTCATGAGCTCCGAAAGTATAAGAAAATAAACCACCACTTTAAGGTACTGTAATGAACTCATTATTTATTTATATTGGTGTTAAACCTACTGTATTCCAACTTCTCTATGGTTCATACCCCCCGATACTACTCATAGATTCATCACAATAAGCAAACAACACACGAAAAACAGAATCTGTCAAAAACAGAACAATCTGTAGCAATCTGTAACTCCAAAAATTATCTCATAAATTGGTGGACGTGAGGAATTTGTCTATTAAGCATCTTCAAAAATAATCAACCTAAAATCACCCTTCTGTAAAAAATGACAGCTATTCTCGTGAGCGCAAATGTTTCTGTTTTTTACAGCAAGATCGCAAATACTTCACCCAAGTCTTCCCAAAGATTCTACTTGGCACAAACACTAATTAAAACATAAAACCACATCTAAACAGAAGCTAGATGAATTATTTATTACTAAACAAGAGCAAAAAGCAAAGAACAAAAATAAAATTGGGTTGCCTCCCAACAAGCGCTATCGTTTAACGCCCTTAGCTAGGCATAATTTCAATGATGCTCACATAAATGACAAGAATTGAAGCACAAATAGAGCATCATAAAACATGTAACAAACACATCTAAGTTTAACATACTTCCTATGCATAGGCATTTTATAAGCAAACAAATTATCAATGCAAGCAAAAACTAGCATATGCAAGGAAAAAGAAAGAGACTGTAGCAATCTCAACATAACAAGACGTAAGTTAGTAACATGAAAATTTCTACAACCATATTTTCCTATCTCATAATAATTACATGTGGGATCATAAGAAAATTCAACAAAATAACTATTACATAAAATATTTTCAACACAATCCACATGCATGCGACGTTGAAGCTCTTCCAAAATAGTGGGATTAACATTAACTAAAGTCATGACCTCTCCTACCCACTTTTATCAAAAAATTCATAAGCTTGAACATTATCCAAATATGTGGGATCTAAAGTTGACACTCTTCTAAACCCACTTTCAATAATATTGGAAACACTATTATCAATCTCATATTCATCATGGGGCTTAAATAAAATTTCAAGATCATAAAAAGAATCACCCCAATCATGATCATTGCAACAAATAGTAGACATAGCAAAACTAGCATCCCCAAGCTTAGGGTTTTGCATATTACTAGCACAATTGACATTAGTAGAATTTATAATAACATCATTGCAATCATGCTTTTCATCGAAGGAACTATCAAGTATGGGTGCAATAGCAACAATCTCATGTTTAACATAAGGGACTATAGCAAATTAATCTCCATAAATGTTGGCATCATGGCCACAAGAATAGCAAGCATCATGTTCATCAAGGGATATTTCAATCAAATCATCGGAATCATAATTATCTATAGATTCATGCATATCATTATGTTCTTTCAAAGCAACGGTCATTCTTTCAATAAATTCTTTGACATAGACATCATGCGCATAGTTTTCATAGCAATATTTAAGTATGTCAACATTTTCAGATTCGTAGAGAGTAATATCATACTTTTCAATCAAAGAAGCAACTTCATAAGCACCCTTAAAAGCAACAAATTCTTCAATTTGTTTGATATCATAGTAACTATAAACACCCTTTGCATAAGAACATAAGATTTCATTATCATTAAACTCACATAGGTAGGGGAGGTGTTTTTTAGGGTTCTTAGAGCAACAAGTAAAATCATAAATTTCACAAATATTCCAAGCATAACACATCAATCTGTTTATTTGATCTAATAAGAGTCTCCCTTTTTTAGACACACGATGACGCACAAAATGAGCATGATCATCTAAAGATTTCCCATCAACTAGGCTAGTTGGGGTTTCAGCACGAGCGCAAAAGGATCGAAGATGATCCAAGTAGAACACTTTAAGTGGATCCATAACAATAGATTTTTATCAAGCAAAGATGCAAGTAGAATATAACGCACATGGAAACACAAGCAAACATAAGATCGAACAAAAGAAGGGTGAAGAAAAGAAAAAGGTTTTCGAAAATCGTTTTAGAAGTGGGGGAGAGGAAAACGAGAGGCGAATGGCAAATAACGTAATGCAAAGGAGAAGAGTTTATGATGAGTACTTGGTATGGCTTGACTTGGCGTATATATCCCCGGCAACGGCGCCAGAAATCCTTCTTGCTGCCTCTTGAGCTTGCGTTGGTTTTCCCTTGAAGAGGAAAGGGTGATGCAACAAAGTAGCGTAAGTATTTCCCTCAGTTTTGAGAACCAAGGTATTAATCCATTAGGAGATGATGCACAAGTCACCAAATACCTGCACAAACAATCAAGAACTTCCAACCAACGTGATAAAGGGGTTGTCAATCCCTTCATGGCCACTCGCAAAAGTGAAATCTATTAGAGATAACAAAGTAAATATTTTTGGTATTTTTGGGTGTATAGATTGGAAAGTAAAGATTGCAAAATAGTAAACGAGATTCAACAATATGGAAAAGAGATGCAATATAATGGAAAAGAGACCCGGGGGCCGTAGGTTTCACTAGTGGCTTCTCTCGAGATAACATGTATTACGGTGGGTGAACAAATTACTGCCGAGCAATTGATAGAAAAGCGCATAATTATGATGACATCTAAGGCAATTATCATGAGTATAGGCATCACGTCCGTGTCAAGTAGACCGACTCCTGCCTGCATCTACTACTATTACTGCACACATCTACCTCTATCCAGCATGCATCTAGAGTATTAAGTTCATAAAGAACAGAGTAACGCATTAAGTAGGATGACATGATGTAGAGGGATTAACTCAAGCAATATGATGAAAACCCCATCTTTTTATCCTCGATGGCAACAATACAATATGTGCCTTGCTGCCCCTACTGTCACTGGGAAAGTACACCGCAAGATTGAACCCAAAGCTAAGCACTTTTCCCATGGCAAGAAACATCAATCTAGTGGGCCAAACTAAACCGATAATTCAAAGAGACTTGCAAAGATATCAAATCATGCATATAAGAATTCAGAGAAGAACCAAATAATATTCATAGATAATCTTGATCATAAATCCACAATTCATCGGATCTTGGCAAACACACCGCAAAAGAATATTACATCGAATAGATCTCCAAGAACATCGAGGAGAACTTTGTATTGAGAATCAAAGAGAGAGAAGAAGCCATCTAGCTAATAACTATGGACCCGAAGGTTTGTGGTAAACTACTCACGCTTCATCGGAGAAGCAATGGTGTTGATGTAGAAGCCCTCCGTGATCGATTCCCCCTCCGGCATATCACCGGAAAAGGCCCCAAGATGGGATCTCATGGGTACAGAAGGTTGCGGCGGTGGAAAGTGGTTTCGTGGCTCCCCCTGATGTTTTTAGGGTATAAGAGTGTATATAGGCGAAAGAAGTAGGTCGGTGGAGCTACGAGGGGCCCACGAGGGTGGGGGCGCGCCTACCCCCCTGGGTGTGCCCTTTTGCCTCGTGGACGCCTCGTTGCGTCTCTGCCTTCAACTGCAAGTCTTCTGGTTTGCTTTTGGTCCAAGAAAGATCATCGCAAAGGTTTCATTATGTTTGGACTCCATTTGGTAATTCCTTTTCTGCAAAACTCTAAAATAGGAAAAAAACAAAAATTGGCACTGGGCCTCCGGTTAATAGGTTAGTCCCAAAAATAATATAAAAGATCATATTAAAGCCCATTAAACATCCAAACAGATAATATAATAGCATGGAATAGTCAAAAATTATAGATATCCTGGAGACGTATCAAGGCCCAAGGCACCCCAAGGTAATATTCAAGGACAACCGAAAGCCTAAGCTTGGGGATGCCCCGGAAGGCATCCCCTCTTTCGTCTTCGTCCATCAATAACTTTACTTGAGGCTATATTTTTATTCACCACATGACATGTGTTTTGCTTGGAGAGTCTTGCATGATTTGAGTCTTTGCTTTTTAGTTTTCCACAATAATCCTTGCTGTACACACCTTTTGGGAGAGACACGCATGAATCGTGATTTATTAGAATAATCTATGTGCTTCACTTATATCTTTTGAGCTAGGCAATATTGCTCTAGTACTTCACTTATATCTTTTGAGAGCACGGCGGTGGCTTTATTTTATAGAAATTAATGAACTCTCATGCTTCACTTATATTATTTTGAGAGTCTTTTAGAACAGCATGGTATTTTTATTTGGTTATAAATTTAGTCCTAATATGATAGGCATCCAAGAGGGATATAATAAAAACATTCATATAGAGTGCATTGAATACTATGAGAAGTTTGATTCTTTATGAATATTTCGAGATATGAATATGGTGATATTAGAGTCATGCTAGTGGAGTAATTGTGAATTTGAGAAATACTTGATTTGGGGTTTGTGAGTCCCGTACCATGCTCGTATGGTGAACCGTTAGGTAACGAAGTTGGAGCATGAAGTATTTTTTTGATTGTCATCCTTTGTGTGGAGGTCGGGATCGTGCGATGGTTAACTCCTACCAACCCTTCCCCTAGGAGCATGCACGTAGTGCTTGGTTTCGATGACTTATAGATTTTTGCAATAAGTATGTGAGTTCTTTATGACTAATGTTGAGTCCATGGATTATACGCACTCTCACCCTTCCACCATTGCTAGCCTCTCTTGTACCGCGCAAATTTCGCCGGTACCATACACCCACCATATACCTTCCTCAAAACAGCCATCATACCTACCTATTATGGCATTTCCATAGCCATTCCGAGATATATTGCCATGCAACTTTCCACCATTCCGTTTATTATGACACGTTTCGTCATTGTCATATTGCATTGCATGATCATGTAGAGACATCGTATTTGTGGCAAAGCCACGCTTCATAATTCTTTCATACATGTCACTCTTGATTCATTGCACATCCCGGTACACCGCCGGAGGCATTCACACAGAGTCATATTTTTGTTCTAAGCATTGAGTTGTAATTTTTCGAGTTGTAAGTAAATATAAGTGTGATGATCATCATTATTAGAGCATTGTTCCATGTGAGGAAATAAAAAAATAAAAAGAGGCCAAAGAATCCAAAATAAAAAAGAGGGCAAAGAAGCCAAGAAAAAAAAGAGAAGAAGAAAAAATGAGTGAAAAAGAGAGAAGGGGCAATGTTACTATCCTTTTTCCACACTTGTGCTTCAAAATAGCACCATGATCTTCATGATAGAGAGTCTCCTATTTTGTCACTTACATATACTAGTGGGAATTTTTCATTATATAACTTGGCTTGTATATTCCAACGATGGGCTTCCTCAAATGCCCTAGGTCTTCATGAGAAAGCAAGTTGGATGCACACCCACTTAGTTTCTTTTCGAGCTTTCATACACTTATAACTCTAGTGCATCCGTTGCATGGCAATCCCTACTCACTCACATTGATATCGATTGATGGGCATCTCCATATCCCGTTGATACGCCTAGTTGATGTGAGACTATCCTCCTCTTTTTCTCTTCTCCACAACCACCATTCTATTACACCTATAGTTCTATGTCCATTGCTCACACTCATGTATTGCGTGAAAGTTGAAAAAGTTTGAGAATGATAAAGTATGAAAAAATTGCTTGGCTAAAACTTGGGTTGTGCATGATTTGAATAGTTTGTGTGACGAAGATGGAGCATAGCCAGACTATATGATTTTGTAGGGATAAGCTTTCTTTGGCCATGTTATTTTGAGAAGACATAATTGCCTTGTTAGTATGCTTGAAGTATTATTGTTTTTATGTCAATATTAAACTTTTGTTTTGAATCTTTCGGATCTGAACATTCATGCCACAATAAAGAAAATTATATGGATAAATATGTTAGGTAGCATTCCACATCGAAAATTCTGTTTTTATCATTTACCTACTCGAGGACAAGCAGGAATTAACCTTGGGGATGCTTGATACGTCTCCAACGTATCTATAATTTTTGATTATTCCATGCTATTATATTATCTATTTTGGATATTTAATATGCATTCATATGCTATTTTATATTATTTTTTGGGACTAACCTATTAACCGAGAGCCCAGTGCCAGTTTCTGTTTTTTGCCTGTTCTAGAGTTTCGTCGAAAAGGAATACCAAACGGAATAAAACTTTCGCGATGATCTTTCTTGGACCAGAAGCAAACCAGGAGACTTGGAGATGAAGTCGGAGAGGCAACGAGGCGGGCACGAGGGTGGAGGGCGCGTTCCCTACCTCGTGGGCCCGTCGGAGATCTCCTGACCTAGTTCCTTTGCCTATATATACTCTTATACCCCAAAAACATCAGGGGGAGCCACGAAAACACTTTTCCACCACCGCAACCTTTACCAGGGAGATCCCATCTAGGGGCCTTTTCCGGGGTCCTGCTGGAGGGGGATTCGATCATGGTGGGCTTCTACATCAACAACATTGCCCTTCTGATGAAGCATGAGTAGTTTACCTCAGACCTACGGGTCCTGCACTAGTAGCTAGATGGCTTCTTCTCTCTCTTTGGTTCTCAATACCATGTTCTCCTCGATGTTCTTGGAGATCTATTCGATGTAATATTCTTCTGCGGTGTGTTTGCCGAGATCCGATGAATTGTGGATTTATGATCGGATTATCTATGAATATTATTTGAGTCTTTTCTGAATTCTTATATGCATGATTTGATATCTTTGCAAGTCTCTTCGAATTATCGGTTTAGTTTGGCCTACTAGATTGGTTTTTCTTGCAATGGGAGAAATGCTTTGCTTTGCGTTCAATCTAGCGGTGTCCTTTCCCAGTGACAGTAGGGGCAGCAAGGCACATATTGTATTGTTGCCATCGAGGATAAAAAGATGGGGTTTTCATCATATTGCTTGAGTTAATCCCTCTACATCATGTCATCCTACTTAATGCGTTACTCTGTTCTTTATGAACTTAATACTCTAGATGCATGCTGGATAGCGGTCGATGTGTGGAGTAATAGTAGTAGATGCAGAATCGTTTCGGTCTACTTGACACGGACGTGATGCCTATATTCATGAGCATTGCCTTATATATCGTCATAATTATGTGCTCTTCTATCAATTGCTCTGAATTAATTTGTTCACCCACCGTAATATTTGCTATCTTGAGAGAAGCCACTAGTGAAACCTATGGCCCCCGGGTCTCTTTTCCATCATATAAGTTTTATTTTACATCATACTAGTTTCCGATCTACTATTTTGCAATCTTCTACTTTCCGATCTATAAAACAGAAATACCAAAAAAATATTTACTTTACCGTTTATCTATCTCTATCAGATATCACTTTTGCAAGTAACAGTTAAGGGATTGACAACCCCTTTATCGCGTTGGGTGCAAGTTTGTTGATTGTTTGTACAGGTATTCGGTGACATGTGTGTTATCTCCTACTGGATTGATACCTTGGTTCCCAAACTGAGGGAAATACTTATTCTACTTTGCCACATCACCCTTTCCTCTTCAAGGAAAAAACCAATGCAAGTTCAAGAAGTAGCAGCGCGCTTACCTGGACATGTACGACATGGGCTTGGGCCTCTTCGGGCGGCGGCCACCTTCAGCGCCTCCTGCCGCCTGGTCGCGTCTGCCTACTTGGCCTTCTTTGCCGGGTGGCTGCTAAACCTCCCCGCAAGGCGGCGATTCTGTCCGCCGGGTGCAGCAGCCGGCCACGGTGTAGAAGGGCCGCCTCCTGTCCCCGCGCCTCCGCCAGATCGGCGCCGCTCTTCGTCATCCTTATCGTGGTCCGGCCAAGACCAGACGTTGCCAACTCCTCCTCCTCCTCCGCCACCCGAGGAGCCGCCTGCTCCAGCCCCGCCTCCTCCGGTGGCCTCGTCCTCGCCGCTTTCCTCCATGGCGGCCGCCCCCAGCTCGGGGTCGCCCACGTCGCTCTCCTTGCGGTCCGGTATCCACTACCGGTCCGCAGTCGGCCCGCCTTAGCCCGAGAAACGCTGCCACAAGGCCGGCTGGTCAGGATGAAGGAAAAAAGAACAATATAAGTAAAGCAGGTTGGCATGGCTGTAGGGCTCCTTGCCTATGTGCCACTCCTCCTCACAGAGCTTGTAGTTGGAGAAGTAGTTAACATGTCGGGCTACCTCCACCTCCGGCATCTCCTTGGTGGACATCCGGCAGGGATTCCGGCGGCCGCTCATCTCGCTGATGAGATGCGGCCGAAGTTGGAGAGGCGACACCCGGCGCATGACGAAGCCAGCTGCTACGTCTTGAGCTTGCGTTGGTTTTCCTCGAAGAGGAGAGGGTGATGCAGCAGTGTAGCGTAAGTATTTCCCTCAGTTTTGAGAACCAAGGTATCAATCCAGTAGGAGGCTCCTCAAAAGTCCCACGCACCTACACAAACAATCGAGAACTCGCAACCAACACAATAAAGGGGTTGTCAATCCCTTCACTGCCACTTCATAAAGTGAGATCTAATAAAGATAGTATGATAAGATAAATATATTTTTGGTATTTTATAATATAGATGCAAAAAGTAAAGAGGCAAATAAAAGTAGATTGGAAGTAAATATGATAAGAGATAGACCCGGGGCCATAGGTTTCACTAGTGGCTTCTCTCAAGATAGCATAAGTATTACGGTGGGTGAACAAATTATCACGAGCAATTGATAGAAAAGCGCATAGTTATGAGATTATCTAGGCATGATCATGTATATAGGCATCACGTCCATAACAAGTAGACCGACTCCCTGCCTGCATCTACTACTATTACTCCACACATCGACCGCTATCCAAAGCATGCATCTAGAGTATTAAGTTCATAAGAACAGAGTAACGCATTAAGCAAGATGACATGATGTAGAGGGATAAACTCATGCAATATGATATAAACCCCATCTTGTTATCCTCGATGGCAACAATACAATACGTGCCTTGCAACCCTTTCTGTCACTGGGTACGGACACCGCAAGATTGAACCCAAAGCTAAGCACTTCTCCCATGGCAAGAAAGATCAATCTAGTAGGCCAAACCAAACTGATAATTCGAAAGACTTGCAAAGATAACTTAATTATACATAAAAGTATTCAGAGAAGATTCAAATATTATTCATAGATAAACTTGATCATAAACCCACAATTCATCGGATCTCGACAAACACACCGCAAAAAGAGTTTACATCGAATAGATCTCCACAAGAGGGGGGGAGAACATTGTATTGAGATCCAAAAAGAGAGAAGAAGCCATCTAGCTAATAACTATGGACCCGTAGGTCTGTGGTAAACTACTCACAACTCATCGGAGGGGCAAGGATGTTGATGTAGAGGCCCTCCGTGCTTGATTTCCTCTCCGGCAGAGTGTCGGCGAAGGCTCCAAGATGGGATCTCGTGGATACAGAAGGTTACACTGGTGGAAATTGTGTTTCGTGGTGCCCCTGGATGTTTTCGTGGTGCCTAGGTATATATAGGAAGAAGAAGTACGTCGGTGGCCGCCCGAGGGGCCCACGAGACAGGGGGCGCCCTATAGAGGGGGGCGCCCTCCTATCTCGTGGAGGCTACTATTGCTTCTTGACTTGCACTCCAAGTTCTCTAGATCACGTTCGGTGAGAAAATCACGTTCCCGAAGGTTTCATTCTGTTTGGACTCCGTTTGATATTCCTTTTCTTCGAAATACTGAAATAGGCAAAAAAACAACAATATGGGCTGGGTCTCCGGTTAAAAGGTTAGTCCCAAATAAAGTAGCATGGAGCAATCAAAAATTATAGATACGTTGGAGACATATCAGGCATCCCCAAGCTTAATTCCTGCTCGTCCTCGAGTAGGTAAATGATAAAAAGAGAATTTTTGATGCGGAGTGATACTTTGGCATAATTTCAATGTAAATCTTCTTAATTGTGGTATGAATATTCAGATCTGAAAGATTCAAGACAAAAGTTCATATTGACATAAAAATAATAATTCTTCAAGTATACTAACTAAGCAATTATGTCTTCTCAAAATAACATGGCCAAAGAAAGTTATCCCTACAAAATCATATAGTCCTGCTATGCTCCATCTTCCCCACACAAAATATTTAAATCATGCACAACCCCGATGACAAGCCAAGCAATTGTTTCATACTTTAACATTTTCAAAACTTTTTCAATCTTCACGCAATACGTGAGCGTGAGCCATGGATATAGCACTATATGTGGAATAGAATGGTGGTTGTGGAGAAGACAAAGAGGGAGAAGATAGTCTCGCATCAACTAGGCGTATCAACGGGCTATGGAGATGCCCATCAATAGATATCAATGTGAGTGAGTAGGGACTGCCATGCAACAGATGCACTAGAGCTATAAGTATATGAAAGCTCAACAAAAGAAACTAAGTGGGTGTCCATCCAACTCGCTTGCTCACGAAGACCTAGGGCATTCGAGGAAGCCCATCACTGGAATATACAAGCCAAGTTCTATAATGAAAAATTCCCACTAGTATATGAAAGTGACAAAATGAGAGACTCTCTATCATGAAGATTATGGTGCTACTTTGAAGCACAAGTGTGGCAAAAGGATAGTAGCATTGCCCCTTCTCTCTTATTCTCTCATTTTTTATTTTTTTTTCTTTGGGCCTTTTCTCTTTTTTTATGGCCTCTTTTTTTTATTTTTTTATTTTTTTCTTTTTTTTCGTCCGGAGTCTCATCCCGACTTGTGGGGGAATCATAGTCTCCATCATCCTTTCCTCACTGCGACAATGCTCTGATAATGATGATCATCACACTTTCATTTACTTACAACTCAACAATTACAAGTCAATACTTAGAACAAAATATGACTCTATATGAATGCCTCCGGCGGTGTACCGGGATATGCAATGAATCAAGAGTGACATGTATGAGATAATTATGAAAGGTGGCTTTGCCACAAATATGATGTCAACTACATGATCATGCTAGCAATATGACAATGATGGAGCGTGTCATAATAAACGGAACGGTGGAAAGTTGCATGGCAATATATCTTGGAATGGCTATGGAAATGCCATAATAGGTAGGTATGGTGGCTGTTTTGAGGAAGATATATGGTGGGTGTATGATACCGGCGAAAAGTGCGCGGTATTAGAGAGGCTAGCAATGGTGGAAGGATAGGAAAAAGTGCGTATAATCCATGGACTCAACATTAGTCATAAAGAACTCATATACTTATTGCAAAAATCTACAAGTTATCAAAGCAAAGTATTACGCGCATGCTCCTAGGGGGGTAGATTGGTAGGAAAATACCATCGCTCGTCCCCGACCGCCACTCATAAGGAAGACAATAAATAAATCATGCTCCGAGTTCATCACATAACGGTTCACCATACGTGCATGCTACGGGAATCACAAACTTCAACACAAGTATTCTTTAAATTCACAAATACTCAACTAGAATGACTCTAATATCACCATCTTCATATCTCAAAACAATTATCAAGGATCAAACTTTTCTTAGTATTCAACGCACTCAAAAGAAAGTTTCACATATCTTGAATACCAAGTATATTAATATTTAAGCAAATTACCATGCTATTAACGACTCTCAAAATAATCTAAGTGAAGCATGAGAGATCAATAGTTTCTTTAAAACAAATATACCACCGTGCTCTAAAAGATCTAAGTGAAGCACTAGAGCAAAAATTATCATACTCAAAAGATATAAGTGAAGCACTATGAGCAAAACTATCAAGCTCAAAAGATATAAGTGAAGCACATAGAGTATTCTATCAAATTCCAATTTATGTATGGCTCTCTCAAAAGGTGTGTACAGCAAGGATGATTGTGGTAAACTAAAAGCAAAAACTAATATAACACACGACGCTCCAAGCAAAACACTTATCATGTGGTGAATAAAAATATAGCCCCAAGTAAAGTTACCAATGAACGAAGACGAAAGAGGGGATGCCTTCCTGGGGCATCCCCAAGCTTAGGATTTTGGATATTCTTGAATATCTTGGGGTGCCATGGGCATCCCCAAGCTTAGGCTCTTGCCACCCTTTATTCCATAGTCCATAAAAGCTTTACCCAAAACTTGAAAACTTCACAACACAAAACTCAATAGAAATCTCGTGAGCTCCCTTAGAGAAAGAAAACAAAAGACTAATTTAAGGTACTGTAATGAACTCATTCTTTATTTTTATTGGTGTTAAACCTACTGTATTCCAACTTCTCTATGGATTATAAACTATTTTACTAGCCATAGATTCATCAAAATAAGCAAACAACACACGAAAAACAGAATCTGTCAAAAACAGAACAGTCTGTAGTAATCTGTAACTAACGCAAACTTCTGGAACTCCAAAACATCTACCAAAATTAGAAGACCTAGACAATTTGTTTATTGATCATCAGCAATTGGAATCACTATTTTATCACGTTCTGGTGATTTTTAACAATTCGGACACTGAGCGCAAAGTTTCTGGAAATTACAGCAAGATCAAATAACTATCATCCAAGAAGATCCAATAGGTTTAACTTGGCACAAACACTAACTAAAAGATAAAACCACATCTAAACAGAGGGTAAATGGATTATTTTTCCTAAACAGAAACAAAAACAAAAAACATAAAGAAAATTGGGTTGCCTCCCAACTAGCGCTATCGTTTAACGCCCCTAGCTAGGCATAAAAGCGAGGATAGATCTAACGAGTGCCATCTTTGGCACTAAACTCATAAGTAGCACGCATGATAGATTCATAAGGTAATTTAACTTTCTTTCTTGGAAAGTGCTCCATGCTTTTCTTTAAGGGAAATTGGAATCTAATATTCCCTTCCTTCATATCAATAATCGCACCAATCGTTCTAAGGAAAGGTCTACCAAGAATAATAGGACATGAAAGATTGCAATCTATATCAAGAACGATAAAATCTACGGGCACCAAATTTCTATTTTCAACGATAAGAACATCATTGATCCTTTCCATATGATTTTTAATGGTGGAATCCGCAAGGTGCAAATTTAAAGAACAATCATCAAGATCATGGAAACCTAGAATATCGCATAAAGTTTTCGGAATCGTGGAAACACTAGCACCCAAATCACACAAAGCAAAACACTCACAATCTTTAATTCTAATCTTTATAGTAGGTTCCCACTCATCATTAAGTTTTCTAGGTATAGAAACTTCCAAATTAAGTTTCTCATCATAAGATTGCATCAAGGCATCAACAATATGCTTGGTAAAAGCTTTATTTTTACTATAAGCATGAGGAGAATTAAAAACGGCTTGCAACAAGGAAATACAACCTTTTAAAGAGCAATTATCATAATTAAATTCCTTGAAGTCCGAGATAGTGGGTTCAGCATTATTAAAAGTTGAGGATTCTCCAATCTCACTTTTACCAAATTTAGCATTAAGATCTAAAGACTCCGAATTCTTGGGACGCCCTCTAGGCAAAGTTGATTCATCATCAGTCCCATAATTATCAAAGTTCAGATTGCAAAACATAGATCTAATTGGAGATGCATCAATAACTTTAAGATCCTCATCATTATTTTCACGGAAACAAGACGAACACGCTTTTATAAAGCTTTCTTTCTTAGCACGCAATCTAGCGGTTCTTTCCTTGCACTCGTCAATGGAAATTCTCATTACTTTGAGAGACTCATTGATATCATGCTTAGGAGAAGAAGCTCCAAGTTTAAGAGAATTAACATCAAGCGAAAGTCTATCAACGTTCCTAGCCAAATCATCAACGTTGATCAATTTTTCTTCAAGCATAGCATTAAAATTCTTTTGAGAGATCATAAATTCGTTCACGCTATTCTCAAAATCAGAGGGCATCTTATTAAAATTACCATTAGAATTATTGTAGGAATTTCCATAATTATTGGAGGGATTACTAGGGAACGGTCTAGCATTAAAATTTCCTCTATAAGCATTGTTTCCAAAACTATTCCTACCAACAAAATTCACATCCATAGATTCATTATTATTCTCAATCAAGGAAGACAAAGGCATATCATTGGGATCAAGAGGAGTATTTTTAGTAGCAAGCATCTTCATAAGTTCATCCATCTTTCCACTCAAAACATTGATTTCTTCTATAGCATGCATTTTTTTACTAGAAGATCTTTCGGTGTGCCATTGAGAATAATTAGCCATAATATTATCAAGCAACTTTGTAGCATCTCGTAACGTGCTTTCCATAAAGGTGCCACCCGCGGCCGAACCTAAGAGATTTCTAGAAGCAAAGTTCAAACCGGCATTAAATTTTTGTATGATCATCCATAAGTTCAAACCATGAGTAGGGCAATTGCGAAGCATCAATTTCATTCTTTCCCAAGATTGGGCAACATGCTCATGATCAAGTTGTTTAAAATTCATAATATCGTTCTAAGAGTGATGATCTTAGCGGGAGGAAAATACTTAGAGATAAAAGCATCTTTGCACTTGTTCCAAGAATCAATACTATTTTTAGGCAAAGACGAAAACCAAACTTTAGCGCGATCTCTAAGTGAAAACGGAAATAACTTCAGTTTGACAACATTGTTATCCGTATCTTTCTTCTTTTGCATATCCCACAAATCAACAAAGTTGTTTAGATGAGTAGCGGCATCTTCGCAAGGAAGGTCAGCGAATTGATCTTTCATAACAAGATTCAGCAAAGCGGTATTGATTTCACAAGACTCGTCATTATTAAGAGGAGCAATCAGAGTACTAAGGAAATCATTATTATTCGTATTCGAGAAGTCACACAATTTGGTATTATCTTGCGCCATGGCAACAAGTAATCCAACACACAAGCAAGAAAACGACGAGCAAAAAAGAGAGGAGGAGATTGGGAAAGAGAGGGCAAATAAATCGGCAAGGGTGAAGTGGGGGAGAGGAAAACGAGAAGCAAATGGCAAATAATGTAAATGCGATGGAGATAGGTTTGTGATGGGTACTTGGTATGTCTTGACTTGAGCGAAGACCTCCCCGGCAACGGCACCAGAAATCCTTCTTGCTACGTCTTGAGCTTACGTTGGTTTTCCTCGAAGAGGAGAGGGTGATGCAGCAAAGTGTAGCGTAAGTATTTCCCTCATTTTTGAGAACCAAGGTATCAATCCAGTAGGAGGCTCCTCAAAAGTCCCACGCACCTACACAAACAAACTGAGAACTCACAACCAACGCAATAAAGGGGTTGGCAATCCCTTCACGGCCACTTGCGAAAGTGAGATCTTATAAAGATAGTATGATAAGATAAATATATTTTTGGTATTTTATAATATAGATGCAAAAAGTAAAGATGCAAATAAAAGTAGATTGGAAGTAAATATGATAAGAGATAGACCCGGGGGCCATAGGTTTCACTAGTGGCTTCTCTCAAGATAGCATAACTATTACGGTGGGTGAACAAATTATTGTCGAGCAATTGATAGAAAAGCACATAGTTATGAGATTATCTAGGCATGATCATGTATATAGGCATCACGTCCATAACAAGTAGACCGACTCCTGCCTGCATCTACTACTATTACTCCACACATCGACCGCTATCCAAAGATGCATCTAGAGTATTAAGTTCATAAGAACAGAGTAACGCATTAAGCAAGATGACATGATGTAGAGGATAAACTCATGCAATATGATATAAACCCCATCTTGTTATCCTCGATGGAAACAATACAATACATGCCTTGCAACCCTTTACATCCTTTGGGTAAGGACATCGCAAGATTGAACCCAAAGCTAAGCACTTCTCCCATGGCAAGAAAGATCAATCTAGTAGGCCAAACCAAACTGATAATTCGAAGAGACTTGAAAAGATAACTTAATCATACATAAAAGTATTCAGAGAAGATTCAAATATTATTCATAGATAAACTTGATCATAAACCCACAATTCATCGGATCTCGACAAACACACCGCAAAAAGAGATTACATCGAATAGATCTCCACAAGAGAGGGGGAGAACATTGTATTGAGATCCAAAAAGAGAGAAGAAGTCATCTAGCTAATAACTATGGACTCGTAGGTCTGTGGTAAACTACTCACAACTCACCGGAGGGGCAAGGATGTTGATGTAGAGGCCCTCTGTGCTTGATTCCCCCTCCGGCAGAGTGCCGGTGAAGGCTCCAAGATGGGATCTCGCGGATACAGAAGGTTACGGTGGTGGAAATTGTGTTTCGTGGTGCCCCTGGATGTTTTCGGGGTACGTAGGTATATATAGGAAGAAGAAGTACGTCGGTGGTCATGAGGCCCACAAGACAGTAGCGCCCTATAGGGGAGGCGCCCTCCTATCTCGTGGAGGCTCCGGTTGCTTCTTGACTTGCACTCCAAGTTCTCGATCACGCTCGTGAGAAAATCATGTTCCCGAAGGTTTCATTCCGTTTGGACTCCGTTTGATATTCCTTTTCTTCGAAATACTGAAATAGTCAAAAAACAGCAATATGGGCTGGGCCTCCGGTTAATAGGTTAGTTCTAAAAATGATATAAAAGTGGAAAATACAGCCCAATAAAGCCTAAAACAGTAGATAAAGTAGCATGGAGCAATCAAAAATTATAGATACGTTGGAGACGTATCACCAGCCAGCAGGTCGGCCGGCTTGAGCTCCTCCTGGTTCGTCATCTCTTGCAGCCGGGCAAGGACACTAACGATGTGGGCTGGCAGGCGCTTGGGCGGCTATGGTTGCAAGTTGTCCCGCGGCTCATCAGGCGGCCCGGGCACGAAGGCCGGCGGGTTGATGTAGTCGTTGACCCGGTGAAGATTGCTTGGCCGACTCGTGCAGAGGGATGGCCGGGAAGCGGGTGCCGCCTCCTGAGCGCCTCGCGGCGACGCACACCCCGCACTGGGCGGCTCATCCTTCGTCGATGTGCCCAGCTTGAGGTAGAAGAATCTACCCAGAGCTCGATCATGGGCAAGACGTAGAGATATCCCTTACAAAACGTGACGAAGGACGCCATGAGCACCACCGTGTTAGGGGTGAGGTGATGCGGTTGCATGCAGGGGTTCGAACAGAGGTTCGCATCACTTGTTTGATGATCTTGTTAGAATATACTCTATCCATTCTGATAACAAGTATTTCCGGAGGGAAGGAATACTTTTTTTAGCATCAAGGAGGGAAGGAATACTACTACAACGTTGACAGATGATAAATCCACTCAATCTGAATGGTTCAGATGTATCATAATGATTAATTTTACAAATCAATTAGTCACTGTCTGTTTGACTCAATGAAAGAAAAAGGAGTGTTCACGTCGCCGACCGAGACTTCGCTAAGTCTCGCCGGTCGACGCCATCGCATGCGCATTAGGCCTGTTAAGTAGCTCTGCTTCATTGGGTTGAAACGGCTTAGCACCGGCTTATTTCCTTTTCCCTGCTTGTTTGTTTGTTACTGGCTGGGCTTTTCACTTTGTTTGTCGTGGTTGAGACTGGGCCAACAAGGTACTACTGTTGTATGGGCTTTCACTGGGTTTTTGCTGTTTGTCCGGCCTGTTGTACCTGTGTCCCCATCCTCGGACGCAGCAAACACACAACAAAAAGCAGAAAGCCCATGTATAGCTAAAAGACAGGAAAACTTTTGCCCTCTCCCGCTTGTTATGCGTTCTCTCTGTCGGGTAAAACCCTGAACCCCACCCTCCCACCCCGAGAGAACACGCCACCCTCACCCTCCCAACTGTCCCCTCCTTCCTCCCCATACCTACCTCCCCTACGCAACCCTAGTGTAGGTGGCGGCTGTTCTTGGTCATGAAGGAAGCAGATGATGAAGATAAGAACAGGGATATGGGGAAACAAACTCACCAGGGTGAGTTGCTGCGTCCATGGATCCATCTGCAGCTCCTTCTTTTTAAATTTCTCCTGTTCTTGTTCCCTTCTTCCTTTTGGATCTGAAAACCTTGTGATTTCTTCTTCTCCCTTTGTTTTTCTGCAGCAATCTTGGAGCAGTATGGAAATTTTCTGATGGGAACGCAGGTTTGTCCTGAGATAACTTCATCTTTGTCTCACATGTTATTCAAGTTTTATCTGAAGAAAAAAAAATGAAGAAGAAAACTATAGTATATTAGAAGCATGGGTATTCAGCGGTGTGATGGCATAAAGGATAATAGTTTTCATGCTGGTGCTATATATATGTGTATGTCCAGCACACATACAGATTCAGGACACATCTTGAAAAAACATGCAAGTGTGCTTGTTTGTGAACAGAGAAAAGGTTGGATGCTTGTTGTGGACAGAGAAGTTGAAAATTTGTTTTTTGTTGTAAGTATGTACCGTCTGACTTAATCTGCAATGCAACGCAATGCAAAGTGACAAGAACAAGTCAAGTCAAGTCAAAAATAGCCCCCTGTGATCATCTGTCGCCCTTGTTCATGTTAATGTTGTGTACTGTACGGTTGCTATCATTTTAATTATCTTCAGCAGGGCAAAAAGCAGAGTAGTGCTCATGCAGAGTGGGTGCAGGGGGGTGATAATCATCTCATAATAAAAATTCATTGCATTCCATCCCTGTGAATTTGTATACGGCCTGTTCCGTATACAAATTAGAAAAAGTTAGTTCTAGCTATGATGTGATGCTGCTAAGCTGTGTGTCGGAAAAAAATTGATGCTAGACACCTCCCTACAGAAACATGTATATGTGTTGTTTTGATTTCATGTTTCAGGCAAAACAAACAGAATTACCTAGGGGTGAAAATTCAGCATATTCTTATACATGCCCCCTCCGCTGAACAAGTAGTGTCTCAGATTACCCCTGTACAATACACCTAAAAACTGAACTTTTTTCAAGATCTGCTACAGGGTTGTATAAGAAAAAGATATAAAAACAAACCTTTGGTTTGCTGACTACGTAAAGATAGAAAATGTATACCTCACAATTAATGATTCCTCTTAATTTTGTAGGTGCCGGATGGAACTATGGCACAAGGAACTCTGAACGGTCGTGGACCAGCTCCAGTTGATCCAGTAACATCGGTTCATGTAAGATCGTTGTTTTTTGAAAAAGAAGAACAAAACCATTAGATTGTGAAAGAAAAATACATCATTTTTCTAGGTGGCCCCCAAAAAAGAAAATAATTTTGAACATCACTCTTTCTATGCAACAGCCATACCTTGGTGCCCAATATGTGCAGCAACGATAATCTGGGACGCGACTAGCATTTCAAACATCTTCAAGTCCATTTGCAACGCATGTACGTGCTTTCATGAAAAACGGATAGCTTGTGCCCTCTTCAAGTCATGTGCTTTTCATGAAAAAAATTATTCTTCTGCTATGCTGCAGACAGTTATAACTCTGAAGAAGATAAAAAGAGAAAAGAATGAAACTTATACTATTATCAGATTCTAACATGCAAAAAGGTGAAAATAATGCAGGAAATGAATTTTCTTGGAAGTGGTTACATGAGCTACACACAATTGTTCATGGCTGTTGATCAAGAGGTACTATAAGTGCCTTTATATTGTTGACTTTGACATGTATAGTGGAAACAAAAAATGTTGAAAAATGTTAACAAATAAAATATAAACTACGTAACATGTTTGTGATCACAGGCTGGTATTGGTGGATCTCAACATTCTGGTCAACAACAAGATTCTGGTGATAGGGGGTTTTGTGAGGTATGATTTCATTTACATATGTACATATCCGAACGCCCTTTCCCCATGTGTGACAGAAAAAATAACAAAAAAATGCTTACTCTCTTATTCTTGTTGTTGCCGATACGTAATGACGCATACATGATAACTGAGCGGTATGGGTGTTTGCAAGCACAAAATGAGGGGGCCAGCCAATGTGGAGGCAGCAAGCGGAACATGTAGATGTGGGGGCGAAGGTTTCCCTAGTCGAGCTGGGATGGCAACACAAATTGAAGGGAACCAAGGTTGCAGCTACCAACCTAGATACAGAGAACAAGACAGCGATGATGGTGATTTTGACTTTGATGAAGGTGAGAATGACTTGGATGATGACTTGGATGATGATTTGGATGATGAAGTTGCTGCTGCTTCAAGCCATGGACCTAGTTTCCATGAGGACATGAGTCTTGATGGTGGTTTGGGTGATGATTCAGCACCTGCTGGCTCCAGCCATGGCCCTAGTTTCACGGATGGCATGAGCTTCGATGATGTTTCGCATAACGGTGAACAAAACAGACGCACACGGCAAAAACAAAAATGTCTGTGGATCGTGATGATCAACAGAAGGCGGGCTTGTGCAACAGGAAAATGTTGAACACCACACAGGAGGACATACTCATGTTCATAGAAAATGACAGTGTTTGTGGCTCAGCTCGGACTTGCAAATAAGAAGTACGGAGCCACCATGTGCCACATGTGGGCATGGTCTTTGATTCTTGTGATGATGCCCATGCATTCTACAATGAGTATGCAGCCATTTGTGGTTTTGCAATCAAGAAAGCAGGCAACTACCATGCAAGTAAACCCGGTGGCAAGGCAGTGTCGCGTTACACTTACAGGTGCAACATCTCGGGTAAAGTTGTTGGCGAGGATGTGCTTGAAGAAAGGAAAAAACAGAGGCAGTTGAAGAAGCAAGAAAAAACAGGGATTCCACCACCTGAGAAGGCAAAAAGGAAGAGGAAAAACTTCATACAAATAACCGGGTGCCAGGCTAAGATGATTGCAACACTAAAGGGAGACAAATGGGTTGTCACGGTTGTTGATCCGACCACAACCACACCCTTAGCCCTGCAGACGAGAGCAAGTACCTCGGATCGCACAAGAAGATGACAGAGGAAGAGAAGTTGTTTATCGTGACATTTAACTCCGCATAAATGCCCACTAGGAAGATTATGGCCATTCTTTCTTACCTGCGAGGTGGCGATGCACCATACACTAAGAAATATGTTAGCAATGTGAGGACGGCAATAAACAGAGAGAATGGCAAGGGCGATATGCTGCAGGTCCTTGAGTACTTTAGGAACAAACAAAAAGAAGATCCAAATTTCTACTATGCATTCAAAGTTCTTGTGAGGACATAAACAAGGTGTTATGCATATTCTGGGCGGATGGCTACTCGAGAAAAATGTATGAGTTGTATGGTGATTGTTTGAGTTTTGACACGACATACAAGACAAACCGTTACAATATGCCGCTTGCACCATTTTTGGCATCACCGGACACGGGCTCAATCGCTTGTTTGCTTGTGCTATAGTGCACAACGAGACGGTGGACACATTTGAATGACTTTTCGACACATTTCTGGACTGCATGGGTCGAAAAGCCCCTCTCACGGTCATTACTGACCAAGATGTGGCAATGAAGTCTGCGGTTCCTGCTATTTTCAAGGGTGTTGTTCATAGATGTTGTCTCTTCCACATAATGAAAAAGGTTCGGGAAAGATGTGTGAGAACCTTTTCAACACAACCAGACTTGTATCCGACTTCAAATGACATCATGCATAACCTGCCTCGACAGAGGCAGAGTTTGAGATGTTGTGGCCACCGATGACGCAGAAGTATGGAGTAGAGAATGTCAAGTACTTCTGTACATGTGGAAGTACAGAAGTTGTCTGTCCCAGTGTATTTCAAGAAAAGCTTCTTCCCTTTCATCCACTCGACTGCCCAGAGTGAAGGGACAAATGCCATATTCAAGGACAATGTAGGCTCAACATTCAGTGTGATTACCTTTTTGCGTGAGTATGAGCGGATATTGAAAGCGATGCAGAGAATGAGAAGGAACAAGACTCGATTACGTAACAACAAAGCCAACCTACTGGCTGGGCACCGAACTGGAATTGCAGGCCGAGAAGTACAACAGAGCGATATTATACAGATTTCAAAAGTTATAAAGTTTGCAACTCAGTTGCATGTGGAGGAGGTTGAGAAAACAGAAGGTATGAGGTGTACAAGACAAGGATGCTCACGAGAAAGATCTAAGAATCCGGAGATATATTGTCATTGTTGATATGCAGAGAGAGGATTTTGCTTGCATTTGTGGAAAGTTTGAAAAAGATGGCATTGTGTGCAGCCACATACTTAGGGTATTAACACACCTCAACTTGCCGGTGCTGCCTGAGAAGTACTACATTGACAGATGGAGACCCAAGCAAAGAAAAGACATTAGAAAACTGAGGTACGGCGTCCCCGAGGAGCTAACAGCAGGGGACCATCACCTTAGATACATGTTGTCGCTTCAGCAGATCGAATGAAATGGCTTTGATGTTGCGTCATCCAATGAAAAATATATGTATGTGGTTGGTGAAAGTGTGAGGATTGAGGCAAAGCTAGATGAGATGACTTTGGCAGAGGAGCAGCAAAAAATGCAAGACAAGCATGTTGAGAGAGCTCCACACCCTACTGTGAGCGCGCCGCACCCTGATGGGTACGGGGAAAACCTAAAGGATCCTGATGTTATTGCTTCGAAGGGGCGTCCACAAGAGCGCTACAAGACATTTTTGGAGAAAATACAAGCAAAACAGCAAATTGGTTGCAGTCACTTTGGTCAGCATGACCATGTGTTTGGATCATGCACAAACAAACACATCCCCAGGTCCCAATTTCACAAGAAGACTACAGTGGGCAAGCAACCAACAGGTTTGCCTCAATCCTCACACTTTAAAAGGATTACTACTTAAAATTTCATCACTCTGCTGCTGTCATTTGTTTGCACGTAAAAACTAAGGAAAAAAATCTTGTTGTCATAGGAGTCCCTGGTGCTTCAAAGGATAGTACTAGGAAGAATCAAACAGGAGGGGGTCCAAAAGCGGGTGACAAACGGAGTGCAGAGAAGGATACTACTAGTGCGCCTAGTGCTTCAAAGGGGATGCCTAGCAAGAAACAAACAGGAGGGAAGCAAAAGCAGGCCGTGCGGAGCGCATTTAAAAGATACTACTGGTGCATCTTGAAGAAAAAAAAGAGTTGAAAGTTCTTTAACAATAAATACATTATAAGGAGAGAAGAAGAAAAATTGTTGCATGATTCTCTTCCTCTTTATTTTTTGGTTATGAACTGAAAACTATGTTGCTGCGCAAATGATGGGAAACAATGTGGATAAGTTACCTTGTTGCTGTTGGTCTTGATCTTTATGAGTGTTTGCTTGGATTATGTGGAAAATCCAAATGGGCATTGTTCCTACTCCTTAAGTTCATAAGTTTTTGGTGCCTGCTGTATGATCTTTATTAGTAAAATGAGAAAATGCAGCAAAGCTGAAAACTGTATGAACAAAACTTGCTACCCTAGCGGGAGTAAAATGATAAAGGGTGCATTAATGGAGAAAGATGATTGAGGTGCATTAATATGAGTACAGAAAAAGATATAAGAAGAGAGGGTGACCTTTGTGTGGTGAACCATTTATAATAGTCTGTGTCGTCACCTCCATGGACCTCTCCATCAGATGAAAAACACCGAAAAAAAGAATTGATCCCACACAAAAAACATGAAAATTCATTAAGCAAAAAAAATGGAGAAGGTGCAAATAAACACATGAGGAAAACTCTGTTATAATTCCTGTGTTTCACCACATTACCGAGTGAAGAAAAAAACAATCTGGGAAAAAATACCTTCGGGGGCACAAGTTTCCCAACAAAAACAAAAAATGACATAGGGGCATATATACATGTCTACAGGAACGACAAGGGTGTACATTCTCTGTTCATACAAAAAAAGAAAAAATATCGAAAATATTTAAGCAGTGCTAGCTATGTGTTTGATACAGCTCCTCTTTTCCTTTGACTTTGCTGATATGACTCTTGATACATCTCCTCTTGCTAGCTATGTGTTAGCACCTTTGATGTCTGCACGGCAGGAAAAAGACAGGGGGAAACTTAATAAATTCCTGTGACAAAAGCATAAAGCAAAGGAGTCTGAAAAAAACCAGGAAATGCATATGGGGTTAACCTATATGCGGAACTCCTTGACGCGCTTCTTCTCTTCATACAAAGTGCTGTGCGGGCTGAACATGAGATCAACAGCATATCTGATCCTTGCATCCGGGACGTCTTTTGGTGAAAAAACTATAGGGGTCGGGTTCCTCGGGCACCATCCCATTAGTTTCAAAGTGAAAATGCCACAATCAAACCTGAAAAAGACATACAGACAAAAAAAAGGGTACAGGTGTTTGTAAGTGAAAAATCCACAATCATATTTTTTTACAAAGAAAGCAAAAGGAGTCAGGAAACAAACAAAGAAAAAATGTAGAGTGCTGATTTCGTACTCGTTATCTTGCTGAGGGACTTTAGGGTAAACCGCAGGGAATGTATTGAAATCCATTGGCGGGAGCCGAGCTTCGTACCAAGTGCATGTAAAGCTTGAGATCTGCCTCAAAATATAAAAAATAACATTAATTGATATTTGCAGGAAAACTTGCAGACAAAATAATCATCATAAAAACAAAAAAATATATTAAAGATCCTTGTACTTACAATCTTCTTTTTTATGTTCTTGTGATATGAGCTGTTCTCATCATAGAAAGAATCCAGAAAAAAGAACGTATGCGACCCTTTGATGTCGCATTTACTAACAGAAAGTAATGTTCATTGTGTAGAGTTGGAAAGTACAGCTTGTGTATATCCATTTTGGAGTTGATGCAGAAAAGGCAAAAATGTAGATAACAAAAATCAGTGTGTATACGAAGAAGGGAAAAGATTAACTAAATTATAGCCGAACTTGTGTTGTGCAAAAAATGAGAGAGGAAGTTTGAGAAAAAAACCTTGTCTGACATCGAAAGATTATGTGCTTTTCCAGCTCCGATGAAACTTGTAATCAGTTTATGTCTCCACCAAATTCTTGCCTCCTCATTTTTCCATTTGCCCAGGAAGTATTCCTTTTAAGTTGTTGAATGATGAAAATTTTGAAAGAGATAAAATAAAAGGTAGGTAAGTACAATGATACAGAAAGTAAAAAATAAAATAAGGGAAAGCATGAAAAACAAACAGAGAGAAAAAAGTGGGGTTTCATTTGCTTACAGATGCAAAGTGTGGAAGAAAAAGTGCTTGAGTGAGTTCCTAGGATGATTTTCATTAAATAGGTGCCTACAAGACACATTTATGACATAAGCCTGAACCCGCCATCTATTTTCATTGAGTTACCCAACTGTCGAAATGTGGCGATGGTTTTGTCAATGAGAACTGCAGGTTTGCTGTACATATAAAGCAAAAGGAAAACATGTCAACTTGTAGGTTAGGCTTGGACACAAAAGTCTTTACAGTGAGTATAAGGCAAAAAAATAACATTTCTGCAAAAAAAGAATTAGTGCATCTGAGAAGAAACTCACGATCCTTCAACACCGGCCAAGGATGTTATGGCCTGATACATCTTCCTCTCATGTAGCGTTATTGGGCTCCTCTCACTGCAGTCATATGGTGAGCTACGGTACCTACTAGGTTGAACAATCCTCTTTGGTGGTACGTTTTCTTTTCCGTGGAAACTGCTTGGCCTTGACATTCCTAACGAGAGATTTGTGTTGTAAATATCATCCGCTCATTGACCAAAGTGTTGCGCTCTTGCCTAAACATATTTTCTCCATGAATTTCGAGTTGTCCTGACTATACATATGAGACAAAAAGGGCGAGAAAAAAATAAAAATGTCAGATGCATAATTAAAAAGAATTTCAGAAAAAGAAAAAGAACAATTAACAAACAGAGAGCACATAAAAACGGCTTCTTACAGTTTTTTCTTCCATCAGTTGTATTGGATTTCTTTTGCTGCCGCTGGATTCTTGTTGACAGCTTTCCTCCTCTAGAAATAACATTTTTCCTATTATTGGAGCCATGGAGTAGTCCTGGGGGGAACATAAAAAAAGAACCAAACGCAAAAAAAGGGCATATGAAAAGGATTGTTTTAGTACGAAATAAGAATGCATGCTTGTATTTGATGAGAAATATGCAATTTCAGGACTACCTTCTTTGTTTTGAGTGGGGGAGTCTTGGCTGTGTATTGGTTATTATTTTTCCATGGTGATTAGCAAGTTTGTCTGTGATTCCACCCAGTTGACATTTGAACTTCAGGTGATGTCTGCGCCGCATAGGGTGAATACAAACAAAAAAAGAAGGAAAAGTCAACCATGGAAATGCTTGGAGAAAAAGCCTATTAGAGATAAACTACTACAAGAGAAGAAAGTTTCTTTGTGAAACTGACCAAATCAACAATATCCTCAACTGGTTTTGGGGGGTGTGGCGTCTCACACATCAAACTTCTCTGTGCTTCCCTTTGGGCACACTGAATGCTTAGCTCATAGTTTGAACTACTGCTCCCCTGTTTCTATGTTGCCCGTCACAAAAACCAAGTAACAAAACACAAGAGAGACCAAAAAAGTCAAAAAAAAAGCCAGCGTTTATAGCAAAAGATTTGAACAAATGGGGGGTAGAATACCTTCAAGTTTGAATTTCCTTGCACACAAATGTCAAGTTCTTCTGGCTGTACTTCCTTGAAGTTTCTGGCGATCTTCATCTTTGTTGCCTGTTTATGAGAAAAAGAAAGTGTTAGGTACATTGAAGATATGGTGTTTATGTTGACAGGAGAAACCACTTGTGGACAAAAAAGAGATATTGAAAAACTAGCCTCTATCTTTTTATTGTAACACTCATCCTTCATCCATAGAGGCCTCCACAATTCATGTTCCTCGATTATATTTCCACATTCATCCACATCTTCAGAGATCCTGAATGAGGGGGTGCTATCATCGGCGAAGAAATACTTTTCTCTTGCCTTGTCTAGAAAGTTGCTAATGACTTTATAGCCTCTTGCAAAAACCTCGTCTGTATGTGCGCCTAAAAGAAAAAAAGTATTTCAGTCACACACAAAAAACGGAGACCTCTGGTTGCGCTGGTATATTAATGTCTATGCTTCAGTTTTTATAAAAAAGAGAGCGTAAAAAAATAGAAGACATGCTTACCACTCTCTGGTTGCGCTGTTACATTAATGTCTATGCTCAGATTATCCGGGCGCCCCCTAAAATTTTTCCTCTGCGGGTCGTGTTTTTAAGTAAAGAACCAGAAAGTAAGAAAAAATACACAGTTAAAACACATAGAAGAAGAGAAAAAGATTGACAAAATAAATCTAGCAATGCCACTGCTGACATGAAGAAAAATAATTTTTGTTTACCAATTCCTCGTGTTGGTGTCTTCAAAACCAGAAAATGTTGTTGGCATTGCTTCCGTGAAATTTATTTTGGAGTGAATGAGCTCTGTTGGGATGTCCTCCTTGGCACTCTCTGCTACATTTTGAATGTGGTTCTCTTTTGGTTCTCCAATAAGCATGTAGTTGAGGCTATTGCTTTCTCTTCAACCTGTTTTGAGGGGATTTGTTTGTCATCCTCACAGGAAAAGAATGCAACAAAAAAACAAAAAACTGTGTTAGACGAATCTTTTTGAAAATAAACTTGCATCATGAAAAAAGAAAAAAACACATTATGTACCTTCAAAAGAGCTTCCATAGGCTTCTTGTGCTTTATTGAACAGGGATCATGTGGTTCGCTGCTTGATTGGGCATCTATCCTCCTCCTTTTGTAATGTAACAAAACTCTTGTTGTTCAAAAATGAAAAAAGGGAGTTAGGAATGTAAGTTCAAGAAACGAGAAAAAGAAAGAACATTAAGAAGTTACAGAAACCCAAAAAGTTGTACCTCCATCTACATGGTTTCTTGCAGCAAAAGTTGATGCGGCCGAGCACACATTTCTGGCAGGGGGTCCTTTGAGGAATGCTCTCTTTGACATTGTCTTTGTAGAGTCGACTGTTTAAGGGTACATGGTTAGACGCAAAAGAAAAAGAAAAATGTGTGTTCAACCAAAAATGATGTGAGATCAAAAAGCTATGTGTTGCAGTGTGCACCTTTAGCTTGCCTACTCCATGGACTTTAGGAGGGCTGCTACAAAACCCATTCGCATCATTTGTGCTCCTTTTCCAAAGCATTTGTTTTTGATGCGTAAGAACTAGCGGACTGTTGGCTAGTTGATAGAACATTTGTTTTCCTTCTTTTCCTTTGCACCAGATGCCCTGCATGGGAGGAAAAAAAGGGCACCAGCCAGAGGTGTGACACCTTTGTAAAAATGCTGACTTATATATTGACTTGTAGGCACACATCAGAAAAGGAACTGCTGTCAAGGATTACAAAGAAAAAAATGGTGACACACCTCCGTCATTTTCCTCTTGAAGTTCAATGATTGCACTTTGACAAAGGTCTCCTGAGTTGTTAGATTGTTGGCTTGCATTAATTTCAGTTCCTGTTGAGCCCACTTTAACTGTATCACCTGATTCACCAGAGGCATTGGTTATGATGCGGATCGTGTCTAGCAGAAGCCCTTTAGCTTTTATGCAAGTATTTAGATCTTCATCCTTCATGTGGTTTTCATAAGCAAGTGTAACATCCCAAATTTCCCATTTGGAATGTTTTACAATTATAGCTAAGCATCTATGCATTATTGTTTGAATTGAGTGACATTTGATTTATTTCAGAGGCTTTTGAGTTTGTTGGAACTTGAATTCAAATTGGCAGTTGAATTTACTTCAAAACAATGCCTGACAAATACTTGAGAAAAAGTATGAGAGGAGTAAACATGACACTCCAAAAATGTCAGAAGAAAAGTTTTGCCAAAAAGATTGAATTCAAATTTGATTTTATTTGGGATTTCTAGAAAATGTTTTTTTAGTTTGAGTTTTGCCCTGGAAAATGTCCGAGTTGTAGGGTAAATTCTGATAATTTTGATATATATATGTCCTATATAAAAAAATATATATTTTATATAATCCCTCCTCTCCCTAATTCAAAAAAAAGGGAAAAAGAAAAAAAACCCAAAGCGCCACCAGCTAACTGCCCACCAAGCCGAGGCAGCCCAGCCTCGAGCCGCCACCAATCCCTCTCCTCGGTCGCCCGCTCGCTCACCTCTCCCCCTCTCTCACCGACGCGCCGGCCCCACCCCTTCCCTTTCCCCTCGCCCACGCCTCCCCACGCCAGAACCACCGCCGCCGCCGTCGGAATCCCGGAGATCTCGAGATCATCTCCCCGATTCGCCCCCTCCTCCAAGTCGGCCCCGCCTATAAATACCTCTCCCTCACCCTGCTCCGCCTCCCCGACCCCTCAAACCCTCTCCGCTGCCGCCATTGCTCGCTGGAGCCGAGTGCCCCTCACCCGCCATTGCCGCCCCACCGAAGCTACCTCGACCCTCGCCGCCCGAGACCACCTCCGGACTCCTCGCCGTCTGCATCTCCCGTGCCTCGCCCGAGCCCAAACCCACCGGAGCACCGTCATCCGCCGACGCTCGAACGCCACCGCCAGATCAACCTCACCGCCCTCCTCTCGACGTCCCCGAAGCTTCACCGACTCCACCTCGACCTCCTCGAGCCGCCAAGACTGCTCGACGCCTCCGCTTGCCGCCGGACCATCGGAGTTGGCCGCTTGCCGCCGAGTCAGCTGCCGTCTGTCAGCTGCCGCCATCATGTAAGTCGCCGAGCCATTCTCCACCGTCCGATCTAGAACCTACGGCCTAGATTAGATCACACGAGGGGTACGTTTTATTTTAAAAAAGGCCGTTTAGTTACAGCTTTTTTTTGTTTAGTTAGCGGTTTAGTTGGACCGCCCGATCGGTTTATTTTTCTGTTAATCATGGGCACGCATTAGTTATATATCGCCTGAGCGTTAGATAGGCCCGTTAGCGCTAGTTTTCTTTTTAGTTATATTTTCGTTTCTGCTTTTAACAGAATAGTTCCAGTTTTGTAAAATCCATATCTCTTAGGTTATTTAATATTTTTAGTTGATTCTTTTTTTGTTAGTTTGCAAATTTGTTGTAGTTTCTGTAGAAAATATGTTTAGCCATGTTTAATTAGTAGAAATTGTTTTATTTTAGTTTTAGACAGATTAGTATTTCTGCTATAAAATGAGTTAGGATTATTTTATTTTAGTGATTCTTTTTGTCACTGCTTTGTTTTGACCTTGCCTAGTAGTAGGAATTTATTTGGGTATTTTAGATTTAATAAAAAAATAGTTTTAGTCAAAATCATGTGTTTCTTGTTTATTTAACTAGCTACTGTTTTCCTATTGTTCTATTTAGTAAATAATTTTATTTTACCTATGTTATAGTTTATTTTAGATTAGTTTCTGTAGTTTTAGAACATGAACTTTTATTTACAGAAAATAAAAAGTTTATTTTATTTTCTTGTTAGTTGTTGGCTTGGATTTCTTCGAGTTTTCTTTGGTTTTTGGTTCGATTGTTTTGTGTGTTTTATGTTAGCATGCTATTATGTTAAGTGATTGTATGTTTATATGATTGTTGATTGTTTCGGTAGAATTTCCGAAGTGCGAAGTCTGCTATCACGAGTCCCTAGCTTTCGAAGACCGTCAGCCAGGCAAGTCATTTGATCATGATTTCTTTTACAATACCTATGATTTTATTGCATTAGAATTATACCTCCCCACCATGCATGCAGTAGGAGAATTTTAAGTTATGTTCTTGAGTAGTATCATGAGGTAGGATGAAACCATTTCCCTTGTCACCATGGCCCGGACGAAGTAGTTTTGCTATGCTCAGAGACGGGTTGGTTGAGTGATTCATAAGGGAGATGTGAGAGTCAAGATGATGACAACCCCATGACTTCAAGCTCAAGATGGACTTAAAAATTCACTACTGGTGGAGGACGGTTGACGGGCACCCTGGAGAAACCAGCGGCTGGCCGGGATGCATGGAGAAGCGCCATGACATCTTGCGGAAAGCGTCACCCAGCCACGAAGAGACGGATGGATACCCCATTGACCGAAGCTTACTCAGGCAGCCGCAAGCCATTATGGGCTCGCTTGGTCGACCCTAGGCGTGACTCTGGCCGGACGGTGCTACGAGATGTAGAAGAACGGTAGGATTGGATGGGCACCGGCAAAGGCCCAGAGGAACTCTTCTGAAGACCCTGTTTTGCTCGTCCGTCTTCAAACACCGTGAAGTGCGAAGACTTAAAGGAGGGAACGATTCTTATGGGTAAAGTGCGCAAACCTCTGCAGAGTGAAGATCTAATCGGTTAGCCGTGTCCCCGATTACGACAATTTGAGCCTCTGGAACTTGGAGTATTTTGATATCTCAACACCGAACTTAATAAATTAATTGAGGGGTTATTTAATAATTGGGAATGAGACATTGGTTGGCGGAACCATCTCAATAACTACCAACATTTTGTAGTATTTGCAAACAAGTCCTTGTTGTAGGAAAAACTGCTTTTTCGCAAAACAATGAAACTTAGATCCCCACAGCCAAATTGCATATAGTGTTAGTAATTTTATTGTTGTTCTCTCTTTGACTTGCCGGGCATATTCAAAATGTCGACCTACACGGCTGCAACGCCTTATGTTGCAGAGGAGTTTTCCGATCAGGAGTGAGGCTACGATCCACGCTTGGCGATTGCCCTATGGAGTCGGATGGACTCGCTATTCGCTCACGCCCACAGCTTTATTTAGTTTATTTCTCATGAGTTGGCCTTCGTCAATTTATTATCTTGTAATAAAGACTGATATGAGAATCGTGTAATAAATTCAGGCGTGATTGAACTTTGAATCTTTGCATCAATGTACTGTGTGTGCCAGCATGATCTTGGGATGGTACAGCTACACAGAGACTTGACCGATTTTGGGTCGGGTCGCTACAGAGATGGTATCATAGCACACGCTGACCGTAGGACGTAACCCCTAGGATCGGAAAGCCATAGGAAGAGACTATTTATTTTATGTCCTTATCATTCCGTAATTCTCCCCTGTTCATTTCTCGACTTCTCTCCGATTTTCAACATTCTAGATGGCCGCCGAGTTCACCCCAGCTCACACCGGAGTTTTGCCACCAGATGAGACGATGCCTCTCAAAGAAGAAGTCTGGTTCAGATCGTGAAGAAGCTGAAGATTGCTCTGCCCTCAATCACCGGAAGCCTACCAATGCACTTCCGACGGATACCCGCTACAGGATTAAGGTGCACATTCCGTGGAGGACCTTCTGAGGACATTCAGAGCCCATTGACTTTGAGTTTACCGATTTGGTTGGATCCTCGGAAGAGACATGGCGATTTATCGTGCACTTGGACATCTCCGAGAAGAGTACAGGGCCGAGCTCGACCCATCGCACCTCGCCATGATTTCTCGCAGAGCTAGGAATGGAGATATCATCCGCATCAGAGGATGACTCCATTCTCTCATATGTCCAAGACTTGGAGAGTCTCCTCAGAAACGGGAAATCCGCATCGCCAGAATCGAAGGTACACAGGAGGCTGTTGTTCCGTGAATCGAATCGAGGAGAAAGCACACGCGGACTTCCTTGACCATGAAGAAGAAATCAAGGATTTCATGGAGAGAGTCGACAAACTGAAGATGGATGTTGCCGCATTAGAGGAGAAGATGGACCTCGAGAAGACCTTTTTCCGAGTGGAGATGACGGACCCTCGTGAGCAATGACCAGGATTATGAAGAGAGCTCCACCAAGAAAGTCAAGACGAGGAGGCGCCACACCAGAGGACGCCAGACCGGAGGACGCCGCACTGCAGGACGCAAGGATAATTGATGAAGACATTTAGTCGACCGCCATGTTATTTTATTTTTCCGTCGATCAGTTAGGGCCGTTATTTTCGATTAGTCGTGAGAATTTGTAATCCGAGATTGAACCATGTTTGAGATGATTGAATAAATGATTGGTGTGATTATGATTGTGCATTCATATGGGTAGTGATATTTTCTCATTAGACCCTTGTTCTATTCTAATTTTCTCATCCACTCCAAAACACCAGATGCCTCCGAGACGTGACCCGGTTTCAACTTTCCGCCGGAGCTCACCCACCGATCCAAAGAGCAGAATGCCCTTATGCGTATGCTCATTCGTAACCGTAACAACAACAACAACAACAACAACAACAACAACAACAACAACAACAACAACAACAACAACAACAACAATCCACCGCCACCACCCCTCGCTGACAACTTGACCCGCTTTCTAAGGCTGAATCCGCCAGTTGTTCTCTAGCAGACCGAGCCGATTGTGGCTGGCGATTGGCTCCGCAAGGTCGGAAGGAGTTAGCCACCGCTGGATGCACAGATGCAGAGAAGGTGCGCTTTGTCAAGACATCATTTGATGGACCTACAAGATCTTGGTGGGAGAACTACACCGCCACTTATCCCATCGCCACCATCACATGGGATCAGTTCCAAAGAAGCTTTCAGACCGCTCATGTCTCACCGGAGCCATGAGTCTCAAGAAGCGTGAGTTCCGCAACTTACGCCAGGGGAACCGTATCGTGGGCAAGACATGGATGAATTCAGCAAGTTAGCTCGCTATGCCCCGGATGATCTGGCCACGATGCCGCAGCAGGAAAAGTTTCTCGAGGGACTCAATGACGAGCTGGGAATGCAGCTAATGGTGGCTACTTTCAGAACTACCGTGAGCTGGTAGACAAGGCCACCATACTCAAGGCAAGCAGCAGCAGATTGATAGTCTCAAGCGGAAGTATGGCCAGGGAAGTACAACTCGAGCTCAGCAGGAAGCCCGTTATGCCCCATACTGGAGGGCATACCCATCACACCCATGGAGGACATAACCATGGAGGGAATGGGAACACCCGCAACCACGACAACAAGTCGTCGTAATGGAAACGGCAATGGCAACCAAAGATCGCCCCGCCCGCTCGTATGATCTGAGTCACATCACCCGCTTCAAGTGCCGTAAAACAGGCATTATGCCACCGACTGCCCGGAGGCCAAGCAGAGGAATGGAAACGGCAATGGAAGCTCAGAAAGAAGCCCAACCCTTTTCCTCGTGCTCGGGTGAACCACATTGACGTGGAGGACGCCTATGATCAGCCGCACACTATGGTTGGTAAGTTTTATTAATTCACGCCCAAGATTGGTACTCTTTGATTCTCGTGCAACGATTCATTTATATCAAGGGTAGTTGTGCAAAAGTATGGGTTGCCCACTAGAACCCTTAGAAGCCCTCTTCACGCTGGCCCGCAGAGGAGAAATGATGGCGTGCTTAGGCTGTCATGCAACCCTCAACATTGGAAACCATAAATTTCCGCAGACCTCATAGTATTGGAAACCCAGACCTTGGATGTAATCCTAGGCATGGATTGGTTGGACGAAGTTTGAAGGAAACATAGATCGTGCTCAAGAAGACGATTCTCGCTCACCACTCCGGAAAGCGTAAGAGGATCAAGTATGTATCCAGATGTATCCCGATGAAGAATCAGTGAATTTCACGGAGTTGTTCAGAGGAAGTGCCAGAGTGCAAGATTTTCCCGATGTGTTTCCGGAGGAATTACCGTGAATGCCACCGGACGTAGACATTGAATTTCTGATTGAGTTATTGCCCGGCACAGCCCCAATATCCAAGAGACCCTATCGGATGCCCCCGAACGAATTGGAAGAAATCAAAAAGCAAATTAATGAGCTATTGGAGAAGGGATATATTCGGCCAAGCTCGTCACCTTGGGGAGCCCCAGTTCTTTTGGTAGAGAAGAAGGATGGAACCTCGAGAATGGTTAGGATTATCGCTCGTTGAACGACGTGACCATCAAGAACAAGTACCCTCTGCCAATGATTAATGATCTATTTGATCAGCTAGTTGGAGCCAAGGTATTCTCCAAGGTCGATCTTCGATCAGGGTATCATCAGTTGAAGATCCGTGAAAAGGATATACCAAAACAGCATTTACCACCATGTATGGTTTATATGAGTATACCGTCATGTCATTCGGATTGACTAATGCCCCTGCATACTTCATGAATTTGATGAACAAGGTATTTATGGAATATCTGGACAAGTTTGTCGTGGTGTTCATCGATGATATACTGATTTTCTCCAAGAGCGAGGAAGAGCATAAGGAACATTTGCGTCTAGTTCGAGAAACTCCGAGAACATCGCTTGTATGCCAAGTTCAGCAAATGTGAATTTTGGCTAAAGGAAGTCGGATTCCTCGGACATGTTATTTCGTGAGAAGGAATAGCAGTTGACCCCACCAAGGTTGTATCACCACCGATTGGCAGTCACCCACCTCGATCAAAGAGATCCGCAGCTTTCTCGGACTCATGGATATTATCGGAGGTTTATTGAGAATTTCTCGAAGATTGCCAAGCCCATGACTGAGCTGTTGAAGAAGGACGCCAAGTACATTTGGACCGAGGATTGTGAAGCCAGTTTCCAAGAATTGAAGAAACGCTTGGTTACAGCCCCAGTACTGATTTTGCCGGACATACACAAGGATTACCGGGTATATTGTGACGCTTCTTGCCAGGGACTCGGAGGAGTACTCATGCAGGAAGGAAAAGTTGTAGCTTATACCTCCAGACAGCTACGACCTCACGAGATGAATTACGCCACACATGATTTGGAGTTAGCAACCGTGAGTGCACGACTCAAGACTGGAGACATTTCCTTATCGGAAATAGTTGTGATGTTTACACAGATCATAAGAGCTTGAAGTATATTTTCACGCAGAAGAGTTGAACCTCAAAGAGGAGATGGCTAGAGTTAATAAAGGACTATGACATGAGATTGCATTACCACCCGGAAAGGCTAATGTTGTAGCAGATGCTTTGAGCCGTAAGAGTTATGTGAATACTCTTATAGCGGAGGATTACCCCTGTGAGTTAGTCGATGGCCTCGTAGATCTCCGATCGGAGATAGTTCCGAGAGGATATGTTGCAGCTCAAAGTTCAGTCCACTTTGGCCGAAAGAATTCGTGAAGCCCGTAAGTCGGACAAGGAAATTGATGAGATAAAGAAAAGGATGAATGAAGGAAAAGCTAAAGGGTTTCGTAAGGATGAATACGGAGCTATATGGTACGAGGACCGTGTTATGTGCCCAATGATCCGTAACTCGTGAAGCTAATTCTTCAGGAGGCTCATGATTCACCGTACTCGATTCACCCCTTAACACCAAGATGTATCTGGATTTGAAGGAAAGTTTCGTGGATGTATGAAGAAGGATATTGGTGAGTACGTAGCAATATGCGATGTTTGCCGAGTAAAGGCGGAACATCGAAGCCAGCAGGTTACTTCAACCCTTGCCGATTCCCCGAGTGGAAATGGGAAAAACTTGGAATGGATTTTATCACAGGATTACCCAGACCCGTTCAGGTTATGATTCCATCCGGTAGTGGTTGATCGATTGACCAAGGTAGCTCATTTCATTCGCGTGAAGACTACCTATACCAGCGCTAAGTTAGCCAAGATATACATGACCAGGATCGTATGTCTGCATGGAGTTCCGAGGAGTATCGTGTCAGATAGAGGAACACAATTTACCTCAAAGTTTTGGAATCAGTTGCATGAAACTTTGGGTACGAGGCTGGAGTTCAGTACAGCTTTTCATCCGCAGACAGATGGACAGACCGAGAGAGTCAACCAGATTCTGGAGGACATGTTGAGAGCTTGTGCGCTAGACTATGGGTCTAGCTGGGATGATAATTTGCCATACGTGGAGTTCTCGTACAATAACAGTTATCAGACCAAATTCAAGATGGCCCCTTTGAAGCTCTATACGGAAGGAGGTGCGTAACACCATTGCTGTGGGATGGTGTTGGAGATCGAAAACTTTTCGGTCCCGATCTTATCGTAGATTCCAAGAGAAAGTCAAGCTGATTCGAGATAGGCTCAAGGTAGCTCAATCGAGGCGTAAGAGTTATGCCGACAAGAACGCAAGGAAGTAACATACGAAGCGGAGACCGGCATATCTTCGTGTGTCCTCACTTCGTGGAATCAAGAGGTTCGGTGTTAAAGGAAAGTTAGCACCCGGTTCATTGGCCCCTACAAAATCCTCGAACGTCGTGGAGAAGTTGCTTACAAGTTGGAATTGCCGGAAGGATTGTCCGGAGTTCACGATGTCTTCCATGTTTCTCAGCTGAAGAAATGCCATGCCGAGATGGCCGATATTCCGTTAAGAGATACAGTGCCCCTAGAGGCCATACAGCTCGACAGTGATCTGACTTATGAGGAGAAACCCGTCTGAATTCTCGAGACTGCGAACAGAGTCACCCGCGGAAGATCATCAAGTTTTGCAAGGTGCTGTGGAGTCATCATTCCGAGGAGGAAGCCACCGGGAGCGAGAAGAAGACCTCCGCCGGGACCACCCGCACCTATTTGTTAGTTAACCCGAATCTCGAGGGCGAGATTCATCTTAAGGTGGGTAGGTTTGTAACATCCCAAATTTCCCATTTGGAATGTTTTACAATTATAGCTAAGCATCTATGCATTATTGTTTGAATTGAGTGACATTTGATTTATTTCAGTAGGCTTTTGAGTTTGTTGGAACTTGAATTCAAATTGGCAGCTGAATTTACTTCAAAACAATGCCGACAAATACTTGAGAAAAAGTATGAGAGGAGTAAACATGACACTCCAAAATGTCAAGAAAAGTTTTGCCAAAAGATTGAATTCAAATTTGATTTTATATGGGATTTCTAGAAAATGTTTTTTTAAGTTTGAGTTTTGCCTCGGAAAATGTCCGAGTTGTAGGGTAAATTCCCTGATAATTTTGATATATATATGTCCTATATAAAAATATATATATTTTATATATTCCTCCTCTCCCTAATTCAAAAAAGGAAAAAGAAAAAAACCAGGCGCCACCAGCTAACTGCCCACCGCGAGGCAGCCCACCATGGGCAGCGCAGCCAGCCCAGCCGAGCCGGCTCCTGAGCCGCCGCGCTCAATCCCTCTCCTCGGTCGCTCGCTCACCTCTCCCTCTCTCACGGGCTGCCCCACCCCTTCCCTTTCCCTCGCCCCACGCCTCCCCACGCTGTAACCATCACGCCACGGAATCCCGAGATCTTGGGATCATCTCCCGATTCGCTCCTCCAAGTCGACCCCGCCCTATAAATACCTCTCCCTCACCCCTGCTCCGCCTCCCCGACCTCAAACCTCTCCGCTGCCGCCATTGCTCATGGAGCCGAGTGCCCCTGTCAGCCATTGCCGCCCCACCGAAGCTACTCCGACCCTCGCCGCCTCGAGACCACCTCCGACTCCTCTCGTCTGCATCTCCCCGTGCCTCGCCCGAGCTCAAACCCACCGGAGCACCGTCATCCGCCGACGCCTGAACGCCATCACAGATCAACCTCACCGCTGCCCTCCTCTCGACGCCCCGAAGCTTCACCGACCCACCTCGACCTCCTCGAGCCGCCAGACTACCGACGCCTCCGCTTGCCGCCTTCGACCACCGGAGCTGCTGCGCCGGTTGCCGCCGAGCCGCCGCCGTCTGTCGCCATCGCCGCCATCATGTAAGTCGCCGAGCCATTCTCCACCGTCTGATCTAGAACCTACGGCCTAGATTAGATCACACGAAGGGGTACGTTTTATTTTAAAAAGGCCGGTTTAGTTACGGTTTTTTTGGTTTAGTTAGCGGTTTAGTTGGACCGGCCCGATCGGTTTATTTTCTGTTAACCGCGGGCACGCATTAGTTATATATCGCCTGAGCGTTAGATAGGCCCGTTAGCGCTAGTTTTCTTTTTAGTTATATTTTCGTTTCTGTTTTTAACAGAATAGTTTCAGTTTTGTAAAATCCATATCTCTTAGGTTATTTAATATTTTTAGTTGATTCTTTTTTTGTTAGTTTGCAAATTTGTTGTAGTTTCTGTAGAAAATATGTTTAGCCATGTTTAAATTAGTAGAAATTGTTTTATTTTAGTTTTAGACAGATTAGTATTTCTGCTATAAAATGAGTTAGGATTATTTTATTTTAGTGATTCTTTTGTCACTGCTTTGTTTTGACCTTGCCTAGTAGTAGGAATTTATTTGGGTATTTTAGATTTAATAAAAAATAGTTTTAGTCAAAATCATGTGTTTCTTGTTTATTTAACTAGCTACTGTTTTCCTATTGTTCTATTTAGTAAATAATTTTATTTTACCTCTGTTATAGTTTATTTTAGATTAATTTCTGTAGTTTTAGAACATTAACTCTTATTTACAGAAAATAAAAGTTTATTTTATTTTCTTGTTAGTTGTTGGCTTGGATTTCTTCGAGTTTTCTTTGGTTTTTGGTTCGATTGTTTTGTGTGTTTTATGTTAGCATGCTGTTATGTTAAGTGATTGTATGTTTATATGATTGTTGTTTGTTTCGATAGAATTTCCGGAGTGCGAAGCCTGCTATCACGAGTCCCTAGCTTTCGAAGACCGTCAGCCAGGCAAGTCATTTGATCATGATTTCTTTTACAATACCTATGATTTTATTGCATTAGAATTATACCTCCCCACCATGCATGCAGTAGAAGAATTTTAAGTTATGTTCTTGAGTAGTATCATGAGGTAGGATGAAACCATTTCCCCTTGTCACCATGGCCCGGGATGAAGTAGTTTAATTTTGCTATGCTCGTAGACGGGGTTGGTTGAGTGATACATAAGGGAGATGTGAGAGTCAAGATGATGACAACCCCATGACTTCAAGCTCAAGATGGACTTCAAAATTCACTCATCGGGTGGAGGATTTGCCGACGGGCACCCTGGAGAAACCAGCGGATGGCCGGGATGCATGGAGAAGCGCCATGACATCTTGCGGAAAGCTTCACCCAGCCACGAAGAGACGGATGGATACCCCATTGACCGGAAGCTTACCTGTGCAGCCGCAAGCCATTATGGGCTCGTCTTGGTCGACCCTAGGCGTGACTCACCGAACGGTGCTACGAGATGTAGAAGAACGGTAGGATTTGATGGGCACCGGCAGTGGCCTGCAGGAACTCTTCTAAGACCATGTTTCGCTCGTCCGCCTTCAAACACCATGAAGTGCGAAGACTTAAAGGAGGGAACGATTCTTGCGGGTAAAGTGCGCAAACCTCTGCAGAGTGAAGATCTAATCGGTTAGCCGTGTCCCCGGTTACGGACAATTTGAGCCTCTGGAACTTGGAGTATTTCGGATATCTCAACACCGAACTTAATAAATTAATTGAGGGGTTATTTAATAATTGGGAATGAGACATTGGTTGGCGGAACCATCTCAATAACTACCAACATTTTGTAGTATTTGCAAACAAGTCCTTGTTGTAGGGAAAAACTGGCTTTTTCGCAAAACAATGAAACTTAGATCCCCACAGCCAAATTGCATATAGTGTTAGTAATTTTATTGTTCTCTCTTTGACTTGCCGGCATATTCAAAATGCTGACCTACACGGCTGCAACGTCTTATGTTGCAGAGGAGTTTTCCGATCAGGAGTGAGGCTACGATCCACGCTTGGCGATTGCCCTATGGAGTCGGATGGACTCGCTTATTCGCTCACGCTGGCAGCTTTATTTAGTTTATTTCTCATGAGTTGGCCTTCGGCCGAATTTATTATCTTGTAATAAAGACTCGATATGAGAATCGTGTAATAAATTCAGGCGTGATTGAACTTTGAATCTTTGCATCAATGTACTGTGTGTGCCAGCATGATCTTGGGATGGTACAGCTACACAGAGACTTGACCGATTTTGGGTCGGGTCGCTACAGCAAGGAAGATATCCTCTTTGACCTGATCCAAAAAAATACATGAGACATTACAAAAAGTGAAAACCCGTAAAGAAAAGACATAGGTTGTACATATAGAACCTGCATAAAACGAAGGGTTTACTTCAATAAAAAAAAGCATAGGGTCACACACCTTATCAGACAAAGAATTCCCTGCAACACTGTTTATCGCTTTCCTGAAATTTGAATTCTTAATTGTGCTTGCCCACTCATTTGTTCCGCCCTTATAGCAGGTTTCTGATACTTCTTTTATCTACAAAATGCATACACAAAAGAAAAAGATGTAAGAAATTTAAAAATCAGAAAATGATGCACAAGGATGTTATGCTTGTGGAGGAGAAAAGAAAAGAGGGTGAAAAGAACTTACTGTCAGACATCCATACTTTCCATCCCTTCCAATGGTCATGTCACTTAAATGCTTGACCATATCGCCTTCCAAACACATATCCTAGGCATCAAAGTTGGGATTTGAATTGAGCCAAAATTAGTAAAATCAAGGCAACGGACCTGCAAAAAAACAAAAAATGGGGAAAACATTAGATTACATTATATAGAACTACACCAACAAAGATAAAACAAACACAAAAATGGCTTAATCACATAAAAAGAACACATTGGATTTGAAAAAAGAGTGACATACTGCTAGGTGGTATATACATCCTCCTAGTGTCATCATTGTTCGGTTCTGCTTCAGCTTTTCCTTTTGGTATTTCTTTATATACATCAACTCCCAATCGTGAACAAACCTGCACCAATTTAGTTGCTTGAGCTGCTCCACAGTAACTAGAGCTCCCATATATTTGGTGCTTGGTTTAGTGTTTGATGTTGGGCAGAGAAATGTTGCTAATGCCACAATCAGGAAACAACGGATGATCTGGTCGTCAGACATATCTTCGTTCATCAGCTTGTTGCCGAAGAATTTGATTGTTGGGACTTCTGTCAACCCAAAGAGAGATAGAAAAGCTTGTTTGCCAGCCTCTTCTTCTTTAGTGTTTATGATTATGTCCCCTGAAGGAATCCCCAACACAAACTCCACCGACTGAGCATTTAGTGGAATACTCTTGTTGTTGAAAACAATTGCCTCTGCTTGTGTATCAACATTGTCGGCGATCCACTGCACAAACCCCCTGGGTACAGGACAGTCAACCAGCTCCAGCAGATAGCCAAAACCGCTATTCCTAACAAGCTGGACCCTATGGTGGCTTTTACACATAAAACTGACAATCTCGGAGAAGTATGGCATGCTACACCGGCTGTAAGCTTTGGTCGTAATCTCATCAATTGTGGCTTTGGTTTTGGTTGGGTCAATCCTTGCTCTCTGTTGCAAAAAGAAATATATAGAAGGTAAAAGAAGGTGTGCGAAATTATTTTGAGCTAGACAACTAAAAAAAATGGAACCCCAACTGGTGAAAACAAAGAAAACAGCAGTAACATACCTTCTTTTTTCGTTCTAAAACAGCTTTCCGTTTTTCTTTCCTTCGAGCACTGTTACACACCACCATCAGAACTTGTTCATACAGCAAATCCTCTGATGCTTCAGTGTCGGTGATCTCGACATCATAGCCTCTCTCTTCTAAATCAGTATCTTCCACACACTGATGACTCCCTTCTTCATTCCTATCACTCCCAGGGTTCCCTTCTTTATGTTCAGTGTCTGTACCTGGGTGTGGCTGTGTTCACAAAAAAATGCATGTGATACATTAGTGTTGCATAGTAACATGTATCTCTTGGAACACACTCTAGGCCAAAAAAAGATAAACAACAAAAACAACACACATATGTGGCAGGGTAACTTCCCTTGTTTGATAATGCTTATTGAAAAACCGAGCAGTAGACATTGTAAAGCATACAGGGGGTGATTGCATTTAACATACCACACTATTCAGGCAATCTCTTGTTAAATTTCTACTCTTCTTCAAATGATCCTGTGTGAAAAAAACAGAAAATGTTGAGATTCATACCAAAATGTACAAAAAAAGGGTTAACTTAAAACACGGATAAAAAAGGATCGAGTGCATACAAATTTAAGCTGTTGATCTAACCCTTCTTTCAAAGAGGCCTCACTTTTACTTTCGATCTCGTGTTCAGTCTGCTTGCGGGCATCCATCAGACACTACTCATAAAAAAGAGAGGCAGTTAGCTAAAAGAAAAAGTGGATTTAACACAAACACAAAAACGAAAAGATAAATGATCACTTGATTCCTCTATCAAAACTTTACTGTGCCTAGTTAGCTAAAGAAAAAAGAAATACTGCACCAAAATCGTTCAGAAAGTTATGCATCGGAGACAGGGGTTATGATCTTGAATCTAAATTCAGATAAGGGAAAATGAAAAAGACAGCGATTATGATTGATTCTGTTAGTAATGTAGGTTTGAGAAAGGTGCTAGTGAGATACCTCTCTTACAAAAATCAACTAGCACATACCTCTCTTAAGTACAAGACAATTTTAGAGAAACGGTACTATGTATAACACAACATTGGCCCAGCTTGATGTATAACACCACACTGGCTCAAACAAAAATCAAATATCTCAGTATGCCAAATGCCTCACAAAAAAATTCAGACAGGCATTGGCAAAAAAAAAATACTCAGTGCAAGCAGGCGAAAAAAATTGAACAAAACATCAGTGAAAACCAAAGTACGAGTACATCACAGCAGATTTCGATAGTTACCTTTGAAAAAAATCTCAGCTACCTACCTCTATTTTCAACGTCGCCCATGGAATTCGTTCTCTTTATTTCGCACTTACAAATAATACGAGGTCGAACCAAAAACGAAACACTAATTCGCTCCCTCGAATTTCTGATTTGCAGCAAAGCAACAAAAAACATACCAAAAAAATCGTCCATCTCCACAAGCTCCATTCCAGAATCTAGATTAACACCATATATACCCTAGTGGACAATCGAAAGAAATCTGAGATAATCCGTTAACATATTTGAGATTCATTCCAAAAAGCCTGACATAAAACTGTGGTACAGAGTAAGTGAGCATGGTTAATCCGTTCACATATTGCTAAAAAAGGAAACACTCCCAGATTTTCTTATGGAAATATAGAACATCAATATCTGTTTGGGTAGTTCATACAAAAAAACAGGCACTACAGATCCAACACATTCCATGAGTTGGAGAGAGGAAGCTAAAACTAAGAGGTGCAGATCACTTGCACGGAAGTACCACAGGAGGATTGACCAGTTGCAAACAAATTCAGACATGCCTACTAACATTGAACTTGGATACTTGTAAATTCACAAGCACAGACATGTGTACTGACAGTGAACATAATTAGACTGACGCTCTCATGATACACCGTAGAAAAATTCAGTGTGTACTCCTACTAAAGTTCCCCATCTCGCTGACCGGGGCAGCGTTGGCCGGGGCGGCGCCGGACAACGAAGGAGAACACGACCGCGCTACCCCTGCCCCCTTCTCATCGGTCAACACCACCAGCGCCCACCACTCTCACGGCGGACCACGACGGTTCCCCCATCCTGGTTCCCAACAGCGCAGCTGCTGCGAATCTTCCTATTGCGGCGGCTGCGCACAATAATCCAACGAACTAGAGTGGCTCCGACCGCAGAGAAGCGCAAACTCGAGCCGACAAAACACTAGTTCACTGCCTCATGTTCGTGATTTCCGCAGAAAAAAACACATGGAAAACACAACCCAAATCCTCTCTTCTGGACTTGCAATTCCATTTCAGAATCTTGATTCTCAACAAATTACGAACCCTAGACTGCAGAAAAATGACATCCGCAGCTCGATTTCACCTCGCAGACACGCATACGGGGCGCGATTTGGGGGTGGATGGGAGAGAGGGGAAAAGGGGCCGTAGCTCACCACATCAGGAGGGCGCGAGGACAGTGGGCCGGCGCCCGGATCAAAAAGCATCTCCTCGCGGGCGTCGTCGAGCATCTCCTCGCCGGTGAGTTCCGCCGCGGAAACCTTTGATTTCGCCGCCCCCGTGATGCGGCTTCCTTCCTCTCCCGTTTTCTCTCTGTGTCTCAATTCAAACAGTACCGTCGCGTGGGCTCTAGAGAGTTGTTGAGCCTGGGTCCACATTCCAGAGACTTACAAAAGGAAAATAAAAAGTTGCACACTGTGTATGGTCACTCCTTTCATTCACAAAAAAAGCATTGAAAAAAAATGTGTCCGAGGAGAAAAAACACTGAAAACTGAACTTTCTTTTCAAAAAATTGAAAAAAATGTGTCCAAGGAGCTAGACAAGTAACTCTTCTCTCCTTTAATATGTTTTATTTTTTAGAAAATGAGTTCCGCAGTCAGAATCACATACAAAAAACAAGAAAAATAATTTTTTACTTGCATAATTTGGAAAACAAAAAAGGAAAAAGGAAAAATTGTATATGAATTAAAAAAAAGACAAAATGGTTGTGAGATCGGGTGCTTGATTTGTGTTTGCGGGTGTGGCGGAAAACGGCGGTGTTAGGGTGCTCATGTGAAAATATAGTGAGGATAGAGGATTCATGGGGGAGCTGCCCCGTTTTGACCAAGCAAAAAAGTCTACTTGTGAAAAAAATGATTGTAAAATGGCGTGCAACTAGGCCCCATGTCTCTCGGCGCCGCACGCTTCGACAAAACAATAGTCCTCCCTAGTTGCTACCAATCTAGAAGTCATGCACTTGCTTGCCAACTGTTGGACATGCAACTAGGCCCCATGTCTCTCGACGCCGGCCCCTCCGACAAAACAAACAAGAAATGGGCGTCGAGTTGCAACCAAGTTATAAAGGCATGCAGTTGCGACCAGGTTAGAAGACATGCAGTTGCGTGCCTAGTGTGTGACATGCAACTGGTCCCCATGCCTCTCAATGTCGCCCCCTCCGACAAAACAAAGACCCCCCCCCCAGTTGCGACCGAACTAGAAGACACGCAATTGTGTGCCCATTGGGGGGCATGAAGCTGATGCCTCTCCCCGAGCAAACAAGAAATGGGTCGTCGAGTTGCAACCAAGTTATAAGGCATGCAGTTGCGACCAAGTTAGAAGACAAGCAGTTGCGTGCCTGGTGTGGGACATGCAACTGGTCCCCATGCCTCTCGACGTCGCCCCCTCCGACAAAACAAAGACCTCCCCCCAGTTGCGACTGAACTAGAAGACACGCAATTGCATGCCCATTTGGGGACATGAAGATGATGTCTCTCCCCGGACAAACAAGAAATGGGCGTCGAGTTGCAACCAAGTTATAAAGGCATGCAGTTGCGACCAAGTTAGAAGACATGCAGTTGCGTGCCTTGTGCGGGACATGCAACTGGTCCCCATGCCTCTTGACGTCGCCCCCTCCAACAAAACAAAGACCCTCCCCCCCAGTTGCGACCGAACTAGAAGACACGCAATTGTGTGCCCATTGGGGGGACATGAAGCTGATGCCTCTCCCCGAGCAAACAAGAAAAATGGGCGTCGAGTTGCAACAAAGTTATAAGGCATGCAGTTGCAACCAAGTTAGAAGACATGCAGTTGCGTGCCTAGTGTGGGACATGCAACTGGTCCCCATGCCTCTCGACGTAAACCCCTCCGAAAAACCAAAGCCCCCCCCCCCCCCCAAGTTGCGACCGAACTAGAAGACACGCAATTGCGTGCCCATTGGGGGACATGAAGCTGATGTCTCTCCCCGAACAAACAAGAAATGGGCGTCGAGTTGCAACCAAGTTATAAAGGGATGCAGTTATACCAAGTTAGAAGACATGCAGTTGCGTGCCTGGTGTGGGACATGCAACTGGTCCCCATGCCTCTCGACGTCGCCCCCTCCGACAAAACAAAGACCCCCCCCCCCCAAGTTTCGACAGAAGTAGAAGACACACAATTGTGTGCCCATTGGGGGGACATGAAGCTGATGCCTCTCCCCGAGCAAACAACAAAAAATGGGCGGCGAGTTGCAACAAAGTTATAAGGCAGGCAGTTATACCAAGTTAGAAGACATGCAGTTATGCCTTGTGTGGGACATGCAACCGGGTCTCCATGCCTCTGGACGTCGCCCCTCCGACAAAACAAAGACCTCCCCTGGGCCATGCATCGAACTAGAAGACACGCAATTGCGTGCCCATTGGGAGGACATGAAGCTGATGCCTCTCCCCAAGCAAACAAGAAAAATGGGCGTCGAGTTGCAACAAAGTTATAAGGCATGCAGTTGCGCCCAAGTTAGAAGATATGTAGTTGCGTTCTTGGTGTGGGACATGCAACTGGTCCCCATGCCTCTCGATGTCGCCCCCTCCGACAAAACAAAGACCCCCCCCCCCAAGTTGCGACAGAACTGAAGAGACACAATTGCGTGCCCATTGGGGGGACATGAAGCTGATGCCTCTCCCCGAGCAAACAAGAAAAAATGGGCATCGAGTTGCAACCAAGTTATAAAGGCATGCAGTTGCGACCAGGTTAGAAGACATGCAGCAGCGTGCACGGTGTGGGACATGCAATCGTCCCCATGCCTCTCGACGCTGCCCTCCGACAAAACAAAGACCCCCTGGGCTATGCATCGAACTAGAAGACACGCAATTATGCGCCCATTGGGGGCATGAAGTTGATGCCTCTCCCCGAGCAAACAAGAAATGGGTCGTCGAGTTGCAACCAAGTTATAAGGCATGCAGTTGCGACCAAGTTAGAAGACATGCAGTTGCGTGCCTGGTGTGGGACACGCAATTGGTCCCCATGCCTCTCGACGTCGCCCCCTCCGACAAAACAAAGACCCCCCGCCCCCAAGTTGCGAGAGAACTAGAAGACACACAATTGCGTGCCCATTGGGGACATGAAGTCGATGCCTCTCCCGAGCAAACAAGAAAAAATGGGCGCCGAGTTGCAACAAAGTTATAAGGCATGCAGCTATGCAAGTTAGAAGACATGCAGTTGCGTGCCTCGCTGTGGGTCATGCAACTGGTCTCCATGCCTCCGGACGTCGCCCTCCGACAAAACAAAGACCTCCCTGGCCATGCATCGAACTAGAAGACACGCAATTGCGCCCCCATTGGGGGACATGAAGTCGATGCCTCTCCCGAGCAAACAAGAAAAATGGGCGCCGAGTTGCAACAAAGTTATAAGGCATGCAGTTGCGCCCAAGTTAGAAGACATGCAGCTATGCGTGCTGGTGTGGGACATGCAATCTGGTCCCCATGCCTCTCGACGCCGCCTCCGAGAAAACAAAGACCGCCCCCAAGTTGCGATGTAACTAGAAGACACTCAAATTGCGTGCCCATTGGGGGACATGAAGCTGATGCCTCTCCCCGAGCAAACAAGAAAAAATGGGCGTCGAGTTGCAACAAAGTTATAAGGCATGCAGTTGCGACCAAGTTCTAAGACATGCAGTTGCGTGCCTGGTGTGGGACATGCAACTCGTCTCCATGCCTCTCGACGTCGCCCCCTCCGACAAAACAAAGACCCCCGCCCCCAACTTATGCGATCAACTAGAAGACACACAAATGCGTGCCCATTGGGGGACATGAAGCTGATGCCTCTCCCCGAACGAACAAGAAATGGGCGTCGCGTTGCAACCAAGTTTTAAAGGCATGCAGTTGCGACCAAGTTAGAAGACATGCAGTTGCATGCCTGGTGTGGGACATGCAACTGGTCCCAATGCCTCTCGACGTCGCCCCCTCCGACAAAACAAAGACCTCCCCTGGGCCATGCATCAACTAGAAACACGCAATTGCGTGCCCATTGGGGGACATGAAGCTGATGCCTCTCCTCGAGCAAACAAGAAATGGGCGTCGAGTTGCAACCAAGTTATGAGGCATGGAGTTGTGACCAAGTTAAAAGACAGGCAGTTGCGTGCCTGGTGTGGGACATGCAACTGGTCCCCATGCCTCTCGACGTCGCCCCCTCCAACAAAACAAAGACCCTCCCCCAAGTTGCGACCGAACTAGAAGACACGCAATTGCGTGCCCATTGGGGGGACATGAAGCTGATGCCTCTCCCCCGAGCAAACAAGAAAAATGGGCGTCGAGTTGCAACAAAGTTATAAGGCATGCAGTTGTACCCAAGTTAGAAGACATGCAGTTGCGTGCCTGGTGTGTGACATGCAACTGGTCCCCATGGCTCTCGACGTCGCCCCCTCCGACAAAACAAAGACCCTCCCCTCAGTTGCGACCGAACTAGAAGACGCGCAATTGCGTGCCCATTGGGGGACATGAAGCTGATGCCTCTCCCCGAACAAACAAGAAATGGGCGTCGAGTTGCAATTATGTTATAAAGACATTTTGACATTTAAAAAAAAAGCGCATGTACACATATATTAAAAAGTATATGTATGGTTACTGGAAAAACTTAACAAAAAAATACTTAGGTGAAAACTTGAATATAATATAGAAAAAGGTTCACATCATATATTATTCAAGCACATTGTTCGGTGGACACATAAGAAATGCAAACTACACTGACAGGTTCAACATGGCATAAATGAAAAAAGGTTCGGCATCCAGACTTCGACACAGAAAATATATAGAAATACCCAAAAAGATGAGTATTATAGACGCAGCACTGCTTGTCATCAGTTGCTGTGGCTGGTGCCTAGCCAAGCTTCTTCAAGATAACCAAGACATGGATATCATCCCTCTTGCTGCTCTTGAAGCCAATAAGAACAGCTGTGTTGACCTTGAGTCCCCTGCTAGCTGCAAAGTCTTTCCACTTCTTGCTGCCAAACACAATGCGGCCATCATCAGCGGTTTTGTATGACAATTTTTTGAATCTCCCACCATCCACACAAATACCGACAACCCCCTGCTCTTCAAACGGCATGGCAGCAGCAACTTTCTTTGGTATTTTCTATGAAAAAAACACAAACAGACACAAATATATGAGTGTTTATATCAAAACAATCAAACTTTCTTTGGCCTTTTAATCATTTAAAAAAATGGGTAAAAAAACACAACTCAGATTTTTGCTTGAAAAAGTGCGTACTGGAAAAAAAACTGAGCATGAATACATGTTCAAAATCTTATATTTTAACTTATGCAATTTTTGGTTCAGAATCCATATTACCCCGCCCCTTCTCTTTCAAGGAATCATATTTGCATTATGTGTTCACATATATATGCCTGTAGCATACCCATACAAAAAAAAGAAAAAAGACAAAAAGAAAGGAAGAAAGAGATACATACCATCATACCCAAGCGAATGTCTGTCCTTGTGAGGCGGTGAACGAAAGCAAACCCGCTGAAACCATCACTGAGAGGCAGCAGCCCTTGTAGCTGAACATCCTCTGTCTCATTAAGCAGAAGCCCCCTAGTGCGAACAATGCCTTCACCATCATCACTTGAAGCTTCTCCATCCTCATTATCTGAATCTGAATCTTCAATGGGATCACCCTCTTCCATAGGCTGTTCATCTTCGGAGCCGTTGCCCACCTGGAACCAGAAAATAGATGCCGTAGGCGAAGGTTCTTTCAGGGAGAACACCACCATCTGACCCTTGCCCAAATTGTTGTCTTCATAGAACTTCCTCCAACCTCTCCCATACATAGCGCTCTTTCTGCGACCCTTGTAACACTTTACAGTGTATGCCCGTTGGTTTGCCACAAACATCACCTTCTCTCCTGTTGCATTGTTGAAACGGGCCCTTTCATTGCAAGGCACAACCTGATTTGAACAAAAAAAGTTAGGAGTGATGTCACGACAAAAAGTTATGAGTATTGTGATGACATTAGTACAAAAAGTTAGGAGTGAGTTACCCCTGCATTCTTGAACTCATCCCATGCAAACATGCTGAAACCGCTTCCCTTGCTCTCATACTTGCAATGGTTGAAACAAACTCCACAAACCCCCTGTACACATCCAAAAAGGAAGCAAAAAAAATAATTAGAATGGATAACTCACTAAAAATAACACTTTACAGTATCATTCTTTCACCTCAGAAACATATATATATTTCACAAATTTACTCATGCAGCTTTATGACTGCGAAAAAAAGCCCAAAAACCATGCTTACCCGATGGTGCAACCAAAACAAAAGTACTTATGCTGTAAAAAGACTAGTAGTTTCAGTTTCAGGAAATAGAAGAAACGAAAGTATTGATGTACATGTGGTTACTATTACACTCTTCTGAAAAAAAGGAATTACAAACAAAAAGTAGTTTCGAATAGCTTCACACAGGGTCCTTTCAAGTTCCTGAAAATTAAATCCTGCCCCCCAAAAATGACCCAAATCTTGCTTTTTAATACGTTTTTATGACTAAATTAATTCAGAAACGATGCTAATATAGGATAAGATATTTCATTTTTTGCTACTCGACAGATCAGAAATTACTCCTGTGATGGTCATGAGTCTAACCTCTCAACTAAATGTACCTACATAGAAAAATGGTGGTGCTGCTAGTACTACTTCCAGTAAAAAAAACAAAAAAGATACTAATCACTATTATAGCTACTTGGCTTTACTACTAGTTCTAACCAGTGCCGCAGAAGTACTCTGGGGCGATTCTCTGCTTGAAACTACTAATCAAAAAGTTGATACAAACAAAATAAACATGCCACTGCTAGAGAGATAAGTTCAGTAAATCATTTATCATTGATTCCCAGAGAAAATAAATATGAAACATGCTACTGATTCATAGGGTTTCAACAAAAAAGAAAAAAATATCAAAAACAAAACGTGCTACTGCTAAATGATAGGTTCCGTAATCATCCTCTTGTTTTTCCAACAGAAAAAAAGATATCAACAACCTACTGATTCACAAAAGGTTTCAGCAGACATCTGAAGATAAAAATCACACACAAAAAAGGGACACCCCCTACATACCAGTGCTTGAAGAAAAAAGACACGAAACTATACTGGTTGAAACTATTAATCTACACTTGATACAAACAAAAAAGACCCCAATCCCCCTCAAATCTAGTAGTGCCTCAAAGGCCAGCCAGAGTGAGCGGATGGATTTTCTAGTGCCTCAATGAGTAAGCAACTACAACGGTTCCCCTGCCTGGTTCATTCTCTAAAAACGGCATTTTTCACAAACAGAACAAACAAGTAGCTGTCCACGGTGTCAGATATCAATGCCCAGCCTATACTGTAATCACTAGTTCATGTATTGTTAACAAATTTAGTATCCAATGCAATTTATTTTGCAAAAAAAGAAGTGTACAAAAATGAATATGCATGCATGTACATCTCCAGCACCTTACTGAACCTAACTGAACTTCAGAATAAAGAAGTACAATTTACTTGGCTTTACATCTCAAGAAGCAGAAAAGAACCAGACTAACTAAACCTAACTGAACTTAAACACTAAAAAAGTACAGTTTACTTGGCTTTACATCTCCAGCACCTTACAGCTGCATGAAAAACACACAAAAACACCTCCAATCTATTGCCTGCTTGAACAATAAGGACACGAGAAAAATAACTAAAAAATCCTAGAGTCGATTATAGAGTTGAAGCTATTAAACTTCGCTTGATCCACACAAACAACTACCCTCTTCAGATCTGAGGTATATCACCAACAAGAACAAAAACAAACAAAGAAACAAAAAAAAGATTGAGAAAAATGGTAGGGGGAATCTCACTCCATCAGCAGCGCCCGCCATTCCTCTCTCGTTGACCGTGCAGTAGCACGCCGATCTTCAAGCTCGGCCGCTCTTCTCCCCCCTGCAGCATTCTTCCGATTTGAGACTGAAAGAATGGGGAGAGACGATGAGTAATGAGCTCTGACTGCTCGCTCCCCTCTTCTTAATAACCACGGGGTGGTTGCTTCCCCTTCTTCATTTTAATGCGGCCCAAAAACACAAAAAACACAGGAAAAAAAGAGAACGGGCACAGCCCAGCCCCAGCCCATCAACAGCGCTCGCGTGGGGGGCGCGCGGATACGTCAGGAAAAAACAAAGCGGGCCGGTCCATGCCTTAGACAGGCCGAAAACAAGGGACAAAGTGCCCCAGCGCGAATCTGCAAGCATCTGAAGATCGGACGGCTGGCCCGTTGACTGAGACCTCACCAAGTCTCAGTCGACTGATTTTTAGCGTCTCCGAAAGAAAAATCTACTAGCTGCCGTGAGTGGCAATGTTCCTCAAGCAAACATAACTGATGTGAAAAAAACATCCATCGTGATAATTCCTTTTTAGACTGCAAACCATATATAGCAATGTTGACTGTAATTGTGGCTTCAAAAGTGTTCACTGTCATTTTCTTCAAGACATCGCCATCCAATGGAATTGTAAAAAAAAAATTGAGGGTTAAATGGAATTGGAATTAATTATATGCATCATTCAGTAAGCTTGAACAATATATGTAGACAAACCATCAGAGTATCTACAGATGTAAACAGCTTTTTTTGTGAGACCGGAAAACAACACATGTTTGAAGCTTTTGGATGAAATACTTGCTCATATAAAGTAGGAGTACTGCAGTTTGTAGATTTTGGGCGTTTCCGCATTTTTTTTGCACACTTGAAACCATAAACATAATAAAGATTTGTAACGCGAATGTGTACAAAAAATTGTCTTAACTATCTTGTTTTTCTATCGATCCATTTGGAATTCCATCAAAAGCAAATCCTATATGCAGGGCCACATGCCAAACATGAAGTTATCTATGCCAAGACCATAGATGTTGTATTGCACTTATCTGTGCAAATCTTTATTTTAGTTCCTTCCTCCCTTGGTTCCGATGGAGAACATATGGAGGATACACAAAAAGTTTGACTTGTCTGCTTGCTTACCTCATTAGTGACTTCATCATATTGATTCTACTGACATTCTCATGCATATTCCAACCACCTGAACCGTATTTAAAGAATCCAATCCACACAAGGCAACTTGAAAAGAAAATAGAAATTACAAACAGGTCCTTAGGGGAGCCAAGGATATCTTTGTCCTGCACACATCCAGGATGCGTCGGGCGCCATGCTCAATGCTGCGACCTACGACCAGCAAGACTTTGAATCTGAAGTCAGGAAGTTATCAGACTATTCCAAAAGATGCACAACTGGGAAAATTCTAATGGATGGAGTCATATGAGTGGCAAACATGCACACTCGTAACCTGGCCAGATACCAGTGGCAGGCGGTTCGGCCTACCCGCCACCGATATAACTGGTCCCAGGTTAGCCGTGGGTCAAACTTACTAGTGGCAGTCGTAACATGAAGCCCATCACTCATACATCATATACCAATGGCGGTCTGTTTATCGCCCCCACTATAGGTAATCTGGGCCCAAGTTTTGTGCAGATTAGCTATGGCCAAGTCTTACCAGTGGCAAACACACTGGGTTGGCCCGCCTTCCTGTTGATCATCACAGTCACGGACATTATTGTTTTTGCCGTGTGCGTCTGTTTGTTCACCGTTGTCTGAAACATCATCGAAGCTCATGCCATCCGTGAAACTAGGGCCATGGCTGGAGCCAGCAGGTGCTGAATCATCACCCAAACCACCATCAAGACTCATGTCCTCATGGAAACTAGGTCCATGGCTTGAAGCAGCAGCAACTTCATCATCCAAATCATCGTCTAAGTCATCATCCAAGTCATTCTCACCTTCATCAAAGTCAAAATCACCATCATCGATGTCTTGTTCTCTGTATCTAGGTTGGTAGCTGCAACCTTGGTGCCCTTCAGCTGTGTTGCCATCCCAGCTCCAGCTAGGGAAACCTTCTGCCCCCACATCTACATGTTCCGCTTGCTGCCTCCCTGTTGGCTGGCCCCCCTCATTTTGTGCTTGCAAACGCCCATACCGCTCAGTTATCATGTATGCGTCATTCTGTATCAGCAACAACAAGAATAAGAGAGTAAGCATTTTTTTTGTTATTTTTTCTGTCACACATGGGGGAAAGGGCAGTCGGATATGTACATATGTAAATGAAATCATACCTCACAAAACCCCCTATCACCAGAATCTTGTTGTTGACCAGAATGTTGAGATCCACCAATACCAGCCTGTGATCACAAACATGTTACGTAGTTTATATTTTATTTGTTGACATTTTTCAATATTTTTTTGTTTCCACTATACATGTCAAAGTCAACAATATAAAGGCACTTATAGTACCTCTTGATCAGCAGCCATCAACAATTGTGTGTACCTCATGTAACCACTTTCAAGGAAATTCATTTCCTGCATTATTTTCACCTTTTTGCATGTTAGAATCTGATAATAGTATAAGTTTCTTTGTTTTCTCTTTTTATCTTCTTCAGAGTTATAACTGTCTGCAGCATAGCAGAAGAATAAGTTTTTTCATGAAAAGCACATGACTTGAAGCGGGCACAAGCTATCCTTTTTTCATGAAAGCACGTACATGCGTTGCAAATGGACTTGAAGATGTTTGAAATGCCAGTCGCGTCCCAGGTTGTCGTTGCTGCACATATTGGGCACCAAGGTATGACTGTTGCACAGAAAGAGTGATGTTCAAAATTATTTTCTTTTTTGGGGGCCACCTAGAAAAATGATGTATTTTTCTTTCACAATCTAATGGTTTTGTTCTTCTTTTTCAAAAAACAACGATCTTACATGAACCGATGTTACTGGATCAACTTTAGATGGTACAAGACAGTTCAGAGTTCATTGTGCCATAGTTCCATCCGGCACCTACAAAATTAAGAGGAATCATTAATTGTGAGGTATACATTTTCTATCTTTCTGTAGTCAGCAAACCAAAGGTTTGTTTTTATATGCTTTTTCTTATACAACCCACTGTAGCAGATCTTGAAAAAAGTTCAGTTTTTCAGTGTATTGTACAGGGGGTAATCACAGGACACTACTTGTTCAGCGGAGGGGGGCATGTATAAGAATATGCTGAATTTTCACCCCTAGGTAATTCTGTTTGTTTTTGCCCTGAAACATGAAATCAAAACAACATATATACATGTTTCTGTAGGGAGGTGTCCAGCATCAATTTTTTTCCGACACACAGCTTAGCAGCATCACATCATAGCTAGAACTAACTTTTTCTAATTTGTATACGGAACAGGCCGTATACAAATTCACAGGGATGGAATGCAACAAATTTTTATTATGAGATGATTATCATCCCCCTGCACCCACTCTGCTTGAGCCCTACTCTGCCCTGCTGAAGATAATTAAAATGATAGCAACAGTACAGTACACAACATTAACATGAACAAGGGCGACGGATGATCACAGGGGGCTATTTTTTGACTTGACTTGACTTGTTCTTGTCACTTTGCATTGCGTTGCATTGCAGATTAAGTCAGACGGTACATACTTACAACAAAAAACAAATTTTCAACTTCTCTGTCCACAACAAGCATCCAACCTTTTCTCTGTTCACAAACAAGCACACTGCATGTTTTTTCAGTATGTGTCCTGAACTGTATGTGTGCTGGACATACACATATATATAGCACCAGCATGAAAACTATTATCCTTTATGCCATCACACCACTGAATACCCATGCTTCTAATATACTATAGTTTTCTTCTTCATTTTTTTTCTTCAGATAAAACTTGAATAACATGTGAGACAAAGATGAAGTTATCTCAGGACAAACCTGCGTGCCCATCAGAAAATTTCCATACTGCTCCAAGATTGCTGCAGAAAAACAAAGGGAGAAGAAGAAATCACAAGGTTTTCAGATCCAAAAGGAAGAAGGTAACAAGAACAGGAGAAATTGAAAAAGAAGGAGCTGCAGATGGATCCATGGACGCAAAGCAACTCACCCCTGGTGAGTTTGTTTCCCCCTATCCCTGTTCTTATCTTCATCATCGGGTTCGTTCATGACCAAGAACAGCTGCCACCTACACTCGGGTTGGGTAGGGGTGGTTGGGATGGGGAGGAAGGAGGGGAAAGTTGGGAGGGGGTGAGGACTGGCGTGTTCTCTCAGGGGTGGGGTTCGTGGTTTTACCTGACAGAGAGAACGTACAACTGGGAGAGGGCAAAAGTTTTCCTGTCTTTTAGCTATACATGGGCTTTCTGCTTTTTGTTGTGTGTTTGTTGCGTCCAGGATGGGGACACAGGTACAACAGGCCGCATAAATAGCAAAAACCCAGCAGAAAGCCCATCCAACAGTAGTACCTTGTTGGCCCAGTCTCAACCACGACAAACAAAGTGAAAAGCCCAGCCCGAAGTAACAAACAAACAAACAGGGGAAAAGGAAATAAGCCCAGGTGCTAAGCCGTTTCAACCCAGCAGAAACAGAGCTACTTAACAGGCCTAATCTGCATGCGATGACGTCAGCCGCGCGAAGTCTCAGTCGACTGAGACGTAGACACTCCCTTTTTCTTTCGTTGAGTCAAACAGACAGTGACTAATTGATTTGTAAAATTAATCATTATGATACATCTGAACCATTCAGATTGAGTGGATTTATCATCTGTCAACGTTGTAGTAGTATTCCTTCCCTCCTTGATGCTCAAAAAAAAGTATTCCTTCCCTCCGAAAATACTTGTTACCAGAATGGATAGAGTATATTCTAACAAGATCATCAAACAAGTGATGCAAACCTCTGTTCGAACCCCTGCATGCCACTCTAAAAGCTTCTGTTCTAGAAGATGGAGTCACCAAGTCTGAAGCCACTTCTCCTGTTCCCCTTCCTCGGTGCTTCGACCAGACAACGAGATCACAGACAATTATGACCATATAAATAGTCCTCTGCGCGGCTCTCTTTATTTAATCGCACTGAGGCTTGCGTCTGATCTGCATTTGTACTCGATCTCCTCCTCCACGCCGGCCGTAGTACTTTCTGTCGGTCACACTCACAGGACGCGGTTAGCTAAGCCAGCCATGGCTGTCCAGGACGAGCCGCTGCACATCCTCTTTTTCCCGTTCCTGGCCTCCGGCCACCTCATCCCTATCACCGACATGGCCGCGCTCTTCGCCGGCCGCGGCGTCAGGTGCACCATCCTCACCACGCCCGTCAACGCCGCCATCATCCGCTCAGCCGTCGACCGCGCCAACGATGCCTTCGCCGGCACCGGCTCTCCGGCCATCGACATCGCCGTCGTGCCCTTTCCAGACGTCGGTCTCCAGCCGGGGGTGGAGAACGCCACGGCCCTCGCGTCTTAGGACGACCGCGACAAGTTCTTCCACGCGGCGCAGCTGCTCCGGGAGCCCTTCGACCAGTTCCTGGCCGACCACCGCACCGACGCGGTCGTGTCAGACAGCTTCTTCAATTGGTCCGTGGACGCCGCCGCTGAGCGCGGCGTCCCGCGGATCGCCTTCCTCGGCAGCAGCATGTTCGCGCGCTCCTGCAGCGACAGCATGCTGCGGCACAACCCGCTGGAGAACGCCCCCGACGACCCCGACGCCCTCGTTCTGCTGCCGGGGCTGCCGCACCGCATCGAGCTGAGGCGGAGCCAGATGATAGACCCGGCGAAGATGACGTGGCAGTGGGAGTTCTTCAAGAGCGTGAACGCCGCGGACCAGAGGAGCTTCGGCGAGGTGTTCAACAGCTTCCACAAGCTGGAGCCGGATTACGTCGAGCACTTCCACAAGACCCTCGGCCGGCGCGTGTGGCTTGTCGGGCCGGTGGCGCTCACCAGCAAGGACATGGCTGTGAGAGGCACAGACGCGCCCTCGCCGGACGCGGACAGCTGCGTCCGGTGGCTGGACGCGAAGCCAGCCGGCTCGGTGGTGTACGTCTCCTTCGGCACACTAAGCAAGTTCGCACCGGCGGAGCTGCACCAGCTCGCCCGCGCCCTCGACCTCTCAGGCGTGAACTTCGTGTGGGTGATCGGCGCCGCCACAGGCCAAGACTCTGCTGAATGGATGCCCGAAGGCTTCGCGGACCTCATAGCGCACGGCGACCGCGGCTTCCTAATCCGAGGCTGGGCGCCGCAGATGCTGATCATGAACCACGCCGCCCTCGGCGGGTTCGTGACGCACTGCGGCTGGAACTCGGTGCTGGAGGCCGTGGGCGCCGGCGTGCCGATGGTGACGTGGCCGCGGTACGCGGACCAGTTCAACAACGAGAAGCTCGTGGTGGAGCTGCTGAAGGTGGGCGTCAGCATCGGCGCCAAGGACTACGCTTCTGGCGTCGAGACCCACGAGGTGATCGCCGAGGCCATCCAGAGGCTGATGGAGAGCGACGCCATCCAGAAGAAGGCCAAGGACCTCGGCGTGAAGGCAAGGCGCGCGGTGGAGAAGGGCGGGTCTTCGTATGATGACGTTGGCCGGCTGATGGTCGAGCTGACGGTCCGCCGGAGCTCCGTCAAGGTTGGAGAAGACATCCAGGCCAACTGATGGGCCGCTACGACGGTGTATTAATTTGGGCAGCTTCGAACTTTCCTTTTGCTGATTATTAGTGGCCGCTAGATCCGCTGGCGATCTTTGCTAGTACGACAGCCATGACGCCATGGAATTTAATTGTACGTCGCTATTTTATGAGAAAAGTGTAAACGGAAAAGCTATTTTCCTGCCGACTGTCGATTAGCGACAGGCACGTACACTGCTAGGATTCGAACACACGACTTGTCGATTGCGGCCACGACGCATTACCAGCTGAGCTGACCACCTATTTTTATTTCATTTGCGGGTTAATTTGTATTTCTACCTTAGTAAATAAGAACGAAAAAGAAAGACCACAACACCTTTGATGAGAAGACAAAACCATTTGCTTCAAGTTTTTTAAAGGGCCGATGCAAAGTGTTTTGTACTCCACTTGTTTCTTTTTTTTTGTAGTGATGAATGTTTTCTAGAGAAATAAATGTTTCACTCCTATAGAATTCAAACAACGGTCTTTTTCTCATTTGTGATATCTCGGTAAATTCTTTTGTAATGAGATTGATAATTATATGTACCACAAACCTGATAGCTTAAGTACAAATATCGTCGTAGCTCTTTTTACGAAAAAGAAAACTAATGTAAACATACACTTGATAACTTTTTTGTATGAATAGTATGGTAACTTACACATCGCACATCTGATAACTTATGCACCAGGGCCCTGGTATCTTCAGCGACCGAGGGGGGTGGGGGTTGATCAAATATACCCCGGTAATAGCATGATAACTTACACATCGCAGACCTGATAACTCATGTACCCCTGTCCTGGTAACTTTGGCGACCGAAGGGGGGGAGGGTTGACGAACTTTTGTATGAATAGCATGGTAACTCACACAACGCAGACCTGATAACTTTTGCACCCATCCTGGTAACTTTGGCAACGAATGCCGGGGGGAGTTGATGAAATATCCCCTCGGTAGATTTTTGTGTCGATACCATGATAAGTCACACATCGTATACCTGATAACTTATGGACCCCAGTCCCGATAACTTTGGTACGGGGGGGGGGAGTTGACGAAACATCCCCTCGGTAACTTTTTGCGTGAATAGTATAGTACCTCACACATCGCACACCTGATGACTTATGTACCCCAGTCCTGATAGCTTTGGCATGAGGAGGGTGGGGGGGGGGGGTAACATTTGTGTGAATAGCATGGTGACCCACACGCTATGCACATGATAACTTATTTACCCCAGTCCCCGTAACTTTGGCGAGGGGTTGATTAAATATACCCACAGTAACTTTCATGTTAATAACACGGTAACTCACGCCTCGCAGACCGATAACTTGTATACCCGGTCCCGATAACTTTGGGGACCGGGGTGGGAGGAGGACATCATGAAATATACCCCCGGTAACTTTCATTGATGAAGTGAATTTTTTTCCAGAAAAATAACTTTCTTTTTTCTTACGACAGTAGTAAGAAAGAGTTTAAAACAATTTCGTTGTTGAACTAATGAACAAGAAACTAGGTTGGCGTGATGGTTATTGGGCTTTGTACTTGGGCCTATCCTTTCCACCCCGACGCAGGTTCGAATCCTGTGTAGGTAATTTTTTTCGCGTTTTTAATTATGGTGCAATAAATCGATCGGGAGGAGCACGGGAATAGCGGGTGGAGCGTTGTTTCCCCCGTCGAGGGGATCGTGCGGATCTGTCGCTAACGACCAGTCGACTGGTCGTTAGCACAGTCCAAGTGTAAAATAAGTAAGAAAAGTTTCTTCTTGCATCTCGGGGGCAGAAATGACTTATCGGTGGATGCCAAGCCACGCTCGTGCTCTGTCACTATCATGGCTCCAGATACGTACTCCCTCCGTCTCAAAAAACTTGTCCATTAAATGAATGTGTCTGTAGCACTAAGTTAGTGCTATATACATTAATTTAAAAGACAAGCTTGAGACAAGTTTTTCGGATAGAGTGGGTAGCATGGTCCGTGACCATATATAATGTTGTACGTTCCCATCTCGCCGGCCTGCCGCCTTGCTGATTTGTTGCATAGAGTTGTGTTTTTCCTTCTGTGATAGTGAAGCTCATTTTTTTTCTGGTTTTTTTTCAAAAGCACGCGAATGGCGTGCCTTACCTTTATAGAAAGGAAAAAAATATTTACAAGGTTTACAGGGCCGCAAGCATCACCGAGGCATGCCTACCATCTCCTCAATCACCGCCTAAGCAGCTACTCACAAAAGTGTACTCCACTCCCTCTCGCTAGCGCCCATAGATGGCGCTCCCTGAAAATGTTCCCGACCAACTCTAGCTCATTACACAAGTTGTTTCTACCAAAGACCCTGCCATTCCTTTGCTTCCATAAACTCCAACAAATCAACATGACAAAGGAATCATTCCGCTGTGTCTTGGGCACCCTCTTCCTCGAAGCTACCCACCAGTCTTCCACCCTTTCATGTCCATTTGGCATCAGCTCCAAAGGTATCTCAACCTTGGATAAGCATTGAAACCAGACCTGCCTTGCATAGACACATTGTGTGAGGATGTGATCCACCGTCTCCTGCTCCTGTTCACACAAAAAACATGGGGATATCGTGTCCTGCAGACCATGCCGTACTCGTCTATACGACGTCCAAATCATGTATTGGACGGCCAGCCACATAAAAAGCTTGCAGGAGAGAGGAGCCCCACTCTTCCAAATCGTGTTCACAAGCTAAAATCTTACTCCTCCTTCACACGTCATCGCGTATGCCGAGGCAGCCGAGTAGGTGCCCGCAACGTTCCACCTCCAGATCATTTTGTCCTCCTCTCCCATGTGTAGCTCAAAGTTCATAATCGCCTCGCAAAGCCTGATGAGCTGGGCGAGCCCCTCCGTGCCCAGCTCTCCACTTATATATCCAGTTATGAAGATACAAGCCATCCTTGACCTACCGTCTATTGATCACCTGAGTTTTAACCTTGGCCACCAGCATGGGTGCCAGCTCGTCTACCGTCGATCCCCTCACCCATCTATCCTTCCAGAAGAGAGCCTTAGTGCCATCACCTACCTGCTAATGAACCAGACTCGAGAAGGCCGAGCTTACATCCTTGTCCACGAGTGCATTAAGTCCTTGCCACGGTCTATTGTCATCAGATCTCTTAAGCCACTCCTACCTCATCCTGAGGGCAGTACCGTGACGATGAAGATCAATCACGCCCAGTCCTCCCATCTATTTCGGCCTGCACCGCCTCTGCCACGTAACCGCACACTTTCCTCCATGGATTTGATCGGAGCCAGCCCAAAAAAATGCTCGGCATCCATTGTCCACTCCAGAGCCCACTTTGGCGCCTCGGCCACAAGCAAGTGGTGTGTGGGTCTCGCGCGCATTACCTGGTTCACGAGGATCAGCCTACCAGGCCGTGTCACCAGACCTCTCTGCCATCCCGGTAAAATCTTCAATGCCGCTTCAACAATAGGCTGCCAGTTGGACCTTGTCATATGTTTAATACTGAGCTGCAAACCCAAGTATTTGCACGGGAACTTGGCGATCTGCCATGGCACCATGCTCCGAACCAGGGCCTCATCTTCTTCGTTGCTCCTGATGAGAATGGCAGACGACTTGGCGAAGTTCACTTTTAGGCCGGATGCTTCTCCAAAAATCATCAAGGCCTCAACAACAAAGGACATGTCTGCTAGAGTCGGCTTGATGAATAAGACCACATCGTCTGCATATAGTGACAATCTTTGTAGCGGTCCACACCCATTTAACTTCCCCAAGATCTGTGAGTTATGTGCCTTGACAATGATCGCCGTTAGCACATCCATGGAAATAACAAACAACAGAGGTGAGAGAGATTCACCCTGCCATAAGCCGCAAGCATGCCTAAATTTATCTCCAGCACAGCCATCTACCACAATCCGGGAGCTGGCAGTAGACATAAGGGATACGATAGAGCACATCAACCTGTCTGAAAACCCCTTTTGCCTTCCTCTTATGCAGCCGTCTCGCCATTTGTCTGACCAGAAGGAAATTATCATGGATACTACGGCCCTTTATGAATGCAGATTGGTTGACATTAACCAGCTCAGGCGGCATACGTCGGCACAGTCTGTTAGCAAGAAGTTTGGATGCGAGCTTTGGAATGCTGTGAACCAAGCAGATGGGGCAGAAATCTTTGACTGTGCACGCATATGGCGCCTTTGGGATGAGCGAGATTAAGGCTTGATTCAATCTTCCAAAGCCGCGGCCATTGTCCAGGAATAATTTGTGCAAAGCAGCCATGACATCTCCATTCACCACGCTCCAGGCCGTTTAGAAAAAGATCCCGATGAATCCATCCGGCCCCAGCGCCCTGTACGAAGGTATTTCCTTGATAACCTTCCAAACTTCCTCCTCCTGGAAGATCAAATCCTGCTCCGAGAGATCCAGGGCCTCAATGTTTAGGTACTCCAAATCCACCGTGTGCAAGCGCGGAGTCCCTTCCCATGATAGCCGAGAACACATCGAAGAATGCCTCCTCTTTCCCTTTCCGATCCGTAATCATGACACCATCTTTCTATAAAGCAGGGGTGAAATTTTTTGCTTTTCTTTCGTTCGCGGTCAGATGAAACAACTTAGTGTTCGCGTCCCCTTCTTGGAGCCATTTGACGCGCGATCTTTGCCTTGCTATGGTTCTCTCCAAGGATGCAAGCCCCAACACCACATGCTTCAGGGTAGCCCGCAGCCATCTCTCCCCCTTCGTAAGAATTCGGATCTCCTGTGCACAGTCAATTCACAGAATGACCAAGTTCTCGCATGCAATTTGCAGTTTGATATTACCCAATTTTCGTTGACCCCAGGCCGTGAGGAACTTGGCCGTGTTACGCAGCAGAACGTCCAATCTGTGGAAGGGATCCGTGATCGCCTCATCACATACCCAAGCATCCTTCACCGCGTCCAAGAATCCGTCAAGTTTGACCCAGAAAAGCTCGAATCTAAATCGCTTCCGTGGCTACATATGTTCTTCCAGCGATAGATACAATGGGCAGTGATCTGAGGTCGAGGTAGACAGAGCTTGTAGCAAGCAATCAGGGTGATCTAGCTCCCAATCCACCGAGACAAAAGCTCTATCAATTTTTGTGAGCGTGGGCACCTCGCGCTCGTTGCTCCACGTAAATTTCCGTCCATGCAAGAAAAGCTCCTTTTCTCCCCTTGGGATGCAGCAGCGTACAATCAACATGACAACTGTCCCTTTTTTGATCATGCATCGTAGCAATGCTCGCGTACTGCTCTAGTAGTGACAGCAACGATCCTGTAAAAATGAGTTGATTGTACTCTGCTGCATCCCAAGGGGGCGTTCCGGCCTTTGAGAAAACCAAGGATCAGTGTCGTCTTCATGATTCATTTTTTCACCTTTTATCCCACTGTGTTTTCAGTCACTGCATGAACAAGAACGCATGCACATTCGAAAATGCATTCTTGTTGTTTGCACATACAAGAAAACACGGCAATCTTTATCACATTTCTTACATGGACAACCAATACATCATGGCAAGTAGGACATGCACATTTATTATCTTTTTCTAAAATCTGGATGCCCACTATCATTTTAAACCGATGGCAACAACCAAGATAATATGATGGCAAGTAACAACATAACATGGTGGCAACTAACGTCAGATATAGGTGGCAACTAACGTCAGATATAGGTGGCAATTATTTTCTCCCTCCCTGTGCACCACTCAAATTCCTGCTCTCTTCCCCTGATTTTAGCGAATCCTACACATCTTTTTGGAGCAACTACTCGCAACAACCCAACCCAGAAGCTTAGTACAAATCTAGGATAGAATATGGCAGATCTGTCGTATATTGCTTGGCAAAGGGGAATACACACAAATCCGTGGTGTGTTTGCCATGACAGTGTGGACTAGTCGCCATCTTCATGGGCAATCTGAAATTTCAAATTTCAGGACAGGAGAAGGAAGAGAAAATAGAAGGAGATCGAAGATCGACATGTTAGCTCGTCGTCGTGGGGTGGGGGTGGGGGTGGGGGTGGGGTTGGGGAGGCGCTAGAGATGTGGTCGGGTTGCCATGACAACTAGAGAAGAAAGACCATGAAAGTAGAGGATCGAGAGATAGGAAACAACGGCGGCAGGTCGCACTGGAGTTCAAAGGCAGGCCGGGACGACGAGCGCGTTAGGTCGTGCGGGCAGCACGGTCGATCGCCCGGACGTGTGAGCGATTGTGCCACACACCGAACGTGCGCCCGGACACCGTCGTGCAGGGGTTTTGTGCACAACCCCGCTATATGCCACAAGTGTTGGGTCCTAAATAAATAGTCCTCTGCACGGCTCTCTTTAATCGCACCGAGGCTTGCGTCTGATCTGCATTTGTACTCGATCTCCCCCTCCACGCCGGCCGTAGTACTTTCTGTCGGTCACGCTCACAGGACGCGGTTAGCTAAGCCAGCCATGGCTGTCCAGGACGAGCCGCTGCACATCCTCTTCTTCCCGTTCCTGGCCTCCGGCCACCTCATCACTATCGCCGACATGGCCGCGCTCTTCGCCGGCCGCGGCGTCAGGTGCACCATCCTCACCACGCCCGTCGACGCCGCCATCATCCGCTCCGCCGTCGGCCGCGCCAACGATGCCTTCACCGGCACCGGCTCACCGGCACCGCCTTCGTGCCCTTCCCCGACGTTGGGCTCCCGCCGGGTGTGGAGAACTGCACGGCGCTCACGTCCCTGGACGACCGCGACAAGTTCTTCCAGGCCGCGCAGCTGCTGCGGGAGCCCTTCGATCGGTTCCTGGCCGACCACCGCACCGACGCGGTCGTGTCCGACAGCTTCTTCCACTGGTCCGTGGACGCCGCGGCAGAGCGCGGCGTCCCGCGGATCGCGTTCCTCGGCAGCAGCATGTTCGCGCGCTCCTGCAGCGAAAGCATGCTGCGCCACAACCCGCTGGATAACACCCCCGACGACCCCGACGCCCTCGTCGCCCTGCCGGGGCTGCCGCATCGCGTCGAGCTGAGGCGGAGCCAGATGATGGACCCGGCAAAGAAGCCGTGGCACTGGGAGTTCTCCAAGAGCGTGAACGCCGCCGACCAGAGGAGCTTCGGCGAGGTGTTCAACAGCTTCCACGAGCTGGAGCCGGATTACGTCGAGCACTTCCACAAGACGCTCGCCCGGCGCGTGTGGCTCGTCGGGCCGGTGGCGCTCGCCAGCAAGGACATGGCTGTGAGAGGCACCGACGCGCCCTCGCCGGACGCGGACAGCTGCATCCAGTGGCTTGACGCGAGGCCGGCCGGCTCGGTGGTGTACGTCTCCTTCGGCACACTGACCAAGTTCGCACCGGCGGAGCTGAACCAGCTCGCCCGCGCCCTCGACGTATCAGGCGTGAACTTTGTGTGGGTGATCGCCGCCGCCGAGGGCCAAGACTCTGCAGATGCTGATCCTGAGCTACCCCGCCCTCGGCGGGTTCATGACGCACTGCGGCTGGAACTCAGTGCTGGAGGCCGTGACCGCCGGCGTTCCGATGGTGACGTGGCCGCGGTACGAGGACCAGTTCAACAACGAGAAGCTCGTCGTGGAGCTGCTCAAGGTGGGCGTCAGCATCGGGGCCAAGGATAACGCGTCGGGCATCGAGGCCCACGAGGTGATCGCCGCCGAGGTGATCGCCGAGTCCATCCAGAGGTTGATGGAGAGCGACGCCATCCGGAAGAAGGCCAAGGACCTCGGCGCGAAGGCAAGGAGCGCGGTGGAGAAGGGCGGGTCTTCGTACGATGACGTTGGCCGGCTGATGGACGTCCTGACGGCCCGCCGGAGCTCCGTCGAGGTTGGAGAAGACATCCAGGCCAGCTGATGGGCTGGTACGACGGTGCGTTAATGGCCGCTAGATCCGCTGGCGATCTTTTGCTGGTACGACAGCCATGGAATTTAATTGTACGTCGCTGTTCTCTGAGAAAAGTGTAAAATGAGTAAAAAAACTTTCTTTTTGCATCTCGGGGACAGAAAAGACTCGGTGGATGCCAAGCCACGCTCGTGCTCTCTGTCAGTATCATGGCTCCAAACCTGAGACGTAGCATGGTTCGTGGCCATACATCATGTTGTACGTTCCCATCTCGCCGGCCTTGCCGCCATTACTGATTTGTTGCATCGACTTTGTGTTTTTCTCTTCGGTGATAGTGAAGCTCTTGGGGTTTTTTTCTTCTGTGAAAGTAGTGAAACACTATACTTTTGGTTTTCTAAAATCTGAGAAAACTGTACTTGTCAATCATAGCCTAGCTAATTTGCCATATTCATGTTATACTAGTAACCAAACTATACAATTATATATACACACAAAAAGATTATTGAATACATAAAAATGAGCCTCAATTTGCTATAGTGCAGGTTCACAATGCATACTAATTTATACTACATAATAAAAAAGGGGCTATTGTTTCTGGCGATATGTTGCGAAAATTGCCCCTGAAGTTGTAAACTATTACCCACCAATGTTATCTATAAGTGATAAAAAAAGTTCACACAGGGGAATCCTCCGCCTGTGCCGGTCCATGCAGTAGGGACCTTCTATACTGTGCTCTGCACGCGCTGTGAAAACACGCAGCGTGCCCTTTTTGGGCCGGCTTAAGTGCGCGCATCCTGATTTTGAAAATTTATTTTTTCTTTTTTTCTTCTTCTTTTTTGTTTTTACTTTTTCTAAAATAATTTGGGGCTTCAGAAAAATTCCTAAAATTAAAAAAGATAATTTAGAAATAAAATGCCTAATGAATCATAAAATATTTCTTAAAAAATGTTCACAATTTTGTAAAAAATGTTCGAAAATTTGAAAAATAATTAGCAGGGAAATCAGAAAATGTTCATAACGTTTTAAAAAGCTCACGTATTAAAAACATTAACAAAATAGAATAAAATTTTGCCAGTGCAAAAAAATTTCATTAAAGGAAAAATATTCTAAAAATTCAAAAACTATTTGTGGCTTACAAAGTAGTTTATTCATTCATAAAACGTTCGTTGATTCAAAAAATGTTCACTAAATCTTAAAAATGTTCATGAATTTCAAAAATTGTTCCACCAATTTCCAAAAAAAAGTTCATCAATTCTTGAAAAGTTTTTTGATTCCAAAATATTGTTTAAAAAATGTTTGCAAATACTATAAAATGTTCAAGAATTGAAAACATGTTATTTATTTTTGCAAATGTTAGAAGTTATTTAAAAGTGTTCACGAATTTGAAAATGTTCGCGATTTCTAATAGTTACAGGAATTTATAAAAGTATTCATGATTTCAAAAATTGTTCACGATTTTACGAAATTGAGAGTGATAGTGTATCGGTGATGCAACAGAATATGGTCATGGCCATTGGAGACGATGATTTTGTTTTCTCCCGTTGGAACACACGGGCCCTTTTTAATAAATACTTAATAGTGTATACCAGTAGGGGACAAACTAATCCAACTAGCAATGGTCGTCTCAATATCATAATGAAATTTATGATAACTAGATTTTCAAGTTTAAACCAATACACAATTTTTGTTTGAGAAATGGATAGAAGACCTCGTATCCACCAAATAAACCAAGTGAATATAGACGAGCAAGTCAGATAATTTAATCATATGCAAGAGTAGAATTGACTACATTTTATGTTCTTTCATGATTACAATAATGATGCTAATTTAAATACAGGTACAAAGCATGCACATGTTGTCAACATGTTAGTGCACCCAACTTGCAAATCATATTTGCCATGCCCTAGAAAATTCTATCAATATGATTGCCTAATATACACTAGAAACCTCTGCTAAGATATTTGTTAGTATGTATGATTTAGAAAATCTCTACCATTATATTCAATAATATTAAAAGATATATGAACACATGTATATATATTAAAAATATGTGTATGTACTATATAGTTTATGCAATATTTAAAAGTTAAATTAATGGAAAAAATAAACTAGAAAGAGAATTTTTGTTACAATTTAAATTTTGCAGACTTTTTCCAATAATATATATTACAACCGTATAACAAGAAATATTGTAACTGTTGTCTACAAACATGGTTATGCGGCTAAGTACAATGGCTAAGTAATACAAAAATTATTTTAATTTTTTTAACATGCTACTATTAGTTTAAAATAAGTATAAATGTTTAGTTTAAAAAATTGTTTTACATTTTTGGATCGGCTCTGTCAACGGGGACAAGTTCGGGTCTGTGTACGCCACTAACTCGGGAGGCAAGCATGCCTAGCCTACCAATGTACTCCAAGCCTGCTACAAAAATTCGCATGTGTGGACGAGATCGCATGCTCATGGTATCGTTGGGCGTCGCTTCTATTGAGATATGGAACGGACGACGAATATTTAATGCGTTTGCGAATGGGAAGTGACACGTTTGTAGCGGAGGTGCGGACAGGGCGTAATGGCGGCTGGTGGATTGAAAACGGCTGGGGTCAGCCCACCAACTCCTTTAAACTTCGCTTCTATCTACCACGGCGGGTCAGTCTATCCCACTCGTGGCGCTGGTTCTAGCGAATCCGTACATGCATAGGGATGACGCTGGTTCTAGCAAATCAATATGCTGACGTTTTTTTGTCTAGGTAGGTTGATCCGTTGTGTCTATCATGTAGCTGCGAGTTCGCATGTGGAAAGACTTTGGCGGACAATGGGGCGACCCGTGCAGACATGAAGAGATCAAGTTTGTGTTGGCGAAATGGACTTATAACAACAGACACATCATGTGTGTCTGGGCTGGCTCCTTGCACAACAACAAGCCTGTCAATGAACTCAGTGTACAAGACTCTAGCATCTTCATCAACGGTGCCAAATATCTGATGCACAAGGTCGCTGCACTGAACTTGGTTTTCATGGGACAACTTCAGGCCTACTGGTGTGCAATTTGTAGCAAAAATGCAAAATACAGTACAACATTGGGAATCTTTGAGCACACTTCTTAATTAATAAACTGTTCGGAAGTAAACTTCACTGCATCAAATGAATACGAGTAGCCTGGGAGCAGTGTTGGATGGATGTCCCAACCAGTTGCAGACTGATTCTATGGGATTTGTCTTTTTTTTTTCATGCCGCAAAAGATGTGTAACTATAGTTAGTTGTTGACACCAAATTTTGGCATTGTCAAAAACTTAATTAAGATAACACCGAATGGAAAAGTTTTCGACATGACAAATTTCGGTATCGTCAAAATGAGAAATTTTGATTTCTGGGTCATCACCATGGTCTCATCTCGAGGGCTGAAACTGTACTCGAAGTGCCAAAATTTTGTATTCAGAATACTGTCCGGCCGATTACGCCTCCAAGACGACCCCAAATGAAGAAGTATTCTATATGTATTATCATCTTCTTGTCGAGCTAATCAATTTTGATATATAAATTGTCCCAATCCGAGGTCGTATGCAAAAGTTGGAGCCGATGCACTGCGGATCGATCATGAGTAAAAACTGCCACGGGGCATCAGGCACCCATGTGCGCGATGTCTGATTAGTTGCGCGAGCGATTTGGCCCACAAGACGGCCTCTAATCGAAAAACATTGAACAAGAAAGTTGTCCGTCTCGTCGAAATAGTGAAAAATGCTTTTGGTCGCATTTTCATCTGAGGTTGTTTACCGGCTCGAAAACGACGCGCAAGCTGCAGCCAGTTTTAGACCGAACAATTTTGGAAAGTTCGAACCAAACCATCCGGATTGTACTAGGGTTTTGGACGTGAATCCAAGCCTTTTCCTTGCATGGTAAGTCCAGGCGCCTCTTATATACCAAAGAGGCGACGGCTGATTGAACAACACACAATCGAACAATCATTTACCACTTTTACCTTTTTTTTATCTCTCTCTCTCTTGTTCTTCTTCTTCCTCATTCTTTGTTTGTTCTTCTTGTTGCAGGGCACGAACCCCGAGGCCTAGGGGCGATCAAGTCGATCTAGGGCAGCCTATAGCTGCCGCGTGCCCCGACGGGGTTCATCCCGGGTGTGTGTGTGGGGGGTGGGGGTGGTGGGTCCTCACAAGCACCCGCTGGATTGCTTGCGTACCGCCGCATCATCCTCGGTGTTGGAGGTACACGATGACGTATTCGTGTGCAAACATTAGCAACTAAGAATACAATTAGCCTGATGTAAAATATAAATTTTTGGGCGAGATACTCACCTTGAACTTCAAGCTGTTGTTGGTTGCCAAAGTGAACAGTTATTTCAGGTTGTACGTGGTGTATGCGGTGGCCAAACTTTGTTTGCCTGAAATCCATCCATTCAGCGAAGAACACCTGAGCTTGTCAAGACCAGATCGAGTACAAGTAGGGGCAGAAAAACATGCATCAGCCACTGCCATGCATGCACACACATTCACCACATACGCTGAAGGAAAAACTGGAATCCACCCTTGCATGCATGCATCAACACCGCTCCAAGCCGCTGGCCGTCAGTCGTTATGCACCGACAGCTGCGTCCTGTACCAAACTGCGCGGTGTACCGTCAAGCTGTTGTTAAATCAAATGGCAGTGTCACCGTATGATCCTGTTGCACGCTGCGCACCTTTTCCTCCCTACGATCGCATTCAATACACACGTACCAATTTGTCCTTGTCCCATTAGTACGCCAAGCAAAAGCAGGCGAGCTCGTCTACTCTACCGCCGTTATCTAGATACTATTATTATCCTTTTGCTAAAGGGTGATGTGCCAATTGTTGTTCTTCTTGTCTTTTCGTTACTCTTGTGAGTGTGATTTGGAGCCCAAAGTCAAATGCTTGTCTTATGTTTGTGTCATTGGACTCCAAATCGCGAAAGTGCTTTTGTGAGCTTGAGCACCTGTGTGCTCGTTATCTCTGCCACCAGTTCGTCTCGAGATGCACAGCCCACGAAGTATAGGCCCAGGTATGAACTCTGTATTTAATTTATTATAGTGTCCTATGGCCCACGTCTAATAAGCATCAGCCGTTACCCCGTCAGGCATGGAGAGGGCGGCTCGGGACGGAGGTAGACGATATGAGCCGTCTTGCAGAAGATTCCGTGCTAACGGCGTTAGAGAGTACATCTATGGTGCCCGGCCGTTGCAGGCTGCAGCTACCAACCTTCCCCAACACGGCGTCTTCTCCACACGCCCTGCTAAATCCAATCCAAAGCAGAACAGATCCGCCGTGCGCGGCAACCAATCTCCCATCTCTTGGATCGCTTGTGGTGGAGCGAATGCAGGGCATCGTTTCTACAGGTGCAGCGAGAGAGATGTAAGTTGCAGATTAAACACTGCATGATTAATCCAGTCAGATCCGTTTTTAATTATTGTGTGTGCCGATCCTTTTGATTCTGCAGGGTGTACTTTGTGGATTCATGAGATCGAAAGAGGAGTACAAGGTGAATAGCGTACGAGGTGATTTGGGAATAGAGCTGCTGCCGGATTTCATTACCGAGGTGGTGCTGTTCTTATCTGTCTGAAGCTTACACGTATTTCAGCTTGGAAACGCTAGCACAAATGTAAATTTGGAAAAGATATTCGGGAAGTCGTAATCCTGGGGGGAGGGGGATGGGGAATGTTAGTTACCATCCATCTTGATGTGGTGTGATAATGGTTCCCATAGTTTTCCATGCTTGTATATATCATGGTGTTTTGAGCCACTGATTACAGTTTAGCTTGCACCCCGTACATTTGGTGTGTAAGACTGTAAGTGATTGTCATCACTCTGCGCTTACTATATTTATTTTTGTGTAATCCCATGTGATGACACTACGCGCCTTATGTGAGCTGCTTGATGATAACATGGAACTACTCGATGCTTGTACTGGTTTATGTAATGTGGCTGACTTGTTGTGTGGTATTCAGTTAAGTTTGGGTGTTCTGTACATGTAAATTCAGTTAAAGTTTGCTCCTGTGTGTGGTAGCTGCTAAAGGGCCAGAGCATGTAGAAGGCATCAGTCTGTAAGACTATCTCTAGCTGATCCAGGATGGTGCCATTGGACACTTGGGGATGTGAGTTGCAGTTAACTTTGGTGCCCCGTTCATGAGCCAGTGGCTGTTTTAAGCAAGGGAAAGGGTAATGTGTTTGTGAGATGAGGTTGGAAACTGAATAAATTTTCATATCTGTTGTAGATGTTGTCTATTGATTTTGCAGACTGACCAAATCATGGGACAGTTGTCGGTCAGCGCGAATGTGTTGGATCTCAAACACGAATGAGCGACTGTATAGATCAGACATCAAAAAGCTTGTGGATGCAAAAAGTGTTGATCACCGAGCTTAAGATACCCCAACATGTGCATGGGACGACGCAAGGAGAGAGTATATCAGGGGCAGCAAATTGCTTAATAAAAAAGGATATGGTTTGAAACCATGGTCTTTGATAGTACAATGCTCGGCACATAATTCAAATGTAGCATTAGGGGTACAATCTTGCGTTGAAAACACTTCTTTTCATGAGATGATAAGGATAAATCACCCAGTGGGACATCCTGGGTAATTTAGTACATCGGTGTTTCAGCTGGCGTCAAATGTGGAGTCTGATAGGGCAAGAACATGCCAAACTGCCTCACGGGCGGGGGAGGAGAAATTTCCCTGTAGCTTCATGCATTCGTGCGCAGGGCGTCGTGCTTTGATTTTGATATGTTGTGCTGTGCAATGAAGCCGATGCATACCAGTGAGGACAGAATTTAAGCAAGGGTAACATAATTTACTTTGAATCAAACATGGGAACATATTGGACAGTTTCATACCTTTGTAATGGGCAGCTTCAGGTTGCCCCCGTCGAACTGACGGACTATGTGGACAACGCAAGCACCAAACTCCTCGCTGCATGAAATTCACATAAAAAAATGAAGACCCGGTGAATATTCGTTTTCATATTGGCATGGCATATATGTGAGTACACAAAAGAACAAGTATCTACTATAATACCGTGTGAATTTGGTCTCAGCGAATGCCAGGAACTTCACAGTCCAGCCTTCCTTGCTTGCTGGCCACCCGGCATAGTATTCTGTCCGGCAATGGAACATGGCATAATGTAGCTTCCATGCTATGATTTTGTCCAGTTGCTGGGTAGGTGGGTGTGGACATTTCTTACTGTACAACAGGTTGATGACTGTCATCAGCCGTGTAACCGGCCATGTCCCAAAAAATGACCATCCAACCTTCGGGATCTGGAACGGGAGTGAAGAACTGCAATTCAAAATACGTGTTTGTGTTGGTCATCATCGCCGCCAAGAAATCACAGACGACAAACTTCTGGTTCAACTAGGATAGACGGTATAATGATATTATGCTTGTATTTTCCATACCAGCTGTGCTGATGTGATGTCATACTTCAGCGCATAGCTGCTAACTGGTTCGGAATCGACAGTGTGGACATAGTCGAAATCGGATAGCACCAATGTCTGCAACAGGGTAATGCATCAAAATCAGAACGCAATCAAAAACTGTTAGTTATTTGCATAGGTCGCAATGATAAATTTCCCTCACCGAGTAATCTGGTTCAAGTGGGTGCCTCCATGTTAGGTGGGGCAATTCTTCATCGGCTTCCTGGTCAGCCTGGCAATACCGATGGAGAATGACAGACATCAGCTCATGGTCAATCATTGTTTTCCTCACATCATCCTCCGAGTACATTCTCCATCTTCCAAAGAAGCTACCGATAATGATGTACACCTTGGCAAGGTTTACATTGTTTTGCCAAAGCTGCTTCACAAGATCCCTGTTGTACACATCAATATGCTTGTGTGATGGCCAGTGCAGTGTCTGACCATATTTCTGTGACAGTACTGCGTAGGGGGGGGGGGGGGGGGGGGTTAGGCTGCAGTTTTATTTCCTGTTTTTTCTTTGTAAGACATGGTGATTTCTCTTAATGGAAATCAGAGAGAATGCTCTCTTTTATCAAAAAAATAATGTCTTTGACAATGCATGGTTGTGCACTTCTCGATGCTCAGCTATATACCAACCGTTGTCCTTTGACTGCAACAACCTTATGAGGGCAGGGCATTCACAGTGGCAAGAACAAGTATCTTCAATTATTGGCTTCCCCTGTCAACATTAATAAGAAGGCATAATCAGTTCAGTTCAGAGAAATTATCCCTCATAGTTAACTACTAATCATTGTTCTTGAAATGCTATAGCTCTAGTCATACCGCACATCCACAGACTATCTCCAGCATGCATTTCGTCCGGTTGACATTTAGCCTGCTTTTTCCATATCTATCCTTTCTCCACGAGTATAAATTGTAAAAGTCGTACGCCTCGCCAAGTGTGTCCAAACTTGTTCCTATCTTTGGCACAATGACAATGTCTCCTGGTTCGGGTTCCTTTGCAAATTGTCAGACAGTCTTCTCCAGGGCTGTAACCCTGTCCGGGCAAGGAGCCCTACCTAGAGCAGCAGCACTGACACGCACTCTGCAATCCATTACAGATTATATGCAAAGAATCATTCAACCATCCTCTCAATTCAATCCATACTCAAAAATGAATCATCACTGCATTACAGGTTAGGTAAATCAAATTTATTGTCTGCAGTGTACTGCTATTTTTCTTTAACAAACTTCAGTTAAACCACAGGCTCATAATGCATCGTTTCTGCATTGCACATTTGGGAAATCTGTGTTCTTCTCTGCAGTTTACTGTTGTTTTCCCTAACACAATTAACTTATACCATAGCCTCGGATGTGTTCTTGTTTTAATTGAATTACTACTAGCTTCATAACCACCAGTTTGCTTATGTATACAAATAAACGAAACATCTGAAAAGAAAAACTGCCGAAATCTGCTCTATTCCATACAGAGGACACCCGTGATTTTCCTTCAGAACTATCATTGACCAATTATTCTTAGATGCAATATTCGTACCTTTGCGCCCAGCCCGGTGTTTTTGGGTCCAGCTGCTCTATGGAGTGCTCTGAGCATTCAGCCACATCTGCACCTGCAGGCTCTGCACTGGCTGCTTCAAGACAGATTTGCCTGTCGGCGCTGGAAGCCGCCGGTGCTGCCAACTCTACCTCCGCGGCCGCGACGACCAGGACCCGTACAGTCTCCATCATGCTATTGTTATCATTGATCTCTTCTAGCAGTGTCCTAGAAAATCCCCACAAATTTTTGTGGCCACAGTATCACAGTCAGTGGCAAAAACTGGATCCCAACCAAGCAAACGAGGAGTTCATCGAGGAGATTCAAACCTGCTTATGGGCTGCATCAAGAACTTCATGGCCGCCCAAGCACCTTCGAGCTCGCTGGACCGCCAAATCGCCTTCGCCACAGTAGATTTCCCCGCCGCTTCGCCGCCTGGGGAAGAATGCTAGATCCAAATCCAGTGCCCCATCCCCCGAGCGGCCCACCAATCGCATTTACTGCGTCGACTGCCGGCGCTACCGGATCTGATCCACGGATCAGGACGCCGGCGACGTCTCGAGCCACGGCTCAGCCTTGCTCCGTCGACGCCGTCCGCACGTTCGTGCAGCCAAGGCCCAGCTTTCAGGTGTTTATCCGGTCGTGTAATGGAATTTTCCTGTCCCACGTGGCCCCGCATTCTGCCAGCTTCATTTAATTCACCGAATCACAACGCTATCCTGGACGGGTGTGATTCCGAGACCCTGTGAGCCCGTGATCACATACTCCGCGTCCTTCAAATCGGTCTTACCCCTCCTTTGTTTTTTGTGATTTTCAGGCGACGATAGCAAGAGCACGTCTCCGGCCACAAACGTCTTCCCTGCACTGCCCCAACGACCACTCTGCTAAGATATTTGTCGTGGTATTTTTATCGGAGCAGGAAGAGGGTATTGCGTCACGGCAGATGCCATGGGGTGGCTTGAGGTAAGGACAAGACTGCAATGGAATATCCGGGACAGGTATGCGAAATAGCACGCGGTGGTTTACCTAGGTTCATGGCTCTCGGAAGAGATAATATTCCTACTCCTATATATCTGTATATATGTGGTATATCTGCAATATAGAGTTGCTCCTGGAGCTGTATCTGGATGAATGCTATATGATACTAGCTTTATGTATGTGGCGTGAGTGGCCTTGGTGCCTTGTGGCCGAAAGGCTTGTGGCGTGGTGGGGCTTGTCCATCCTCTTGGATCGATGGATGGTTCGCTTTATATAGTGTGAGCTAGCTTTGGATGTAAGCTAGGTGGTGGGCATGGGTGGCTTGAGATATAAGCTACAGTGAGTATGTCAGGACCCCGATTCCAAGTCACATCGGTCTAGCCGGTAACACCTCATATCACTTTGCGGCCTCACGCACGGTATTCCCACGGGTGTCGCCTTACCATGGCCCAGACCGTTTAGCCTTTTGGCTCACGTATATGATAGTGTCGCTAGCATCCATATGACAGAGAACCCGGCCGACATGGCTAGTCGTGAACCCAAAGCGACACTAACCCATGGGGACAGGAATACATGAATCACATCGAGCATGTCGGTCGCCAGCGTGTGAATCCGGCCGTAGCACTGGGCTAACAGACTCCGGGAACCCGGTCAGAAAGGTGCTAGGCAGACTCAGGATGTCACCGCGTGACATTTCCGAAGGGATGTACACATGAACGAAGTGAAACACATGTCGGCCGATCAAGTGTCCTGAGCAAGAGTCTTTGGGCTAGCGAGGACTCCGGTGAACTGGTCAGAAGCGGACTACTATGGCTCAAGGAAGCACTAGACTACATTTCCCCATAAGAGAGGCTGCCAAGGATAAACAACTAGATTGTCGGATCCCACACATACCAAGCATTTCAAACATACACACAATATGCTCGATATGTGTAAATACAACATGGCATCACAACATAACTCTATGACTCAAGTATTTATTCATTAGGCTCCGAGGAGCGAGATATTACAAACATGGGTCTCATGACCCAACATTCAAAGCATACAAGTCAAAGCACATGCGGAAGCTTAACATGTCTGAGTATAGACATCTACAAATGGAAAATGCTGAGAAGCCTGACTATCTATCAGATCCTTCCGAGGGCACAAGATCGTAGCCGAGGTAACAAGCTAAACGTCGAAGTCCACACGGAACTACTAGCGAGACCGTCGTCTCTCTGCAAAACATAAAATAGGCAAATGTGAGTACAAATGTACCCAGCAAGACTTACATCAGAACTAGCTACATATGCATCATTATCAACAAAGGGGGTGGTGGAGTTTAACTGCAGCAAGCCAGCTTTGACTCAGTGGCTAACCTGAACTACGACTGCAAGTAACTCTTTAAGGTGGCGCACACGAGTCCACATATTCACCATATCAATACCCCACTATGGATCCGCTCCCGTCTCCCTACGAGAACGCCATCCATAGCACTCACGCTTATCTTGCGCATTTTAGAGTATCCACTTTCACTTGTCTATGAACTATTATAGGCAACCCAGAAGTCCTTTACCGTGGACACGGCTGTTCGAATAGATCATTTATAACCCTGCAGGGTTGTACTTCTTAACACACGCTCTCGCCACTTACCACCATGTACACGTCGTGTATCTCGGCAACCTTCAAGCGGAAGCCTGGCGAGGGAGTCGGCCACGAGCAGACTAACCACACAAGTCTCTAGTCTAGGTTTATCGCCTATTCGGGTTCCATCCGCGAGGAGACCCGACCGGAGTTTCGCTCACAGCCCCAAACGATGTGTGCAGGGTTCCCGAGACACCAAAGCAGGCGCCGGTACACCGGCCATGGTGTATCTACCGCATCATAGCCCACCCCTAGGGTCAGCGCTATGCACGGCCTCCAACACATATCCTACAAACACGAAACTAGTTGCAACTCACATGTCAGAGGGCGATGGCAGTTAATAAGTTGAGAGGGTCCATTGGTTTCGGGCCCAATGCGTGGTAGTAACTGCTTTCATGGATCACAAACACGTAACTCAGTTCCTGAGGACGGCTGCAATGAGACAACCCACCATGTACTCCTACATGGCCTCTCACCGCTACCTTTACCAAATCATGTTCACACACTTAGCTCACACACAGTAGGACATGTTCACACACCTCTAATTCATCCTCGATGAATCAGACTGACTCAACTCTAAGCAAAGAGGCATGACAAACAAGCATGAATGAGTAGGCACAACAGTGATCAAACAACTCCTACTCATGCTAGTGGGTTTCATCTATTTACTGTGGATTGACAGGTCATGCAGAGGATAAAGGGGTTCAGCTACCGCAACAAGTAACAGATGAATCTTTGTTGCCCTAATGCAGTAAAAGAGAGCAGGAGCGAGAAAGTGGGTTTGTATCGGAATGAACAAGGGGGTTTTGCTTGCCTGGCACTTCTGAAGATTATATAGTTCTTCATCGGTGTCATCGAACTCATCGCCGATGCGTCAATCTCTTGAGAGGGACAAACACCGGCAACACAGAAGGAAACACCATCAATGCAATGCACAATATGATGCATGATATGACATGGCAACATGAATGTGTTTTGAGCTAATGCAACTAGCAACATGTTAAATGGGGTTGGTTTGAACCCTAGGTTCAAATTCAAACTCCATATGTGAAATTCGAATGCCATTTAATTGATTTGACCTGATCAGCAGGTATAAGTTGTTTAAACATGCATGAAAATGGTACATATGGAAAGATTGGATTTTTCTTATCATTTTCCATATATAACTTATTTGATTTGGAGCTACGGTTGAATTACTATGATTTTTAGAAGTTTAGGCAATTTTTCTGGATTTTCCTGTAAAAGAATAAATCCAGAAAATGATTTACTGCGTCAGCATGACGTCACCGTGACGCCAGCGGTCAACAGGCGCGGTCCAGGTCAACCCTGACCTGTGGGTCCCGCCTGTCAGTAGTTAGTTAACTAACTAAATTTAGTTAGTGTTAAACTAATACTAATCTAGTTTAGTTAGTGGCCTGGGGCCCACGCGTCAGTGACCCAGGGGGTCAAACTGGGCCCACCAGGTCAATGGTCAGCGGGGTCAACCCCACCGACGACTCGACGCCGGCGAGGCCCGAGACGGTGGCGCGGCTCGAAAATGCCCACGGTCGACCAAATCGACCGCGATTTGGTCCTACGCGTAGCTGGGGCTCGCGCGCATCTGGTAGGCCAAGCGGGAGGAGCTGGGGTGGTCTGAGTCGACGACGGCGAGCATGGATGCGGCGGCCGGAGTTCGGGGTTGGTGCGGGTTAGCGCTAGGAAGCACGGGAGGGGGAGTTACTGGTGGCTACGGACTCACAGGCTGTCTTGAGCACGGAAGTGTGCTCGGCTTGAGCGACAAGGCTCTATAGCCACGACGGCGAACGCACGGCGGCGACGGGCAAGCGACAAGGCGGCGACTACGGCAAGCAAGAGGCAGCGGGGTTAGGGGGGTTAGATGCAGGTGCTCACAGCGAGTCCAACGAGCGCGAGGGCGAGGTCGGGGACATCCGGTAGCTCCCGAATCGGCGGCGATGAGCTTCGATGGCCGGCGACGGAAACGGCGATGGTGACGATGAAGCAGCGCGTCCGAGGCCGGGGGAATCGTCGAGGAGGAAGAGGCAGATGAGGCGGAGCTCGTTGACTAGCTGGCTTGGCATGGGGATGCTGGTGGCCGCGGCAACGGCGAACGGCGGCAACGGTGGTCCTCGGGCGTCGCGCGAGAGAACGAGGGAGAGGAGGGGAATGGGCACGGGAGAGTGAGAGAGGGTCCAGGGGGTTGCGTGGCGCTTGGGGACGTGTCCAGACCCTCGGCGGCAAGCAGGAGGTGGCGCACGACGGTGCGCGCGCGTCGGGCACGCGCCCGTCCTCCTGGCAGAGGAGGAAGACGACAGGGGAGGTGGCGGTGGTGGGCTGGGCTGCCAGCTGGGCCGGCTAGGTGCGCTGCGCAGGTGGGCTGGTGTCTCTGGTGGACCTCAAGGTAAGTTCAGGTAAGGTCTGTTCCTTCCCTCTTTTATTTGTTTGTGTTTCCTATTTTTCTGCTACTGTTTTGGCTTTAGTAAAAATACTAAAGCATTTTGTAAAATGCTGCAATAATTTGTGGACACTCTATGGATTATTCCAGTGGCCCACATTTAAATTCAGCATTATTTGAGCATTTAAATTATTTATAGTGTTTAAATGCCCAAATTCAAATATGATATGATTTAATTCAAAAAATCCATGAATGACCTTGAAACATGTGCATCATTTTTGTCAGAGGTTTTAACCTTTTCTAAAAATGATGAACATTTTTAAAGACATTTTGGGTTTATTGAAAAGACTTATGGTTGACCCCATTTGATTAAATTTTTGTGCTAGGGTTTGTCATCCCCATTTCAAGTTTCTGAGGAATTTAAACATGATGCACACCTGAAGCTAGCCTAGTGCAATGCCAGAAGCTAGGGATGTGACAGAGTAGCTTACATCTCAAGCCATGTGTAGCTTGAGAGCTAAGCTATGTGTGATGCAGGCTACAGTGCGACACTATTGCTCAATAGTGCCAGGTACAACCGTCTTGTCAGTGTCTTGTCGGATGGGACGCCGTAGTTGACTTCGCGTAGCAGGCCGGCTGGAGCAGCCGGACATGGAGCCGGCCGGGCGGCCAGGTGGCGAGCCGATCGGGGCAGTCGGATAGGGACCGTCTAGAGCGGCCGGAGTAGTCGGATTGAGGGGCGTTGGCCGCCCCGATGTCTTGCAGCGTTGTTTCGTCGTCTTTGGTGTACCCGGGGGTCATTCCACCGACAGTTGCCTCCGAGCCTCCGGGCAACTTGGAAAAGTTGAGCGGAGGTTTTTTAGCGGGCGTTGATGTGGAGGATGGCGATGACGGCCGGTTACGGACCACAGCCGGCGCTGCTTGCTTCTGGCAGGGGCGCGTGAGCGCACCCGCTGGGTGTAGCCTCCGAAAAACTTTGGAAAAGTTGGGCGGAGTGTTTTCGCGGTTGTTGGTGCAGACGATGGCGTCGAGGGGCCGGTTGCAGCCAGCGCCGGGCGTGCAACATGCCTAGCATGTTCCGACCGGGGGCGCGCAAGCGCACCCGGTGTAGCCTCCGAGCCTCCGGGCAACGTGGAAAAGTTGGGTGGAGGGTCTTGTTGTTCATGATGAAGCTAACGGCAACGTCGAGGGTGTCGGGCACGGACGCTGGGTCCGCCTGCTAATGCTGTCTGGCGCGGACGTGAGGTCCGCCGACTAGTCTTGTTGGGCGCGAACGCGGGGTCCGCCGACTGAAGCTGTCGAGCGCGGATGCGAGGTCCGCCGACTGGAGCTGTCAGCCGCGGACGCGAGGTCCGTCGACTGGAGCTCTTGGGCGCGGACGCGAGGTCCGCCGACTGGGTGTAGCCTCCGAGCCTCCCGGCAACTTTAGAAAAGTTGGGCGGAGGGTCTTGCTATGGACGAATCAGATGGTGGCATCGGAAATGCAGGTTGCAGCCGGCGTCGGGCCTGCAACTAGCCTCCGGCGAGGAGGGGTTCCCCAAGGAGATGATCGCGCAAAAAGACAAGGTTAGTCCACGCGGATATATCAACTGTTTGCTTTTAGCAGTGCAAGTGTTATGCGGAGGGTCCCGACTCGGTTCCGTCCGAGCCCCTTCAATATTTTTCATGTTCCCTCTGCTCTTTGGCTTGTGCTCTCACTAGCCGGACAACCGCGTGATGGTCTATGGCTGAGAGTGGGCCGCGGAGTGAAGCGCACAATACTCAAACTCTGGGAGCAGATTCGACCGAGCAGATACTCATAAAGCAAACGATCGGGTCGCCTAAACCGTTTTCTCCCCGGACATTTTTCGCGTGGGCGGCCTCTAGCATTTGCTCTTGCTAGCCGGACAGCCGCGTTGCGGTCTGTAGCTGAGACGAAGAGTGGTATTTTGGTACCATGCACGCTACTAAGCCATCTATGGGAACGAACGCCTCAGGCCAAGCGGCCACCGGATAACATCGGCCGGGCGCCGCCAACGATGGTGCAACTGTAATAAAAGCGGAGGTGGTCCCCGGGTTTCGCTCGGGGTTATCCGTGTTTGCACGTGGTGAAACTATGCGGGTGAGGAGCTCACATTGCTTTGACGCAGACGAGGCGGAGGTTGAAGAAGACAACCAGCTAGGCTTGGCGCTCGCGGAGCATGCCAGCACACCCGTTGGGGGTAGCCTTCGAGCCTCCAGGAGCTCGAAGGGGTCCCCGATCGTAATCCAACCGACTGTGCATCGAGGCGACGGGCGGTCAGGCGAGCTCTCGGCCGGCCCGGTGTTAAAGTGGGCAGGTAGGCCGGGCCGCGTCTGGCCGTCCGAGTGGCGGAGCAGGCGAACGGACGGGCGAACGTCTTTTGTTTTCTTCTTTTTCTCTTTGGCCGGCTGTTGGCATCCGGAGGCAAACTTTTTTCTTTTTCTCTTTGGCCGGCTGTAGCCAGCCAGACACAAGTTTTTTTTTCCAACCGGCTCTCTCTTTTGGCCGGCCCCAACTTCTTTTTCTTTCTTTTAACACAGGCACTCGACCGCTGCAAGCGGCTGAAGTGGGGGCTAGCCGGCGTGCGCAAAACCGTCTGGAGCGGCGCGCGCAGAAGCCGGCGGCGGCTCCAGCAACCCGACAGCCGGAGTTTGATGCAAGGCCCCAGGAGAGCCCAGAGGCGGCGGAGCGAGTCGGCCATCCGGCGCCGTGTCAGGCTGTGCGCGGGGGAGGGGGGAGCCGGCGGCCGGCTGCGGAGCAGGTGGCCATGGGTGCACCCGGCGGGGCGTCGCGTGGTGGCAGCCGCGGGAACAGGCGGCGGGCGAAGGCGGAGAAGGCCGGGGTGGCGGAGCCGGCCTGCGGGCGGGACGCGGCCGCGGGTCGCGAGGCGTGCGGATGCCGGCCGGAGGCGCGATGGCTAGCTGGGCCAGCGCAAGGCGGCGGGGAGGAGCGGAGGCCGGCGCGGGGCAGCGGTAGCCGACGCGGCCGGGTACGGAGTCAGCAGGCTGCGCGGGGGGACGCGGAGCAGGCGCCCAGGCAGAGCCGGCGCGTGCGGAGCCGCGAGAGGCGGAGCCGCGCGTGGGGACGAAGGCGCTCGAGCAGCTCGGGCAGCTAGCTGCTGCCGGGCGCGCACGAGAAGGCCCCAGACCGCATTTGTGTAGTGCAGCGGGAGTCGGAGCGAGCGACCCGGCGTGGCTTGGGGCGCCCAGCCACACGGCGGGGGCCTCGCATGCGGGAGGGCAACAGCGCAGGCGGCCTGGCCACGAGCGGAGGCGAAGGCAGCCGTAGAGGGGAGGCGCGAGGCTGGGGCCGCTCTGGAATCGAGGAGCAAGCGGAGGCGGGCCGGCAAGGCGCGGGCGCGAGGCCACCTCTTGCGCTCGGACGAGGAGCAGGGCGAAGGCACCGCGCGAGGGGATCCTCCCCTGGCTGTGAGTGAGCGAGGTGAGAGAGAGGAGCGGGCTGCGCACCGGCCAGCGAGGAGCTCGCCGCAGAGGAGCCGGCGCGGTACACCGGCGGGACACGCGCTGTGAGGGGCTGCTGCGTGACGGTGGTGAGGTGCGATTTCGGCAGGGGTGTGGGCAGATGAAGGCCGAGCAGGCAACAGAAAGGTAGAGGCAGTAGGGAACATAGGTATTCGGCAAGCAGAGCCAGCAACGATGCTCAAGCGGGCGACAGTGAATGCAGTAGAGGTAGTCGCAGCAGCAATGGAGGGAGCAGTAGCGCTCAAGCAGCGGGCACGACGTGCGTGGCGAAGGCGCTCGGTGACGAGGCCGACGGCGAGGACGTCGTCCCGCGCGGCCGCCCTCGGGGCCGTGTTGATGTCGGGCCCTTGGGCACGGCCAGAGAGACAACAACAACGTCGCGGCGATGGTGACGAAAAGGCCGTACGTGGACGATCTGGGGGCGTGTCGATGCCGGGCTCCCGAGCGCCACCAGAGAGACGGCGGCGGCGCTACGGCAGAGATGACGAAGATGGCGAGTCGCCACTCCGCGTGGCCGCTCCGAGGGCGAGTTGATGTCGAGCCCTCGAGCGCGGCTGGAGAGACGGCGGCGACGGCGCGGCGGAGATGACAAAGATGGTCCCGCCTGGACCGCGGTTCCAGCAGCAGCTTGCCCCATGGTGGGCGCCAACTGTCGTGGTATTTTCGCGGGAGCAGGTAGGGGGTACCGCGTCACGGCAGATGCCATGGGGTGGCTTGAGGTGAGTGTAAGACTGTAGTGGAATATCTGGGATGGGTATGCGAAATAGCACGTAGTGGTTTATCCAGATTCAGGGCTCTACGAAGAGATAATACCCCTCCTCCTGCAAGTCTGTATATATGTGGTATATCTGCAGTACAGAGTTGCTCCTGGAGCTGTATGCGAATGAATGTTATATGCTACTAGCTTCATGTATGTGGCGTGAGTGGCCTTGGTGCCTTGTGGCCGATTGGCTTGTGGCGTGGTGGGGCTTGTCCATCCTCTTGGATGGATGGATGGTTGACTTTATATAGTGTGAGCTAGCTTTGGTTGACTTTATATAGTGTGAGCTAGCTTTGGACGTAAGCTAGGTGGTGGGCATGGGTGGCTTGAGATGTAAGCTACAGTGAGTAGCTTACATCTTAAGCCATATGTAGGTTGAGAGCTAAGCTATGTGTGATGCAGGCTACAGTGCGACACTGTTGCTCAATAGGTCGGGTACAACCGTCTTGTCGGTGTCTTGTCGGATGGGATGCCGTAATTGACTTCGCATAGCAGACCGGCTGGAGCAGCCGGACAGGGAGTCGGGCGGGCAGCCGGGTGGCGAGCCGGACGGGGTAGTCGAATAGGGGGCCATCTGGACCGGCCGGAGCAGTCGGACCGAGGGTCGTTGGCACCCCGATGTCTTGAAGCATTGTTTCGCCGTCTTTGTGGTACCCGGGGGTCATTCCCCCAACACTATTCCTCCATCGTGTATCTCGCCGCCCTCAAGGTCAGCCATTCCCCGCCCTAAACCCTAACTTCCCACTCCTCCTTTTCGCTACATCTCTCAAAACAGGCTTTCACCCCACTTTATATATGAAGCAACAACCAAAAAAGTACACGAGCGAATGATACAAGGTGGAGAGGAAGCCCTATTAGAAAGCCAGTCCCAGGGTAACCAGATCACGCAAACACACGTGACTACGCAACCGAAAGATAACAAAGGAAGAAATGAAACAACCTCACTCTGCTCCTACAACTAAGCTCCATGATAATTGATGACCTACAAGTGCATAGGGCCGTTGTAGCACTTTTGTGATAAATAGAGCGTCGAACCCACATGGAGCGAATAAAAAGGCACTACAAACCCTACAGCTACGCTGTAATTTAATGAGCTACATACGCACTCAAACCGTAGTTTCGATATAGCCTACTTTAGTAAGTTGCTAGGAACACAAACAAAAGGGATAGTGTTTACTAAACTACTAACAAGAAATAAAATGCAGAAAAGTAAATATACTAAATCACATGAAACTGTGCTTGAGTAGTATACGTTCTTGTGGGAATCGAAGTCATCGCCACAAGTATGATGCTGAACAAACACATGATAAACATGACTCTCTAATTGTATCACTAAGCCACTTGTATATGTTCTCACATGGGCGGAGCCACTAAAGTACACATCCCCACTAAGGTTACCATGTACACTCGTGCCACCACCATGCTTCCCCACTCCGGTTATCACAAGATGATTAAGGGAAGTGAACTCCCCATGGTCACGGCCTTAAGTTCTAGGGTTCTCCACTGACACGTCTCCAATGTATCTATAATTGTTGATTGTTCTGTGCTATTATATTATCCATCTTGGATGTTTATATGCTATTTCATGCTGTTTTTGGGATTAACCTATTAACCTAGAGCGCAGTGCCAGTTTCTGTTTTTTCCTTGTTTTGGAGTTTTGCAGAAAAGGAATATCAAATGGAGTCCAAACGAGATGAAAATTTATGGTGAATTTTTATGGACCAGAAGAAGCCCCAAAGCACAAGAGTTGGGCCAGAAGAGTCCTGTGTCAATGACAAGGGTGGAGGGCGCGCCCACCCCCCAAGGGCACGCCCCCTGCCTTATCGCTGACTCATGGACCCCCCCCCTCTAGCGTGAAACCGACGCAAAAAATTCCTATAAACTCAGAAACCCCCAAAAAGAAACCTAGATCGGGAGTTCCACCGCCGCAAGCCTCCGTAGCCACGAAAAACCAATCGGGAGCCCGTTCCGGCACCCTACCGGAGGGGGAATCCGTCATCGGTGGCCATCTTCATCATTTCGTCGCTCTCCATGATGAGGAGGGAGTAGTTCACCCTCAGGGCTGAGGGTATGTACCAGTAGCTATGTGTTTGATCTCTCTCTCTGTTGGTGTACAAAAGTAGGGGTTCTCTTTTGTACCCCTTTACTTGTGCACGGGCAGTCAGAGCCGCGCCCGCGGCCACACTTAGCAGGGCAGAGGAGGGAAGTCGAAGGCACAAGACAATCAAAACAACGCCAAGACCAGAGACACGAAGAGCAGAGGGGCGAGGTGAACTCCCCCGCCATGGCTCTTGCCGGGGCCGGCGGCCTCCACAGCCCAGGCAAGAACCTTGCCGGGGCAACTTCCCCAAACGCCAGCGGAGCTGCCACCTTTGAGCCTGAGAGTTCCGACGCCCTCAACCACATCGGAACCAAGTCTTGGGGGGGGGGGGGGGGGGCACCGTGGTGGCATGCGGATCTTCGTGAAGATCATAAGCACACAAGATCATATGAGGACCAGAAGACGACGATCCTCGGCAAGATCCTTGCCGAGGAAATCCACGAGACCTCCGGCAAGATCCTTGCCGGGGACGACCGCGATGCCACGGCAAGACCCTTGCCGGGGACATCCACAGGGCCGCAGCCAGGCCCTCATCTGCCAAGACTCCACCGCCGTTCCCATGCAGCTGCCATCCCACCAACTAGGCGAGCACCTGCGTGGCGACGTGCGGCCTCTAGGCCAACTCAGCAAGCACCTGCGTGGTGGCATGCGGATCTTCATGAAGACTCTACCACCACGCCAACTCAGCGGCCTGCCAGCCTACATGGCACTGCACGCCTCGTTGGCCTAGATGCGTGTCGAAGCAAGACGGAGCGGCGACGGACAGGACGGGCCTCGTTACCGTCCCCCAATAAAGCAAGGGGACACCTAAGGAGTGCATTTAATGCATTCTTGTCCCATAATGACAGACGATAAACTTGTACACTGTACACCTTTCCACCTCCTGTGTGCCACTATGGCGTCCCCTTTGACTATAAAAGGAGCCCCCAAGCATACTGGAGAGGGATTCAGATCTTTTGGACTAGTCACAGGCCGTAGCTAGTTCAAGAACTCAAGAACACTCAAATATACACCAAAGCAGGACTAGGGTATTACGCATCCTCGCAGCCCGAACCTGGGTAAACGATCTTGTGCTGGCTCCTAAACTCGCTCTTTCCACAACCTCGCGCCCGCCGATCGTAGTAGGGATTCCAGTGATCCCATAGGTGTCATTTTCCACCGACATCTTTGGCGCGCCAGGTAGGGGGCGCAGTAGTGAAAATCCGGTTTAGCAGTCAGTTTAGTAGTTCTTCATCGCCATGGCTTCCAAGGAAGAAGGCGACAGAACGAGCGGCATCATCTGCGAATGCAGTGAAATGCTCACGCAGCGACAGAAAAGCTAAATCACGCAAAACTTTGAGCAATTCTTTTTATATAAGATTATTCTCCTTGGAGATCTTTCCCTCTGTATAAGAAACCTGCACGCAATGGGGCCCTTCCACTATTGGAAACGCCCTTGTTCTGTTTCGAGTCCGCTCAATGGTTCGAGCGGCTGCATCGAAAACGACAGGGTGGCCTTCTGCTATTGGCAACGCTCTCGTTCTCTTTCGAGTCTGTTGAACAGTTCGAGCGGCAGCGCTGAGAACGGTAAGTGTTGGGGAACGTAGTAATTTCAAAAAAATTCCTACGCACATGCAAGATCATGGTGATGCATAGCAACGAGAAGGGGAGTGTATCTTCATACCCTTGAAGATCGCTAAGCGGAAGCGTTTATCAACGCGGTTGATGTAGTCGTATGTCTTCACGATCTGACCGATCCAAGTACCGAACGCACGGCACCTCCGAGTTCTGCACACGTTCAACTCGATGGCATCCTTGCCTTCTTGATCCAGCAAGACGGGCGAAGTAGTAGATGAGTTCCGGCAGCACGGCGGCGTGGTGACAGTGTTGGTGAAGAACAATCTCCGCAGGGCTTCGCCTAAGCACTACGGAAACTATGACAGAGGATAAAATAGAGGGGACGGGGTTGCCGGCGCACGGCTTGGTGTTTCTTGATCTCTCTTTGGTGCTAGCCCTGCCCCTCTATTTATATGTTGAGCCTCGGGGTCGAAACTTGGAGTAAAAGCCTCCACAAAGTCGGTTTCACCCGAAAGGCAAGAGTCCTTCTCGGACTCCAGGGCTAGACGCCAGGGTTCCCGGTGTCTGCGGACCCGACGCCGAGGACCTGGCGTCAGCCCCAGACTCGCATAAAACTTCCTTTTGCACTTTCAGAAAACCTTGTGGGCTTTCCCCTTTGGCCCAAATAACGTGTTCTTGTACCCAAACATTTCGGGAAACATCCGGAACCCCTTCCGGTGAATTCCAGAACCCTTCCGGAGACCAAACAACATTATACCATATATTAAACTTCATCTCCGGACCATTCCGGAGTTCCTCGTCATGTCCGTGATCTCATCCGGGACTCCGAACAACATTCGGTCACCAACATACATAACTCATATAATACTATATCGTCAACGAACGTTAAGCGTGCGGACCCTACGGGTTCGAGAACTATGTAGACATGACCAAGACATTTCTCTGGTCAATAACCAATAGTGGAACCTTGATGCCCATATTGGCTCCTACATATTCTACGAAGATATTTATCGGTCGAACCACATAACAACATACGTTTGTTCCCTTTTTCATCGGTATGTTACTTGCCCGAGATTCGATCGTAGGTATCTCAATACCTACTTCAATCTCATTACCGGCAAGTCTCTTTACTCGTTATGTGATGCATCATCCCGCAACTAACTCATTAGCTACATTTGCTTGCAAGGCTTACAGTGATGTGCATTGCCGAGAGGGCCCAGAGATACCTCTCCGACAATCGGAGTGACAAATCCTAATCTCGAAATACGCCAACTCAACATGTACCTTCGGAGACACCAGAGAGCTCCTTTATAATCACCCGATTACGTTGTGATGTTTGGTAGCACACAAAGTGTTCCTCCGGTAAACGAGAGTTGCATAATCTCATAGTCATAGGAACATGTATAAGTCATGAAGAACGCAATAGCAACATACTAAACGATCAAGTGCTAAGCTAACGGAATGGGTCAAGTCAATCACATAATTCTCCTAATGATGTGATCTCGTTAATCAAATGACAACTCATGTCTATGGTTAGGAAACAAAACCATCTTTGATCAACGAGCTAATCAAGTAGAGGTTTACTAGTGACACTATGTTTGTCTAGTATTCACACATGTATTATGTTTCCGGTTAATACAATTCTAGCATGAATAATAAACATTTATCATGATATAAGGAAATAAATAATAACTTTATTATTGCCTCTAGGGCATATTTCCTTCAGTCTCCCACTTGCACTAGAGTCAATAATCTAGTTCACACCACCATGTGATTTAACACCAATATTTACATCTGTATGTGATTAATACCCATAGTTCACATCGTCATGTGATCAACACCCAAAGGGTTTACTAGAGTCAATAATCTAGTTCATATCGCTATGTGATTAACACCCAAAGAGTACTAAGGTGTGATCATGTTTTGCTCGTGAGAGAAGTTTAACCAACGGGTCTGTTACATTCAGAGCCATATGTATTTTGCAAATATTCTATGTCTACAATGCTCTGCACGGAGCTACTCTAGCTAATCGCTCCCATTTTCAATATGTATCCAGATTGAGACTTAGAGTCATCTGGATCGGTGTAAAATCTTGCACCGATGTAACCCTTTACGATGGGCTCTTTTATCACCTCCATAATCGAGAAATATTTCCTTAGTACTCAATAAGGATATTCTTGACCGCTGTCCAGTGATCTACTCTTAGATCAAAATTGTACTCCCTTGCCAAACTCAGAACAAAGTATACAATAGGTTTGATACACAGCATAGCATACTTTATAGAACCTATGACTGTGGCATAGGGAATGACTTATCATTCTCTTTCTATTTTCTACCATGGTCGGGTTTTGAGTCTTACTCAACTTCACACCTTGCAACACAGGCAAGAACTCCTTCTTTGACTGTTCCATTTTGAACTACTTCAAAAACTTATCAAGGTATGTACTCATTGAAAAATCTTATCAAGGTAAGCAGCATCATCGCGGTCTTTCATTGAAAAACTTTTATTCAATTATCCTTTTATGCTATCCAGAAATTCTATATCATTTCCAATCAACAATATGTCGTTCACATATAATATCAGAAATGCTACAGAGCTCCCACTCACTTTTCTTGTAATTACAGGCTTCTCCAGAAGTCTGTATAAAACCATATGCTTTGATCAAACTATCAAAGAGTTTATTCCAACTCCGAGAGGCTTGCACCAGTCCATAAATGGATCGCTGGAGCTTGCAACACTTTGTTAGCACCTTTCGGATCGACAAAACCTTCTGGTTGCATCATATACAACTCTTCTTCTAGAAATCCATTCAGGAATGCAGTTTTGACATCCATTTGCCAAATTTCATAATCATAAAATGCGGCAATTGTTAACATGATTCGGACGGACTTAAGCATCCATACGAGTGAGAAAATCTCTTTGTATTCAACACCTTGAACTTTTCGAAAAACCTTTTGCGACAAGTCGAGCTTTGTAGATAGTAACACTACTATCAACGTCTGTCTTCCTCTTGAAGATCCATTTATTTTCTATGGCTTGCCGATCATCGGGCAAGTCCACCAAAGTCCACACTTTGTTGTCATACATGGATCCCATCTCGGATTTCATGGCCTCAAACCATTTCGCAGAATCTGGGCTCATCATCGCTTCCTCATAGTTCATAGGTTTATCATGGTCTAGTAACATGACTTCCAGAATAGGATTACCGTACCGCTCTGGTGTGGACCGTACTCTGGAAGACCTACGAGGTTCTGTAGTAACTTGATTTGAAGTTTCATGATCATTATCATTAGCTTCCTCACTAATTGGTGTAGGCATCACTGGAACTGATTTCAGCGATGAGCTATTTTTCAATTCGGGAGAAGGTACTATTACCTCATCAAGTTCTACTTTTCTCCCACTCACTTCTTTCGAGAGAAACTCCTTCTCTAGAAAGGATCCATTCTTAGCAACGAATATTTTGCCTTCGGATCTGTGATTAGAACGTGTACCCAACAGTCTCCTTTGAGCATCCTATGAAGACGCATTTCTCCGATTTGGGTTCGAGCTTATCAGGTTGAAAACTTTTTCACATAAGCATCGCAACTCATGTCTATGGTTAGGAAACACAACCATCTTTGATCAACGAGCTAGTCAAGTAGAGGCTTACTAGTGACACTATGTTTGTCTATGTATTCACACATGTATTATGTTTCCAGTTAATACAATTCTAGCATGAATAATAAACATTTACCATGATATAAGGAAATAAATAATAACTTTATTATTGCCTCTAGGGCATATTTCCTTCAGTAAGGTGGTCCGCCTCGCAGCAAGCACACCCGATAGGCTATTGGGGATCCGTCCTCGAGGCGCCGCAGCTTGGGTTACGCGCCGGCAAGCCTACCGAATTAACGTAGGGTGGGCATACAAAGAGAGATCAAACTGGAAAATAACATGCATCGTTTCAAAGTACTGCAGAGTTATATTGCATCAATTGTTGCTGCGGTTTTAACTAAAGATAAAAATTGTCTTGGTCGTGAACCTGCAGCGGCAATGAGAAACGGGGTGCCTAGTCCCGACGCTGGCCTTCTATCCTCTGAATTCCGTCAACGCGGCTGATGATGGGCTTGATACGCTCCTCAAGCATCACGAGGTCCACATCCTCCAGCAAGCTCTCCAGCGCGGCGTCAAGTCGAGGTTGGGGTTCCAGTACACCACCTTGGTGAGGACCTTGGTCAGGGCACCCCAGCAAAGCAGCCGGGCCTCATTGGCCAGAGAACTCGCTCTGTTACAACGAAACTGCTCCAAGGCTCCAAGAACACCCTCGAAGAACAAGGTCAGCTTGGCGTTGGGACTCACATTCGGCTCCTGGGCGTACCTCATGTTTGGCATCCCCATGGTAACCAGTTTCGTGGTGATCCTGCCGGCGACGTCGGCGAGGCGGCTGATCCAGAGGTTTTCGCCCTTCACATAATCCTCGTGGTTGGCGGCGTCATTCCTCCGCGGCTGTCTCTCCTCCTCCAGATTCTTGGTGAGGGTCTCCTCCATGGCCCTGACCTCCGAAAGCATCCCCTCAAGACCTTCCAGTTTCAGCTTCAGGTCTTTGATGGAGTCATTGGCTTGGGAGAGTAGCTCGGCCTTGCCAACGACTATGGACTACGCCTCCGCCAAGGCGCTGCTGATTGTATCCTTCTCCTTCGCCAGCTCCAGGGCCACCTCCAGCTCCTTCACCTTGTCGTTGTGGACCAGGGATTGAGCATCGAGTGCCTCCCTGTGCCTATGCTCCAGCCCCTTGGTCTGCTGCGCGGCGAGTCTCTCGACCTCCTCATCCTTGCCGCGGAGTGTGTCGGCGAGGTCCTCCTCCTTGGAGTTCAGCTCGGCCTGGTGCTGGCGCCGGGCGGCCTCGTCCTTGGCAGCCTGTTCCCTCGCTGCCTCCTGGGCATTCTCGACGTCGGCTTGCTTCAAGATGAGCTCTTGCTTGCGCTCGGCCAGCAGATCTTGGGCAGCCTTCAACTCTTCGTGGGCCTGGCGGAACCAGGCCGACGCCTCAGCGACGTGCTCCTTGAGGTCCGCCTCCGCCTTGTCCACCACCGCCATCCTAGATTTTTCCTTGTCTAGGCGGGCACGATGAAGCGCCTGGAGCTTCTGGAAGTCGGCGCTCATGGCCCGAAGAAGCCGCTCCTCTTGAGAACCGCCACCACTGGCGCTCGGTTCGTCAACAACCTGGAGCCCGGCGGAGGCGAGCGCCTCATCGTCAAATACCTCCCCCTCGGCCGGCGCCCCGGTGCCCGCCATCCCTGGAAGGTGGACGAACAGATCATCACCCACCTTCAAGTATCTGCTCGAGCCAGAGGTGGCGGAGGAGGAGGGTTGATCGTCGACCACCCCCTCCTCGGAAACAGCCTTGCCGGCCTCCCCAGCAGGCCCCTTGCCGGCTTCCTTGGTGGCACCCTTGCCAGCCTCTTCGGCAGCAGCCCTACCGGTCCCTCCGGCAGGCCCCTTGCCGGCCTCTTCGGCGGTGGTGTTGGCGGCCTCCTCGGTGGCGATCCTGTGGGCCTCGTCCTCGGCGTCCTTGGCGACCTCCTCGATGACGGTGTCAATATCCCCCCGGTCCGCCGAGGAAGGATTTGGATACCAAGAAGGAGAGTGAGACGGAGCCAAGATCCAAACTCAAAAAGAAGAAGAAGAAATAAACAAAAAGCGAATAACTTACCCGTGCCGGGCTCGGAAGAAGTGGCCCCCTCCCCTCCAACATCCGTCGCCGAGACGGAGCCACCAACACACAAGTTCACTTCCTCCTCCTCCGAGCGCATGGGCTCGGTGCTTGGCGCCCTTGCCGGGGACGCCTCTCGGGGCGGTGTGGTTGATGGGGGCGGCGTGTCGGTTGTGGCCCTCAGTGGCTCCTCCTGTTGCCGTCCTCCTCCTGCAGCCACGACAAGGTAAGTGCCAAGGGATCGTACCCCAACACACAATGATGAGGAGTGAGTGGTGAACGCACGCGGGGGCTGAGACAAGGGCTGCGCCGGGGGCTGCTGTCCGGGCTGATCTCCACCACCGGCGTGCGCGAAATGCCCGCCGGGGGCTGGTCGCCCGTCGAGGCCCTGACCCTCTTCGCCACCCTCTGGGCCAGCATCTCCCGCTACGTCTTGAGCTTGCATTGGTTTTCCTTGAAGAGGAAAGGGTGATGCAGCAATAGTAGCATAAGTATTTCCCTCAGTTTTTGAGAACCAAGGTATCAATCCAGTAGGAGGATCCTCAAAAGTCCCACACACATACACAAACAAACAAAGAACTCGCAACCAACGCAATAAAGGGGTTGTCAATCCCTTTACGGCCACTAGCGAAAGTGAGATCTGATAGAGGTAAGATAAATATATTTTTGGTATTTTATGATATAGATTGGAAAAGTAAAGATGCAAATAACAGTAGATTGAAAGCTTATATGCTAAAAGATAGACCCGGGGCCATAGGTTTCACGAGTGGCTTCTCTCAAGATAGTATAAGTATTACGGTGGGTGAACAAATTACTGTCGAGCAATTGATAGAAAAGCGAATAATTATGAGATTATCTAGGCATGATCATGTATATAGGCATCACGTCGCGACAAAGTAGACCGACTCTGCCTGCATCTACTACTATTACTCCACACATCGACCGCTATCCAAAGCATGCATCTAGAGTATTAAGTTCATAAAGAACAGAGTAACGCATTAAGAAAGATGACATGATGTAGAGGGATAAACTCATGCAATATGATATAAACCCCATCTTTTTATCCTCGATGGCAACAATACAATACGTGCCTTGCTGCCTCTGCTGTCACTGGGAAAGGACACCGCATGATTGAACCCAAAGCTATGCACTTCTCCCATTGCAAGAAAGATCAATCTAGTAGGCCAAACCAAACTGATAATTCGAAGAGACTTGCAAAGATAACTCAATCATACATAAACGAATTCAGAGGAGATTCAAATATTTCTCATAGATAAAGTAGATCATAAACCCACAATTCATCGGATCTCGACAAACACACCGCAAAAAGAGTTACATCAAATAGATCTCAACAAGAAAGGGGGAGAACATGGTATTGAGATCCAAAAAGAGAGAAGAAGCCATCTAGCTAATAACTATGGACCCGAAGGTCTGTGGTAAACTACTCACAACTCATCGGAGGGGCTATGGTGTTGATGTAGAAGCCCTCCGTGGCCGATTCCCCCTTCGGCGGAGCGCCGACGAAGGCTCCAAGATGGGATCTCGCGGATACAGAAGGTTACGGCGGTGGAAATTGTGTTTCGTTGGCTCCCTGGATGTTTTCGGGGTACGTAGGTATATATAGGAGGAAGAAGTACGTCGGTGGCCGCCCGAGGGGCCCACGAGATAGGGGGGCGCGCCCACAGGGTGGGCGCCTCCACCTCGTGGCCGCCTCGGCTGCTTCTTGGCTTGCACTCCAAGTCCTCTGCATCATGTTTGTTCCAAAAATCACGCTCCTGAAGGTTTCATTCCGTTTGGACTCCGTTTGATATTCCTTTTCTTCGAAATACTGAAATAGGCAAAAAAACAGCAATACGAGCTGGGCCTCCGGTTAGTAGGTTTGTCCCAAAAATGATATAAATGTGTAAAATAAAGCCCATAAACATCCAAAACGGGTCATATAATAGCATGGAACAATAAAAAATTATAGATACGTTGGAGACGTATCAAGCATCCCCAAGCTTAATTCCTGCTCGTCCTCGAGTAGGTAAATGATAAAAACAGAATTTTTGATGTGGAATGCTACCTAGCATAATTCTCAATGTAATTTTCTTTATTGTGTCATGATTGTTCATATCCAAATGATTCAAGATAAAGGCTTATAAAACATAAAAATAATAATACTTCGAAGCATACTAACAAAGAATCATGTCCTATCAAAATAGCATAGCCAAAGAAAGCTTATCCCTACAAAATCATATAGTTAGGCCATGCTTCACTTTTATTACACAAAATACTCCCATCATGTTCAACCCCGATGATGAGCCGAGTAATTGGTTCATACTTTTTAACGCGCTTCAGCTTTTTCAACTCTTACGCAATACATGAGCGCAAGCCATGGACATAGCACTATGGTGGTATATGGTGGTGGTTGTTAGGACAAAAAGGGAGAAGATAGTCTCACATCAACTAGGCGTATCAATGGGCTATGGAGATACCCATTAATAAATATCAATGTGAGTGAGTAGGGATTGCCATGCAACGGATGCACTAGAGCTATAAATGTATGAAAGCTCCACAAAAGAAACTAAGTGGGTGTGCATCCAACTTGCTTGCTCACGAAGACCTAGGGCATTTTGAGGAAGCCCATCACTGGAATATACTAGCCAAGTTCTATAATGAAAAATTCCCACTAGTATACGAAAGTGACAACATAGTAGACTCTCTATCATGAAGATCATGGTGCTATTTTTGAAGCACAAGTGTGGAAAAGAGATAGTAGAAATTGTCCCTTCTCTCTTTTTCTCTCAGTATATATATTTTTTTCTTTTTTCTTTTTTCTCTTTTTTATTTGGCCTTTCTTTTTCTTTTTTCTTTTTGTCCTTTCTCTTTTTTTCTCTCTTTTTTCTTTTAAAGTCCGAAGTCTCATCCCGACTTGTGGGGAAATCATAGTCTTCAGCATCCTTTCCTCACTGGGACAATGCTCTAATAATGAAGATCATCACACTTTTATTGATTTACAACTCAAGAACTACAACTCAAAGCTAGAACAAGATATGACTCTATATGAATGCCTCCGGCGGTGTACCGGGATATGCAATGAATCAAGAGCAACATGTATGAAATTTATGAAGGTAGCCTTGCCACAAATACAATGTCAACTACATGATCATGCAAAGAGCAATATTACAATGATGATGCATGTCATAATAACGAAACGATGGAAAGTTGCATGGAAATATATCTCGGAATGGCTATGGAAATGCCATAATAGGTAGGTATGGTGGCTGTTTTGAGGAAGGTAAATAATGGGTGCATGATACCGGCGAAAGTTGCGTGGTATAATAGAAGCTAGCTAAGTGGAAGGGTGAGTGTGCGTATATCCATGGACTCACATTAGTCATAAAGAACTCAAATACTTATTGCAAAAGTCTACTTAGCCCTCGAAGCAAAGTACTATTACGCATGCCCCTAGAGGGATAGATTGGTAGGAAAATACCATCGCTCGTCCCCGACTGCCACTCATAAGGAAGACAATCAAAAGAGCACCTCATGCAACAAATTTGTCACACAACTTTTACCATACGTGCATGCTACAGGACTTGCCAACTTCAACACAAGTATTTCTCAATTCCATAATTACCCACTAGCATGACCGTAAACATTTCTACCTTTATATCTCAAAACAATTATCAAGCATCAAATTGATCCTAGTGTTTAATGCACTTTCTATGATAGTTTTTATTATACCCAAATTGGATGCTCATCATTCTAGGAACAAATTCATAACCATAGCAAATACCATGCTGTTCTAAGAGACTCTCAAAATAATATAAGTGAAGCATGAGAGACTAGCAATTTCTACAAAATTAAGCCACCGCCGTGCTCTAAAAAATATAAGTGAAGCACTAGAGCAAAAACTATCTAGCTCAAAAGATATAAATGAAGCACATAGAGTATTCTATAAATTTCAATCAAGTGGGATTCTCCCAAAAGGTGTGTATAGCAAGGATGATTGTGGTAAACTAAAAAGCAAATACTAATATCATACACAACGCTCCAAGCAAAACACATATCATGTGGCGAATAAAAATATAGCTCCAAGTAAAGTTACCAATGAACGAAGACGAAAGAGGGGATGCCTTCCTGGGGCATCCCCAAGCTTAGGCTTTTGGCTATTCTTGAATATCTTGGGGTGTCATGGGCATCCCCAAGCTTAGGCTTTTTCCACTCCTTATTCCATAGTCCATCAAATCTTTACCCAAAACTTGAAAACTTCACAACACAAAAGTCAACAGGAAATCTCATAAGCTCCGTTAGTGAAAGAAAACAAAACCACCAGATAAGTTACTATAATGAACTCATTCTTTATTTATATTGGTGTTAAACCTACTGTATTTCAAGTTCTCTATGGTTCATACCACTTAATACTAGCCATAGATGTATCAAAATAAGCAAACAACACACGAAAAACAGAATCTGTCAAAAACAGAAAAGTCTGTAGAAATATGTAACTAAAGCAAACTTCTGTAACTCTAAAAATCCTACCAAAATAGGAAGTCTTGGAAAATTTGTCTATTGATCTACAGAAAAAAGAATCAATGCAAAAGTTTTGTGATTTATTGAAGTTTTTCTCGTGAGCACAAAGTTTCTGTTTTTCAGCAGAATCAAATTAACTATCATCATAGGTTATCTTATAGGTTCTACTTGGTAGGAACACTAATTAAAACATGAAAACACATCTAAACAGAAGGTAGATGCAAAATTTATTACTAAACAGGAACAAAAACAAAGAACACAAAGAAAATTGGGTTGCCTCCCAACTAGCGCTATCATTTAACGCCCCTAGCTAGGCATAAAAGCGAAGATTGATCTAAGTAGTGCCATAATAATAAGATAAATCTTGAAAACTCATCTCATATTCTCTAGGTTCAGCAGCAAGTTTTCTTTGAGGCAAGAAAAATTAATCAAAATGGCTAAATTTAATGGGACAAAAGTCCCCAAGATCAATCACAGGAGGGGTAGGTTCCTCCTTTGGCCCTTCATATTGCACAACTAAGTCATCGTTATTCTTTTGGCAGAATTTCGTGAGCCTATACTCAGGAGAGTATCCCAGCTCATTATTGCAAAGAGCAAAATTATTATTAAGTTCGGAAATTCTATCAACTAGGACATTGGTAGGAACCTTTTTTCTAAGGTTTTCATTGAAAGCAATATAGTCCAAAGATTGAAAACGCCTAATTTCCTCTTGATCAAAGAGGATTGCCTCTATGGGAGGACGACCGGCGTCCACCCTATAGTGCGCAAAGATTTCTTTGGCCTCTCTTATTATAAATCTAAACTCATTAGCCAAAAAAATAGTGACAGCGCGCTTAACAGAAGAATGCTCAATATTGGAAAATTCCAAAAAAAAATCTTTGTATGCAAGGATGCATATGCATAAATTATCTTTCAAGTTCAAATACAAGCAAAGCGATAGCATCCGCAAGACTACTAGTCTTATGAAGGATAGAACCACCCATAGAAGGTAAAGCACCGACACAAGTAAAGAAATCTTGAATAACACCTTTTCCAATAATGTTACCACTACCGATTCGAAACTTTTTAGTATGCAAGATAGGGGGTTCTTCAACAAGAGCATCAGAATTTTCCATGTTATCATTATTGTCCATATCGACAATAATCTCCCCAATTTCAGACATAACAACAAACAAAAGTGAGGAAGAAGAAGAGAGCAAACGAAAGAGAGAGGAAAAGATTGGGAAAGAGAGGGCGAATAAAACGGCAAGGGTGAAGTGGGGGAGAGGAAAACGAGAGGCAAATGACAAATAATGTAAATGCGAGGGAGATGAGTTTGTGATGGGTACTTGGTATGTCTTGACTTGAGCGAAGATCTCCCCGGCAACGGCGCCAGAAATCCTTCTTGCCACGTCTTGAGCTTGCGTTGGTTTTCCTTGAAGAGGAAAGGGTGATGCAGCAATAGTAGCGTAAGTATTTCCCTTAGTTTTTGAGAACCAAGGTATCAATCCAGTAGGAGGCTCGTCAAAAGTTCCACACACCTACACAAACAAACAAAGAACTCGCAACCAACGCAATAAAGGGGTTGTCAATCCCTTTACGGCCACTTACGAAAGTGAGATCTGATAGAGATAGTATGATAAGATAAATATATTTTTGGTATTTTATGATATAGATTGGAAAAGTAAAGATGCAAATAAAAGTAGATTGAAAGCTTATATGATAAAAGATAGACCCGGGGCCATAGGTTTCACTAATGGCTTCTCTCAAGATAGTATAAGTATTACGGTGGGTGAACAAATTACTGTCGAGCAATTGATAGAAAAGTGAATACTTATGAGATTATCTAGGCATGCATGATCATGTATATAAGCATCACGTCCGCGACAAGTAGACCGACTTCTGCCTGCATCTACTACTATTACTCCACACATCGACCGCTATCCATCATGCATCTAGAGTATTAAGTTCATAAAGAACAGAGTAACGTATTAAGAAAGATGACATGATGTAGAGGGATAAACTCATGCAATATGATATAAACCCCATCTTTTTATCCTCGATGGCAACAATACAATACGTGCCTTGCTGCCCTCACATCCGGGAAAGGACACCGCAAGATTGAACCCAAAGCTAAGCACTTCTCCCATTGCAAGAAAGATCAATCTAGTAGGCCAAACCAAACTGATAATTCAAGAGACTTGCAAAGATAACTCAATCATACATAAAAGAATTCAGAGAAGATTCAAATATTTCTCATAGATAAACTTGATCATAAACCCACAATTCATCGGATCTCGACAAACACACTGCAAAAAGAGTTACATCAGATAGATCTCCACAAGAGAGGGGGAGAACATGGTATTGAGATCCAAAAAGAGAGAAGAAGCCATCTAGATAATAACTATGGACCCGAAGGTCTATGGTAAACTACTCACAACTCATCGGAGGGGCTATGGTGTTGATGTAGAAGCCCCCCATGGCCGATTCCCCCTCCGGCGGAGCGCCGACGAAGGCTCCAAGATGGGATCTCACGGATACAGAAGGTTACAGCGGTGTAAATTGTGTTTCTTGGCTCCCTGGATGTTTTCGGGGTACATGGGTATATATAGGAGGAAGAAGTACGTCGGTGGCCGCCAGAGGGGCCCACGAGACAGGGGGGCGCGCCCTACAGAGGTGGGCGCGCCCTCCACCCTCGTGGTCGCCTCGGCTTCTTCTTTGCTTGCACTCCAAGTCCTCTGGATCACGTTTGTTCCAAAAATCACGCTCCCGAAGGTTTCATTCCGTTTGTACTCCGTTTGATATTCCTTTTCTTCGAAATACTAAAATAGGCAAAAAAAAACAGCAATATGGGCCGGGCCTCCGGTTAGTAGGTTAGTCCCAAAAATGATATAAATGTGTAAAATAAAGCCCATAAACATCCAAAACAGGTAATATAATAGCATGGAACAATAAAAAATTATAGATACGTTGGAGACGTATCATCTCCCCGTCCCTGTGAAGATGAAAACAAGTCAAGAAAAGCGGCGCGGTCTAAAAGGACGGAGATGATGAAGGGAAAGATACTTACTCGTCCTCCACCTCCTCTTCCGTTGCCTTCCTCTTCCTCCTTGGGCTCAGGGACCCAAAATCGAAGACGACCTCCGTGTCGACATCTGCAGGAGGAGGGGAAGGGGATGGAGTCGGCAACACTTGGACGAAGAAGAGGCAGTCGTTTTCCTCTTCTCCACCGCGGCCTTCACCGCCTTCTTCGCTGCCGCGGCCCTCGTCAGGCGCGCAGACTCCCCATGGACCTCTTGCCACTGCCCAGTCCTGCCAGGCCGGACCAACTCGCCAGAGCTGGCCCGCCACAAGACACACCTTTTCCCCGTTGCCGGAGGGTTTTCAGCCTCGGCCTCCTCCTCGGTCGACTCCTCGACCACATCCTCAACAAGGAGGGCCTCCGTGTTGACACCACTGGCCTCCCCGGCAGACTTCACCCACTAGGCGAGCTCCCCCTCCTCCGCGGCCGCGTCAGCCTCGTCCTCCATGCCGCCAGTGTTGCTGGCCTCCCTGGCAAGCTCCGCCTCCGCCACCCTGGAAGCGATGTAGTCCAGGTCCGCCTTGGTGGTGTCCTGGATGAGCAGCGGCTCGGTGTGGACATAGACCTCTGCCAAGTTGTCGAAGAATTCCTACACTTCGTGTGCCGGGGGCTCGGCCCAGGCCGGGTCGAGGCCGTGCGCGTTGAAGTCCGGCATCATGGCAATAATGTCGGACCTACGAGAGTTGTTGCTCAGCAGGACCACTCCCGCCGGCAACCCAAACATGGCCCCCTTGAAGGCCTAGCTGGCCTTCGCGTCCCTGCCGGTCCTCTCCGCCTTGCCGTCGCTGTACACGTCAAGCTGGAAGATCCTTTGACTGTAATAGGCGTGCGCCATCACCGTGAAGTTATGCTTCAGGCCAGGGCGGAGCCTCATGATGTCGGCCGCATTCCTGAAGTCCCAGGCCGGCCTCCCCTTGTTGTGCAGCGGGACGATTCAGCGACAGATGAAGTCCGCCCCAATCATCACATGGGTGAGCCCGGCCGTGGTGAGGCAATGGATCCTGGTTGTGGCGATCGAAAGCTTCTCGTCATTGGCGTCGAGGTCGCTCCAGTCCGTGTGGCGGTTCGGCGGGCCCTGAAGAACCCGACAGAACAACTGCGGGTCCTCCTCCTCGATCCAGCACCACCGGCCCCGCCACTCCTCCCACCTCTCCTTTTGGGCACCCTCTCGATACGTGCTTTCTCTTGGGCCCTCGGGATCCAGGAGATGCTCCTAGAGATGGCGCCCCCTTGTTGGATGCGAGGGGAGAAGTAGTGACGGAAGAGCACCGTGCTGGGGAGCACCCCAGCAAAGCCCTCACGGAGGTGGGAAAAGAGAGCCATGCACGCCACGACATTCGTCGTGAGATCCAAAAGATGGAAGCCATAGGTGTACATGACATCATTGAAGAAGTCAGAGAAAGGGGGGAAGATCCCACAGGAGAAGAAATCGACGAAAAAGGGTTACCGATTTGAGCCGGCCTCAGCGCAATCGGCGGGGACGACACACGTGGCAGGGTGCCCCGTCGTCTTCCTCCCCCATAGGGGCAAGAAGAAGTTCTTGAGGTGGACCGCATTGACCGTCGACGGGAAGCAGGCGAACTGCGTCCGCCGCACCGCCATCTTGCTCTCCGGCACCTCCCTCTCCCAGGCATCCTTGGCCGCTCGCTTGCCCCTGCTAGTTTTGGGCGCCGTGGCTGCTGGAAGGAGGCGGAGGATCAAGAGCAATGGGGGCACAGCGGCAGTGAGCAGAGGCAAGAGCTTTGAATCTTTCGCATGAGGAAGAAGAGAGGAGCGATGGTCCTGAGACTGGGAGAGGCACAGAGGGTAAATGAGCAGCGCGCCTGTGGTTGTTCCTTTTTATGCGAAGGCGTGGGCCGCCTCTTTACCATTTACTATGATGTGACGCATGCGTGCAGCGAGCGCCCCACTCATGACCCCCACGTTACACATGACCCTCCACGTCACGCACGACCCTCCACATCGCGCATTCAACGCGGGTCGTGGGGAAGCGCAGCGGGCGATAGAAGTTATCACGATAAAAATCCGCCCCGCCTGCCCGCGCACCGTTCTGGGCCTAGCCCAACAACACGTCGCGCTTATGTGTGGCCCAGGCCCGGGGGCTCCTGTCGGTGTACAAAAGCAGGGGTTCTCTTTTGTACCCCTTTACTTGTGCATGGGCAGGCAGAGCCGCGACCACGACCACACTTAGCAGGGCAGAGGAGGGAAGCCGAAGGCACAAGACAATCAAAGCAACGCCAAGACCAGAGACACAAAGAGCAGAGGGGCGAGGTGAACGCCCCCGGCAAGGCTCTTGCCTGGGCAGCCTCCACAGCCCCGACAAGAACCTTGCTGGGGCAACTTGCCCAAACGCCAGCGGAGCTGCCACCTTCGAGCCTGAGAGTTCCGACGCCCTCAACCACATCGTAACCAAGGCTTGGGGGGCGCCTCCGTGGTGGCATGCAGATCTTCGTGAAGATCATAAGCACACAAGATCAGATGAGGACCAGAAGACGACGATCCTTGGCAAGATCATTGCCAAGGAAATCCACGAGACCTCCGGCAAGATCCTTGCCGGGGATGACCACGATGCCACGGCAAGACCCTTGCCGGCCGCAGCAAGACTCTTGCCGGGGACATCCGCGGGGCCGCAGCCAGGCCCACATCTACCAAGGCTCCACCGTCGTTCCCATGCAACTGTCAGCCCACCAACTAGGCGAGCACCTGCGTGGCGATGTGCGGCCTCTAGGGCAACTCAGCAAGTACCTGCATGGTGGCATCTAGATCTTCATGAAGACTATCACCACGCCAACTCAGCAGCCTGCTAGCCTACATGGCACTGCACGCCTCGTTGGCCTAGACGCGTGTAGAAGCAAGACGGAGCGGCGACGGACGGGACGGGCCTAGTTACCATCCCCCAATAAATCAAGGGGATACCTCAGGAGCGCATTTAATGCGTTCTTGTCCCGTAATGACAGGCGATAAGCTTGTACACTGTACACCTTTCCACCCCATGTGTGCCACTGTGGCATCCCCTTTGGCTATAAAAGGAGGCCTGAAGCATACTGGAGAGGGATTCAGATCTTTTGGACTAGTCATAGACCGTAGCTAGTTGAAGAACTCAAGAACACTCAAATATACACCAAAGCAGGACTAGGGTATTACGCATCCTCGCGGCCCGAACCTGGGTAAACGATCTTTGTGCTGGCTCCTAAACCCGCTCTTTCCACAGCCTCGCGCCCGCCGACCATAGTAGGTGTTCCAGTGATCCCATAGGTGTCGTTTTCCACCGACTCTCTCTCTCTCTCTCTCTCTCTCTCTCTCTCTCTCTCTCGTGTTCGTGATTTGGCACGATTTTGACATACCGCGAGCTTTGCTACTATAGTTGGATCATATGGTGTTTCTCCTCTCTACCTTCTTGTGATGAATTGAGTTTACCTTTGAGGTTTCACTATTATCGGATTGAATAATATTTTGGATTCAAGAACACTTGATGTGTGTCTTGCGTGAGATACCCGTGGAGACAATGGGGTGTTCTATTGAGTCAAAAGATGTATGTTTTGGCACTCAACTCGCGGATTCTCGAGGTGACATTGGGGTAATCTATGCATAGGGGTTGATGCACGTTTTCGTGCTTGTTTCTCCGGTAGAAATCTTGGGACACTCTTTGAGGTTCTTTGTGTTGGATTGAATATTATGAATCTGAAGTTGTTTGATGCATTTCGTATAATTGACCCACGGATACTTATGGTGACAGTGGAGTATCTAGGTGAAATTAGGGTTGATTGATGTGTGTCATATGGTGTTATTTTACTACGAACTCTAGGGTTGTTTGTGTCACTTATAGGAATAGCTCAATGGACTAATGGGAAAGAATAACTTTGAGGTGGTTTCGTACCCTACAAGAAATTTCATCTTATGTTCTCCGTGATAGGAACTTTGGAGTGACTTTTGTTGCATGTTGAGGGATTGTGATATGATCTAATTATGTTATCATTGTTGAGAGAACTTGCACTAGTGAAAGTATGAACCCTAGGCATTGTTTTCAAGCATTGCAATACTATTTTTGCTCACTTTTGTTACTAGTTTTTTTTTCAAGGGTCAAAGACAGTAGGAAAGGATCCTACTGACACATATATTATATCACTTTTGTCAAAGTGTTAGTTTACATGATTACAAGGTGGGTCAGTACAAGTATGGGGGTGAGCCAGCACCCTAAGAGAGAGTAGTGTGTGGGGAGGGGGGGGGGGTTTACAAGTTTGTTACAAGGAAGGCAGAGATAAACTCTACCAAGGGGGCTTGTCTCTATGGCGTAATAAATCCAGGTCGTTGCGTAGTCTGGCCCTCCAAGAGGTGAAGGTGGGGGGATGCCTCTAAAGATAATTCCATTGCGTTCTTTCCAGATGCTCCAAGCGGATAACATGAAGATTTCCATGTACAGGGGCGAGAGCCAACGAAGTCTTCCTCCTCGGACAAGCTGTAATCTGTTTCCATTGTTTGGCCAAGAAATACCAAGCGCAATCCAGCATGTTTGGCTAAATGGGCAGTTGAAGAAAAGGTGTTCAACGGTTTCTTCCACATTGCAGCTGCAAATAGCACAGTTGACATTGTTTCCAATGTTGTAGTGCCTCCTTTTCAGCATGTTTCTCGTGTTTACTCTATCTGCTAGGAGTAGCCACGCGAACACTTTGATCTTGGTCGTGCATTTAGAGTCACAAATCCAAGCAAAGGCAGGATCAGCCGAAACATTCTCGAAGAAGAATTTATAGTATCTGGCCGAAGTGTATTTAGCACCCCAGGAATAGGTCCACTGGTCAGGTGTGTCGCCATCAGGGGTTGTGTCAGCAGTTCGGGCTTGTAGTTGTTGAAGTTCTTGTCTAGCCAGCGAAGACAGGGGAAGGCGAAAGCAAGTGTGGATATTGGTTATCGCCAAGAAGTCAGCAACCGAAGCATCCTCAAGTTTGGTGAAAGAGAAAGCCCGGGGGAAGGCTTCAACATTGAGCTGATCACTCTAAAGATCTTTCCAGAACAACGCGGTGTCGCCTGTGCCAATTTTTACCGTAGTGATCCCACGATAAATGTCACTCAAGATTATGACATCTTTCCACCAGAAAGAGCCAGAAGCATCCGTGGCAAGGGGCACCTTGTTGTTGTAGTATGTGGTCCAGATCAGATGGACCCAAGGGATGTCATGCTTGTTGTAGAAGCTGTGCAGAAACTTAAGAAGGAGACCCGTGTTTTGGGTTTTGATATCGAGGATCCCAAGGCCTCCACGATTCTTGGGGCGGCAGACAAGGTCCCAAGCAGCTAGGGAGGTTGCCTTTTCTCCTTGATCAGTTTTCTTGCGCCACAAGCAACGTCTTCGGATTTTGTCAAGATGTTCAATCAGTTTGGGAGGGAACCTTAGCGTGCACATCGGGTATATCAACATGAATGTTATGAGTGAATTTAGGAGGGTCAGCTTAGAACCATGATCCAGCATACATAGGGAGGAGGATAGCCTTCTTTCAGTTCTTTCCACCAGTGGCATCAGATCCACCATGGTCGGCTTGGTGGTGCTCATTGGCAGACCGAGGTAGGTGAAGGGCATTTTACCCGTAGTGCAACCCCAAATTTGAGCTAGTTGACTAACCATGTCCTCCTGAACATTGAGTGGTATGAGCAATGATTTTTGGAAGTTTATCTTCAGACCGATGGAATCAGCATAATCCAACAGAAGTTGTTTCATGATTTTGACTTGTTCTGGACATGCAGGCATCAGCAAAATGGTGTCGTAGGCATATTGGACCACATGATAATCCGTTGGTTGATTGCAAGGGACCGGGAGCTGGATCTTGTGTTGTTTGTACGCATCATTAATTGCAGCTTGGAGGAGGTCGGCAGCAAGGACGAAAATTAGAGGAGACAGTGGGTCTCCCTGACGAACGACACGTCTGCAGCGAAATTTGCGGCCCGGGACACCATTCAGAAGCACGGATGAAGTACCTGACTCGAAAATCTTCTTGATCCAATTGAGCCATCTATCATCAAATCCCATTTGGTTCATGATAGCAAGCATGGCAGGGTGTTCTATGGTGTCGAACGCTTTTGCGAAATCGAGCTTGAGAAGAATGATTGGGGAGCTTGATTGTTTGCATTGATATATGTACTTGAAGGCCCAAGCGAGACAATTCTGAATGGTGCGTGTGCGAAGAAAACCGCATTGGTTTCTGTGCACGATTTTGAGCACAATTTTCTGCAGCCTATTGGCCAAGATTGTTGTTATGATCTTCAGACAGCAGTTAAGGAGCGTGATCAGTCTGAAGTCATTCGCAGTCTCGGGGGAGTTGATCTTAGGGATGAGGGTGATGAACCCGGAGTTAATGCTGGTGTGGTCTATGTTGCCACTATAGAATTCCTCACAAAGTTTGTAGAAGTCTTTTTTGATTATATGCCAGCAAGATTTCAAGAACTGGCCGTTGAATCCGTCAGGTCCAGGAGCTCTATCATTGGGCATGGTTCTGACTACCTCATCGATTTCTTTGTGTGTAAACGATGTTGATAAGGCCTCGAGTCCGTCAATTCTCTTGATGATGCTAGGTAGATCAAATTTCATTTTAGGTGTGGATGATTCACCCAATCTTTGCTTATAGGTGTTAAACAAAAGCGCCTCTTTGGACGTGTGGTCACTGACTATTTCTCCATCAGGTGTTTTCAGTGTGGCTATGGAGTTCTTCCTGTATCGTTCTGTGGCAAGTGCATGAAATAACTTTGTGTTTTCAGAGCCAAACTTGATATACCTGATCGTGCACCGCTTCCTCCAGTACTGGTTCTGAAAATGCAAGAGCTTCAGAAGGTGGGTTTTAATGATGTGTTTAAAATTAGCTTCAGGAAGGGACAGGGGACGATAATCTTCAAGCCCATCAAGCTCAAGGAGGGCCTGGTTGCAGTTCTGAATGAGAATAGAAAGCTTGGATATGTTCTTGCTCCTGGATTTCAAATCATATCGAAGGTTCTTCATTTTTTTGCAGATGGTGGCCGCAACATTTTTGGCATGGCATTGCTTGTTCCAAGATGTTGCCACGACTTCTAGGAAGTTCGAGTGGTTGGTCCAGTAGTTTTCGAATCTAAAAATCTTGCTTTTGGGGATGGTTGTTTCAATGTGTACGACACATGGTGTGTGGTCAGATATTGGTTTCCCCAGGGTGGAAACTAAAGTGTTTGGGAAAGTTTGAGTCCAGTGGCAGGATGAGAAAAACCAATCTAGTTGCTCGAGTAGTGGATCGTCCTGCATGTTACTCCATGTGTAAGAGCGGCCTTTGAGAGGTATTTCAATAAGTGCTTGCGTTCGGATAATGTCGTTGAACATTAAGATGTCATTTGGATCACCTCCCACCTTATTTCTATTTGCATATGATCGTATAAAGTTATAATCTCCGACTAGCAACCAATCATCATAGTCAGGTATATCCAAATCATATAGCCAATCGGTGAAAAGGACACGATCAGTGCCATGGCAAGGCCCATAGATATTATATAAGGTCCAAACATTGCCAGAAACTTTGGAGGTCAGAGTAACCCCAAGAGCATGAATTTCAGAGTAACAGGCTGATCCAGTAAACGCCGAGCCATTCCAAATAGTAATAACTCCCCCAGAAGCCCCACGGGAAGGAACATAAGCAAATTGATCAAAGCGTTGAGGACAAAAGGTTTTAAGAAAAGCCAAATCAAAATGCATGCGCTTGGTCTCTTGCAGGCAGATTACATCACAACCACATCTCTCGATAGCATTTCTAATAGCTAGTAATTTGTCGTCGGAGTTTATTCCTCGAATGTTCCAGACCAGAACATTCCACTGCTGCTTGGGGGGCATGGATCTGTGGCTTAAGAGGAGGACGAGGTTGAGCTCTCCTGATCAGCCATAAGGATATCTTCGGAGAGTTCAGCCGCAGGAACGCCACATCTGACAGTGCCGATCATCTGAAGCACAGGAACTGGTGTTGGTGGAGGCGCAAAGATTGGTGCAACAAAGGTGGTGGAGCTGTGGTTGGGGGCTTCGGGCACTTGTCGAGCTTTGACCTTGCTTCTAGTGGATCTACCATCAGCCATTGACGGGGCTTTGAAGCCATCATACTTATTGGAGCGGGTACTGTGACGCAGAGTGGAATCATCAATAACAATGGGTTTCTTCTTTCTATCTTTGCGCAACTGATCAGCAAGCAGGGACGTGGAGTCAGAAGAATTACTATCAGAAGGAGCTTGCATAGAAGAGCCAGAGTCCTCAGAGCTAGCCACCTCAATGTTAGCCGATTCAAGGATATTCAGTAAAGATGGTGGAGTGATGCTGGCTGTCACAGAATTCTTGGATGGAGAGATGTTAATTCGTCCCGCAGACATGGGTTGAGTCGCCATGATGGGAAGGGCAACTTCATCAGGATGTGTGGAGGAACCATCAATCAGTTCTCCATCATGCCCAGCGGGGAGATCATCTGAAACAGCATGAGAGAGTTGAATCACATGGCTCTGCATCTCAGCATTGAGAACCATGGTAGACTGAACTTCAGAAGGCTGAATCTCGTGACCCTGAACTGCAGCGATGGCCCAGTCAGTGTTCTGAAAATCATCAGTTTGGACAGTCTGTGTCTCAGCGAGCTCCTGGAAAACCATAGTGTTTGTTCCTGAAGAGTGGGTTGCAGAGTTGGTGCTGGGGAGTTGCAAAATGCCAAGGCCCTCCGGTGTAACTGAAATTTGCATTTGAAGCTTTTCAGACCTATTCCGGATGCCATAGCCCGTACTCCAAGGACCGAAGGATGCTAGGATTGGGCGGATGGCAGCAGAGAGGAAAGTATTGAGATGCAAGCGGGGGGCAAGATTTGCAAGCAAAAAATTCATCACTTCATTTCCTTGTGCAGACAAGCTAAACTGTATCCCATTGTTATGCACTTGAACAGACAAGGGTAATGGTTTCAGCATTTTGTTCATGAACTGTGTCCATGGCATTGAAAGGATGATCAACCCCATTAGATTCAAAAACAACCATAGCTACTTCCTCCTGGTTAGTGCTGGAGTCATCAGACATCGTGATGGAGTCATTCCAGGCTTGGGCGGCATTGTCCGAGATGTTCTTCTCAGGAACGAGACCATCTTGAACAGTCAGGCCCTGCGCCGCTAGCCATGCCTGAAAATTCATCAGGTAAGGAGGTACCTGCGGCTGCGGGGCAGGAGTAGCCGACCACTCACCCCAACCAGCATCAATCTGGATGTCAACAGTATCAGAATCAGAATCGCCCTCAAGGTTGCCAGGCTGTCCCATAGCAGGTGGAGCTCTGTTCTGCGCGAACCAGTTGTGCACTTGCTGCTAGTAGAGCTGCTCTGCAGTCATATCAGGGCCGAACTGGGGATGCGGGTCGCCGTTGGGCGGCGGTGGCTCTTCTCCAGCAGGTGGGATTTCAGGTAGATGCGCATTCCAGTCACTACTGCGGAGTATGGTGACTTGAATAGTCCAACAATCGCAGGCCCCTCCAAGTTGACGAACCACGAAGCTCTTGGGTATCAATCTCATGTGGATCAGTTGCACATGGACCATGACGTACCTGCAGTCTTGTCTTGGGTTATACCAGGAGATCAGACCACCAAAACCCCCAACAGATTTGTTGATGTAAAACTCTGTCTGATAGTCATAAGGAAATCCAAAGTACATCAACCAGACTTGCGGGCCAAAAGTGGTGGTACGCCTATTCAGAGCAGCATTATGTGGGACGAAAGTTATGAGGAGATCTTCATCTTCAAGCTCTAAAGGAGTCGCTACTGCCGTATCTCTCACAAAGGAATCAACAAATCCAAAGATGCCAATGTCAAAAGGGTGATCGCTTGCCTCAGTGGTGAACAACTGTGATTCATGCAGCATAACTTTTGTTACTAGTTACCTTGCTGTTTTTATATTTTCATATTACAAAAACCTATATCTACTATACATATTACACGTGTATCACCATATCTTCGCCGAACTAGTGCACATATACAATTTACCATTGTATTGTGTGTGTTGGGGACACAAGAGACTCTTTGTTATTTGGTTGGAGGGTTGTTTGAGAGAGACCATCTTCATCCTACGCCTCCCACGGATTGATAAACCTTAGGTCATCCACTTGAGGGAAATTTGATATTGTTCTACAAAACTCTGCACTTGGAGGCCCAACAACTTTTACAAGGATAAAGTTGCGTAGTAGACATCAAGCTCTTTATTGGCGCCGTTGCCGGGGAGGTGAGTGCTTGAAGGTATATATTTAGATCTTGCAATCCATTCTTTTAGTTTCTTGTTTTATCACTAGTTTAGTCTATAAAATAAAACTACAAATGGAATTGAGGTTGCCTCATATGCTTCATCTTTTTAATGTCTTTCGTGAAAATGATGGAAAGCAAAATTGTGCTCAATTGCTAGAGGAAGAATGCAATAAAATGTTTGGCATAAAATATGTGAATGATGAGCATGATTGCAATGTTGTTAGTATGAATTCTTTGAATATCCATAGTACTAATGATGATTGCACTACTCATGATAAAACTGTTTCTTATAAGCATGTTAATTTTTGTGGAGGGCAAAGAGTTTGAAATTACACACCAAAAAGGGAAGATAGATTTTGCAAGAGGCATAAGTATTTAGAAACTAAATGGTTGCAAGAGAGGCTAGATTTGTGCTGAAAGATTTATTTTTTCTCTCCGTCCCTGTGAACTTTGCAATGAACATGGTCATTTAAATCTCCAATGCAATTTGTTTCATGATCGAATCGTGTCCAAAAATAAACTGTGAAGCAGAGCCAGTTAGCAATTAATTGTGAAGCAGCGGCTGCAGTTCTGTTTATCAAAAATCTGATCTTCCAGTTTGGTTATCCTCATAGTATCATCACTGATAATGGGACAAATTTGTCCAAAGGTGCTATGAAGGAATTCTGTCAAAGAGAACATATCCGTCTTGATGTGTCTTCGGTGGTTCATCCATAGTACAATGGTCAGGCAAAACATGCTAACCAAGAGATACTACGAGGGATCAAACCCCGACTTTTGGTCCCTTTGGAACGCACGTCGGGTTGTTTGGTTGAAGAGCTTCCTTCCTTACTTTGGAGTATCATGACCACCCCCAATAGCTCAACAGGCTACATGCCCTTCTTCATGGTTTATGGTGCTGAGGCAGTTCTCCCAAGTGATATTCGTCCTCACTCGCCCAAGGTGGCGGCTTACGTTGAAGCGGATAATGAGACGGCCCGTCAGAATTCCCTCGATGCCTTTGATGAAGAACGTGATCTCGCAGCAGACCGATCGGCTATTTACCAACAAGACCTGTGTCTATCATAGACGCAGAATTCAAAGCCGGACGTTCCAAGAGGGCGACTTAGTGCTCCATTTGATTCAAGATCAGACAGGCATGCATATGTTATCACCGCCTTGGGAAGGACCTTCTGTGGTCAGCAAAAACCTCAACAATGGGTCATATTATCTCATTAACGTACGAGAACACAATAAATCACGTACTTCTGAGGAGGAGACTGATAAGCCTTGGAACATTGCTCATCTTTTGCCTTACTACACTTGAACCACTGGCTCTCGTCATTATACATAAATTTGTCAATGTATATATCTTTTTATGATCAACATAATAAAGCCGACATCCCCAAAATTCGGGGCCTCTATCGTTTCACCTCATATTTTTTGTGCATGAGCCTTTATTAATTGATCATAAAGTCACTTGGGGGCTTCCAACTCATTGATTTTAGAATTATTACCCTCTTGACCGGCAAATAAACTCCATATTATGGGTTAAACGGGCCTGTATGACTGATGCTACTCCAACAGATGACCCGTCGTACTTGACAGCCAATCTTTTATGACCCTGAACTAGTCAAGGTTAAAACGGCGGCTTATGTCATGAGAGAGCCAGCTTATAGAAAGCAAGGATAAACTCACGTGTCTGCTTGTTGCTACTGCAATATGTGACCCGCCGTACTCTTAACAGGCAATCTCTGTGACCCTGAACTAGTTAAGGTTAAAACAACGGATTATGTCATGCGAGAGCCGCTCACGGGAAGAAAGGCTATTAAGACATGCTTCATGAAAGCAAGATTTGAGCCTTAAAAGGCAAATCTTTTTTGGTCGTGTCTTAAAAGCTGACTTATCAATATTGAGATATACATGTTTATATTCTCCATTTCTTTCTTCACAAATATATTGTTTATGTTTTCTCATATGTATATGCAGACTACAAGTCCCTGGATCAAAGAGGGTCTAGGTTAGGATTGCTCACAATTGAGCTTATTATGGCCATGATCCGCAAGGTAATCCACTCCAGCTTTTTCATGACCAGGGGTCATTGGGTTATTAACCCGCCCTGGCTTTTGAATTATAAGTCGCCAGTACTCGAATTGATTGACCCCTTATAATTTATATATCAAAATATCAAGTTTGCGCCCGAATTCAAAGATGGTGCATAGAACAGATGCATATATGCACTACTAGGGAAAACCCTAGTAGTAGCGCGGGTTTAGTGCCCACTAGTAGCGCGGGTGACCGCGCTACTAATAAGGCGCTACAGCTATTACTTAGCAGTAGCGCGTGCGACGTGCGCTACTGCTAATACACATAGCCGCAGTGTGTGTTCTTTCTCGCGCTGCTGCTAATCTAGCTAGTAGCAGCGTGTTTTCTATCCATCGCTACTAGTATTCTTTTTTCATTTTTTTATTTTCAGTGTATTTATACGCCGTTATACAAAATTTGGTACAATACCAATTATGAGGTTTATTTGATTATGTCCATAACAGTGTGTCAAATAAATGTGGATTAGGTTCAAGTGGAGGCAATATGTGGTGCATGTCAAAAGTATACTACTAATCCAAACTTGATCTAGTTTGGACTAATAGTACTTTCGATGTGCACCACATGTTGCCTCCACTTGAAACTAATCCGCCAGCACAAGCTATTTAATCATCATCATAGTCATTACCACCAACAGTAGTTATTTAATCATCATAGTCATAGTGTAGCACATCATCATCTTCAAACTCATTCTAGCTAGATAATCACCACCAACACTAGCTGCAGTAGCTATCTAATCACCACCAACACTAGCTAATAATAATCATCATAGTCATTACCACCAACACTAGCTATGTAATCATCATAGTCATAGTGTAGCACATCATCATCTTCAAACTCATTTCTAGCTAGCTAATTAATCACTCCTGCTGGTCTCTCTGAGGTAAAATAACATAAAACATGTGTGGCACTCCTGCTTCATCAAGTTGGAGCATGCAGATGAACCTGTCTCCTAATCGTGGACTACGCTTCTGATTGCTGCCCCCTAGTACTTCTCTCCGATCGTTCACAATTTTGCTCCAGTCTTTCACTATTAAGCATTCCACGCTATTAGAAATCCTGTATGCACTAAAGTGCATTGTAGGATATCTTGGCCGTAAGCTAACAATTCTCATGCGACCTTTACTCTTGATCCAGTGAGGCACAACGTTCATCGGAGTCCCTGTTGAAGAAAATCGTATAGTAACATACTTAGCAATGAAGTTTAGCTTAAAAATAATGTATGCAAAAGGGGCACTGAGGAAAAATAGTAAAAATCTTACCATCTTTCCTAAATAGATGTGACAGTAGTTAAGTACTAACACTATTGGTTGCACGTTTTGAGTACTAAGATTTTCAAGTCCAGAAAAATAATTTGTCTTAACAGTATGAAGATCCTCAAGCCATGAAACATAATGACTTATCTCCTCGCAGTTTAGTTCAGCCCCGGGACAGTAGTACGTCTTGTCTTCCAAGTGCTGGACATGTTTGCTTGAATGGAAATAAGCTGTCAATAGAAATTAGTTGTCAACTACTTTTGAATAAACGATATCAAAGACATAAATATGGTTGAGAAACTCACATAATGATATAATCGAGTATGCGTCGCACATCGACTCCAGATGTCGATATTACCTTCAATATCATCTTCCGGACGAATATCAAAGGTGATAACCATATCAGGCTCAAATGCATAAGTCTTGCATAGTGCTTGCCAAGTTTTGCATCCAAAATAGGTGTAGGTGTATGCGTTGTATAATTTGCATGGAAAATACAACCATGCTCGGTCTTCAAGTAAACTCTCTTTACCACCATAGTAGTTTTCATAGGACTGAAACCTATCTTATCCAAGACAAAAACTCTTGCATCGCAGGGGATACGCTAGTAGAATAGTAAAAAAAATTAAATTATAAGTTGAAGAAAATGAAGCAGATGTCATGCTTAATTACGAAAAAAGACTTGTCGTTGGGACTTATTGTATCCACTTGGAAGTTCTCATCCAGCTTGATGTTGAAGCACCTATCATCGTCTAGGAAGATTCTGTCGCACAGGTCGCACTCGTCTTCGAAGTATTTGCAAATACTAAAATCTTTTTCGTCATCAGACATTTCTATGTTCATAATTGAAACATTAATTGAAAATCGATCGAAGACGACCACCAGGGTACTCAACAACAAATCCAGGGCACTCGGTATTTCCTACATATTCTGGCACAAGTCATGCCAAAAATCACGGGAAAATCCGGCATGACCTTCGCTAAAATAGGACATATCGAGCGCCTGAAATTTGCCGAAACAAAAATGAATCGGGCAAAACATAGGCCACTCGGAGGTGTAACTTGCAAACATGACCGGCCACTTGGGCAAGCACATATCCTATTTGAGCAACACAAGGTATACATTTCAAAATATCTTATAGGACTCATATTGACATGAGCATTCAATAAGCAAAACCAAATCGTAAAATAAATAAGTATTCAAATTAGCATGCATCCAATAAGCAAAAGTAAATCATCTCTTGCGTCCGTACATCGTCGAATATTATCACTAATACATCCTGAATAGTATCATACATATAACATCACCAATACAACTAAAACCCTAGCGAACGACGGGTATCGGCGCGGGCGGTGGACACCCAAAGAGAAGGAACCATCACAGGATCATAGCTCCAGTGAGATCCCTGGAGAACCTGCCAGGTATTGGAGAACCTGTGCTCCAGCGCAAACAAGTAGCGACGGATGTGCGCGTCCTCCTCGCTGACACGGTGACGTACCACCTCTCTGGGGTCCTCAAGCCTCACGACCGTCACTGGCCCACGCGACCGCCACCAAAGAAGGTTCGGGTCAACAACGGGCTAACTCCTCACCAAGCTGCGCCTCCGGTAGGTAGCGCCTCCCAGTACCAGCTCGGCGGAGCCTAGTCCTGGATACATCCCATCTGGTCAAGCAGGTGTCCTCCACCAAGTTGACGACAAGGATGCGGGATAGGCATCGTCGACGTCGATGCGGGAAAAAATGCTTTAACTAAAAAAATAACAACAAATGTGACATCTTCAACTAGTTCTACTAATTCAACTAGTTCTTACTAAAAATAAATTTACTATAAATAAAAATAAACTAGTACCTAATTAGTACCTAGTTCTTACTAACTAATTAGTACCTAGGAACTACTACCCTAATTACCATCTAATTTCATGAACCTAGGGGTGGAAAGTGGTAGCGGATATTCCAATTATCCAACTTAAAAGTGAAATAAGTGGTCAAATTTTACTCGTTTTATGATTAATCTTAGAAATTATTATGCATTACAATAGTGTTTATTCATCATCTAAGAAAACATCATCTAAGAAAACATCTGAGCCGCATCCGTATCCGATAACATCCACATCCGATTCGTTTCCACCCTTACATGAACCCTAACTAATTTGATGCAACTAAAATTTGAAGAACCCTAGGCAGAGGTAGGGGAGGGGGAGGAGTAGGCGTGCTCACCTCGGGTGCCTGCGGCGAGGAGGGGCAAAGGCGCCGAGGTCGGGTCGGGCTCGGGCGAGCGGCGGAGGGCGGCGGAGGGGTCGGGGGCAGCGTCGGGGGGTGGCGTCGAGGTCGGACGAGGGGGCGGCGTTGAATCCGGGGTCGGGGGCAGCGTCGAGGGTGTGCGGAGAGTGCGCGATGGCCGACGGGCGACGGCGGCGGCGACAATGGAGGAGTTGGATTTGGGGAAAGTGTCCGTGGGGAAGAACGAACCCCGTGGTTAAGTCAGAAGTAGTAGTAGTGCGTTACCGAAAGTGCGCTACTGCTAATTTAGCTACAACGCATTCCGCTATACGTGCTACTGCTACTCCTTTCTCTCTTTTTTTCCCCTTTTTCATTTTTTACATTTTTTTCTTTCACCTTCTTCTATTTCTTTCATTTTCATTTACTTTTCTATTTGCTTTCAATTTAATTTTATATCCTTTAACAGTAGCGCCTTTTAGCGTAAACGCGCTGCTACAAAGCAAGCAGCGATAGCACGGTTCGATGTAGATCGCTACTACTATGTGTAGCCTGTCGGCTAAGCCGTGGGAATTTTAGTAGTAGCACTTTTAGCATCAGGCGCCCTACTGCGATTACTTTATCTGTAGCGCCGTTTACACAAGCGCATTACTGCTACTTAGCACCAGCGTGCGTTTTTGACCCGCGCTACTGCTAAAGTTCTGTGTATAAGGTTTTCCCAGGTAGTGATGATTTGATCAGCATGCAAAGAAGCATGATCATACAACTGTTGGATTATCAGTTCAAGAACATGCACGAAGGCATGTCAAGGAAAGCTAAGGCTATCTAAAGTTGAGCCCAAAAGTGACTCAAACTAGTTTTTTAGGAGTTATATCACTCCTTTGACCCAACCTCTGTGCCATCCGGGTTATGCCCTGCCGAGTTAACATTATCCTGGCATCTTGCAGTGGAAGCTTCCAGCTTATCCTGTGCTGGCTCTTCTTCGCTTGCAATCTGAAGATTGTCCGACATCTAGTTGATACCAGTTAAGGCTTCGAAGATTGCTTCATCATTCATGATAGGAGAAGGGTCAATATCAGGGGCAACGATATGCTTACGCCTTTGAGGAGTCAAATCAACAACGTCAAAAGAAGGCGCCTTGATTCGAGTGCTGCTGCTGTCATAAGCCGGCTAGTACTTCTTCAGATCCAACTCTCGTGCAAGTTGACACGCCAAAGGCCGCATTTCCTTGACCGAAGTCTGCTTCACTCAAGGTAGGCCCATCATCATTATATTCGGGACACCCACCAGCCATCTCTGTTGGGTCCAGCTCTAATTGATAAGCTTTTGCCCGGCTTAGTGCGGTGATTGCCCCTGCACTGGCGGCTGACAGCTTCAGTTCTTCAACTTTCTTTGACATTGTGGACAATTGATCCATCACATCTTCTATGAGTGGTGGCGGATTCTTGACATTGGATACAGCTACAAGCGCCCGAAGGCTGCCAGTGTATAACTTCTCTGTTAAATAGTAGATGGCTTTCAGCTTTGTGACGACACTTTGCCCGAGGCTGGCACTGCTGGCACCTATTATGCATTCAGAAAAAGAGTCGCCAGGCGGGTTAGTATCATATTTCTTAAGTCATTGGGCGAGTTATTTCAATTAATTACAAATCTTACTTATCAAAGATGGTGGTAGTCACTAGAGAGACATGATGTTTTAAGCCAGCCAACTCTGCAGCCACCGGCTTAAGTTGGTTCTCAGCATCTTCTGCGCGCTTCAGTAAGGAGGCCTTTTCAGTTTCCAAAGTAGATATTTCAGCGTCAAAATTGGCCTTCACTTTTTTCTGAGTCCTCCAAAGAAGACTTCAAGCTTGATTCAGCTTTGGCGCATTCCTCTTGTTCAGACTCTAAGTTCTTTTTTAAGCCGGCCAGATCTGACTCGCCCGGACTTAATGCTTCTTGCAAAAATTAAACAGAGGGTTATCATCCAAAAATAGCAGTGTGATTTTTTTGGCTTGGTTAAGTCGGCTTTTGATACAGATGTTAGGGCAAGACTATTTAAGTCCCAAGCACATTGCAAGCAATATCGTTGGCAGTTTGGGTCCAATGTATGTCGCTATTTTCCATTTATACTGAAGAAGACCCGGTTCATCTCAGGATGATAAGCCGGACCTTGGGGGCTACATGATGTTATCCTTTATAACAAGTTTAAAGAACCGGCTTATCATTGACATGATAACCTGGCCCTTGGGGGCTACAAGTGATTCTTCAAAGTAATTATCCTTGAAAGAACCGGCTTATCATTGACATGATAACCCGGGATTCTTCAAAGTAATTATCCTTGAAAGAATCGGCTTATCATTTCCATGATAACCCGACCCTTGGGGGCTACAATTTGGAATCTGCAGATCATTCTTCAAGTCTTTACCATATTCAAAGATTTTCCTATGATCAAGACTTGGGGGCTACATACAAGGACATTATAGGAGAAAAAAATGCATACCATACTTTTTCTTCATTATACGCACCAAGCTGGCCTCCATGCCTCGGCTTGTAGTTAAGCGGCTCAAACAACCCGCATACACCTCTTCTGCGCTAAGTGCCTCATAGTTCGGCAGTTAAGTTTTGTTTTTCCTTTTTCCAGCAAGGGCGACTCTTCTTTGGCTGAGTGCTTAGCTAGCACGGTGGAGGTCTTGGGTGTTTTCTGACTCGCCCTAATAATATCAATATCATCGGTATTCTCTTTACGAGGGGCTTCTTCAATTGACTTGACAGGAGTTGAAGAAGGAATTCGACTTGGCAGGTCACGATTATTAGCCAAGTTAGCTTCAACATCCATGGCTTCAGAGGCCGTTGCGCCAGTCTGTGGAGGCGGGTCATCTTGCTCTTCGGGATTTTCGGTGTTAGCCTCAGGGGTGACCAGCACCTGTTCCTCCAACTCAGAGGCTTTGGAGGGCTTGGAAGAGTTGCCAACTTTTCTTTTCTTATCCTTGGCTTTGACCCTATGACCACATTGAAGTATTAAGATGTATATGGCAATAAGTTTTAAGTTATGAATAAATGCAAGTAGTCACCCTCAGTTTACAATGAAGACATGCAGCTGGGTTTGAGATGAGCCACCTGAATATGGTGGTGACTCCTGGTAATTGGAGTATGAAGGGTTAAGAGGATGTCTCATAAGACCAGCCTTGGTGAAAGAAAGAGTCGGACTGTGTGGCACCTCAACAAGCCGCTTATGAGCAGAAGGTTCATGAGTTAACTCGGCCATTAATCTCCTGAGCCACCACTTCGAGTCCGGCATCTTAGCTCATGCTGAGTTTTCTTCAAAATAAAGTGTGGATCTAAGTGAGCATCTGGATGAGAAAACTTTACTTTCCGGACGGCCTATCGTATTCTCTCTAGAGGTGCGGAGTCTGAGCCGGAAGAGATAGGAATTACCTCAATGTCGTCAGCTCGACATGTGATAGCCTCATCCTAAGAACAAGAGGTGTCAGCTATTTCAACAAAGAGTCGACCAAGAGAATTGAGTTTTACCTTTGAATGATCATCGACATCAGCTGACTCGCCTACAGCAGCCATTTCAACTACAACAACTGGCTTGTTCTTCTTTGATTTCGGGCCAGTCTTGGCTTTGGCCACAGCAGTTGATACGTCTCCAATGTATCTATAATTTTTTATTGTTCCATGCTATTATATTACCTGTTTTGGATGTTTAATGGGCTTTAATATGCTCTTTTATATTATTTTTGGGACTAACCTATTAACCGGAGGCCCAGTGCCAGTTTCTGTTTTTTTCCTATTTTAGAGTTTTCTAGAAAAGGAATACCAAACGGAATGAAACCTTCGCGAGGATATTTCTTAGACCAAAAGCAATCCGGAAGACTTGGAGTTGAAGTCTGGGACTCCACAAGGAGGCCACGAGGCAGGAGGGCGTGCCCAGGGGGGTAGGCGCGCCCCCACCCTCGTGGGCCCCTCATTGCTCCACCCACATACTTCTTTTGCCTATATATACTCCTATACCCTAGAAACATCAGGGGGAGCCATGAAACCACTTTTCGACCGCCACAACCTTCTGTACCCGTGAGATGCCATCTTGGGGCCTTTTCCGGAGGGGGAATCAATCACGGAGGGCTTCTACATCAACACCATTGCCTCTCTGATGAAGCGTGACTAGTTTACCATAGACCTTCGGGTCCATAGATATTAGCTAGATGGCTTCTTCTCTCTCTTTGATTCTCAATACAAAGTTCTCCTCGATGTTCTTGGAGATCCATTCGATGTAATATTCTTTTGCGGTGTGTTTGCCGAGATCCAATGAATTATGGATTTATGAACACGATTATCTATGAATATTATTTGGTTCTTCTCTGAATTCTTATATGCCTGATTTGATATCTTTGCAAGTCTCTTCAAATTATCAGTTTAGTTTGGCCTACTAGATTGATCTTTCTTGCAATGGGAGAAGTGCTTAGCTTTGGGTTCAATCTTGCGGTGTCCTTTCCCAGTGACAGTAGGGGCAGCAAGGCACGTATTGTATTGTTGCCATCGAGGATAAAAGATGGGGTTTATATCATATTGCTTGAGTTTATCCCTCTACATCATGTCATCTTGCTTAATGCGTTACTCTGTTCTTATGAACTTAATACTCTGGATGCATGCTGGATAGTGGTCGATGTGTGGAGTAACAGTAGTAGATGCAGAATCGTTTCGGTCTACTTGACACAGACGTGATGTCTATATTCATGATCATTGCCTTAGATGTCTTCATAATTATGCGCTTTTCTATCAATTGCTTGGCGGTAATTTGTTCACCCACCGTAATACATGCTATCTTGAGAGAAGCCACTAGTGAAACCTATGGCCCCCGGGTCTCTTTCTTATTATATTACATCTCTTTTATTTACATCGCATCTCGTTAACTATTTTGCAATCTTTACTTTCCGATTTGTACAACAAAAATACCAAAAATATTTACTTTACTATCTTTATTAGATCTCACTTTTGCGAGTGACCGTTAAGGGATTGACAACCCCTTTATCGCGTTGGTTGCAAGGTTCTTGATTGTTTGTGCAGGTACTAGGTGACTTGTGTGTCGTCTCCTACTAGATTGATACCTTGGTTCTCAAAACTGAGGGAAATACTTACGCTACTTTGCTGCATCACCCTTTCCTCTTCAAGGGAAAAACCAACGCAAGCTCAAGAGGTAGCAGCAGTCTTTATAAAGGATATTTAGGCTGGACATAAACTAGTACTTACAGCTAGGGCCGGGTTGAGTTTGAAGAACGGTAACAGTCCTATCTTATTGCAGTTTTCTTGAGACTCTCCAAGCAAAGAATTCACAGTTTGAAAGATCTCCTCAGCATTAAAGTTATCTGAGCTATACCACTGAGGGTCATCTGACTCGCCTGAATATTCACACATTAAGCCGGGACCGACAACTTGAGGGAAGAATTCTCCACGAGATCCAACAACGGGCTAAGTCAACTCCACTTAAGACATTGGCTAATAAAGCTTTTACTTTTGGATAGTATTGGAGTGCTTCAGTATGTTCATCTGGCAGAAGCTTCCTTGGCGGGTCAAAATTGATAGGAAGGCGGTCAGCCCTTTAACCCGTCTGAGGGTTCTCATTAGGTTTGGCAGTGTTCTTATAATAAAACCAAGTTTTTGTCCATCCTTTGGGGTGGTTTGATAAGGTGGCTGCAGGAAAGCCGCCATATCTCCGTCTTTGGATTAAGAGTCCGCACAATTCTTGACTCATACCATTTGTACATTCAGTGTAGTGGTTTATGTAGAAGAATTTTTTGAAGAGAGCAACAGTGGGACCCACTTGCAAATAAACTGCATAGAAGATTTGAAAGTGGCAAATGTTTGACACCGAGTTTGGCCTATGTCTTGAGGATGAAGATTGAAATAGTGCAAGACATCCCGAAAAAACTTCGACCCGGACGGTGTAAAGCCTCTGAGAATATGATCAGTAGAAATTATCACTTCTCCTTCACCAGGATTGGGGACATTTTCTCCTGGACTAACTCGCTAGCCAATCTCTTCGCGAGTCGCCAAGAGAACTTGGCCCACATAATCTTTAAGGATTTCTTCAGTAACTAGGGAAGGGCCATTGTTTGAGAGAGTGGTTTTCGTCATATTGAGTTGCTTAAGGATGACACAAATTACAGAATCAGAGTATGGTGGGTTGATGTCACTTGAACTACGTCAATATTTCCCCAAATTGGAAGGGATGATGTAGCACAACTACGGTAGGTATTTCTCTCAGTTAAGAAACGAAGGTATCAATCCAGTAGGGGAACCAAGCAACAGTATGTAAATGGTACCTGCACACAAAGAACGCAACCTGAGGCTTAGGAGGGGTTGTCAATCCCTCTTCGGGTAACGGCGCCAGAAATTGTCAAGTTGACGGGATAAAAATTATGATAGATTAGATAAGTAGATCTCAATAAAACACGAAATAAAATAAGTAATAAAAAAGTGCAACAAAGTATTTTTGGGTTTTTGGAATAATAGATATGAAAATAAAAGCGAATAAAAATAGATCTCAAAGCAAATATGATAGAGAATAGACCCCCGGGCGGCATAGATTTCACTAGTGGCTTCTCTCGAGAAAATAGCACATGGTGGGTAAACAAATTATTATTGGGCAATTGATAGAACATCGAATAATTATGATGATATCCAGGCAATGATCATTATATAGGCATCACATCCAAGACTAGTAGACCGACTCCTTCCTGCATCTACTACTATTAATCCACACATCGGCCGCTATCCAGCATGCATCTAGTGTATTAAGTTCATGGAGAAACAGAGTAATGCAATAAGAACGATGACACGATGTAGACGAGATTTATTCATGTAGGAATAGCCCCCATCTTGTTATCCTTAATAGCAACAAATACATGCGTGTCTTGCTGCCCCTTCTCGTTGGGAAACGTAGCATGCAATTTCAAAAAATTCCTACGCTCACGCAAGATTTATCTAGGAGATGCATAGAAACGAGAGGGGGAGAGTGTGTCCACATACCCTCGTAGACCAAAAGCGGAAATGTTAACTTATCTCGGTTGATGTAGTCGAACGCCTTCTCGAATCAACCGATCAAGTACCGAACGTACGTAACCTTCGAGTTCTGCACACGTTCAGCTCGATGACGTCCCTCGAACTCTTGATCCAGCAGAGTGTCGATGGAATCGATGAGTTCCGTCAGCACGATGGTGTGATGACGGTGTTGGTGAAGTGATCCGTGCAGGGCTTCGCCTAAGCACTACGACAATATGACCGAAGGAGTAAACGCTGGAGGGGGGCACCGCACACGGCTAAACAAATTGATGTGCCTTTGGGGTGCCCCCCACCCCCGTATATAAAGGAAGGGAGGAGGAGGCCGACAGCCAGGAGGGGGGCACCTGGGGGGAGTCCTACCAGGACTCCACTCCTAGTAGGATTCGCCCCCCTTTCCTTTCTTCCACCAGAGGGAAAAGGAAGGAGAGGGAGAGGGAGAGGGAAAGGGAAAGGGGGGCTCCGCCCCCTGCCCTAGTCCAATTCGGACTGCCATGGGGGGGCCCTCCTCTCTCTCCACTAAGGGCCATGTAGGCCCAATACTTCCTGGGGGGTTCCGGTAACCCCTCGGTACTCTGGTAAAATACCTGAACCACTCGAAACCATTCCGATGTCCGAATACTACCTTCCAATATCTGAATCTTTACCTCTCGACCATTTCGAGACTCCTCGTCATGTCCGTGATCTCATCCGGGACTCTGAACAAACTTCGGTCACCAAAACACATAACTCATAATACAAATCGTCATTGAACGTTAAGCGTGCTGACCCTACGAGTTCGAGAACTATGTAGACATGACTGAGACACCTCTCCGGTCAATAACCAATAGCGGAACCTGGATGCTCATATTGGCTCCCACATATTCTACGAAGATCTTTATCGGTCGAACCGCAATGTCAACATACGTTATTCCCTTTGTCATCGGTATGTTACCTGCCAGAGATTCGATCGTCGGTATCTAATCTCGTTACCGAAAAGTCTCTTTACTTGTTCCGTAATGCATCATCCCGCAACTAACTCATTAGTCACATTGCTTGCAAGGCTTCATATGATGTGCATTACCGAGAGGGCCCAGAGATACCTCTCCGATACTCGGAGTGACAAATCCTAATCTCGATCTATGCCAACCCAACAAACACCTTCGGAGATACATGTAGAGCATCTTTATAATCACCCAGTTACGTTGTGACATTTGATAGCACACAAGGTATGCCTCCGGTGTCCGGGAGTTGCATAATCTCATAGTCGGAGGAATATATATTTGACACAAAGAAAGTAGTAGCAATAAAACTGAACGATCATAATGCTAAGCTAATGGATGGGTTTTGTACATCAAATCATTCTCCTAATGAGTGAACCCGTTCATAAAATGACAACACATGTCCATGGCCTGGAAACTTAACCATCTTTGATCAACGAGCTAGTCAAGTAGAGGCATACTAGGGACACGGTGTTTTGTCTATTTATTCACACATGTATCAAGTTTCCGGTTAATACAATTCTAGCATGAATAATAAATATTTATCATGATATAAGGAAATATAAAATAACAACTTTATTATTGCCTCTAGGGCATATTTCCTTCACTTCTGTCACTGGGAAAGAACCCCGCACGATCGAACCCATCACAAAGCACCTCTTCCCATGGCAAGAAAAAATGATCTAGTTGGCCTAACTAAACCAAAGATTCGAAGAAGAAATACAAGGCTATAAGTAATCATGCATAAAAGATATCAAAGAACTCAAATAACTTTCATGGATATAGATCTGATCATAAACTCAAAGTTTATTGGATCCCAACAAACACACTGCAAAAAGAGTTACATCAAATAGATCTGAAGAAACCATTGTATTGAGAATAAAAAGAGAGAGAGGAAGCCATCTAGCTACTGCCTACGGACCTGTAGGTCTATGATGAACTACACACGCATCATCAGAGAGGCACCAATGAGGATGATGAACCCCTCTGTAATGGTGTCTGGATTGGATCTCGTGGTTCTGGAACTTCCGGCGGCTGGAAATGTTTTTCGTCGACTTCCCTAGGGTTCCTAAAATATTGGGGTATTTACAGGGCAAAGAGGCGGTGCGGGAGGTCACCGAGGTGGGCACAACCCACTGGGCGCACCCAGGTGTCTTGTGCTCACCTAGGGCACCCTCTCTGGTACTTCTTTGGCCCATCTTGTGTCTTCTAGTCCAAAAAACTCTCCAAAACATTTCGCTGCGTTTGGACTTCGTTTGGTACTGATATTATGTAGTAAAAACCAAGCAAAAATAGCAACTGGCACTAGGCACTATGTCAATAGGTTAGTCCAAAAAATGATATAAAGTTGCTATAAATGATTGCAAAACATCCAAGAATGATAATATAACATCATGGAACAATAAAAAATTATAGATACGTTGGAGACGTATTATGGGTTACTTAAAGGAAGTAATGACTTGCCATCACTATCATATGAGTAAAGCAGTACAAAGATAAGTCGCCCTAACAGAGGTAAGTTATGTAAAAGAGGCAGTCTCTAGAACGCTGGTGGGTTATGTATATATTGGTAAGCCGTCCAAGATGTAAGGGATGGTCATCTATGGTTCATGATTGCTAAATTCTACTAAGTATGGAGCAAACAAGTTTCAATATCGAACTGCTATATTTATGGATCTATGAGTAGTTCAAAAAAGAAAAATAATTGCTAAACCTAAACAGTGGTGACGGTGGTGCTAATGGACTAACCATGGATTCAAGGAAGAATACAATTTGTTCAAGATGCAAGATGGATGTCAAATCTATAACCGCAGTATTACCATGGCATTTTTCAGATCAAAAACAAGTTTTCTACTCATGCTATGATGAACTAAGAAAGGGATGAACACTGACGAACACCATGAACTCGATTAATCTAATGTTGATCTGAAGAGGAAGAAAAGGGATACCTGGAAGTGGTAGTGAGAATCGGCGGAGCTCCTCTTAGTTCCAATGAAGGTGGGGTGGCATGGTGGACTCGGACGAGATGGTTGGCGCAGGTTGATGGCACAACACGGCTCCGGTTGCGAAGGGTCTCGCGAGGAAGAAGAAGTGGAGGAGACGAGGTAAAAGGTAAAAAGAAGGACCCTGTGCCTATTTATAATGAAAAAAGAAACAGTGAATGGCCGGTGCGAAGATTGAGGAGGCGTAGTAAATTTTACAACAAGGGGACGCCTCGATTTTCAGAATGATGGATTTATACAAAGATTCGTTATGACGTCATGAAGGTTTTCCCAAAATCATGGAGGGCTATAAAGACTTTTCAAGACTAAGATTAACAAAGGATAAAGAGAAGACTCGCCTGACGGATGGATTGAAGATTGTCATGAACAGGTTCAAATCAATTTGGGGCCTATTGTTGGGGATATAACCCCGTGATATAACCCGCCCTGAAAGGTCCTAGTTAGGCCGCTAGCGACTCACAAGCCAGGATTCGGACGGGCCCGAGACTATCAAGACACAAGTCCAGAAGGGAGAGTCACAAGATGGGCCAACTTAAAACCTGAGTCCAGAAGACGGCCCAGAGGCGTAAGCCCCGACATGATGACTTGTCTTATAAGGAAAGGTGATTTAGAGTATGACTCGGTCATGGGTCATAACCCGAACCGGACTCTTATAAGTCGGCAGCCTCGACCTGTACATAAAGGCGAGTCCCCGGCATAATAGAGGTAGGTTACAATCAATCGATATCTAGGTCAAGCGAATCCACTCCCTTGTAATCAATACTCAAGCAATAAGCAACAAGAGAAGGAGTAGGTTTTTACCTCTGCCATGAGGGGCCGAACCTGGGTAAACTCGTGTCTCTCGTCCCGCTCAATCCTGACAAGCTAATCACCCTAGAGATGGCCTCACACCTAAGTCCTTTCACTAGGGCATCTGACGTGACAAAACCACGATAGACCCCCTATTGAGAAAAGTGATTGCAAATACACAAGATATTTTGGTCTTTATGTCGCTCCGGAGGCTATAATGGATGAAGAATAGTAGGTATTGTTCTTGTTACATGCAAAAGATATACATTCACTGATTCTAGGCAATAACTTATAGTCGTCCACTTCTGATTGGCATGGTGGGCACATGTGTTTTGGGTGCTTGTTTTGGCATCTCTTTCCAACAAGTAGTCGTGCTAATTAAGTTTAGAAATGTGTTGGATGGCTCCCATCTTTCGAGCTTCATGGTGTTAGATAAAAAAATTGGCATTTAGACCAAAAAAAATTGTTGTCTGCCTCAAAACTTATTTGAATTCTAAGTAGCATTGAAGCAAGATGAAGATAATGTGAAATTATCTTTTTTAAAATTGTGCAGCAAAGATGTTCGATTGGATGGTAAAACTCTTCTTAGCACTGATGCAAAATTGTGTATCACTAACGAATGGAACATCTTGGTCTAGATCATTTTTCTGGATCTCCATATCTCGGGTGCTTAATATGTTATCTCACAAGTGATCTATAATCACACTCCTAATAATGCATTTCTCCTCAAGATTTTGATGCAAAAAATTGCTACATGTGAAACTTTACTTATAAAATAGAGGTCTAACATGTGCTATCATGCTGATGGTGCTTGGTAGTGTGGAATGTTCCAAGGCATGTGAAAATATACAATCACTTGTGATGAGAGCTGCTCCTCAAGAAAGTAACACACATGAACTTCTCAAGAGGCTTGCGATGGCGTCGTGCCCCAGAGCCCCCGCCGAAGCTTCAGACCCATGACAGCAACAACGAGATGAGTAACATCAAAGCTTCCTATTGTCTTATCTTCTTTGATATAGAAGCAAAGAGGACATGCATAAATCTAGATATAGTTGTTTCATTTGTCTCTTTGGTACAATTTTGTAGGGATGGTGATTCATTGCTGCTAGGAGCTTGAGAGCTTGGAGACTTGGCTTGCGGCTTTACGTTGGGTACATAAGGCAATCAAGTTCCATTATGTGGCTGCCTCCATATTTTTCTAGCCTATTGAAATGCATATGGCATACATAGAGGGGTTGTGCATACCTGAAATTTTACATTTTAAGTTGTCGGTTGAATGATAATAGTACAATGATCACCAATTGCATATCTTGTCTTCTTTTCCATCTCAATTTATGCTATTGAGTCTCTATTGTTGGTTTAAACTTTTTGTGTGCCTTTATAATACTTGCCAATGATTTTTCAGAGTTATATAATATCTAGTTAAGTACTCCAAGTTCAGGTTTGTATTTGATAAAATTGATTCAATAGTTTACGTTGACCTCCTTTTCCTCTCATATAACTGGATAGCTTAGATAGAAACACACTTATTTGGTTATTAAGGGATGTTACCATTTTCTATCTCATCTCGCCATATGTGGCTATTGTTGCAGGACGACGAGCGACTACTAGGTGGAGAGGGTGAACAATGGATACACAAACTATGTGTCGAGTTTTTGGTCCCATGAAAGGTATGATTCTAGCGCAACATCCCCTGTCATCTCGTTGTTGGCCTCTTGGGATCATGATTTGTGTTTCTGGTGCTGATATCTAGTTCAATGCAGGAAAAGAAACCACATGAATATTCTGAATTTCACCTAATGATCATATAGCATTCTATGGCATTAGTAGTATGTGTCAATATTGTAGGTTCCTTTTTCTATACACTAGATGAATAGATTTCTTCTTTACTTGACACCCTCATATACTTAGTTAGTATTTCTTCTTTACTTGACACCCTCATATATTTAGTTAGTATTTCCTTTCAAAAGATCTGAGTTTTGTGTTTTTTGTGAAAAAACTTCCAATTTCGCCTAATAAATATTTTCTTCTATAAGCTTGCTTTGTCAGTTTAGGTACTCCTATATTTTTTTTACCATTTTGATTCATAATTTCGCCTTCTCTATGTATTTATGATAAAGGTTGCAAGAAAGTTCTGTCATCTTATTAGTAATTGCCTTCTACTATAGTGCAGTAAGGTGGCAATGAGTTTTGGCATGCATGGTCGGGTGCCGTGCCGTCGTAGTGTAGCTGATGCCGAACATACCACGATGCTGCCACCACCTAATCTCCCTCCTATGTCCTCATCCACTAATTCAATGACGAGCACGCTAAGAATATAGGTGTGGCGGTGTGTGTCGTGGAAGCGTGTAATTATGGAACAAAGTAGAAATGCACACAAGCCTTATTTTGAACCAAGAACAATATTTATTTTCTTGACTAGAATCCTCCCTCCATTGTGTGACTGAGAAGAAATTACGGATTACCTTAGTTTCATAAAATAGTAGGGGAAGAAACTAAGAGTAATTTTCTTTGTAAGTAACTGGAGGATTTATTTTCTTCCTACACTTGAAAACTATTTGCTAGAAAATGAAGTTAATTCAAATTTGAAGTTACACTGCCCTTGATGGGAGAAACTTAGTTATTCCAATTTCAGTATATTGCAGTTGTGTATCCTTACCAAAATCATTTGTTGCACCGAAGGTGACGTTCACTGTATATTTAGATGTTCTTTTGCTTTCTCTATGCTTGGCCAGGATTCCTGGAGCTCTTGCCCTGCCATAGTCAGCTTGTGCATTTGATAAATTGCTACTAAAGCTGGTTTGAATTATAGGAATACTTTTTACCTCATTAACTATGGTTCTCCATTTTCTAATGACATAAAAGTTGCTAGTGATAGTCAGCCTGTAGTTATTGTAGCAAGAGAAGTCTCTTGGAATATCCATATTCAGATTTAGCTCATTTGAATTTTCTCAAAGAAAGAAGCCGACTCTACCTCATATTCTTAGTTTATTTTGTTGTTGTTCCAAAAGTATTGTTCTTATCATCTGCTTGCAGTATGCCCCTGACCCAAGGGTACCGTGGCATGACTTACATTCCAGGCGAACACTCTAATATTCACAGAATTTGAGAAGCGCTGATTGAAGGCATCCAAGCGGCATGGGATTAAAAAGTTGGCAGCTATCTGTTCTCCATATGACATTACCATCTTATGCACATCAAATGTTTTGTGTGCATTGGTCGGAACTACAACATCGAGATAGTGTCGCCAAGCATATCTCAGGATTGTTGTCACACAAATTGAGCAAATATCATGCCAGCAAACTTATTTTAGTCCCACTTAAATTCAATATCCACATCTTTCGGTTATTTAAAAATGATCAAGTCTCACTTGTGTACTTTTTATAATGCAAGGCTACAAGTAATGCATTTGTACTGCTCAGTGACTTTTCATTACATATCGAAAGCAAGGGAGTTCCATGCATTACTATCACACGCTAGCAAAAGGGGCAAAGCAATGGGCATTTGCCTGTGCTTGGCACCCCATATGCACATGCACGTCTCAGGAGGGTTATAACTTATACTAGTGGTTGGGGCGCACCTTTGGTGCGCCGCTTGAGCGGAAGCTCTCCCAAGCCATGTAGGTGGCGACCATTTCAATTTCTTTTTTTTGTTGTGTTTGGCACATAGCTGGCTTCCAACAAAATGGACGAGCTTAACTACAATCAGTAGCATCAGTATCAACTAATAAGGCTTGTAATGTTCCACTTGTTGTTATCTCCAATGGCGTGACGTCAAACTTCATTAAAATACAGAGAAGATTTTACAGGATAAGTTATAAGAGAACATGGATATAGAGGGTCAATTTTCAAGAAAACAATGATGCAACTCTATACATAGCCTCACAGATCATGATGATTACACTACCCACATAATACACTCTCACCAGGGAGAAAACAACAGGAACATGATTCAAAACAAGAAAGGCAGCTTGCAGCTCTCCAGGATACCTCATCAATAATATAGCCTCAAACTCCAGTAAAATTCTATTATGTCAAAGATCCTGACATTGTTCTTTCCAAAAAATCATCAGTCCACTGATGTTGTTTTCAGACAGCTCCCTATTACGATGCGAAGATCCATCATTATGCGGGATTTTTTTGTGTCATTTCACAAGTCTGCACTCGGTACCAAGATGCAGTAGTACTTATAGGTTGCAAATGGAATGACGTGCCGCACAAAGCATTAACTCGAAAGTACCTGAACAACAAAATCACGCCTTCCACAATCCAGGAACATGTCTGCAGTCCAATTAACTCCCGATCTTATTTAGTTGTCAAACAGAACTCTTGATCTTATTTTATCCCTCGCCGCGCTAAAGCTTAGCTGATCTCTTGAGGTGGAACGATCAACTTCATTGAACCAAAGGCATGTGAATAGATTGGTGATGGGTATGTGCTCTACTATAATTACACAGCCCTTAGGGACATCTGTTCAAGAAAAATGTATCGCTTATGTTCTCAGGAGAAATATTTCTATATCAGAATTCAGCGAGAAGAACCATTACCGCTTGTAATAAGGAACTTAGCTGATGAATAATGGATTAAACCCTCTCTCTTCTAGAACTCTATTTGGTTATCGATTAAAGCATTATCATACTTCCCACCAGCCTTGTTGGCCTCAGCTTCCTCAAGGACATCAAAGTGTCTATAATGCCTGGAAATAGCGGTTTACATTTTTCCTCCACAAGAATCTGCGGCATGACAGTGTATACAAAATCAAAATAATAAGAAGTCAAAATCTAGATAAGAGTAGACTTAATATTAAAGTAAGAATATGGTGCAGCTTGGATCTCTTAATACAGCAAATATAGCATAAGTGGCACTGGCAACAAGCAAACTTACTTTTTGACGGCATGCTTTCATTGAGTTTTTTTTGACAGAAAGACTGTAAGGGAACCCCTTACAGTATAATTGGTGCAACAAACCCAAATTGCAAGTACCATGCCTTGAACCTGGGTGGGTGGGAAGGCATCAGCCCCTTCCCACCACTAGGCTATGCTTTCATTGAGTTGTGTGCAAAGTAGTTTATAAGTAGCAGACGGAGGTCAGTGAGAGAACGTGATGTTTACCTCTCTAACAGCTGATAAGGATCCTTCACAAGTTTAAGTTTCCCATCGATCCAGAGTGAATACCGCACATCAGGAAAGAGTCGATGAAGTAATAGTTTTGGAACCTGTTTGAGGAAAATATCACAAGGTATTCAGTTAAAAAATTATCACAAGGAAAATACACGATTAGGAAAACAATTCGCTCATGCTGATTCGCATTAAGCATGGCATACTCTTGCCTTTCAACAGAACAGAAAAATGATTGTGGAGTCGAGAAACTTTTGACATACTGACCCAATGCAGAAAAGAATGAAAACATGTTGGATCAGTTATCTAGATAAGAGCACATGTTGCTTTTAGAAGATTGCATAGAATTATCTTTACAACTAACTTTTAATTTACATCGCTTGTGTACAATCTCCATGCCAGAAGTAACTGGCACCTAAAAGATTCAGTTAGGAAAATCAAATAACTAAATGTACAGTACAGCAGCGGCGAAGACGGCCTCAAAACTCTGTCGATTCAGTAGTATTTTTATTTATTTTCTTCACAATGAACTGCACAGTGATTTTAGGCTAATTTTGACGAAAGCTGTGGGGTCAGCATAAGGAAGGTTGTGCACAACAACCACCCGCCACAGCCCGATTCTTTTTGTATTATCAACAGTACTGATCTTCTTTACTGCAGCATCAGTTTCTTCATCCAGAAACATGAAGCAAACAGCATCTTTTGAAAATGTACTAATCTTTGAGAAAAACAAATAAGAAAGCTCACACAAAATGTGCATTTAGCATCGACATGGAAACATGACACCATGTAAATATAATTGGCATAGAAAAGAAGATGCAGTTACCAAAAATAGCAAAAGCAACTGTCCCATGGCACTGCCGCATCTCATACAGATCATCTTCGTCTACACCGAATGCAGTATCGAGACCATGTATCTCCCCCCTAAAAAATCTACTGAAAAGTAGGAAGTACCAAGAGGTTACATTCAACGGATGTGGCATGGATCAAAGCATACTTGTTTTTACTTGATTTGATGACATTTCAATCAGGAATAAGCAATATTAGAAAGCCCATCTCAGCATCACCAAGATGTGTAGATTCCTCTTTTTCTCCTTGAGCATAAATATTAACCTTAGATTTTTTTACGAGTCTATCACCTGCAGTAGGTGTTGAGTGCGTAAAAACAACACAATACTAAGAGCATGGCCCCAATTATAGCACTGAACAAGATAATACTAAGAGCATGGCAGCACATCAAATATGATTAGTTGCAACATGTGAAGCTAATTGAATAAGCAACACCAAATTAGGCATAGACCTTTTAAAAATTCAGTAGGAACCACTGATTAAATTATAAGCATTGGACCAACATTATCTCATTAATGCTGAGGGGCACACAAGGAGGTTATCGTAGCCCCAAGAACACAGGAGCACGGAGATGCCCAGTCAGTTGGTACAACTGAAGTCCGATTTTCTAATAACCAACATTGGTTTCAGATTTTATATCGCTCAGACTGCATAAAAAATAGAGTACACAGGCTGGATCGGGTTTCCTCAATCAAATTATAATAACTGTTCATGGAAGCAGTCATAGTGTACATTGTACACAAATGCAATCGTTTCTTTCAGCTTGAAGCAAAGAAACACCAAGAAAAAAGGAGGAGGGAGTATCAAGCACAAATTTACCTTGTCAAAAATCAGATACTCGGCCTTCAAGTGAGTGCAAGAAATCTGAACAATTTACTCATTAATGCCAGGTTCCTGCCCACCAAACTGGTTGCATGGGAAAGTAAGGAACTCAAAACCTGTAGTCACATCAAATTGTTAGCATAATATATCATAACTGAAAATCAAGGACTGATCATATGCAGATAGATCATACCCTAGTCCTTGTACTTCTCGTACAATTGAGCCAGTTCCATCTAGTTGGAATCAGTCAAGATACTGTAGTAGTTACAGGAAACGATTATCTTTGTTAATTTAATAAAATGTTAATCCAATCAGTATTTACATCACTTGGCACATGGAGAATTAGATGAAACAATCAATGTCACGGGACTTAGATGCGCAAAAAGTCTGGGTGTCCAACTTCATACCAACTTGATCAGAGTAGTTTTTTTGCATGCATAGAAAACTTTGATGCAAATCGTAAATGCTGATCGTAATGACCCACAAGCTACTGGGATGATGGGGTTTTTTAACAGAACAATATTTTAACCTTTGAATTGTGTGATTTACACATTTGCTCTTCTTTGTTTTATGGAATATACTTTGTGTGTCGGTACTTCTGTTCAACAAAGAAAAGAAGAAGAGATGTTTGATTTCATTTTCAGTGAAGTGGCGAAATAACCCTGAAGTAGTATCTGCAAATGAGTCTTTAGATGATAGATGTTTAGGCCTTCCACTTTCGTAAGCTTCAGAACGCCCTTGGGAGTTGCTTTTGTGTAAGAGATATTGAAGCGAACTGTTTAGAGTGGAGAATAAGAAATTATAAAATACTTGAAAAATAAAGGAAAACCATCACTCAACTTTCAGGCCCTTCAAGCTTGTTCACAGCCTCTACAGAATGCTGAGGGAGCTCGAGTCTCCACCTCAATCTTGACTTGTTAGCTGATGTAGATCGAGAAGATGACCATCAGGTTATAGTACTGTCCAAACCACCACTTTGGAAATCAAAGTGCAAGTTGCCTTACCTGGTCCTGTGCGCCGAGGCACGACACCATCGACCCATTCATCCCAACCTTGCTTGCATTCGGGCATTATGCCAAATCTGTTAACTGAACTGAACTGAATGTAGTGGCATGGGGATGAATTATACTGAGATGACAGATTAACATAGACACATAGTAGGAGCTTACTTGTTGCCTCTGATCTTGAACCAGGTCTGCTTTTGGGAGTAGGAAAGGTCGCCCTTGCAGGAGGCCGAGCATGGGACTCATGTTACTACAGACTGAAATCAATCATCAACATCACAACAAATCTTCCAATAAATCTGATCTATTTGGTCTGCAGCAGGACGAGTGGAGAATAAAAGAGAAAAAGAATCCATCTCACCCGGTGAATTCTAGGACGTCCATGCAGATCTTGTAGCGCCCTTGTGCAGATCTTCGTTGTAGGCTAGCTGCCGCTCGGCGCTCGGTGGCCAGCGCCTTCGTAGCCGATCCCCTGAACGCCTCCCCTCACCCGGGAGAAAATCCGACGACGGCCCGTTCTTCAAATTCCCACGTCTGTTATTTTCTTGTTTATCGACGCTGCTCTTCTTCTCTTCCCTCCTTTGAGCAAAAGGATCAACACCAGGCTCTGTAATAAATCATACTTAGTTAAAAGGGTAACAAAATGCAAACAGGTTTGAACTAACTATACTGACAATGAAGACCCAAGAGATTCAGTCAGTGATAAATGAAAAAAATGTACTGAAGCAAAAGTGTGCAGGTTGTTAAGCATATGTGTCAGTGTCACAACACACGACTGCAATATTATGTAAATCTCGAAATGATTGCTACTCGTTAGATTCAGTTACTCAAAATGCAAAGAGCATTGGAGGCTTAAAAAGAACATTGGACTAAATCGGTGTACATAAGCAGAAGCAAGCAGGCTGTTAAGCATTTGTTCACAGCTCATGATAACTGCAATATGTACTTGGCACGGGAAAGCTTCAACAAATTACTACACTTGTTACAAAACAAGATTCACCAGCCACAGATAGAGAAGACAAGTTGCTCACCATCTGTCAGTTTGGCTTCAACGATGGGAACGTCTCTGTCATCATTAACACAACCATAGCAGTAAGTCCGCTTCCAGGAATTAGCTTGCTCGTCCCATGCACGCACTTCTTCTCGTGCTTGATAATCCCTGCAGGTATGTTCATGTTATGCTAAGTCCAAGAAAATACACTTGAAATAGAAACACCCAGAAAGCCAGCAAGAATAACAAGTTCACCTTTCGATTTCGCAAACCGCTCCCACTTTACACACATATCAATGTCATAAGCAGCACAACCAAAACAATCAACTAACAGCACCGCAAAATTTTCTTCTATAGATGCACATCACATCCACCTATATAGAGCCATACGCCCATATCCCATTAGGATTGTACATGGATTAGAAATTGAAAGCCTAGGGATAAGGAGTGTCAGGAGGGGGCCAACTGAAACCCCACAGGCATCGATGCCACTTGGGGAATCAAACCCCAAGAAAAGAACATGGACTTAAGTTCTAAAGTATTGTGATAAACATGTACTAAGCGGTAAGCATCCATTGATAGTATCTCCCATAATCAGGTGTTATGGCCCCTTCACTAATTAATAGCATGTCATCAGAACCAAATCGAGTTGGTGAACAATAGAAACTGATTTAGGAAAGTGGTAATGACAAAATCAACAGCAGTGGCAGAGCATCAATAGCAAGCAGCGGCAATCAACAACAGGAACGACCGGCGGCAGAGGGAGTTGGGAGGCTGAAGTACCTTGTTGCATTTATCGACCTTTCTTCCTAACAGAAGAAGAGCAGCGGCAGCAACGACCTGTACAGACGCGAAGTGGTGGGGGCAGCAGCGAGGGCACCTCCAGCTCTCCTTCCTCACTGACGTCCCGCGATACAAACTCCGATCCACCGCTGCGCCCTCTACTCCTCCGCCGAGTCCCACCAGCTCCAGCCTCTCCTCCTCCTTCCTCCCAGCTTGGTCTCTAACTCTAAGGTCGATGTCCACGGATCGCGCTCGGCCGCCGCGCCGCTTCGCTCTGCTATGCCCGTCGGCCGCAGCGGCACCTCCACTGCTGACCAACGCAGCTCTCTGCGGTCGTTGTTGGCACGAGCCTTCCTCGTCCGCCGATGGACAGCGCGCGCGGGGCGGAGGAGGAGAGGCATGAGGGAGGGAGACGAGGAGGTCGCGTGCGAGGAAGGGGAAAGGGGATTGCGTGCTTCGTGAGGGGAGGGTGTATATGGGGAGATATTTCATTCTCTGCTAACCAATCACAGCTCAGCCGCACGGGACACCGTTCCTATCCTACGTCGTCGGCAGCGCTTTTGTCTCCGACGTGGACACAACCAATGAGCACCCTTGATGCACACCTTATTGTTTTAAATCTGCACGGCTGCCAACAATTAGCAAAAAAGACAATGCAAGAGGCGGATGCCTATCTGACACCGTAGAGGGTACTCCTCAGGATGCGCGCCATGGACGCGCCTCAGCTTCTAATACGACTCCAAGGAAATACCCAATGGTCTATGGGGACATATGTCCCTTGAATCTCGCCATTCATTTGCGGCTTGATCAACCTCCTTGCTATATGTATCATGTCTTTTCTGCTTTGTATCCCCTAGTATAAGATGCTCTCTGACCTGTTCTGCAGGCGTGACCCCATAATCTCATTAAATGCTCCTGGTAGGTGACAAGTGAAAACTGCCTCAGGCAATTACACCGCCAACGCTGACACCTTTTCTTTAATTCATGGATGCATGTATTACAAGTCTCGATTAGTGGCTTAACTACAACATGCACGCTCACTCAGTTCTCTAAGCACCCAAGTCTTTTTACCACTCCTGTTTTTTAGACATTCTTTTGCGAGTATTTTTCTAGACATTATTACCTGACTTCAAATAATTGGGATCACAAAATATTTTTGCTGGAATAACTTTTCATGATATTCTTGGTGGAACAAAACAAATTTAACACAATATACAAGTTACCATTCACACGTTCTGTACTAGAAATATTGATATTTTTTCGCTAATGTTGATGGGAGTTTTTCCTTTGCGAAACTTTTTATACGAGTGAAATAAGGTCAAGTTTATTTTTTTAAAAGTTTCACATTTTTTTGACTTTTTTAAGTTACTAAAAAATTTCCATGTCACATGTATATACACTTTAAATGAACAACTTTTGAATATTTGAATATATACAAGTTACTATTCATACTTTTTTGTCCTTGAATTTTGTTTCACTAAAGTCAATGGTTGTTCTTCCTTCTTGAAACTATTTATACGAGTATGAAAGAAAGTCAAGATTATTTTCAAAAAGTTTCAGTTTTTTTACTTTTTTGGTAATCACTAAATAGACAACTTCCAGCCGTGCCACTAAAAATATAGATAGTTTACATTGTTGGGATCGAATGATAGGCAGGAAATATTAATAAAAATCACATCAACAACAAACCATTTTGATATAGCTTTACTACCGAAAATGATTTAATTGAGCTTAAAAAGTTTGTTTTTTCTTACCAACGTTCAGAATTCCGGAGGGACACGCCCTGACAGTAGCCACCTTAGAACAGGACGAGGTGTGTGTCAGTAGAGCAGCATTTATGCATCGACATAATGGATTATTGCGTGAAAACATTGTACCAGATGCTGTCCAAGCTTGTCCTTCTAACAGTATACACTTTGGCAGCTGTGTATAACGCGTATTGGCACAACAGGAGCCTGCCCGTATTTCCTAATTCGCTACTCCCATATTTCCTAATTCGCTACTTTAGCTGCAGATCGCAACACACTTACACACGATGTGGATTCTGTCGTGGTTCTAAGTCTGACAGTAGTGTAGGGGGGTACTAATGGAGAGGCAAGATCCTAGCTATGGAGTACTTGTATACGCAAGGGATTTACGAGTTCAGGCCCTTCTCGGAGGAAGTAACAGCCCTACGTCTCGGAGCCCGAGGCGGTCGATCGGATTATATGCGTATGAGTTCTGGGTGCGAACCCGTTACACCGAGGAGGGGTGGCTTATATAGAGTCCGCTGCACCCTCCGCCCTCGCTATGCAGGATTTAAGATACATTAAGGTTGGGGGTTACTGGTAACGCTACACATAAAGTGCTATGATGACCATAAAAGCTACTTAATGACGGACCGTTGGCGTGCAGAGTGACTTTAGGTCTCCTCACTGTCGAGTGGATGGCTTCATGGTCGAGTGGTTGGCTTCATGGTCGAGTGTCTTCGAGACCGTCGAGTGGAACACTTCTGAGTCAATTGACAGGTGGTTTCTTCTAGAGATGTCCTTGGGTAGGGTAGTTTGGACAGGTCCATGACCCTACCCTAGGTACATAGCTTCATCATTAGCCCCCGAATGGATCGAGGTTTGAGTGGGGAAGGAGTTGAGAATTCTTCCGACCCATTTTTCATGCTATGAGTATGTCTTGTTCTGGATCAATGAACTTTAGGTGACGGCACCAACTTCTTTTTCAGTCGCCTTGATCCATTCTTTGTATCCGTCGAGTGAAGTTTTCACTTGGAGAGCTCCGAGCGACACAGCGGAGGAGATCTTTCGTCTGACGATTTGTTCTGCAACCCGCGGATTTTGTGGGATTCGAATTTTCGGAAGCGCGAGGGGCGAAGCGAGGCCGCAGTAATCGGATGGGATAAGGCAGGGCCGCCTCGATCTCCGCGCCACCTCTTTCGCCACGTATCGCGCGCGCGACTGTTGCGGGATTTGACAGGATCGTCCGGGTCTACATGTCAGTCACTCGGAAGCAACCTCATATAAGGCGCCGGACGGGGTTTTTGAACAAGGCGTTCTCATTTCCTCCTCTCTTCTCCGGACTTATCCGCGCGTTACGCTTCCGCCTCGGTATTTGCTGCCCGTCTTGGCGTCCACGGCGGCGATGGTGAAGGAGAAGACGGCGGCCCTGGAGTGGGCGAAGAAAGCGACGGCGAAGGCGAAGGGAAGGTGACCACCGGTGGATCTTCATCGAGGCGGCTGCGCCGGGCTGGATCGAAGCGGCTGGATCCGCTCGACGATGAGTCAAGCATATCTTGACGACCTAGCCGACGGAGGACTGATCCCCCATGGATCAGCGCGGCTCCGGGGGAAGGAGTCTGAGCCGCAACCTCAGGAGGGTGAGTGCGTTCTCTTGGCCACCCATGTCGACCGTGGGTTTTCTTTGCCACCTCACCCTTTCTTTCGGGGATTTTTGAATTTCTTTGGGGCGCAACTCGACCACTTCACACCCAACACCATCGTGTACCTCGCTGCTTTCGTGTCTTTGTGTGAGAATTTCTTGGGTTGCCGACCTCATTGGGGTCTTTTCAAGCACATCTTCACCTGTCGCTCCCAGACGGTGAAAAAGGCCAATCCGAGTGACGAGAGAACACAAGTGATTCAGATGTGTGGGGGTCTTGGGGTTCAGTTGAGTGGAAAAGGCTCCTTTCCGACCAGGATCTTACCCGACTCGGTCCGTGGATGGCAGTCGACCTGGTTCTACTGCAAAGACCAGCCGACGCCTTGAGCGATCGGTGCTCCCTCCTTTTTCCATGGAACGAGTGAGAAGCCTTCCTCTTTGAAGGTGGTCCCAAAGAGAAGGCGCGAGTTAAGGTGCTGGTCGAGCGTGTCGCCCTTATCCGTGACGGGGTGACTGGCATGGACCTCTTGGAGGTCTTCCTCCGATGACGCATCCAGCCGCTTCAAGCTCGAGACCATCCGATGTGGTTGTATTCTGGCACTGAGGACACCACTCGGATCCACCCACAAGTATAGGGGATCTATCGTAGTCCTTTCGATAAGTAAGAGTGTCGAACCCAACGAGGAGCAGAAGGAAATGATAAGCGGTTTTCAGCAAGGTATTCTCTGCAAGTACTGAAATAAGTGGTAAAGATAGTTTTGTGATAAGATAAATTGTAACGAGCAACAAGTAACAAAAGTAAATAAAGTGCAGCAAGGTGGCCCAATCCTTTTTGTAGCAAAGGACAAGCCTGGACAAACTCTTATAATAGGAAAAGCGCTCCCGAGGATACATGGGAATATCGTCAAGCTAGTTTTCATCACGCTCATATGATTCGCGTTCGGTACTTTGATAATTTGATATGTGGGTGGACCGGTGCTTGGGTACTGCCCTTACTTGGACAAGCATCCCACTTATGATTAACCTCTGTTGCAAGCATCCGCAACTACAACAAAAGTATTAAGGTAAACCTAACCATAGCATGAAACATGTGGATCCAAATCAGCCCCTTACGAAGCAACGCATAAACTAGGGTTTAAGCTTACATCACTCTAGCAACCCATCATCTACTTATTACTTCCCAATGCCTTCCTCTAGGCCCAAATAATGGTGAAGTGTTATGTAGTCGACGTTCACATAACACCACTAGAGGTTAGACAACATACATCTTATCAAAATATGGAACGAATACCAAATTCACATGACTACTAATAGCAAGACTTCTCCCTTGTCCTCAGGAACAAACGTAACTACTCACAAAGCATATTGATGTTCATAATTAGAGGGGTAATAATGTGCATATAGGATCTGAACATACGATCTTCCACCAAGTAAACCAACTAGCATCAACTACAAAGAGTAATCAACACTACTAGCAAACTACTAGCACCAATCCCGGACTTGGAGACAGGAATTGGATACAAGAGATGAACTAGGGTTTGGAGATGAGATGGTGCTGGTGAAGATGTTGATGGAGATTGCCCTCTCCCGATGAGAGGAGCGTTGGTGATGACGATGGTGATGATTTCCCCCTCCCGGAGGGAAGTGTCCCCGGCAGAAAAGCTCCGCCAGAGCCCTAGATTGGTTCCGCCAAGGTTCCACCTCGTGGCGGCGGAGTCTCGTCCCAAAAGGTTCTCTCTGATTTGTTTCTCATCGAAAGACTTCATATAGGAGAAGATGGGCGTTGGAGAGCCACCAGGGGGCCCACGAGGTAGGGGGCGCGCCCAGGGGGGGCGCCCCCCACCCTCGTGAGCAGGGTGTGGGCCCCCTGGTCTTCATCTTTGGCGACGATTTTTCTTTATTTATTCTAAGGTATTCCGTAGAGTTTCAGGACTTTTGGAGTTACGAATAGTCCTTCAATATTTGCTCCTTTTCCAAATTCTGCATTCCAAATGCCGCATTCTCCCTCTTCATGTAAACCTTGTAAAGTAAGAGAGAATAGCCATAAGTATCGTGACATAACGTGAAATAACAGCCCATGATGCAATAAATATGATCCTAAAAGCATGATGCAAAGTGGACGTATCAACTCCCCCAAGCTTAGACCTCGCTTGTCCTCAAGCGAAAAGCCGATAACAATAAATATGTCCTCATGTTTAGAGGTAGAGGCGTCGATAAAAATAAAATACGGACATGAAGGCATCATGATTATTTAATAACCGCAACATAAATAGATTTTGTCATATGATTACTCATGTTCAAGTAGTGATCTATTCACAAAGCGAAAGCATGAATCAGAAACATTATTGGGCACTAACAATTATAATCTCAGTCATTGAAGCAATTGCAATTTATCATAACATCGGAAAGAGTCTATGTCAGAGCTTAAAAGCAAGTCCACATACTCAACTATCATTTAGTCCTTCATAATTTCTAGCACTCACGCGATACTTGTGGTTACGGAGTTTTAATCGCACCGAGAGAAAGATAGGGGCTTATAGTTTTGCCCCACAACCTTTTACCTCAAGTGTAATGTCAACAATAACAATTCATGCTCCCCCACATCCAATTAGGTATGTATATCATACTCTTTCCAACATGCTGAGCTGGCCAACGGATAAAATGAAAAAGGAATGGTGAGGATCACCGTGACTCTTGTAAGGTAGAGGATAATAAAAGATAGGCCCTTCGCAGAGGGAAGCAGAGGTTGTCATGCGCGTTTAGGGTTGATGCACAAAATCTTAATGCAAAAGAACGTCATTTTATATTGGCCCTTGTATGTGAACCTTTATTATGCAGTCCGTCGCTTTTATTGCGTCCACAAAAAGTTCGTACAAAGCTTATTTCTCTACATTAATAAGTCATGCATATTTAGAGAGCAATTTTTATTGCTTGCACCGATGACAACTTACTTGAAGGATCTTAATCAATCCATAGGTAGATATGGTGGACTCTCATGGCAAAACTGGTTTAAGGGTGTTTGGAAGCACAAGTAGTATTTCTACTTGGTGCTAAGAATTTGGCTAGCATGAGGGGGGAAAGGCAAGCTCAACACGGTAGAGGATCCATGACAACATACTTTATCTCGAATGTAAGAAAACATAACTCATTATGTTGTCTTCCTTGTCCAACCTCAACTCTTTAGCATGTCTTTTTTTAATGAGTGCTCCCAACCATAAAAGATGTCAATGATAATATATCTATATGTGAAACCTCTCTTTCCTTATTACTTCCTATTAATTGCAACGATGACCAAAGCTATATTTGCCAACTCCCAACAACTTTAAATCATCATACTCTTTCTATGTGAAGTCACTACTTTCAATACGATCAATATGAACTCTTGATTCTTTTTATTCTTTTTCTTCTACTTTCCCAAGATCATGGCAAAACAATCAAGCCCTTGACTCAACACTAATCTTTATTATAAAGCTCACGGACTCGATTACAAGGAAAGATCATAAAGCAAAACTCAAAACTAGAGCATGCCACGACTTTATTCTACTAAATCAAGATACTACTAATAGGATTGAACTAAGAAAAACTGTAAAAATAGGAGTTGTGATGGTGATATGATACCAGGGCACCTCCCCCAAGCTTGGCAGTCGCCAAGGAGAGTGCCCATACCCATGTGATTATTTCTCCTTCTTTGTTTTAGGTGTAATATTTTTGGCGATGATTCCCCTCAGAATACGGTTTTCCTGCTCGAGCTTATTGACTTGATGCTTGAGGTCCATTATTTCCTTGCGAAGCTTTCCTGTAACGGCTAAAGCTCCTTGCACCCAAGGGTGTTGCATAGCTGCGGGAGAACAAGAGACACTCCTCCTCATATTTTCATAGGAAAGAAATTTAACATTGCAAGGGATAACCGAGTTTGGAATAGCTGAGCTCTGTAGTTCCCCATTGTAAATCCAGCTCGGAGGCGAGAGGTGACTTCTTGATCTTCCATGGCATCTACTCTCATCAGGTCAGCCTCCATATCTTCCTCCGTTGCCGGGCCAAAGTGGTCAGCATCGCTGTTTACCGTTGGTTTCGGTGCCGGGTTAGATACCCGGCTTTCTCCGACTGACTCTTGGGAAGACATCTTGCTTTAATCTGCAGCAGCAACAGCTCAAAATGAAAACAGAAGATATTTGCGTGATACGATGGTCAAAACCTTCGGGAGTATATATAATGAATTTTTACCGACCAAAATACGTATCGAGCAAGGAAACGGAGTCTGGAGGGCACACGGGCTGCTCACGAGGTAGGGGGCGCGCCCGGGGGGTAGGGCACGCCCTCCACCCTCGTGGAGGCCTCGTGTCCTCCCCGGACTGCTATTTATTTTTCTATTTTTCTAAATATTCCAAAACGGAGAAATATTACCTTAAAAATTGTTTTGGAGTCGGTTTACTTACCGTACCACTTACCTATTCCTTTTCGGCGTCTGGAACGTTCTGGTAAGTGTCCTTTATGTACTCCTCCGGGGTCACGGTTTCAATAATATTAGTTTCAACATTTATAGGATTACCTGAGATATAGTGTTTGATCCTTTGACCGCTTACCACCTTGGATTTGTGCCTGCGAAGTTGTTGATTTTTATGGCACCGGAACGATAGACCTCCTCGATAACGTAGGGACCTTCCCATTTAGAGAGAAGTTTTCCTGCAAAAAATCTTAAACGATAGTTGTATAGCAATACATAATCACCTACATTAAACTCACTCTTTTGTATCCTTTTGTCATGCCATCTTTTAACTTTTTCTTTAAACAACTTGGCATTTTCATATGCTTGGGCTCTCCATTCATCAAGTGAGCTAATATCAAATAACCTCTTCTCACCGGCAAGTTTGAAATCATAGTTGAGCTCTTTAATAGCCCAATATGCCTTATGTTCTAGTTCGAGAGGTAAATGACAAGCTTTTCCATAGACCATTTTGTACGGAGACATACCCATAGGATTTTTATATGCAGTTCTATAGGACCATAATGCATCATCAAGTTTCTTGGACCAATTATTTCTAGACCTATTAACAGTCTTTTGTAAAATTAATTTGAGCTCCCTATTGCTCAATTCTACTTGACCACTAGACTGAGGGTGATAAGGAGATGCAATCCTATGATTAACGTCGTATTTAGCAAGCATCTTACAAAAAGCACCATGAATAAAGTGTGAACCACCATCAGTCATTAAGTATCTAGGAACTCCAAACCTCGGAAAAATAACTTCCTTCAGCATTTTAATAGAAGTGTTGTGATCAGCACTACTAGTTGGAATAGCTTCTACCCACTTAGTAACGTAATCAACAACAACTAGAATATGAGTGTAACCATTAGAGGCAGGAAAAGGTCCCATATAATCAAAGCCCCAAACATCAAATGGCACAATAACAAGTGAATAATTCATAGGCATTTCTTGACGTCTACTGATATTACCAATTCTTTGACATTCATCGCAAGACAAAACAAACTTACGCGCATCCTTGAAGAGAGTAGGCCAATAAAAACTGGATTGCAATACCTTATGTGCAGTTCTATCCCCAGCGTGATGTCCTCCATAAGCTTCGGAGTGACACTTGCATAGGATCTGTTCCTGTTCATGCTCGGGTACACAACGTCTAATAATACCATCTACTCCTTCTTTATAAAGATGTGGGTCATCCCAAAAGTAATGTCGCAAGTCATAGAAAAACTTTTTCTTTTGTTGGTATGTGAAGCTAGGCGGTATAAATTTAGCAACAATATAATTAGCATAATCAGCATACCATGGAGTGCTACAAGAAGTACTTATGACATTTAATTGCTCATCAGGAAAGCTATCATTAATAGGTAGTGGGTCATCAAGAACATTCTCTAGCCTAGACAAGTTATACTCAACGGGGTTCTCAGCTCCCTTTCTATCAACAATATGCAAATCAAATTCTTGAAGCAGGAGAACCCATCTAATAAGTCTAGGTTTTGCATCCTTCCTTTCCATAAGATACTTAATAGCAGCATGATCAGTGTGAATAGTAACTTTGGAATCAACAATATAAGGTCTAAACTTATCACAAGCAAACACCACTGCTAAAAATTCCTTTTCGGTAGTAGCATAATTTATTTGAGCACTATCTAGAGTCTTACTAGCATAATGGATAACATTTAATTTCTTATCAACTCTCTGCCCTAGAATAGCACCTACAGCATAATCACTAGCATCACACATAATTTCAAAGGGTAAATTCCAATCAGGTGGCTGAACAACATGTGCAGAGACTATTGCTTTCTTAAGTATTTAAAATGCTTCTACACAATCATCACCAAAGACAAACGGTACATCTTTTTGTAATAAATTAGTCAGAGGCCGAGAGATTTTTGAGAAGTCCTTAATGAACCTCCTATAAAATCCGGCGTGACCAAGGAAACTTCTTATACCTTTGATGTCCTTTGGACATGGCATCTTTTCAATAGCATCTACCTTGGCTTTATCAACTCCAATACCTCTTTCAGAAACTTTGTGCCCCAAGACAATACCTTCATTAACCATAAAGTGGCACTTTTCCCAATTCAAGACAAGATTAGTTTCTTCACATCTCTGCAAAACTCGGTCAAGATTGCTTAAGCAATCATCAAAAGAGGAACCATAGACGGAAAATTCATCCATGAAAACCTCACAAATCTTTTCGCAAAAGTCAGAGAATATAGCCATCATGCATCTTTGAAAGGTAGCAGGTGCATTACATAAACCAAAAGGCATACGTCTATAAGCGAAAGTACCAAAAGGGCATGTAAAAGTAGTCTTTGATTGATCTTTAGCTGACACAGGTATTGAGAGAAACCAGAATAACCATCTAGAAAGCAATAATGTGTATGTTTGCATAGTCTTTCTAGCATTTGATCAATAAAAGGTAAGGGGTAATGATCTTTCTTAGTAGCCTTATTTAATTTGCGGAAATCAATTACCATCCTATAACTTTTGATAATTCTTTGCGGAATCGATTCATCTTTATCATTAGGGACAACAGTAATACCTCCCTTCTTAGGGACACAATGGACAGGACTTACCCACTGACTATCAGCAACGGGATAAATTATACCTGCCTCCAGAAGCTTGAGTATTTCTTTTCTTACCACTTCTTTCATTTTATGATTCAAACGTCGTTGAGGATCACAAACTGGTTTGGCATCAGCTTCCAAATTTATTTTGTGTTGACATAGAGTGGGACTAATGCCCTTAAGATCATCCAGAGTATATCCAATAGCAGCACGGTGCTTCTTCAGAGTTTTCAATAATCTTTCTTCTTCATGCTCTGAAAGGTTAGCGCTAATAATAACAGGATATATTTTCTTTTCATCAAGATAAGCATATTTAAGATTATCCGGCAACGGTTTAAGCTCAAACACGGGATCACCCTTGGGTGGAGGAGGATCCCCTAGGATTTCAACATGTAAATTGTGTTGCAGAATAGGTTCTTGTTTAAAGAATACTTAATCTATTTCCCTTCTTTCATTCATAAACATATCATTTTCATGATCTAGCAAATACTGTTCTAAAGGATCGCTAGGAGGTACAGCAATAGAGGCAAGACCAATAATTTCATCCTTACTAGGCAATTCTTCCTCACGATGTTGTTTACTAAATTTAGAGAAATTAAACTCATGAACCATATCATCCAAGCCAATAGTAACAACATTCTTTTCGCAGTCTATCTTAGCATTAACAGTACGCAAGAAGGGTCTACCGAATATAATGGGACAAAAGCTGTCTTGTGGAGAACCAAGAACAAGAAAATCAGCAGGATATTTGGTTTTCCCACACAAGACTTCAACATCTCTAACAATTCCCATTGGAGATATAGTATTTCTATTTGCAAGTTTAATTGTAACATCAATTTCTTCTAATTCTGCAGGTGCAATCTCATGCATAATATCTTTGTATAAGTCAATGGGTATAACACTAGCACTAGCACCCATATCACATAAGACATGATAACAATGATCTCCTATTTTAACAGAAATAACAGGCACGCCTACCACAGGTCTATGTTTATCTCTATCACAGGTTTTAGCAATTCTAGTAGTTTCACCAGTGAATTGAATAACATGCCCATCAATATTATCCGACAAGAGATCTTTAACAATAGCAATATTGGGTTCTACTTTGACTTGCTCAGGAGGTGTGTAAGTCCTAATATTGCTTTTACGAACAACAATTGAAGCTTTAGCATGATCCTTCATTCTAACAGGGAAAGGGGGGTTTCTCAACATACGAAGTAGGAACAATAGGATCATTGTAAGTGACAATCTTTTCTTCAACTTTAATAGGTGCAGCTACTTTTACTTCTATGGGAGGATGATATTTAAACCACTTCTCCTTGGGGACATCAACATAAGTAGCAAAAGATTCACAGAAAGAAGCTACTATCTCAGAGTCAAGTCCATATATAGTGCTAAACTTACGGAAAACATCGGTATCCATAAAAGATTTAACACAATCAAACTTGCGTGTCATACCTGACTCCTTACCTTCGTCGAGGTCCCAATCTTCATAGTTGCGTTTAATTCTATCCAATAGATTCCATCCAAATTCAATAGACTTCATCATAAAAGAGCCAGCACAAGAAGTATCGAGCATGGTGCGATTGTTATCAGAAAGCCGAGCATAAAAATTCTGGAGAATTGTCAATTTTGAGAGCTCATGATTGGGGCATGAATATAACATTGATTTAAGCCTCCCCCAAGCTTGAACGATTCTTTCTCCTTCGCGAGGCCAAAAATTATATATATAATTGCGATCACGATGAACAAGATGCATAGGGTAATAATTTTGATGAAATTCCAATTTCACTCTTTTATAGTTCCATGATCTCGTATCATCACATAGCCTATACCATGTCAATGCGTCTCCCCCCAAAGATAAAGGGAAAGCCTTCTTCTTAACAACATCATCGGGTATACCTGCAAGCTTAAATAGTCCACAAATATCCTCAACAAAGCGTAGATGTTCGTCAGGATGCTTTGTTCCATCTCCTGCGAAAGTGTTAGCTAGCAGTTTTTCTATCATACCCGAAGGAATCTGAAAAGCAGTTTCATCTTCAATAGATTCAGTAGGTTCAGTGGGTTGAGGAGCAACACTTGGCTCAACCGGACGGGGTGAAGATACCCCGAACAAGCCCCTCAAACAATTACTTTCCATAGTAACAAGTGACAGAAAATTTCAGCACACTAAATAAATTTTTCCTTACCAAATTCCACCTACCAAAGGCGCTTCACTCCCCGGCAACGGCACCAGAAAAGAGTCTTGATGACCCACAAGTATAGGGGATCTATCGTAGTCCTTTTGATAAGTAAGAGTGTCGAACCCAACGAGGAGCAGAAGGAAATGATAAGCGGTTTTCAGCAAGGTATTCTCTGCAAGTACTGAAATAAGTGGTAACATATAGTTTTGTGATAAGATAAATTGTAACGAGAAACAAGTAACAAAAGTAAACAAAGTGAAGCAAGGTGGCCCAATCCTTTTTGTAGCAAAGGACAAGCCTGGACAAACTCTTATAATAGGAAAAGCGCTCCCGAGGACACATGGGAATATCGTCAAGCTAGTTTTCATCACGCTCATATGATTCGCGTTTGGTACTTTGATAATTTGATATGTGGGTGGACCAGTGCTTGGGTACTGCCCTTACTTGGACAAGCATCCCACTTATGATTAACCTCTATTGCAAGCATCCGCAACTACAACAAAAGTATTAAGGTAAACCTAACCATAGCATGAAACATGTGGATCCAAATCAGCCCCTTACGAAGCAACGCATAAACTAGGGTTTAAGCTTCTGTCACTCTAGCAACCCATCATCTACTTATTACTTCCCAATGCCTTCCTCTAGGCCCAAATAATGGTGAAGTGTTATGTAGTCGACGTTCACATAACACCACTAGAGGTTAGACAACATACATCTTATCAAAATATCGAACGAATACCAAATTCACATGACTACTAATAGCAAGACTTCTCCCTTGTCCTCAGGAACAAACGTAACTACTCACAAAGCATATTCATATTCATAATCAGAGGGGTAATAATGTGCATTTAGGATCTGAACATATGATCTTCCACCAAGTAAACCAACTAGCATCAACTACAAAGAGTAATCAACACTACTAGCAAACTACTAGCACCAATCCCGGACTTGGAGACAAGAATTGGATACAAGAGATGAACTAGGGGTTGGAGATGAGATGGTGCTGGTGAAGATGTTGATGGAGATTGCCCTCTCCCGATGAGAGGAGTGTTGGTGATGACGATGGTGATGATTTCCCCCTCCCGGAGGGAAGTGTCCCCGGCAGAAAAGCTCCTTTAGAGCCCTAGATTGGTGCCGCCAAGGTTCCGCCTCGTGGCGGCGGAGTCTCGTCCCAAAAGGTTCTCTCTGATTTTTTTTTCTCATCGAAAGACTTCATATAGGAGAAGATGGGCGTCGGAGAGCCACCAGGGGGCCCACGAGGTAGGGGGCGCGCCCAGGGGGGTGCCCAGTGGGGGGGGGGCCCCCCACCCTCATGAGCAGGGTGTGGGCTCCCTGGTCTTCATCTTTGGCGACGATTTTTCTTTATTTATTCTAAGGTATTCCGTGGAGTTTCAGGACTTTTGGAGTTGCGCAGAATAGTCCTTCAATATTTGCTCCTTTTCCAGCTGCCGGCATTCTCCCTCTTCATGTAAACCTTGTAAAATAAGAGAGAATAACCATAAGTATCGTGACATAACGTGAAATAACAGCCCATAATGCAATAAATATGATCATAAAAGCATGGTGCAAAATGGACGTATCACTTCTCCGGCGCCGACTGAGAAAGCGCCGAAGCATCCACGAGCGGCGCCATCAAAGCCGCCGAAGGCCTTGCCCAAGATGAGAATGGCCATTCCCACTATCTCCGGGTAACAGCAGAACTTGTGTTTTCTTGTTTAGCACGGACGAACTCTTGGTCGACTCATCGACTAACCGACTGGTTTCTGAAATCTACAGTGCTGCTACCTCCGAGACCTCCGCCAAGAACAACGACCAGGAAATGGAAGACGCTGCCACCTCCAACCCTGGTATGCTCTCTTGTAGTTTCCCTTTTGGTCGATTGGATTTTTGTTTCTAACTCTGGATTTATCCTGCAGCTCCTCCTCATGTCATTGATCTCCCTGATGACGATGACGAGCTGCCACTGTGGGCGAGGAAGAATAAAAAGGCGCCGGCTGGCAAGACCACTCGAACTGCATCAGTGCCCGAGGCATCAGTTCAAGAAGGTGGCAATGTCACTCGGCATTCTGTGTCCTTTGCTGTGTCGCTGACGAGTGCCCGGCCTGCGTCGTCGATTGTTGATCCGCCCTCCCTTTTCGCCACACACCACGTCCCAGAGGACCAAGCGGGTGCTGCTAAGGAGGCTATACGCCAGGCGGGGATCATGATGGAGCAGGTGAAGGCGATCCGGGAAGCCAGCCAAGCGGCTTATGATGCTAGCTCAGCCCTTCGTGAGCAATGTCCGAGTTAGTTGGTCACCGCCTGTTACTGTTAGGATATGCTATCCAAGACTTTCTTTCCGAAGATCTTTGTATCTCAGACACCTTTGGGTGTGTCGATTGATTTTTTTGGATTGGTGGGGGCACGCTGAGTGCACCCACTGGGTGTAGTCCCCGAGACTATGGTGGACTGCTGGCAGTCGACTGTAGTCTTTGTATTTTGACATTACAACTTCTTCACTCGGTCTGGTCGGACCATGTCGAATGGAATCTTGAAACCGGTGTGGTCACGCTGAGTGCACCCATTGGGTGTAGTCCCCGAGACTACGGTGGACTGCTGGCAGTCGACTGTAGTCTGAAGAACCTGTTTTCTTTTCGGTCGACTAATCAGACCAAGTCGGTAGAACCAGTGGGGGTACGCTGAGTGCACCCACTGGGTGTAGTCCCCGAGACTACTGTTGAATATTTTGATTCGACTGTAGTCTTAGAAATGCTACGATTTTTCTCTTAGTTACTCAGAAGCAACCTCTCTTTGATATCTGTCGACTGATTCTTCGCAGAAATCTTGCAAACTTGTGGCTCGCTATACTGAGTTGGAAAACAAACATATCCAGCTCGACCTTGACTTGAAGCTTGTTCAGGAGAACTTTCAGAAGGCGAAGGACGAGGCAAAAGGTATGATTAGTGAGAACTTGACGACTGTCTTTGTCCTTCTGCCCATTCTTGATTCTGATCTTATTGTCATTTTGCAGATAAAACGAAGGAGGCTCTGAAGAAGAAGGACCAGGAACTTGCCGAGGCACAGAAGGCGGCTTTGGAAAAAACGAAGCTTGCGGAAGAGAAGCTGGCTTCAGTCGGTAAACTTGAAGAGGAGAACACCAACCTGAAAGCTGCTCTCGACGCGGCCAACAAGGAAGTCAGCCATCTAAAGAATGACAAGATTGCTCTGAGTGAAAAGGCTAGTGAACTGGTGGGGAAGAAGAACGATCTGGAGGCTTATCTGGGAGGGCTCGCCAAGAAGTTATTCATCATGCTTGAGGGTAATCTCTCCGGTCCGACTGACTTGTAATCACTGACTTATCATAGAACTGTTGGTTTATCTTTGAGTTGTGTTTACAGAATTCTGTCAAAACTTCGAGGAAGAGACTAGTCGAGTGGAGACAGGCTTGGACCCCGTTAACTCTCTTGTGAAGGACGAAGCTGCTATGAATGTGCTTCGACTGGAGTCTCGTGTTGCTGGTGTGGTTGACTACCTTGCTCGACTGAAGGTTGCGGCGTCGCGAATCGACACGACACTCGCGGGAGAGACGCTTCAAAATGACCTCGAGTCTCGATGACTCGGTGAATGAAGTTCCGTGTCGAGTGCAAGAATGGAAGAAGTCTTACGCCGGTGTGGTGCTGATGTTGCTCTGTCTCTGGTCCGTGTTCACTGCAAGGATGCGCGAGAGGACAAGCTGGCGTCCCTCAAAGTGGCCAATACCAAGAAGCATGACTTCCAATCGTTCATGGAGACCTTCATTGCTGCGGCCACTCGGATTGCAGATGGAATCGACCTGGACCAGTTTGTCGCGCCTTCCAGTCCTCCACCCGAGGAGTAAAAAACTTTTATGCTTGATGCCTTAAATTTGCCTCAGAATGCTGAGTGGTTTTGTAACCGATAAACTTTTACAGGCTTGATGCCTGATCACTTCTGAATCCGTAGGATGTTATCTGAACTTGGCTTATCGTTGAACACGCTTGCATTTGCCCTCGAGCGAACTTTGTTCTTCACTCGGAATATACTTTAATGCTTGAGATGCAGCTCTTTGGTGGAGAAGCCGGTTGACCTGCTCTTCATCGCTCTTGCAGGTAAGGATGGAGCACAGATTGCAGTCGACTTGCGTCCTCGTTGAGCGCACACTCTCTTTGTGGCTTAGCTCCGAAGGAGAAGGTAGCATTCGACCTGCACCTCGTTGTCCTTGCAGAGGACACATTGTATTTGTGGCGGAGCTCCGAAGGAGAAGCTAGCAGTCGACCTGCACCTCGTTGTCCTTGCAGAGCGCACATTGTATTTCTGGCGGAGCTCCGAAGGAGAAGGTAGCAGTCGACCTGCACCTCGTCGTCCTTGCAGAGCGCACATTGTATTTGTGGCGGAGTTCCGAAGGAGAAGGTAGCAGTCGACCTGCACCTTGTCGTCCTTGCAGAGCGCACATTGCATTTGTGGCGTAGCTCCGAAGGAGAAGGTAGCAGTCGACCTGCACCTCGTCGTCCTTGCAGATCGGAATGGGTTTCATACTTAGGCGAGTACCTGACTGCAGCTAAGCTCCCGAGTGGGAGGTTTGCTCTCCACTCGGTAGGATTTCAAATACTTAGGCGAGTACCTGACTGCAGCTAAGCTCCCGAGTGGGAGGTTTGCTCTCCACTCGGTAGGATTTCAAATACTTAGGCGAGCATCGGACTGCAGCCTAAGCCCCGAGTGGGAGGTTTGCTCTCCACTCGAGGGATTTCAAATACGTGGCTAGCATCGGACTGCAGCTAAGCCCCCGAGTGAGAGGTTTGCTCTCCACTCAGTAGGATTTCAAATACTTAGGCGAGTACTGGACTGCAGCTAAGCCCCCGAGTGAGAGGCTTGCTCGTCACTCGGTAGGATTTTCAAATACTTAGGCGAAACGGATTTGCAGCTAAGGCCCCGAGTGAGAGGCTTGCTCGTCACTCAGTAGGAATTTTTTTTTACAAACTTAGGCGAAACGGATTCGCAGCTAAGCCACCCACTGGGGGATTTCTCACATGAACAAAAGCAACAACAATCAATGGGAAAACTATAACACTTTTGTCTTTGATAAACAAACTACAGGAGTACTTTTTATTACATCTCATCCGAGTGAGTACTTAAGTGTAAAAGGGGCGGAGCAGGTCCGCATTCCAAGCTCGTGGCTCATCAATCTGGCGACTGACATTGTAAAGACGGTATGATCCATTGTGGAGAACTTTGGTGACGATGAAGGGGCCTTCCCAAGTAGGAGCGAGTTTGTGTGGCTTCTGTTGATCCACTCGGAGGACCAAGTCTCCTTCTTGGAAGGCTCGACTCTTCACGTTTCTGGCATAGAATCAACGCAAGTCCTGTTGATAGATGGTCGATCGGATCATGGCCATCTCTCTTTCTTCTTCTAGAAGGTCGACTGCGTCCTGCCGGGCTTGTTCTGCTTCATCTTCAGAGTAGAGCTCGACTCGGGGTGCATTGTGAAGCAGGTCACTCGGCAGAACTGCTTCAGCTCCATAGACCAGAAAGAATGGAGTTCGCCCAGTCGAACGATTAGGAGTAGTCCTCAATCCCCAAATGACTGATGGAAGTTCGTCGACCCACGTGCCTGCTGCGTGTTTGAGATCACACATCAACCGGGGTTTCAGTCCTTTGAGAATTAGGCCGTTTGCTCTTTCTGCCTGTCCATTCGACTGGGGGTGAGCGACGGAAGCGTAGTCGACTCGCGTGCCTTGAGAAGCGCAAAAGGCTTTGAATTGGTCGGAATCGAAGTTTGACCCATTATCAGTGATGATGCTATGTGGAACTCCATATCTTAATATTAACTCTCTGATGAAGCTGATAGCAGTGCCGGCATCAAGATTCTTGATAGGCTTGGCTTCGATCCACTTAGTGAACTTGTCGACTGCCACCAGTACATGGGTGAAGCCGCTCCTGCCAGTTCTCAGTGGTCCAACCATATCTAATCCCCAAACAGCAAAGGGCCGCATTTATTGGAATGGTCTTCAAGGCTGAGGCGGGCTTGTGTGACATATTGGAATAGAACTGGCATCCTTCACACTTGTCGACTATCTCTTTCGCCATTTCATTTGCTCTGGGCCAGTAAAACCCCGCTCGGTATGCTTTAGCCACAATAGTCCGAGAGGACACATGGTGGCCACAGGTCCCAGAGTGTATATCGTCAAGAATTATCCGACCCTCTTCTGGTGTTATACATTTCTGACTGGCTCCAGTCATGCTTTCCCTGTACAACTGTCCCTTTATCACAGTAAAGGCCTTGGATCGACGGACGATCTGTCGAGCCTCTTCTTCATTCTCTGGGAGCTCTTTCCTTAAGATATCTGCGAGATGCAACCTTTGTCCGGCGGGAGTGATGACCAAAACTTTCATGATCAGGTCGACCACGGCTGGGACCTCAACTTCAGTCGGATCCGTGGCACTTTTTGGTTGCGGGGCTTCTTCGGTGAAAGGATCCTCTTGAACTGATGGTGTGTGGATATGTTCCAAAAATACACCACTTGAAATGGCTTCTCTCTTGGAACCTATTTTTGCCAAATCATCAGCTGCTTGATTTTTCAGTCGGGGTATATGATGAAGCTCTAACCCCTCGAATTTCTTCTCCAGCTTTCTTACTGCGTTGTAGTAACTAGTCATGGCTGGGCTTCTGACGTCCCACTCCTTCATCACTTGGTTAACCACCAAATCAGAGTCACCATAGACCATGAGACGACGGATGCCGAGTGAAATGGCCATACGCAACCCATATAAAAGTGCTTCGTATTCTGCTTCGTTATTGGAGGAATCAAAGTGAATCTGGAGCACATATCTGAGCTTATATCCTCGGAGGGAAACCAACACTACCCCAGCACCGGATCCATTCAGCATCTTAGAACCATCAAAGAACATGGTCCAGTGCTCCGAGTGAAATTGAGTCGGCAGTTGCTGTTCGGTCCACTCGGCGATGAAATCTGCTATTGCTTGGGACTTGATGGCTTTCTTTGCCTCAAATCTGATATCTAGGGGAAGGAGTTCAATCGCCCATTTTGCCACTCGACCAGTTGCATCTTTGTTGTGCAGAATCTCTCGACAAAGTGGGCGTCACGACGATCGTAATGGAATGGTCGAGAAGTAATGAGCAACCTTCTTCGTGGTCATATAAATCCCATATACAAGCTTACGATAATGAGGGTATCTTTGCTTTGATGGGGTCAAAACTTAAATATAATACATCGGGCGCTGAACTTTAAAGGCTTTTCCTTCTTCTTCCCTTTCGACCGTAAGTACCGTCTTGACGACTTGTCCTGTGATCGCAATGTAAAGCAGCAAAGGCTCTTTCTTGATCGGGCAGCAAGCACCGGCCGGGTTGAAAGCAGGGTTTTAGCTCGCAAACGCTGCATCAGCTTCAGAGTCCACTCGAACTTGTCGACTTCTTCATCACCGGTAAAGAGGCAATGCCTTTTCACCGAGACGAGAGATGAATCGACTTAAAGCAGCCAAGCAACCAGTAAGCTTCTGGACATCGTGCACACGCACAGGACGTTTCATTCGGAGTATAGTACCAACTTTTTCTGAATTGGCGTCGATTCCTCGTTCGGAAACAAGAAAACCGAGTAACTTCCCGCCAGGAACTCCGAATGTGCACTTTGATGGATTAAGCTTGATATCATACATCCTGAGGTTGGCAAATGTCTCTGCAAGATCAGTCAGCAGGTCGGAACCTTTCCGTCACTTGACCACAATATCATCCATGTATGCTTCCACATTCCGACTGAATTCAGTGAGCAAACACTTCTGAATCATCCTCATGAACGTGGCTCCGGCATTCTTTAGGCCGAATGGCATGGTGACATAACAGAAGCACCCGAATGGGGTGATGAAAGCTGTTTTGATCTCCTCGGGTCCATACAGACGGATCTGATGGTACCCGGAATAGGCGTCTAAGAAAGATAGGTGCTCACATCCCGCGGTCGAGTCGACTATTTGGTCGATGCGGGGGAGAGGAAAATGATCTTTCGGGCAAGCCCGATTGATATGCTTAAAGTTAATGCACATGCGAAGTGACTTGTCCTTCTTGGGGACCATGACAACATTGGCGAGCCACTCGGAGTGGTAAATTTCTCGGATAAACTCTGTTGCTAAGAGCCGAGCCACCTCCTCGCCAATGGCCTTTCTTTTCTGGACGGCGGACCGTCGAAGATGTTCTTTGACAGGTTTTGCTTTTGAGTCGACTCGAAGACGGTGCTCAGCCAGCCCCCTGGGAACACCCGGCATGTTAGAAGGTTTCCATGCGAAGATGTCCCAGTTCTCACGGAGGAACTGGATGAGCGCTTCTTCCTATTTAGAGTCGAGCGTTGTGGAGATATGAGTCGGAGCAGCACTCGGGTCGGTCGGGTGAATGTGAATCGGTTTAGTCTCGCCAGACGACTGAAATGCTGATTCCGTAGCGGGCTTCTTAGCTCGCAACAAATCACTCGGGTCTGCATTTTTCTGGTGTTCCTGTCACTCTTCTGCTGCCATCTGAGCATCGGCGATCTTTGAGCCTTTCTGAAAGCACTCTTCCGCCTTCTTCCGATTGCCAGTAACAGTGATCACACCTTTTGGGCCAGGCATCTTTAATTTGAGGTACACGTAACATGGTCGAGCCATAAAACGTGCATAAGCTGGCCTGCCCAAAATAGCGTGATAGGCACTCTTGAAATCCACAACTTCAAATGTCAATTTTTCTTTGCGGTAATTTTTGGAATCACCGAAAACCACATCAAGAGCAATCTGACCGGATGACGCAGCCTTCTTCCCGGGAATGACTCCATAGAAACTCATGCTGCTGGTACTGAGTCTGGACATAGGAATGCCCATCCCTTTCAATGTCTCTGCATATAGTATATTCAGGCTACTGCCACCATCCATCAACTTTAGTCAGTCGAGTGCCTTCGACGACTGGGTCGACCACCAGAGCATGCCTCCCAGGGGTGGCTATGTGTGTCGGGTGATCAGACTGGTCGAATGTGATGGCAGTTTGAGACCATTTCAGGTAATTGGGTGTCGCCGGAGCAACCATATTCACTTCTCGGTTGATAACTTTCAGTCGACTTTTGCTTTCAACGTCAGCAAAAATCATCAGGGTGGAATTGACCTGGGGATATCCATCATAACTATCCTCTTTGTCTTCAACTTTGTCCGACTCCTTTTCCTTATCTTTGGGCTGTTTCCCCTGGAATTGCTGGATCAAGAGCCGACACTGTCGAGTGGTATGTTTCGGGTAAAGGAATTTACCCTCTTCATCTTTCTTCGTGTGGATGTGGCACGACAAATCCAACACGTCATTCCCTTCCTTGTCCTTCACCTTCTTAGGGTTCCAAGACCCCTTGGGCTTCCCTTTAAACTTTCCTTGAGTCACGGCCAAGGCTTCTCCAGGAGCAGCTGGCTCGGCTTTCCGCTTCTGCTTCCGACTGGAGTTCCCTCCTCCGGTTTCGTGGACGACTGACTTGTGTTTGCCACTCCGGGGCCGATCCTCTTCTTCACCATTGGCATACTTGGTTGCTATCTCCATCATTCGACTCAGAGCTCCAGTTCGACCGAATTTCAGGTTTAGCTCTCTATACTTAACGCCTTCCTTGAAGGCACATACTGCCTGGTGATCAGACACATTCTCTATCGTGTGATGCAATGTGATCCATCTCTGGATGTAATCTCTCAAAATCTCATTCGACTTTTGCACACAAGATTGCAGCTCTGTCAGTCCTGCTGGCCGCTTGCAAGTTCCTTCAAACGTTCTGACAAACACTCGGGAAAGATCTTCCCAAGTGTAGATGCTGTTGGGTGCTAACTGATTCAACCATGCTCTGGCCGAGCCCTCCAACATAAGAGGCAGATGCTTCATGGCCACCTCATCATTGGCGCCGCCAATCTGAACAGCCACTCGGTAGTCCTCAAGCCAAGTATCAGGCTTGGACTCACCAGTGAACTTACTGACTCCAATCGCCAACCTGAAGTTGGGAGGAATCACCGCGGCCCTGATGGCTCTGTTGAAACACTCTGGTCCTGAGACGTGCACTCTGCTGCTGGTGGGTACATCTCTATCATGACCTTCTCGGTGAGCTCTGTTCCTGTCGACCAGACCTTGAACGACAATGGATCTCGCATCAAAGCCTGGTTCCCTGGGGTCGACTGGAATCCTTCGCCCAACGCTGTGCTGGCGTCTATCATCCTGTTGTCGAGGCGCGTACGATCCACCCCTTGGGGGAGGAGTGGGCACCCGACGTTGATCATCGCGATCGATTCGGTGATCATACTGCTCACGGTTCTTGTACTGATCATGCCGGTCTCCACGCCCCTCACGCCTCGGAGGCGATCTGGGGCTATGAGCCGACTGGACTGTATTTGCCGCTACGGATCTGCTGTGAATCCTATTCATGGCTGCGATACAGCTGAATTTTGATCTCCTGCTGCCGGAGTAAATCTACGATCTGCAACAAGCCTCTACCAGCTTCTCGACCGAAGGCTGAATTGACTTCGCTATACGGGCGCGCTGCTAAATTCTGAATCGGAGTTCGATATACCTGAGTCGGTTGTGGAAAGAGTTGACGTCGACTGGAATCCGGAACCCGTTGCCGCGCACGCTCGTCGAGTGCTCGCTGAAAGTTCTCCAGTCGAGTGCACTCAGCCAAGTTGGCCAAGCGCGCGTCCTCCAAGGCACGAGCGTCGGGAGTTTATCCAACGATAGGAGTATGAAGCGCACCCATGTTCCGGCGGCGAAGTTCTTCCTTCTGCAGCGAAGTGAGGGGCTCGGAGAGGTACTCTTCATGGGCATGCGACGGATCGCCTCCGCCGTCGCCTCCGTCGGTGCCAGGAAAACCGGGAGGACCGCATGGTCCGTCGACCATCAGAACCTCCGCCGCTAGATCACTGCTGTCGCACTCGGATGCAGTCTCTGCGGAGCCAGTCGACAGGTCGAACAGGCCGATTCGTCGGGCTCGATTGCCGCGACTTGGGGGGTGGCCGACTGACGAGCCACTGCGTGCCTCACCCACTGCTGAAGCCTCGACCGACCGGATCGCTTGCGCCAGCGGGAAACAGGGTGGGAGGACGACACAAGGACCGACCGATACTGGCTCGACGATTGCCGCAGGAGGACGCCGCGGTCGCACGCGCGAAAGTTCGTCGCTCCGCGGACTGGGAGCGCATCGATGTCGAGCGGAGCCTCCTTAAGCCAAGCGGAGTCGTCGGCGATGAACGTGAGCGCGCCGAGACGGATCTCGCGGCCCTCAACCAAAACTCCGCCTGAAACCATGATGAAGGAGATCGGAAAAAATTGCAACTTCTCCAATAAGTCGCTAAGACACCTGCCCCATGGTGGGCGCCAATTGTCGTGGTTCTAAGTCTGACAGTAGTGTAGAGGGTACTAATGGAGAGGCAAGATCCTAGCTATGGAGTAGTTGTATACGCAAGGGATTTACGAGTTCAGGCCCTTCTCGGAGGAAGTAACAGCCCTACGTCTCGGAGCCCGGAGGCGGTCGACTGGATTATATGCGTATGAGTTACAGGGGTGCGAACCCTTTACACTGAGGACGGGGTGGCTTATATAGAGTCCGCCAGACCCCTCCGGCCCTCAGTTATGCAGGATTTAAGATACATTACACATAAAGTGCTATGATGACCATAAAATCTACTTAATGACCGACCGTTGGCGTGCAGAGTGACTTTAGGTCTCCTCACTGTCGAGTGGATGGCTTCATGGTCGAGTGGTTGGCTTCATGATCGAGTGTCTTCGAATCCGTCGAGTGGAACACTTCTGAGTCGATTGACAGGTGGTTTCTTCTAGAGATGTCCTTGGATAGGGTAGTTTGGACAGGTCCATGACCCTATCCTAGATACATAGCTTCATCAGATTCCAGGGACATATGTCCCCATAGACCAGACGTCTGCCTCCTACGACTCCATTTATTAGAAGTTTCCCAGTTGTGCATCTTTTGAAATAGTGTGACAACTTCCTGACTTCAGATTCAAAGTCTTGCTGGTCGCGGGTCGCAGCATTGAGCATGTCGTCCCATGCATCGTGGATGTGTGCATGACAAAGATGTCCGTCCTTGGCTCCCCTAAGGAGCTGTTTGTAATTTCTATTTTCTTTTCAAGTTGCCTTGTGTGGATTGGATTCTTTAAATACGGTTCAGGTGGTTGGAATATGCATGAGAATGTCAGCAGAATCAATATGATGAAGTCACTAGTGAGGTAAGCAAGCAGACAAGTCAAACTTTTTGTGTATCCTCCATGTGTTCTCCGTTGGAACCAAGGAAGGAAGGAACTAAAATAAAGATTTGCACAGATAAATTGCAATACAACATCTATGGTTCTGGCATAGATAACTTTTTGTTAGGCATGTGGCCCTGAGTATTGGATTTGCTTTTGATGGAATCCCAAATGGATCAATGGAATAGTTAAGGCAATTTTCTGTACACATTTGCGTTACAAATCTTCATAACGTTGATGGTTTCAGGTGTGCCAAAAAATGCGGAAACGCCCAAAATCTACAGACTACAGTACTTTACATTACATGAGCAAGTACTTTATCCCAAAGCTTCAAACACATGTCGTTGTCCGGCCTCACAAAAAAGGTGTTTACGTCTATAGATACTCTGGTGGTTTTTTTTTAATTGAGGGGCACCCCCCAATTTCATTTCATTGAATGAAAAGAAACCGAATAAACAAAGTCATAAAAAAAGTTTGTTTCTCAGCCCAAGATACCCTACCTTGGCCCCTGGGGGGGGGGGGGGAGAAAAGACTAAAGAAGCGCTACGAGGAAAATGGTTACCACACAGGGCTCCACCCCCGACCCTCACCTATTCTAAACAGTGACAAAGCTTAGAACAACCATATTATCCAGACATAGACTATCACGACATTCCAGCGAAGAAACTCAAAACATAGAAAAGCTCTCAACCCACTCCCAGACGTCTTGTCATTTGCGCCCATCCTCTGCTCTTGTTGAAGAAGCCATTTGCAACATCAACCAACAACGCCGCCACGTCGCGCAGCTTCTGTTGCCCTTCTTTTCTCTGTAAGCCAGCCCATCACGGCATCCAGTAAGCTATTTGAAAAAACAGCACACTCGGTTCATGCGGGTAAATGTGATGAAAAGTGGCAGCGTTTCTGGCTTTTCATAAAGACCAGAATACCGCCGCTACACCCACTGCTACTGTTTGTCTCATCTTCTTAGGAAACATCACTATTCAGCTGTTGAACTCTTCAATTTTGCAAGGAATATCATAAATACCAGTGACATTCCTAACAACCCCCCACACAAACTTGGCTACCACACAAGTGCAAAAAAGATGCTCTATGGTTTCAGAATGATCACAGAAACTGCAACTTTTATCTTTACTGAATGATGCATATAATTAATTACAATCCATTTAACCCTAAAAAATTACTGAATGATGCATATAATTAATTACAATCCATTTAACCCTAAAATAATTATAATTCCATTCGATGGCGATGTTTGAAGAAAATGACAGTGAACACTTTTTAAGCCCCAATTACAGTGAACATTGTTATATATGTTTTGCGATCTAGAAATGAATTATCGCGATGGATGTTTTCTTCCACATCAGTTATGTTTGCTTGGGGAACATTGCCAGGACAGAGAGTAGATTTTTTTCTTTCGTTGAGTCAAACAGACAGTGACTAATTGGTTTGTAAAATTAATAATTATGATACATCTGAACCATTCAGATTGAGTGGATTTATCATCTGTCAACGTTGAACTAGTATATTCTAACAAGATCCATCAAACAAGTGATGCAAACCTCTGTTCGAACCCTTGCGTGCCAAGGTATCAAAATCTTGAACGCCACTCTAAAAGTTTCTGTTCTAGAAGATGGAGTCACCAAGTTTGAAGCCACTTCTCCTGTTCCCCTTCCTCGGTGCTTCGATCAGACAACGAGAGACCAAACGTTTATGTATGACTTTATATAAATAGTCCTCTACACGCCTCTCGTCTTAATCGCACCGAGGCTTGCCGCTTGCGTCTGATCTGCATTTGTACTCGATCTCATCCTCCACGCCGGCCGTAGTACTTTCTGGCTAGCTCGCCAGCCATGGCTGTCCACGACGAGCCGCTGCACATCCTCTTCTTCCCGTTCCTGGCCTCCGGCCACCTCATTCCGATCGCCGACATGGCCGCGCTCTTCGCCGGCCGCGGCGTCAGGTGCACCATCCTCACCACGCCCGTCAACGCCGCCATCATCCGCTCCGCCGTCAAGCGCGCCAACGACGCCTTCGCCGGCACCGGCTGTCCCGCCATCGACATCGCTGTCGTGCCTTTCCCCGACGTCAGCTCCCGCCGGGGTGGAGAACGGCACGGCCCTCTCGTCCCAGGACGACCGCGACAAGTTCTTCCACGCGGCGACTCTGCTCCGGGAGCCATTCGACCGGTTCCTGGCGGACCACCGCACCGACGCTGTCGTGTCCGACAGCTTCTTCCACTGGTCTGTCGACGCCGCCGCGGAGCGGGGCGTCCCGCGCATCGCGTTCCTCGGCAGCAGCATGTTCGCGCGCTCCTGCAGCGACAGCATGCTGCGCCACAACCCGCTGGAGAACGCCCCCGACGACCCCGACGCCTTCGTCGCCCTGCCGGGGCTGCCGCACCGCATCGAGCTAAGGCGAAGCCAGATGATGGACCCGGCGAAGAAGCCATGGCAGTGGCAGTTCTTCAAGGGCGTGAACGCCGCCGACCAGAGGAGCTTCGGCGAGGTGTTCAACAGCTTCCACGAGCTGGAGCCGGATTACGTCGAGCACTTCAAAAAGACACTCTCCCGGCGTGTGTGGCTCGTCGGGCCAGTAGCGCTCGCCAGCAAGGACATGGCTGTGAGAGGCACAGACGCGCCCTCGCCGGACGCGGACAGCTGCATCCGGTGGCTGGACGCCAAGCCGGCCGGCTCGGTGGTGTACGTCTCCTTCGGCACACTAACCACGTTCGCACCGGCGGAGCTGAACCAGCTCGCCCGCGCCCTCGACCTCTCAGGCGTGAACTTCGTGTGGGTCATCGGCGCCGCCGCAGGCCAAGACTCTGCTGAATGGATGCCCGAAGGCTTCGCGGACCTCATAGCGCACGGCGACCGCGGCTTCCTAATCCGAGGCTGGGCGCCGCAGATGCTGATCCTGAGCCACGCCGCCCTCGGCGGGTTTGTGACGCACTGCGGCTGGAACTCGGTGCTGGAGGCCGTGAGCGCCGGCGTGCCGATGGTGACGTGGCCGCGGTACGCGGACCAGTTCAACAACGAGAAGCTCGTGGTGGAGCTGCTCAAGGTGGGCGTCAGCATCGGGGCAAAGGACTACGCGTCGGGCATCGAGGCCCACGAGGTGATCGCCGGCGAGGTGATCGCCGAGTCCATCCAGAGGCTGATGGAGAGCGACGCCATCCAGAAGAAGGCCAAGGACCTCGGCGTGAAGGCAAGGCGCGCGGTGGAGAAGGGCGGGTCTTCGTATGATGACGTTGGCCGGCTGATGGACGAGCTCACGGCCCGCCGGAGCTCCGTCAAGGTTGGAGAAGACATCCAGAGCAGCTGATGGGCCGCTACGACGGTGTGTTAATTTGGGCAGCTTCGAACTTTCCTTTTGCTGATTAATGGCCGCTAGATCCGCTAGCGATCTTTGCTACTAGTACGACAGCCATGACGCATTGACGCCATGGAATTTAATTGTACGTCGCTATTTTATGAGAAAAGTGTAAAATGAGTAAGAAAACTTTCTTTTTGTATCTCGGGGACAGAAAGGACTCGGTGTATGCCAAGCCACGCTCGTAGTCTGTCAGTATCATGGCTCCAAACATGATACGTAGCATGGTCTCTGGCCATATATAATGCTGTACGCTTCCCATCTCGCCGGCCTGCCGCCATTGCTGATTTGTTACATCGAGTTTGTGTTGTCTAGGGGACACGTGACAGTGAAGCTCTTCTGCTTTTTACTTTCGTGAAAGTACTGAAACACTATACTTTTGGTTTTCTAAAATCTGAGAAAATTGTACTTTTGATCATGTCAATCATAGACTAGCTAATTTGCCACGTTCATGCTATGCTAGTAACCACACTGTACACTTATATATTACACCCAAAAGATTATTGAATACATAAAAAAAAGCCTCAATTTGCAGGAGCGTAAGTTCACAATACATATTAATGAATAGTGTATACCACCTGGGGACAAACCGATCCAACTAGCGAAGTTGAGTTTAATTACACTGTTAATCTCTCTTTATGATGGTCATCTCAGTATCATAATGAAATTTATTATAACTAGATTTCCATGTTTAAACTAATACACATTTTTTCATTTGAGAAATGGATAGAAGACCTCATATGCACCAAATCAAATCAAGTGAATATAGACCAAGTCACATAATGGTTCCATCATATGCAAGCGTAGAATCGACAACATTTTATGTTCTTCAATGATTATAATAGTGATGCTAATTTAAATAGAAATACAAAGCATACACATGTTGTCAACATGTTACTGTACCCAACTTGCAATTCATATTTGCCAAGCCCTATTTTTATGAATATGGCTGCCTAATATACACTAGAAACCACTACTAAGATATTTGTAGTGTGTATGATTTAAAAAATCTCTACCATGAGATTCAATAATATTAAAAGATATATAAATACATGCATAGATACTAAAAAATGTGTGTATGTACTATATAATTTATGCAATATTTAAAAGTTAACTTAATCAAAAAAACTAAACTAGAAAGAGAAGTTTTGTTACAATTTAAATTTTGCAGATATTTTTTCAATAACATATATTATTACAACTGTATGACAAGAAATATTATAACCATTGTTTACAAACATAGTTATGCGGCTAAGTACAATGGCTAAGTAATTAAAAATATATTAAAAAAATAAAATGGTACTATTAGTTTAAAATAAGTATAAATGTTTAGCATAATCGGACCGGCTCTGCCAAGAGAGACAGGTTTGGGTCTACATACACCACCAACTCCGAAGGCGAGCGGTGGGGACAGTCACTGGCACCGGGGAATGGTCATGCTCTATAAGACTCTCGAAGTAGAGTGATGCGGCGGGCGGCGCGCTACAGACTCGACATCAGCCCGGAGGAGTGAGTAGGCCACGTTCAATGCGGCATATCATCTTTGTTTTGTTAAGTAGTATAGTAGTATTATTCTACTAATATATCCTTAGCCTACCAGTGTAATCTGATGCTGCTACTACTACTATCCCTTTGCTAAAGGGATGATGTGCCAATTGTTGCTCTTCTTGTATTATCTTTATTCTTGTGAGTGTCACTTGGAGCCCAAAGTCGTCTGCTCGTCTTATGGTTGTGCTGTTGGACTCCAAATTGCTCTTCCTTTGTTTTTTTGTGATTTTCAGGTGACAATAGCAAGAGCATGTCTTCGGCCACAAACGCCTTCCCTGCATTGCTGCCACCGACCACTCCGCTAAGCGATCCCTCCATCGTGTACCTCGTTGCCCTCAAGGTTAGCCGTTACCCCACTCGAAACCCTAACCTCCACTCCCCTCCTTTTCGCTACATCTCTCAAAATAGGCTTTTGCCCCACTTTATATATAAAGCAACAAGCGAAGAAAGTACACGACTGCACGATATAAGATGGAGAGGAAGCCCTCTTACAAAGCCAATCCCAGGATAACCGGATCACGCAAACGCATGTGACTACACAACCGAGAGATAACAAAGGAAAAAATGAAACAATGCCACTCTACTCCCTAGTACACCTAAGCTCCGCGATAACACCCTCGGGAGGGAGAACGACGCAACGCGACACCGTTGCTGAGTCTAGAACGGACAAAGTGTTGGGAAACGTAGTAGAAAACAAAAAAAAAACGCTCTACGATCATCGAGGAACAATATGGGTTTGTTTGGTAGCATGTCTGGACCTAGCCTAGTTGTTCCCTCAGATACATGTTGAGTGTAGACATGCTGAGTCCATGCATTTGTTGTTTTCGGCAGCGGTGTATGCGCTGAGTTGAGACTCTGTTTGGCAGCCTGCATTGTTTAGACATGCTGAACAATTCTGAATTCCGAATAATTTCTTTGAATGGTGAACAAAATTGAATAAAAAACATGAACAAAAATTTAAATGTATTTTGAAATTCTGAACGTTCATTCAAAATTTAAACAAAAATTGAAATTCTAAACTTTTTGAAAATTTAAATAACATTAGAAAATCTGAACTTTTTTAAAATTCTGAACTTTTTAGAAATTTCAATAAATTTTTAATTTTGATTTTTAATTAAACAAAAACTGAAATTCTGAACATTTTTTGAAAAACTAAATTTGTAAATATTTTTTGAGTATTTAAACAAAATCTGAAATTCTAAAAATTATTGAATTTTTTTAAAAAATAAACTGTAACGTTTTTTGAATATTGAAAAAAATTGTAATTCTGAACATTTTTTAAAACTTGAACAAAATCTGAAATTCTGAACATTTTTTAAAAAATTTAAAAATAAACTGCGAACATTTTTTTTTGAAATTCGAAACATTTTCAAAATTTAAATAAATTTTGAAATTCTAAACTTTTTCTAAAATCTAAACAAAATTTGAATTTTTTTTATATTTTTTGAAAATTTAAACAAATTTTGAAATTGTCAACATTTTTTAAAAATTTGAACATATCTGGACGTGGTCTGGTGGGTGTGGACGAGGGTCGGGGACAACATGGCTGCCTCCATGCATCCTCTCTAGGGTGCATGAGATGGGCATGGTTGAGGGCCCTTTTTGCGTCAGTTGGGCATAGCCCACATGAGCCTATGCACCCTACCAAACAATCAAAAGTGGATCGGATTGGGAACTTTTGCCCTCGTGTACCTTTCAGGTACCCTACCAAACACACCCTATGAAGATGTATATATGGTTTGGATCAACAATCATTACCGACTCCGGAGTGCAACGGAAGTAGATGAATGTCGGTGTAAATCGTACTTGGAGTCCCTCGAACCATTGATGACAATCCTGCGAACCACCCTCGAAAGATCCCTCGAACAAAATGTTGGAAATATGCCCTAGAGGCAATAATAAAATGGTTATTATTATATTTTTTGTTCATGATAATAGTCTGTTATTCATGCTATAACTGTGTTATCCGGAAATCGTAATACACGTGTGAATACATAGACCACAACATGTACCTAGTAAGCCTCTGGTTGACTAGCTCGTTGATCAACAGATAGTCATGGTTTCCTGACTATGGACATTGGATGTCATTGATAACGGGATCACATCATTAGGAGAATGATGTGATGGACAAGACCCAATCCTAAGCATAGCTCAAAGATCGTATAGTTCGTTTAGCTAGAGCTTTTCCAAGTGTCGAGTATCATTTCCTTAGACCATGAGATTGTGCAACTCCCGGATACCGTAGGAGTGCTTTGGGTGTGCCAAACGTCACAACGTAACTGGGTGACTATAAAGGTACACTACGGGTATCTCCGAAAGTGTCTGTTGGGTTGGTACGAATCGAGACTGGGATTTGTCACTCCGTATGATGAAGAGGTATATCTGGGCCCACTCGGTAATGCATCATCATAATGAGCTCAATGTGACCAAGTGTCTGGTCACGAGATCATGCATTACGGTACGAGTAAAGTGACTTGCCGGTAACGAGATTAAACGAGGTATTGGGATACCGACGATCGAATCTCGGGCAAGTAACGTACCGATTGACAAAGGAAATTGTATACGGGATTGATTGAATCCTCGACATCATGGTTCATCCAATGAGATCATCGAGGAGCATGTGGGAGCCAACATGGGTAGCCGCACCCATGCCATAGGCGCCTCCCTTCCCCCTTGCTACACCTCTCCCTCTCGTAGAAGCTCGGCGAAGCTCTGCCGAGATCACTGCTGCATCCACCACCACGCCGTCGTGCTGCTGGATCTCCGTCAACCTCTCCCCCCCCCTTGCTGGATCAAGAAGGAGGAGACGTCTTCCTCAACCGTACGTGTGTTGAACGCGGAGGTGTTGTCCGTTCAGCACTAGGATCATCGGTGATTTGGATCACGTCGAGTACGACTCCCTCAACCCCGTTCTCTTGAATGCTTCCACTCGCGATCTACAAGGGTATGTAGATGCACTCATTTCTCTCATTGCTAGATGAACTCATAGATTGATCTTGGTGAAAGCGTAGAAATTTTTTATTTTCTGCAACGTTCCCCAACAGTGGCATCATGAGCTAGGTCTATGCGTAGTTCTCTTTGCACGAGTAGAACACAATTTGTTGTGGGCGTAGATGCTGTCAACTTTCTTGCCACTGCTAGTCTTATTTTGCTTCAGCGATATTGTGGGATGAAGCGTCCCGGACCGACCTTACACGTACGCTTACGTGAGACAGGTTCCACCGACTGACATGCACTAGTTGCATAAGGTGGCTAGCGGGTGTCTGTCTCTCCCACTTTAGTTGGAGCGGATTCGATGAAAAGGGTCCTTATGAAGGGTAAATAGAAGTTGACAAATCATGTTGTGGCTTTTACGTAGGTAAGAAAACGTTCTTGCTAGAACCCTATTGCAGCCACGTAAAACATGCAACATCAATTAGAGGACGTCTAACTTGTTTTTGCAGCATGTGATTGTGATGTGATATGGCCAAAAGTTGTGATGAATGATGAATGATATATATGTGATGTATGAGATCATGTTCTTGTAATAGGAATCACGACTTGCATGTCGATGAGTATGACAACCGCCAGGAGCCATAGGAGTTGTCTTAATTATTGTATGACCTGCGTGTCATTGATTCAACGCCATGTAATTACTTTACTTTATTGCTAAACTGTTAGCTATAGTAGTAGAAGTAATAGTTGGCGAAGCAACTTCATGGAGACACGATGATGGAGATCATGATGATGGAGATCATGGTGTCATGCCGGTGACAAAGATGATCATGGAGCCTCAAGATGGAGATCAAAGGAGCTATATGATATTGGCCATATCATGTCACTACTATTTGATTGCATGTGATGTTTATCATGTTTTTGCATCTTGTTTACTTAGAACGACGGTAGTAAATAAGATGATCCCTCATAATAATTTCAAGAAAGTGTTCCCCTAACTGTGCACCGCTATGCGAAGGTTCGCTGTTTCGAAGCACCACGTGATGATCGGGTGTGATAGATCCTAAAGTTCGAATACAACGGGTGTAAGCCAGATTTACACACGCAATACACTTAGGTTGACTTGACGAGCCTAGCATGTACAGACATGGCCTCGGAACACGTAGGACCGAAAGGTCGAGCATGAGTCATATAGAAGATACGATCAACATGGAGATGTTCACCGATGTCGATTAGTCCGCCTCACGTGATGATCGGACACGGCCTAGTTGGCTCGGATCATGTTTCACTTAGATGACTAGAGGGATGTCTAATCTGAGTGGGAGTTCATTAAATAATTTGATTAGATGAACTTAATTATCATGAACTTAGTCTAAAATCTTTACAATATGTCTTGTAGATCAAATGGCCCACGTTACCCTCAACTTCAACCCGTTCCTAGAGAAAACCAAGCTGAAAGATGATGGCAGCAACTATAATGGACTGGGTCCTAACACGAGGATCATCCTCATAGCTACCAAGAAAGATTATGTCCTAGAAGCACCGCTTAGGTGAAGCACCAACCCTGCAGAGAACCAAGACGTTATGAACGCTTGGCAGTCTCGTCTTGATGATTACTCCCTCGTTCGGGCGGCATGCTTTACAACTTAGAACCGGGCTCGAAAGCGTTTTGAGCAACACGGAGCATATGAGATGTTCAAGAGCTGAAAATGGTTTTCCAAGCTCATGCCCGGGTCGAGAGATATGAAGTCTCCGACAAGTTCTTCAACTGTAAGATGGAGGAAAATAGTTATGTCAGTGAGCACATACTCAAGATGTCTGGGTTGCACAACCGCTTGACTCAGCTGGGAGTAAATCTCCCGGATGACGCGGTCATTGACAGAATCCTTCAGTCACTTCCACCGAGCTACAAGAGCTTTGTGATGAACTTCAATATGCGAGGATGGAAAAGACCATTCTCGAGGTATATTCAATGCTGAAATCAGCGGAGGTAGAGATCAAAAGGAACATCAAGTGTTGATGGTGAATAAAACCACTAAGTTCAAGAAAGGCAAGGGTAAGAAGAACTTCAAGAAGGACGGCAAGGAGTTGCAGCGCCCGATAAGCCGATTCTGGGAAGAAGTCAAACAATGGACCCAAGCACGAGACCCAGTGCTTTTATTGCAAGGGAAGTGGTCATCGAAGCGGAACTGCCCCAAGTACTTAGCGGACAAGAAGGGCGGCAAAACCAAAGGTATATTTGATATACATGTAATTGATGTGTACCTTACCGATTTTCGCAGTAGCTCCTGGGTATTTGATACCGTGCGGTTGCTCATATTTGTAACTCAAAGCGGGAGCTGCGGAATAAGCGGAGATGGCGAAGGGCGAGGTGACGATCTTGGCGCCGGGAATGGTTCCAAGGTCGATGTGATCGCCGTCGGCACGCTACCTCTACATTTACCTACAGGATTAGTTTTAAACCTCAATAATTGTTATTTAGTACCAGCTTTGAGCATGAACATTGTATCTAGATCTCGTTTGATACGAGATGGCTACTCATTTAAATCCGAGAATAATGGTTGTTCTATTTATATGAGAGATATGTTTTATGGTCATTCCCCGATGGTCAATGGTTTATTCTTAATGAATCTCGAACGTGATGTTACACATATTCATAGTGTGAATACCAAAAGATGTAAAGTTGATAACGATAGTCCCACATACTTGTGGCACCGCCGCCTTGGTCACATTGGTGTCAAGCGCATGAAGAAGCTCCATGCTGATGGACTTTTAGAGTCTCTCGATTATGAATCATTTGACACATGCGAACCATGCCTCATGGGCAAAATGACCAAGACTCCGTTCTCCGGAACAATGGAGCGAGCAACCAACTTATTAGAAATCATACATACTGATGTGTGCGGTCCAATGAGCGTTGAGGCTCGTGAAGGATATCGTTATGTTCTCACTCTCACTGACGACTTGAGTAGATATGGGTATGTCTACTTAATGAAACACAAGTCTGAGACCTTTGAAAAGTTCAAGGAATTTCAGAATGAGGTAGAGAATCAACGTGACCGAAAGATAAAGTTCTTACGATCAGATCGTGGAGGAGAATACTTAAGTCACGAATTTGGTACGCACTTAAGGAAATGTGGAATCGTTTCACAACTCACGCCGCCTGGAACACCTCAGCCTAACGGTGTGTCCGAACGTCGTAATCGCACTTTATTGGATATGGTGCGATCTATGATGTCTCTTACTGATTTACCGCTATCATTTTGGGGATATGCTCTAGAGACAGCTACATTCACTTTAAATAGGGCACCGTCTAAATCCGTTGAGACGACACCATATGAAATATGGTTTGGAAAGAAACCTAAGCTGTCGTTTCTAAAAGTTTGGGGATGCGATGCTTATGTCAAGAAACTCCAACTTGAAAAGCTCGAACCCAAGTCGGAAAAATGCGTCTTCATAGGATACCCTAAGGAAACCACCTTCTACTTAAGATCCGAAGGCAAGATCTTTGTTGCCAAGAACGGGTCCTTTCTGGAGAAAGAGTTTCTCTCGAAAGAATTAAGTGGGAGGAAAGTAGAGCTTGATGAAGTACTACCTCTTGAAACGGTAAGTAGCACAACACAGAAGATGTTCCGTGGTGCCTGCTCGACAAGAGAGGAGGTTAATGATGATGATCAAGATACTTCGGATCAAGCTCCTACTGAACTTCGAAGGTCCACAAGGACACGTTCCGCACCAGAGTGGTACGGCAACCTTGTCTTGGGAATCATGTTGTTAGACAACGGTGAACCTTCGAACTATGAAGAAGCGATGGCGGGCCCAGACTCCAACAAATGGCTTGAAGCCATGCAATCCGAGATAGGATCCATGTATGAAAACAAAGTATGGACTTTGACAGACTTGCCCGATGATCGGCTAGCAATAGAAAACAAATGGATCTTTAAGAAGAAGACGGACGCGGATGGTAATGTTACCATATATAAAGCTCGACTTGTCACTAAGGGTTATCGACAAGTTCAAGGGATTGACTACGATGAGACTTTCTCTTCCGTAGCGAAGCTGAAGTCCGTCCGAATCATGTTAGCAATTGCCGCATACTATGATTATGAGATATGGCAAATGGACGTCAAAACGGCATTCCTTAACGGCCATCTTAAGGAAGAACTGTATATGATGTAGCCGGAGTGTTTTGTCGACCCTGAGAATGCTAACAAGGTATGCAAGCTCCAGCGATCCATTTATGGTCTGGTGCAAGCATCTCGGAGTTGGAACATTCGCTTTGATGAGATGATCAAAGCGTTTGGGTTTATGCAGACTTATGGAGAAGCCTGCGTTTACAAGCTCTGTAGCATTTCTCATATTATATGTAGATGACATACTTTTGATGGGAAATGATATAGAACTTTTGGACAGCATTAAGGCCTACTTGAATAAGTGTTTTTCAATGAAGGACCTTGGAGAAGGTGCTTACATATTAGGCATCAAGATCTATAGGGATAGATCGAGACGCCTCATAGGTCTTTCACAAAGCACATACCTTGATAAGATATTGAAGAAGTTCAATATGGATCAGTCCAAGAAAGGGTTCTTGCCTCAGATTGCAAGGTGTGAGATTGAGCTCGGCTCAATGCCCGACCACGGCAGAAGATAAAGAAGAGATGAGTGTCATCCCCTATGCCTCAGCCATAGGGTCTATTATGTATGCCATGCTGTGTACCAGACCTGATGTAAACCTTGCCGTAAGTTTGGTAGGAAGGTACCAAAGTAATCCCGGAAAGGAACACTGGACATCGGTCAAGAACATCCTAAAGTACCTGAAAAGGACTAAGGATATGTTTCTCGTTTATGGAGGTGACGAAGAGCTCGTCAGAAGGGTTACGTCGATGCTAGCTTCGACATAGATCTGGATGACTCTAAGTCACGGATCGGATACGTGTATATTTTGAATGGTGGGGCAAGAAGTCGGTGCAGTTGCAAGCAAAGCATCATGGCGGGATCTACATGTGAAGCAGAGTACATGGCATCCTCGGAGGCAGCGCATGAAGCAATCTGGGTGAAGGAGTTCATCACCGACCTAGGAGTCATACCCAATACGTCGGGGCCGATCGCACTCTTCTGTGACAACACTGGAGCTATTGCACTTGCCAAGGAGCCCAGGTTTCACAAGAAGACCATGCACATCAAGCGTCGCTTCAACTCCATACGTGAAAATGTTCAAGATGGAGACATAGATATTTGTAAAGTACATACGGATTTGAATGTAGCAGATCCGTTGACTAAACCTCTCCCTAGAGCAAAACATGATCAACACAAGAACGCTATGGGTGTTCGATTCATCCAATGTAACTAGAATATTGACTCTAGTGCAAGTGGGAGACTGTTGGAAATATGCCCTAGAGGCAATAATAAAATGGTAATTATTATATTTCTTTGTTCATGATAATAGTCTGTTATTCATGCTATAACTGTGTTATCCGGAAATCGTAATACACGTGTGAATACATAGACCACAACATGTCCCTAGTAAGCCTCTATTTGACTAGCTCGTTGATCAACATATAGTCATGGTTTCCTGACTATGGACATTGGATGTCATTGATAACGGGATCACATCATTAGGAGAATGATGTGATGGACAAGACCCAATCCTAAGCATAGCTCAAAGATCGTATAGTTCGTTTAGCTAGAGCTTTTCCAAGTGTCGAGTATCATTTCCTTAGACCATGAGATTGTGCAACTCCCGGATACCGTAGGAGTGCTTTGGGTGTGCCAAACATCACAACGTAACCGGGTGACTATAAAGGTACACTACGGGTATATCCGAAAGTGTCTGTTGGGTTGGCACGAATCGAGACTGGGATTTTTCACTCCGTATGACGGAGAGGTATCTCTGGGCCCACTCGGTAATGCATCATCATAATGAGCTCAATGTGACCAAGTGTCCGGTCATGGGATCATGCATTACGGTATTTAGTAAAGTGACTTGCCGGTAACGAGATTAAACGAGGTATTGGGATACCGACGATCGAACCTCGGGCAAGTAACGCATCGATTGACAAAGGGAATTGTATACGAGATTGATTGAATCCTCGACATCGTGGTTCATCCGATGAGATCATCGAGGAGCATGTGGGAGCCAACATGGGTATCCAGATCCCGCTGTTGGTTATTGACCGGAGAGGCGTCTCGGTCATGTCTGCATGTCTCCCGAACCCGTAGGGTCTACACACTTAAGGTTAGGTGAGGCTAGGGTTGTAGAGATATGAGTATGCAGTAACCCGAAAGTTGTTCCGGGTCCCGGATGAGATCCCGGACGTCACGAGGAGTTCCGGAATGGTCCGGAGGTGAAGAATTATATATAGGAAATGCAGTTTCGGCCATTGGGAAAGTTTCGGGGGTCACCGGTATTGTACCGGGACCACCGGAAGGGTCCCGAGGGTCCACCGGGTGGGGCCACCTATCCCGGAGGGCCCCGTGGGCTGAAGTGGGAGGGGAACCAGCCCCTGGTGGGCTGGTGTGCCCCCCTTGGCCCCCCTGCGCCTAGGGTTGGAAACCCTAGGGTGGGAGGCGCCTCCACTTGCCTTGGGGGGCAAGCCTTCCTTGGCCGCCCCAGGAGATCTCATCTCCCGGGGCCGGGCGCCCCTAGGGGCCTATATAAAGGGGAGGGAGGGCAGCCGCACCCATGCCATAGGCGCCTCCTTCCCCTTGCTACACCTCTCCCTCTTGTAGAAGCTCAGAAGCTCTGCCGAGATCATCGCTGCATCCACCACCACGCCGTCGTCTTCTTTGGATCTCCGTCAACCTCTCCCCCTTGCTGGATCAAGAAGGAGGAGACGCCTTCCTCAACTGCACGTGTGTTGAACGCGGAGGTGTTGTCCGCTCAGCACTAGGATCATCGGTGATTTGGATCACGACGAGTACGACTCCCTCAACCCCCTTCTCTTGAACGCTTCCGCTCGCGATCTACAAGGGTATGTAGATGCACTCCTTTCTCTCATTGCTAGATGAACTCATAGATTGATCTTGGTGAAAGCGTAGAAAATTTTTATTTTCTGCAACTTTCCCCAACACAAAAGACCGAAAGCACGACCACTCTAATTGGTTGCAAGCGTGCACCCTTTAGGATCCGGCAGCGCTTCGCCGTCAAGAGCTTCGTCGACGGAGAATTAGAGGGAGGAGATTAGAACCACACTGGACTTCTAATTATGAGGATTAGAGAAACTAGACCAAGCTCTAATTAGTCAACTATGACCAACTAAAACTAGGGCTAGATGAACTACAGGAGGCTCAAAAACTTATGTGTCTCAATAGAGCAAACCCCCCCTCCCAGTATATATAGGTTAGAGGAGAGGGACAGAGCATCGACTAAGGAGGGAAGGAGAGTCCTTAGGGTGCCGGCCGGGGGGAGGAGTCCAACTCCTCCCCGAGTCCAATTCGGTCTCCCCCTTCCATAAGGGTGGCGGGGGTGGTGGCATGTCCTCCACTTGGGCCAAGATGGCCCAAGTTTCGTTCTCCTGTTTGGCCTTTTAAGTCCCGTTTGTATTAAAATAAATATAAAAGTGTTCTAAATATTTTTCATACCCTTTTATATATAATTTACAGCCCCCGAAACATTTTACTCCTATATATTAGTTATCGGTAATACTCGGTATTACCCGATACTCTCTAAAACCCTTTGGGTGAGCCCGAAACGCTTTCGGACCCTCTCGGAACTATTTCGAATATTAATGAAACAATTCCAAAAATATTTTCTCATAACTCCCGTCCTACTAACACTCGGCAGATCGTGACTACCTTAAGCTTGTAACATCATAGGTTCGGTAACTCACAGACATGAATGAAACCCCTTCATTCAATGACTCACAGTGGAACCATGGACGTCCATATCGATCCCTACGAGCACACGAGTGATATTCGAGTGAACCTTTGGTTATCATGTGTTGTTCCATTTGCTTTGAGATACTTCACAAAACCCGGGATGCATCGGTATCCTCCTGAGTCATCACATGCTCACTATGGCGTTATCCTCGACCAGTTTTGTTCTTCTTTCTCATTATTGTGTTCCGGCATCCCCATGACAAAGTTACGTATGTCTGGCCAGGTGACGATGGATGATGTCATACCGAATGGACCCTAAGAATATCTCCCCATTGTCGGAGGAGCAAACCTCACTCTCAAGCTATATAGTCACTTGTCAAACCATTTGATGAACCTGTAAGTTGTCGTTATGATCACCGTGTTACATGTGACATTTGAGCAACCCCAAAGTCCATCGTATGGTAAGAAGTGACTACGATACTCTCATTGTCTAAGTAGCAAAATCACATGTTAACACTCTGTGTTATTACAATTAATTACAAACGATATTATCTCAATTCATAACAAACAAGTTTCAGCCGATTCAATATGATCGTTCTTCCAACGTCATAATATCAATGTTGTTTTAGGACTATGTTACACTTAACGATATCCCAAGATCCGGAAAACGTGATCACATACAACACTTGAGCTAGTCTTACAGCGAGACTAGGAACCTTTATTTTATCCATTTATTATTTTCACACATGCATATGATCATAGCAGTTGTAACATGAAATATAGACACTTAATTATGAATATGGAAATATAATAATACAATATTATTGGCTCTAGGGCATATTTCCAACACAAAGGTTTTCACCCGGAACCCAGACACAGAGAAGAGCACCACGGCGATGTCTTGAAGAATAAAATGATGCTCGCGAGCATCGTCTTAGTCGTCGACAAATCGCGGAGCTTTCACACAGCCGCTCCTCGGTGTCGGTAGGACAGCAGGACAAGCGCAATGAGCATAAATCCCAGATCCGTATCGGGGCGCCTCCATAGATAGAGCACGCCCGATCCACCCACTGCCATATATCTCGCCGCCCACATGGCCAAGAGATGTAGCCATCACCGCATCCATAGAGCTCGCCAAGCCTCGAGACAACACCAACCGCCCACTTCACAATGCAGTAATCGTGGCAGGTAAAGCCTGACATATGTCATCGAGCCAGGGTTGGCACCACCACCGTAGGGGCACCCATGCCTACAAGACGCCCGCCCCGGCGGACCGGACGCGGGGAGGGGCTTGCCAAGTGACTACCGATGGCAATCGTTGAGAATATCTTCAGACGACACCATGTCCGCAACCAAAGGCACCGGTCTGACAAATGGCGCAATGTTGTCCCGTCCACACATCCATGGACTGACACCGACGCTACAACTAGAAGACAACCCCCCAAACGAGCGACAAGCTCCCACCCTGGCTTGACCGGTGGCGACCCAGAGCCAAGAAGCCTGACTCCAAGGCGACAATGCACCGAACCTCACACGGGGAGCACCAATCTCAGGCACGAGGACATACCTAGCGGCCAGTTCATGTCGTCCGCCCGCTGCCGACACACGAACCCGGATGAGGGAAGTGCCACCCCATCAAGAGGGGACCACTCATGGCGGCCCACAACTCCGGCCGCCGGACAGTCGTGCCAATGCCAGCTCCGCCTTCCCACGCCAAAATCTGCCACCACCAACCAAAGCCAGGACCACCACTCACCGCCCATGTCCCTCCTCCACGCCCGCGGCAAGGTCTACCGGAATCCACTGCCCGAAGATATGGAGTACCAGATTGACTGGTAGCATGTCAGGATGACACATCTAGTTACTGGAGCACTTCCTAACTAGCTATCTTTTTCCAAAAAGGACGCTTTATATGAAGGGGATACAGAACATTATGAGTAAACACCAAGCCCAGGGCCGGCCCCTCGCATATCAGAGGCTCTAGTGCGAATAACGTACAATGCATGGTCCTGACGACCACACCTTACATTTCGCCGGTCGCTGCTGCACGCTGCAGGCACACAAGTACATTGAAATAGTCCATATGACTTGTTCTTCATGACAAGGCACTAATTTCAAACAATGTTTTTATAGTTTACCTACAAATAGCATTTTGAACAAAACACGATCATCTTCCATGCAAGAACAACAAAGATATCCCACAAGGTAAACCCAACCAATATCTGATCGTTATGTGGTAATGTGGTGATTGTCGATCATTGTTAGTATGAAGAAATCACTTGTGCGGCAATTCCATGCAAAAGATCGTCACCAAATTTGCAATCAACAAAAGAAGATGGGCTTGTGGATTTTGGGAGTCTTCCCACCCTTCTATAATATGAATGATACGCACTCGTGTGTATTCGAGAGAAAAAACAAAAGAAGATGGGCAATCACTTGTTCAACGCTCAACACCAACGTCTTCAGCAACCACACCCATATATTTTCTGAAGTAAAATGTCCATGACAACTCCAGGATTTCAGAGTCAGAAATCATTTCGTTCCAAGAGTAGGAAGTAGGAACATGCAGCTCACCAACATACCCAACTAATACCACCTTCCCCAACAAAACCCACTCCTATAATAACACACACGTACTCGACTTCCAAAAGCACACACACAAGGCAAGCAAGCAAGCAGCAACTAGCTAGCTCCAAGCCTGCATCCGACCCAAGAAAAGCAACTCTCTTTTGCTAGGAAACCAAGGGGGGAAAACATCCATCAATGGCGGCAAGAGCGAGAGCGGTGACCGCCATGTCCAGCAGCAGCAGCGTCCTCCTGGCCGCGGCGGTGGCACTGGCGCTGCTGGTGGCATCGGCGTCGGCGCAATCCGGGTGCACGTCTGTGCTGATCGGCCTGTACCCATGCATGAACTACATCAGCGGCAGCGGCACGGCCCCGACCAAGTCCTGCTGCTCGCAGCTCGCCTCCGTCGTGCAGTCCCAGCCGCAGTGCCTCTGCACCGCGCTCGGCGGTGACTCGTCGTCTCTTGGTGGCATAACCATCAACAAGACTCGCGCGCTAGAGCTGCCCAACGCCTGCAACGTGCAGACCCCGCCGGCGAGCAAGTGCAACGGCGGTAAGTGTTCGACAGTAGTAGTATTTTACGAGTTACAAGAGTCAAGAGCTGCACTGCACGTATAATAATGTTGACTGTTGTTGTCGCTTCTTGGGTAGCTAACACGTGGCATCTTTTCTGCTTGCAGCTGGTGGTGGCAGTGCTCCTGGTGCCAGTGCCAACACGCCGACCACCCCGGCAGTGCAGACACCGGCCGGCTTGGGATCGAAGACGACGCCGTCGGCGTACCTGCAGGGGAACGGCGGCTCGTCGCTTCATGGCCCGGCGGGTCTGGTGTTCGCGCTCGCGGTCGCTGCTGTCTACGCCGTGTCGGCCGTTTGAGCGTCTCGGCTAGTGGACTGGAACGTTTGCGGGCCGGTGATTCAGAAATATGTTTGTTTTGTGGTATATTTGAGTTTCCTATTAGTTTATCATTGGGCACTGGGGAGTACTGAGGAAGAATATTCCACATGATGTAATTATTGGTTGTTTTGCTGCGGACATAAGAAGAGTCAATTTCACTTTTTACTTTGTATTTTGTCATTTTTATTTAGATTACCCTATCTAAACGTTTTTTTCCTCATTTTACTCCATTTAATCAAACTTATGCCGCAAACTACCTTTCTTTTTTTCTTTGAGAAACACAAACTACCTTTCTTTTATTAAGTTCTATTCTATTTTTCTTGCGGGGTAAGTTCTATTCTATTTTAAAGCATGTTCTGTCAAGCCGGTCACACCCGTCAAGGCTCATACGGCGTTCCACATCGACTGGTTTTCTTATGCGTTTGGTTTCTCCACATCGCTTGCCCACCCGCCCGATTCGTCCTTTGGTTCGGTTTTGACTCATGTCTGGTCCTACATCGCATCTCTGTCTTGTAGTACATGATCGGCCTGGTGGTGCGGCATCCGAGGTGCAACATCCATGATTCTTGGCCAGCTGGTGCAGCCTGGACTTGAACCAGGCACACCCAAGCTTAAAGCTTTGCATATACTGCGTTGCGTCGCCTTCTACCCTCGTTGTACCATACTTGCGCTGCTTCTTTAGCTTCATGGTGGCGCCAATGGTACACAGTAAATGCCAACTTGTTGCACCGGCGGGTACTTGAAGACCAGCATGCCAAGCTGTTACACCGACACGACGACCGATAACCTCCAGAGCAGGAGCAACTAGTTGACTGGCCATTTCTTCATGCCACTGTTGTCCCATCGGTGGAACGAAGCGTGGAGACATCGTGGAGTCAGGGTTCATTGGTGTTGTGTAATGAATCATCATGAGGCCAGTAAAGAAGAAGTTAGGCTCGACAAATTTTTTATTAAATGGGGGTAAAACCGATGAAAATCTCCTAAATGGGGCAATCCCTGTCAAAAATGATAAAACAGAGGGTAAAAAATGAGATTAACTCCAATAAGAATCATCAACACACAAAAGAAAGATTTAACAACATCCTAGGATAATTTTTTAAGGAAAATAACCAACACACACTAGTAGAAAAATGGCCTATTGACCCGGTTGGTGAGGGCCTTTAGTCCCGGTTCATGAACCGGGACTAAAGGGTCGGTACTAATACCCTGGCCCTTTAGTCCCGGTTCAATCCAGAACCGGGACTGATGGGCCTCCACGTGGCCTGTCCACGTGCCCAGCACGAGGGTTTTTTGGTCCCGGTGGCACCAACCGACCAATAGGCATCCACGCCACAAGATTTCTATGGCTGTGGTTTTTGTTTTTTTAAAGGAAGGGGGGTTGGGGGTTAATTTAGGTGTTTCATATATTGTGCTATAGCTAGCTAATTAATAGAGAAAAGTGTCCTCTCTTTGTCCGTGCTTGGTCGACGCTACGTACTATACATACGATAGAGAGGACTAGCTAGACACGCTAGCTAGCTAGTAATTAAGCAAATGTAAGATCGTCATGAACATATATGCATACAGAGAGAAGTGATATCGACCACCTCTCCTTCTCCGAGAGATTGGTCGAACAACAAGTTCTCGTATATCTATCCGACACTACCGCTACATATATACAATAATTATCTTTTACAATACGGACGCTGCGTGGTCCACATAGTATTCTCCGCCTTCAGCGATCACGTGGTCAAGAAAGAATGCCGCCAATTCCTCTTGAATTGCTCGCAGCGATCTGGTGCTAGTAGTTCATCCCGCATCCGAAACATCTAATTTTAAAAGGATCAATACATATATATATGAATGAATGAAACTCAACACAAATGATGGTAATAAAATAAAATTGTGAATATTTTTATTTACGCACTTCATATTGTTTGTCGGAGTAGCCCCTCTCACGTGTCGTGTGGCGCATGGACTCGCAAATGTAGTATCCACAGAAATCATTCCCTTGTTCCTGCCACAACCACTTTACAAGAAACAGAGGTCAATCAAACTGATAATTAGCAAGCATGCTAAATGGTATTGATGAAACTAGCGTTTGAATCACTAGGAGATGCGCGTGGAATATGCTACTATATAGTACTTACTTTCGGGTGTCTAAATTGCAGCTTCTTCGGTAGTCCCGGAGTTTTTTTTGGTGAATTTTCCCCAAGCCCTGCCATACAAAGAAAACAATTACTTGATATCAGAAATGAACAAAGTTGCTGATATGGTGGATAATGATCGATTTAACTTACTTCGAGCATTTCAGTCATGTCCGCATAATCCTTGGGATCTTTTCGCCTCGAGTCTAACACAGTTACTACTCCCTGCTCAAGCTTAATCTCTAGGAGAATATAGTGGTACCTGCACGCATGCATAACTCATCAATATTACATTACTATAACCTGGACTAATAAGGGAAACCGAATATGCCACAAGACAAGAACACTCACGCGTAGTTGTAAGGAAAGAGTATTATATTTTTGTGTTCATTTATTTCCAACGATCGTAGCAAGTTGGCCTCGGTTTCACGGCACGATATTTAACCTCATTTGCATCTATGAGATATGTGTTAATGAACCCAATATCACCCACTTGTCTTTTCTTCATTTTGGCGATCTTCAATCTGCATAATATAGTAAGGATATTTATAAATACATGCAATGAAAGAGCTGAGTTATATAGAGATACTTAATGATGTAAGTAGTACTACTTACAGACGATAAAGAATAGTGACCGTTGCTTTATCGAGGGCCAATTGATTGAAAAACTGATAGAACTCCTCAAATGGAATAGGCAACAGTTCAATTCCAAGGAGGTCACACTCCTTTTAACTCTCACATACAAAGTACTCCTCCCTCGCACTCTTTGCAGGTTTTCATGTACCAATCATGCAATCTTCGCATCATCGTTGATAGAGAGCTTTCATCTTTGACGAGAGGCTTCCCGTATCGTATCTTTGTATCTGCACCTCCAAGAAATCATAATGTACATCGTCGGGCAGGTAATCTGCAGGATTGCCATAACCGGCACCATCCTCGGATCGACGATGTCGCTAGCGTGCACCTTGAGCGGGGGCACGATTGCTGCTTGTTCACGAGCTGGGCAATTTGTTTCCCAGCTCGTCGCTCTTTCATCCTTTGATCACCGACAAGATTTCCCGACCTCTCCGCTTCGCAAATGCCTTTCCAATAATGCGCTCATAGTTGCCTTTCGCGGAGACTTGGGTGGTTTTGTCGGGGCAGCGAGTGCGCTTCGCTTTGACCGGATCTACCTTCTCCTCCCGGAGGTGGATGTCTCTTTGCTTTCAACCCTTGAAACTAGTCATCCACTTGATCTGCGCGATCTTCGCGTTTTCCTCCTCGCCTTCCTCAGACGGTAACTTCTCCGAGTCTTGAGAGAAGGACCGAATCTATATCTCCTCCCGCCTTTGGTCAGTACTGCTAGACGCCGGCAGAGCGAGACGGAGCGGATGTCTTCTTCCTTGCTTACGAGGCGGAGGAGAAGGACTACGACGCCGGAGCAGCCGGGAGCGGCGGTGGGTCTCTTCCGCCTTGCCGACGAGTCGGAGAAGGAGGAGGCTGGCTGCTCGGGCGTGCTTGCAAAGGCGGAGAAGGAGGCGGAGTGCCGCCACGCCCGGAGAAGGAGCCGGCCGAGTGCCCCGATCGTCACTCGCCGGAGGAGGAGGCGGTGGAGGAGGCGGAGTGCCCTGACTTGCCGGGAGGAGGAGGAGGAGGCGGAGGCGCCCAGCCTAAGGTTGATGAGATCCTTCCGCCATAGGCATGGAGTCTTGAGCGAGATCCCAGCCGATACTCCCCTTCACCGGTAGGGTGGTCAAGCCGGAGGTCCTCAAATCCTCCGTTATTTCATCGACCATCACCTTAGCATATCCTTCCGAATCGGCCGGCGGTGAAAAGTTGAGTCGGGTTTAGTAGGATAAACAGAGCCAACAGCCGCCTTGACCTTCAAATTGCTCCATTGCGCCATAAGGTGGCAATTTTCAGCATCCGTGATAGCATCCACGGATAGCCGGCAGGAGCCGCCAAGGCATGCTGCTCGCTGAAGTAGCTCGGTGGAAGCCACGCCGCTTCTCCGCCGAGATGGCGGGTAGCTTCGGGAAGCTTCGCAGGTCGTTTGTTGTGATCTGCCGCTTCGCTCCTCTTCTCGTTCCTCTAGCCCCATTACCCTTTCGTGCAGCGCCTGCATTAGGCTCTGCTCAGCTTCTTCCTCCTCTCATGGGTTTTGTAACCCTCGCGTCCGGAAATCCAGCCTTCCACGAAACGGAGCTGGCGTGCCTCGTGTCCGCCCGTGGTGCTCGAGGATTCCCGAGGGCCATTGTGAGCTCGCCCTTCTCCCCTGCAGAACGAACTTCCCTTGCTGCGCTGCTTCGATATATTGCTGAAGCCTCTTGACTGGTATGTCCAATTGTTCGTCCGTCCAAATGCACTTCCCTGTTATAGGGTCCAAGGATTCGCCGGCCCCGAAGAACCAAGTCCGGCAACGGTCTGGCCAGTTCATTGTCTCTGGTTCTTTCCCTTTATGAAGCGGATCATTCTCAGCCTTGGCCCACTTAGGCCGGGCTACGAGGTAGCCACCTGACCCCGTGCGATAGTGAAGCTTCTTCTTCGCAGCATTTCTCTTGTTTGTCGCCGACATCTTTTTACTCTTTTCCGATGTCTTGTAGGCCACAAATGCGGCCACCATCTCCGATCTTCTCATATTTGCCCTTGAATTCTGGTGTCTCATTTTTTGACATACGTATTGAGTTCTTTTCTTCCAATTCCTGAATAGTTCTGCCATCTTCTTAAGAGCAAAAGACTTGATTAATGGCTCTATTACTGGCTTCTCCGGATCATCCTCTTGCGGTAGGGTAAAATTTGACTTCAGCTCGGTCCAAAGATCATTTTTCTCATATCATTGACACAAGACACCTCGTGGTCTTCGTTCTTAGGCTTATACTATTGGTGGATGCTGATCGATCTTGTCCCTAACCGTAACCCCGTGACCGAAAGCAACAAATGCCTTCTTTGTCCGGTAGGGTTCAATCGGTTGGCCGTCGCAGCGATTTGTATGATCTCAAACTTTTCATCCGAGCTCAACTTTTTCTTCGGGCCTCGCCTCTTTACCGGGTTGTGCTCGATCCGGAGGGCTAGAAAAAAGAACAAAGACGAGAGTTAATTAATATGTGTACATACCAAAACAAAGACGAGAGCTAGTCAAGACAGGCTTAACTAATATATATACCGGCCGGACTCGGTTTGGTGATCACCGGAGCCGTCCTCACGGTCTACTTCTTCACCCTCTCCTTCTTGCACCGACATTGGGTCATCGGAGCCATGTAAATCATAGCCAGCTTCTTCTTCACCCTCTCCTTCCAGACCATCGTCGTCGTTGAGAAACATCAACGAGGACACGGCATCACTTCCTTGTGCGATTATGTCCCTCAACAACGCTTCTTGTGCTTCGCCCTTGGGTGTCCATAGTTTCTACAAATTTTTACAACATGGCAATTATTCAAACATGACAGATATGGATATATTAGTGGCAAACGTAGAACTAGCTAGCTAATCACAATAAGGAATCATATTAGTGGCCTCGACGCTGCTTCTCTAGGGTTTGGGGTGGCCTCGACAACGCTTCAAGGGTTAGGGTGGCCTCGAGAACGCTTCAAGCTAGGAGGGGTAATATCGCCCCGCACGTGTTGAAGCTATCGGGAGGGGTCGGGCGTTGAACACTACATCTATGTCCCACAAGTGACGTGGGCATCGACGCCCATGATGAGGTAGAGGGTCGTGGATCGCCGAGCGGTCGAGGGTCTAGGGGTGGAGGATCGCCGAGGTGTCGTTAGGTTGCATAGTGTCAAAGGATTCAACAAAACCATGTCTTCATCATTAGGCTAAAGTAACAGGTGCATGATGATGTGAAGCTCTCCAAAGTTATTTTGGAGCAGGTCCCGGATAGGATAATTCACTTTCTCGTACAAAGTTCAGCAAGAACCTTCCGAATATCGTTATTTGAAAGCCCTTTGCTGAGATTTGTACAAAAGGCAAATTATCCTACCCGGACTCCATTCCGTAATAACTTTGGAGGACTTCGTACCATCATGCCATGGTTACTTCCGGCTAATGATGAAGCCATGGATTTCTTCAATACTTTGACACTATAGGAACCCTCGACCCTGAAACCTTCGACCCTTGACACCTTAACGACCCTCGACCCTCCACCCTAGTTCCCGACCCTCGACCCCTCGACGATCCTCGACACCCTCGTTATATCGACAATGACGCAACATACATATACATGGGAAAATAATGTTATCGGGGAGGGGGTATCGGTACCCCCCCTCGTGTCAAAGTTTCTTCTTTCTCCTCTATTCCTTTCTTTCTTCTTCTCCTCTTCTTTTTCTTCTTATCCCTCGAGAAAGGAAAATAAGGAAAAAGGAAGAAAAGGAAGAAGCAAGAAGATGGAGAAGAAGAAGAAGAAGAAGAAAAGAAAGAGAAGAAGAAAACAGAATTTTTTTATATTTTTTCTTATTCTCCTCTATTCCTTTCTTCTTCTCCTCTTCTTTTTCTTCCTTTTTCTTCTTCTTATTTATTTCTCCTCTTCTTCCTCTCCACTCTTCTTCTCCTTTCTTCCTCTTCTTATTTCCTTTTTCCTCTCATTCTTTTTCTTCTTCTTCCTTCTTAAAAATACATGAAGTAGTATTGCCTAATTCATTGTTCATATGAATATACAAACATTTGCATATTTACAATAATTAATATCACCAAAAAATCTATGAACAGAAAAAATCCTAATTTTTCTAAAAACTATCTTTTGCATTGTTCACATACACATATACATTATAGCCACATACACATATACATCACATATGAACAAAAAAATTAAAACATAAAAAAACAGAGCATAAAAATAAAAAAAGAGCTTAAACATTATATATATATATATGAAAAAAATTAAAGAAATAAAAAAAGAGCCGGGCGGCGGCTCACAGCGCCGGGGCAGGGGGCAGGGCGACGGCGACGAGGAGCAAAGGGCGACGGCGAGCCCAGAAAGGGGAGCTCGAGGCGACGGTGGGGCGGCGAGGCGCCGCCGGCGGACGGGTAGGGGCAGGGCGACGGAGAGCACGTGGCAGGCGCTGGGCGACGGGCGACGGCGAGCACGGGCAGGGCGCGGGCGACGGCGACGGGAGCACGGGCAGCTGGACGGGCGCTGCCGGGCGAAGCCTGGCAGCCTGGCGTCGTGGCGGGAATCATGATGAAATCTGAAAAGCGCCAAGTCTTTGCTTATATAGAAAAGGCTTTGGTCCCATTCGTGCCACGACCGGGACTAATGCCCCCTTTAGTCCCGGTTGGTGCCACCAACCGGGACCAAAGGCCAAATTTCAAAGCAGCCCAAAGGGTGGGAAGCGGTTGGTCCCAAGCAGGCACCAACCGGGACTAAGGGGGGGCATTAGTTCTGGGTCATGGCACCAATCGACTAATTCTTTAGTCCCTGTTGGTGCCACCAACCGACCAAAGGCCTTGTCTGCCTCACGCTAAAATGTTTAGTCCCAGCTGCTAGTTGAGAGGAGCCACACCGGTTTATATAAGGTGCGCCTTCCCTGTCGAGCTCCTCTCTAAAGCAGGCTTTCGGGCCTAAACGTGCAATATGTGCTTGTGGGCCTACTGGGCCTCCCGCGGGCCTGAATCCTGGCCCATGGTAGGGTTTCTAGTCGTATTCAGGCCGTGGCTGCCTAGTAGGTGGCACTTTTTTTTGTTTTATTTGTTGCTTTATTTAGTTTATTTTGGTTTTGGTTTATTTTTCTTTGGGTCTTTTGCTTTATTTTTAATTCTTTTTGCTTTTAGTTTTAGAAAAATTATAAACTTTCTGTTAGTGCCATTAGTTTTCAAATTTGAAAACTCTTTTTTGTTTTCTTTGTTGCTTTATTTATTTTATTTTGTTTCTACTTACAACAAAATACTTATTGTTGCTATTTTTATTTTTTCAGTTTTTGTTCTGTTTTCTGCATTATTTAGTTTTTGTTGTTTTTGCTTTATTTTTTAATTCTTTTTGCTTTTAGTTTTAGATTTTGTTTTCTTTGTTGCTTTATTTATTTTATTTTGTTTCTACTTACAACAAAATACTTATTGTTGCTATTTTTATTTTATTTTTCAGTTTTTTGTTCTGTTTTCTGCATTATTTAGTTTTTGTTGTTTTTTGCTTTATTTTTTAATTCTTTTTGCTTTTAGTTTTAGAAAAATTATAAACTTTCTGTTAGTTCCATTAGTTTTCAAATTTGAAAACACTTTTTTGTTTTCTTTGTTGCTTTATTTATTTTATTTTGTTTCTGCTTACAACAAAACGGTGTGTAAAGGGACGGACTTATAAACCGGTGTGAGCGCTTCTTGTTGTCGAGGTTTTCAAATTCATAGTTTTCAAATGAACTCTGAAAAAGTTGGCATAGCATGTGCATGTACAAAACGGACAATGGTATCAGACTCGTCTTTTACAAAGTTGGCATGGTATCATCATAATAGTTGTGGGAGAAAGTCTTCACTTTTTCTTCGCTTGTGTCGTTTGCTTATTGTGCCGTAACCATGGATAATCTTCGTCGTTTATCAGGATGCTTGGGTCAGCCTTGACTTTGAAGGGGGGAATTTCATGAAACTTTTCATACTCTTCGCACATGTCCTGCTTGCCCTCCACTCCTGTGATGTCCCTTTTCCCGAAAAGAACTATGTGGCGCTTTGGCTCATTGTATGATGTATTCGCTTCCTTATCTTTTCTTTTCCTCGGTCCGTAGACATGTCCTTCACATAGATAACCTGTGCCACATCATTGGCTAGAACGAGCGGTTCGTCCGTTGTACCCAAGATTTTTCAGATCCACTGTTGTCATTCCATACCGTGGGTCTACACTGCACCATACTCCAGACAGATTGACCCACTTGCACTTAAACAAAGGGACCTTAAAATCTACTCCGTAGTCAAGTTCCCATATGTCTACTATGTAACCATAATATGTGTCATTTCCTTGTCGGTTGCTGCATCAAAGCGGACACCGCTGTTTTGGTTGGTGCTCTTTTCATCTTGGTCAATCGTGTAAAATGTATTCCCATTTATCTTGTATCCTTTCCAAATCATTACAATCGAAGATGGTCCCTCGACAACAAGTACAGCTCATCACAAATAGTGCTGTCACCTCTCGAGACGTGTTTCCAACCAACTGCTGAAAGTCCCGATGTGTTCACATGTAATCCAATCGTCGACCGCTCCGTGTGTTTGGAGCGCAGCCTGTTCTTGTGTTCATCGACATACGGGTCACCAAGGTAGAGTTCAGAGAACTGTGTAGTGTGCTTGAGACCAAGAATATCCGTCCTCGCATATTATTGAGTCTCTTCCAAGCGTGTTTTTCCAAATGGGCCTCCCCTCATACCGCGATTTAGGGAGACCTATCTTCTTAAGGCCAGGAATGAAGTCAACACAAAACCCGATGACATCCTCTCGCTCGATGGCCCATGGAGATGCTTCCTTCCGCCTAGCGCGTTACTTAACATATTTCTTTAGGACTCCCATGAACCTCTCAAAGGGGTACATATTGTGTAGAAATACGGGCCCCGTAATGACAATCTCATCGACTAGATGAACTAGGACGTGCATCATGATATTGAAGAAGGATGGTGGGAACACCAGCTCGAAACTGACAAGACATTGCGCCACATCACTCCTTAGCGTTGGTACGATTTCTGGATCGATCACCTTCGAGATATTGCATTGATGAATGCACATAGCTTCACAATGGCTAATCGGACGCTTTTCCGTAGAAGCCCCCTCAATGCAACCGGAAGCGCTTAAGCCATAATCACATGGCAGTCATGAGACTTTAGGTTCTGGAACTTTTTCTCCGCATATTTATTATTCCCTTTATATTCGATTTAGAAGCCGGTCGGGACCTTCATCTTGAGCAGGCATTGAAAGAATATTTATTTCTCTTCTTTCATAAGAGCGTAGCTGGCAGGACCTTCATACCGCTTCGGAGGCATGCCCTCTTTTTCATGCAAGCGTTGCAGGTCCTCTCGTGCCTCGTGTGTATCTTTTGTCTTCCCATACACGCCCAAGAAGCCTAGCAGGTTCACGCAAAGGTTCTTCGTCACGTGCATCACGCCGATCGAAGAGCGGACCTCTAGGTCTTTCCAAAGAGGGTAGGTCCCAAAATATAGATTTCTTCTTCCACATGGGTGCGTGATTCTCGGCGTCATTCGGAACAGCTAGTCCGCCGACCCTTTCCAAAGATTACGTGTAAATCATTGACCATAGCAAGTACGTGATCACCGATGCGCATGGCGGGCTTCTTCCGGTGATCTGCCTCGCTTTTGAAATGCTTGCCTTTCTTTCGACATTGATGGTTGGTCGGAAGAAATCGACGATGGCCTGTGTACACATTCTTCCCGCAGCTTCCGGTATATACTATCGGTGTCAAGTAAACAGTGCGTGCATGCGTGGTATCCCTTGTTTGTCTGTCACGAAAGGTTAGGAGAGCGGGCCAATCGTTGATGGTCACGAACAGCAACGCCTTTAGGTCAAATTCCTCCTTTTGTGCTCATCCCACGTCGCACACCGTTTCCATTCCACAGCTGTAAAAGTTCTTCAACTAATGGCCTTAGGTACACATCAATGTCGTTGTCGGGTTGCTTAGGGCCTTGGATGAGAACTGGCATCATAATGAACTTCCGCTTCATGCACATCCAAGGAGGAAGGTTATACATACATAGAGTCACGGGCCAGGTGCTGTGATTGCTGCTCTGCTCCCCGAAAGGATTAATGCCATCCGCGCTTAAAGCAAACCATATGTTCCTTGGGTCCTTTGCAAACTCATCCCAGTACTTTCTCTCGATTTTTCTCCACTGCGACCCGCCAGTGCTCTCAACTTCCGTCTTTCTTACGGTCCTCACTGTGCCATCGCATCAACTTGGCATGCTCTCCGCTTACGAATGTAGACGCTTCAACCGTGGTATTATAGGAGCATACTACATCACCTTCGCAGAACCCTCTTCCCGGAGGCTCGCCGTCAACATCACCAGGTCATCTCATCTCGATCTTATACCGCAATGCACCGTGATACCGGGCATGCATTCAGATCCTTGTAGGCACCACGGTAGAGGATGCAGTCATTAGGGCATGCATGTATCTTCTCCACCTCCAATCCTAGAGGGCATACAACCTTGTTTGCTGCGTATGTACTGTCGGGCAATTCGTTATCCTTTGGAAGCTTCTTCTTCATTATTTTCATTATCTTCTAAAATCCTTTATCAGTCACATAATTCTCTGCATTACACTGCAGCAATTCGAGTATGGTACCGAGCTTTGTGTTGCCATCTTCGCAATTGGGGTACAACCCTTTTTTGTGATCCTCTAACATGCGATCGAACTTCAGCTTCTCCTTTTGACTTTCGGATTGTGTCCTTGCATCGACAATGACCCGGCGGAGATCATCATCATCGGGCACACCGTCTGGTTCCTCTTGATCTTCAGCAGCTTCGCCCGTTGCAGCACCATCGTGCACATCGTCTGGTGCATCTTGATGTTCAGTAGCATCAACGTATTCAGGGGGCACATAGTTGTCATCGTACTCTTCTTCCTCTCCGTCTTCCATCATAACCCCTATTTCTCCGCGGCCTCGTCCAAACATTATAGTGTGGCATGAAACCCTTGTAAAGCAGGTGGGTGTGAAGGATTTTCCGGTCGAGTAAGACTTCAGATCCCACATATAGGGCATGGACAACACATAAAACCATTCTGCTTGTTTGCCTCAGCCACTTCGAGAAAATCATGCACGCCTCTTAATGTACTTGAGGTGTGTCTCACACCGTACATCCATTGCCGGTTCATCTGCGTGCATTATATATAATTAAGTGTGTCAAAATCATTACAGAACATCATGAATAGATAATTAAGTGACCAAATTAATAGAAGTTCATCATCACATAAAAACCAAAGTACATACATAGTTCTCATCTAACAACATAAAGCTCTGCAGAGCATCTAAATTAATTAAACCATACATTGAAACTATGTAAAACATTTCAATGCGAAAACAAATACGATCATAATCGCAACCAAGGTAACAACTGATCCAACGGCATAATGATACCAAGCCTCGGTATGAATGGCATATTTTCTAATCTTTCTCATCTTCAAGCACATTGCATCCATCTTGATCTTGTGATCATCGACGACATCCGCAACATGCAACTCCAATATCATCTTCTCCTCCTCAAGTTTTTTTTTCCTTCAAGAAATTGTTTTCTTCTTCAACTAAATTTAACCTCTCGACAATAGGGTCGGTTGGAATTTCGGTTCAACAACCTCCTAGATAAATAAAATCTATGTCACGTTGGTCGGCATAATTTTTATAAACAATAAATGAACCAATAGTTATGAAAAGATAATATATACCACATCCGAATCATAGATGTGACGAGGGCCAACGGAGGCGGATACCAAAACCATCGCACTATATAAGATGCAATAATAAAAGTAAGAAAATAATACAAGTATCTATCTAAACAAACAAGTAATAATATTTTTCCTTTCAGAAAGAAGATAAGAACAAGAGGCTCACCACGGTGGTGCCGGGCGATGAGATCGGCGGTGATCGACGGCGATGAAGACGGGGACGGGGCGTGACGGACCACTAAACCTAGATAAATATTGAGGAAAATGGAGCTTGGCGGTCGAGCTTGGAGAGGAGAAACCTTAAGTGGTGTGGCTCGGGCATTCCATCGAACACCTTGTGTGCATAGGAGGTGAGCTAGAGCACCACCAAGCCCTCTCCCCTCGGCCGTAAAAAAAGCAGAGCAGTGTGCTCTGCTCTTGCCGAGGGGCTATATATAGGCAGCACCATTAGCCCCGGTTGGTGGCTTGAACCGGGACTAAAGGGAAGCCTTTGGTCCCGGTTCATGCCACCAACCGGGACCAATAGTGGTGGGCCAGAGCCAGACCATTGGTCCCGTTCGTCCCACCAACCGGGACCAAAAGGTCCGGACGAACCGGGACCAATGGCCCACGTGGCCCGGCCGGCCCCCTAGGCTCACGAACCGGGGCAAATAGCTCCATTGGTCCCGGTTCTGGATTGAACCGGGACTAATGGGCTAAACTGGCCTGGACGAAAGCCCTGTTTTCTACTAGTGACACAAAAGAAAGATCTAACAACATCCTAGTTAATTTATTTGGCACCAAAGCCCTTGGTAAGCACTATGCAACATTTAGATAAGAAAAACCAATAGATTATCTTGTAAGCCTTTAGATAGTCACTCAAGGATTAGACCAATACCATGTGCACTTCGTGGAGAAGCTCATCAATAGAAATGACAATTTATGAAATGAATTTACCCTTAACAAAGATGTTTTGGTTGGGACGACTAAGTTTACAATCAATACGAGCAATCTTTATTAATCATTGCTTTGGTATAAAAAAAACTTAATCTAGTGTACCTAAATAGCTGATACCCACTTGTTATATTTCTATCAATATGCACACATAACATGCCACCTCAACACACATGCTACCTCATTAATGTTTGTTTTTTCTTTTTTTGTTGCATGCTGCACGCCACTGTCTATTTTTCCAATACAGGCAACCCATCCGCATGGCAAGTAATGCATGTTTTCCACGTCATCAACATGCCATCTCATCATAGTTAATTCCCATAATATATACCATAGTACAGGATTACACATGGCGTTATGATCTGCCACGATACATTTTTGTCCCAATGTGTAGCAAAGTCATGAATAATAACAAAGTGAGCTTGCAGCACTCCAAAAGCTACCTCAACACCCTTCCTCGCGACTTCTTGGCATGGTGCAAAATGAGATCTCTTGTTGCCTTTCGTTTGTTGTATTGTCTTGGCTCATGGAGGGCAGATGTCATCTACAAGGAAGTAGACTATGTTGTAATGGTGACCACTAACAACATAGTTGCAAGGTCAATCTTTGCTGACGACAAGCCTCCCAAATAGAGGATATCTCTGCAAGACATTGAGGTCATTGTGAGAGGCGGACATCCCAAGGTGTGAATGCCAAATCCATAGATCCACCAATGCAAGTATTTCGAGAATGATTGTTCAATCATGATAGTGCCCTTTTTACTACCCAGCCCATGCGATATGACATAGTTCTTCCATATCCAAACATAAAATCAATGGATCGAAGCATCCCTGGCCATTCTATTGTTTCACCTAGAGCCATAACTCATAATGTCTTCATCATTGGGTCCTCTCAAATACTCGGGTTTGTTCACACTTGAGGATGGTATCTTTCCCCATGTGAATGCACTCATCAATAATGTCAGCTGCCAGTCCATATACAAGAACTCAAGCTATCATGGTACATGTCATCAAGGGATATGCCCTGGTTTCTTCAACTACATTACTCACTGCTACAGAACAGAATAGCACTGACCGACCAACTTATATCATCACTGGTGCGCTTCTGGCCTGTCAATGCCTCCTGCTCGGTGATGACTTCGTCACCATAGACGGACGGTCGGTCAGTAATAAATGTTCATCACAGGCTGGATTTTGGTCCCTTTTATGGCTTGACTTTATTTGTGTTGGTTTGGCAAGGCACCATCCAGGCAAATGGAATTCTCAAAACAAAAACAGAATATGCAGGCATACATCATTCATTTGCACAAGTAAGTTGCTTTTCGTAAAACAATACACATATACATTTACACACTTCACATTCAACATATACATGGAACATAAATACTTCTACCACATTACAAGGAGTAGTCTATCCATCGGGCCACATATCAAACTAGAAAAGGGAGATAAATATAAATATAAATATTCCTAAACTACTCATCATCTTGAGTAGTTTGTACATCATGTCTCGCAGTGAACTAAAGGGCACTCAATAGGAATGAGATGGCGAGAATAATTATCTCACCAATCTATGTGAATATTTTCGATCCAATGACCAGTGGAGAAAGTAGTGATGAAACCCATCGTCACTTACACCAATAGGTAAATTTGTAGCACCACTCATCATCTTCTTTTGTGAACCACAACAGAAATATGACTCTGCATAAAATAAATATTAGCAAGGCAATCAACGTAAGATATTCATCAGTCAATCATTTGAAATGAATGCAAGAAAACTGTAAGAAGTAAGCAATTAGTTAACTTTGTACTCGACTTAGACAGTGGCATGTTTAGAACAGATAACACTCCTGGAATTCTTCCATATCATATTCACCTTTTTCGGAGTTTCATCATTCCAGTTGCTCGCGAAAAAGAAAAATAGTTTTTTTGTGTAGTGCAATTAAAATGGATATATTTTTTGAAAGAATAGTTTTTATGTAGTTTTCAACTTATATAGAGATGCATAGAGAAAATACAATCTCAGATAACACAATTAATCTTATTATCCACAACGAAGACATAACTATTTCGACTAGAATGACTTAACAAATTTAAGTTATTCTTCCACACATAGTTGTCAAAGCAAGCCATGCCTTAGTTATGTGTACAGGTAATAAGTTTCATCATCCGCCTACTGGGGAGTGCGTAATGCTACACCACTAGAATATTTGCACTGAACTCTAAATTCTTAATATATTTCTATAAGCAAGCTAACTCCACAAAAAGTTTAAGTTGAAATACATCAAAGCTTATAAAAATTCTCTTGAAATATGTCAATACCTAATGATTTCTATAACTAAGTACATCTTCTAACCCTAAAAATTATATCGGCACGAAGGCCTGTCACACAAAAAAGCCTAAAAGTGCTATAATGTTAGAAGGAGCCGAGCACACCACCGTTATTGCTGCCACGACCGAAGAGCAAGGACGGAGATGCCAGGTCTATGACCGCACATGACGGCCGGGAGACACGATGTCCAACAGCAAGGCAAACTGAACGGAACCAGAGACGATGAATGGAGGCTTTACCAGATGTAGGCTATGCCGCTACGACCATTGATGTGATACACGTCAAGAGAGTGCCGCTCGGGAAGGCATGGGACCGGCCGTGAGGGCGTCAGATGGGGCATCGTTGGCACTGATCAGTACTGAACACAGTGAAAACTAACAGGAGAAGAGCACGGCGGCAACCCTGAGAGTTATGGAGTGGGGCAAGGCAAGATATAAAACATGTACAACACTGACTGGCATGAAAATGGAAGCGGAAGTTTTGTGACCATAACTCTGTTAGTGATAAATATCTTCCCATTTTGCCATCGAAACACAAGATCACTGGTGATAAACATCCAAGAGCCCAAAATATCTCATCACTGACGCCCCAAGGATGTCCTGTAAGTGATATGAGGCGTGACCATTGGCCGGTCAGTACTGTGGGGTCAGTGCCATTCCAATATGTAGTAGTGTCTTTGCACCATGAACCAAAGATCACGCCACTCCACATATTGTGCAATGCGCACAGATAGTTCCATGTGCATCCGGAATCGCCGCCTGAAAAGGTTCTCCTAATACAGCAGATTCTCCACAAAGTAATCCCTAAAAAGTTTGAGATGTCCATCTGCCCCATTGCAATAGATGCGACAGGGCCGAATTGAGAACCATGTCGTTTCTTTTTCCCACTAGTGCAGAACCGGGCTACATCACCGGTTCATAAGGGCCTTTAGTGCCGGTTCTGCAACCATCACTAAAGGGTGGAGACTAAAGGTCCCCGCCCCCCCTTTAGTACTGGTTATGCACGAACCGCCGCTAAAGGGCCACCACGTGGCATGAGCCGGCACTCTTTAGGTTTTTTGAAGCAGTGAGTCCAGTACTTCAACTTTTCCTTCTTCAACTTTAATGTCTAACAAGATCCAGTGGTACCTGCATGCGCATGTTTGCATGTATAAATTAAGCGGGCATGTGCATAACACTCATCAACCAACCCTAAACCCTATACACTTTTTAACATCTAGCTAGAAACAAAAACAGAATTTGTAGTACAAGACAGTGTGACTCACTGGAAATTGTAAGGAAGTAGTATATCTGCATTGGTATTGAGACACTTCAAGAACTCTAGCATGTTATTCTCTACTTCTTATTTATAATATTCATATGACCATGTCTCTTCATTAATGGTATTTGGGTCAATGAACCCAATGCCATAGCGTCCAGCTTTTCTCATTTCGGACATCTTCATCCTGCATAATACCACAGAAAAGAATATAGTGAGGATAATTACGGGTAATGATCAACGAGAGCACTACAGCTAGCTTGAGACTTAAATTACAGAAAGAAATCACTTACAGACAATAGCAACTAACGATAGATTTGTCGAAAAGGCCATAATTGAATAACTGAAATAGTTCTGAATACTCAACGGACAGAGCTAGCTTATGGAAGTAATCCTCTTCCTTGACTTTCACCATGAGGGACTCTTGATTGTGGGTCTTGCAAATTTCCATGTACCATTGATGCAATTCATACATTCTCGTTGGGAGGTTCTTGACCTCCTCGGGCTCGACCAAAGGTTCGCCGCGGACATATTTCCGTTGTATTTCCTCCTCTCTAAGCGGAGACATGGGCTCGATCTCGAGGAGTTGTCCAACAGTGATACCGAGCATTTCAGCCTGCATTATATGCTCCTCGGTTATTACCAGATTGCCCAGCTGGGGAACGGTTTGCCCACATATATATAGGGCGCCGGTACTCTTATGTGTTGTTGGCACAACAAGCGGGGGGATCGATTGGCGCCGCCTGTTCTCCTAGATGGGGAATGGTTTTCCCGCATTTTTTGCCAGCTGCTTGGCTCGAGCTCGAGCTCGACTCCTTCTGTACTCATGCTCGATGTGCCTTCCTGATTTGGCGCTCATAGTCTGAGTCAACAGGCTTGGGAGCTGGTGGTCTAGCCATACGAATAAAGTGGTCAATCTTTTCCTCAGGCACTTTCTCCCTTGGCGGCGGTGCCGGTTTCGGTCCAAATGGGCGTCCACTTGGGCCTTCACTATGGATGTGTTTTGCTCCCTGGTCATATTGTAAGGCCTCTGAGGAAGAGGAGCGAGGCTTGGACCATATTTATATCGCTTGCCTCTGTCTGTACCTCCTATACTACCTCGACTCATACCGCTACGCACCATAGCTGCGGCGGCTCTCTTCCCTGATTGTTGAGGCGGCGGAGACGGCCGACGTGGCTGAGGTGGAGCAGGAGGAGTGGCTTGTCACTTTGCCAGACTTGAAGCAGGAGGAATGGCCTCACGCGGTGTCGGACTTGAAGCAGGAGGAGTGGCCTCACGCTGTGCCAGACTTGAAGCAGGAGGAGTGGCCTCACGCGGTGTCGGACTTGAAGCAGGAGGAGTGGCCTCACGCTGTGCCGGACTTGAAGCAGGAGGAGTGGCGTGCTGCTGTGTCGGACTTGGAGGAGGAGTGGCCTCACATCAAGGAGGAGTCGGATGACGACGCGATGTCGGTGGCCTTCGAAAGATGATGCAATCCTTTCTCCATAGGATGATACGATGTATGGACTCTCCTAGTGTGTGCTCCTCATCACCTCCAGGAATGTCAAGCTCTAGCCCCGAATATTGGTCCACCACCTCATCAACCACGACACGAGCATAGCCAGCTGGAATCAGCTTGCAATGGAAGGTTGCATTGGGGAGATTTGTATAAGCAAAGGCGTCCGCCACCTTCATGGATATGTTCTTCATTTTGAAGTGTAGCCATAGGGTATCATCCATGATGTCATCCACAGGGTATCTATTCATGATTTCATCCACAGGGTATATATCCAGCAGTGCGTCGCCCGTTGCTACGTCTTGAGCTTGCGTTGGTTTTCCCCTAAGAGGAGAGGATGATGCAGCAGAGTAGCGTAAGTATTTCCCTCAGTTTTTGAGAACCAAGGTATCAATCCAAGAGGGAGGCCACACGCAAGTCCCTCGTACCTACACAAAGCAAATAACTCCTCGCAACCAACGTGAATAGGGGTTGTCAATCCCTTCACGGTCACTTACGAGAGTGAGATCTGATAGAGATGATAGATATATTTTTGGCATTTTTTGTATAAAGATGCAAAGTAAAATAAAAGGCAAAGTAAAAAGCAAAGCGATAATAAAGCGTAGGAAGATTAATATGATGAAAATAGACCCGGGGGCCATAGATTTCACTAGTGGCTTCTCTCAAGAGCATAAGTATTTTACTGTTGGTGAACGAATTACTGTTGAGCAATTGACAGAACTGAGCATAGTTATGAGAGTATCTAGGTATGATCATGTATATAGGCATCACGTCCGAGACAAGTAGACCGACTCTGCCTCGCATCTACTACTATTACTCCACTCATCGACCGCTATCCAAAGATGCATCTAGAGTATTAAGTTAATGAAAACAGAGTAACGCCTTAAGCAAGATGACATGATGTAGAGGAATAAATTCATGCAATATGATAAATACCCCATCTTGTTATCCTCGATGGCAACAATACAATACGTGCCTTTCAACCCTTTCTGTCACTGGGTAAGGACACCACAAGATTGAACCCAAAGCTAAACACTTCTCCCATTGCAAGAACTACTAATCTAGTTGGCCAAACCAAACGGATAATTCGAAGAGACTTGCAAAGATAACTCAATCATACATAAAAGAATTCAGAAAAGATTCAAATATTGCTCATAGATGATCATAAACCCACAATTCATCGGTCTCAACAAACACACCGCAAAAAGAAGATTACATCGAATAGATCTCCACGAGAGAAGGGGAGAACATTGTATTGAGATCCAAAAAGAGAGAAGAAGCCATCTAGCTACTAACTATGGACCCGAAGGTCTGAGGTAAACTACTCACACTTCATCGGAGAGGCTATGATGTTGATGTAGAAGCCCTCCGTGGTGGAATCCCTTTCGGTGGAGCTCCGGACCAGGCCCCAAGATGGGATCTCGTGGATACAGAAAGTTGCGCCGGTGGAATTAGGTTTTTGGCTCCGTATCTGATCTGTTGGGGGTATGTAGCTATATATAGGAGGAAGGAGTACATCGGTGGAGCTTCGAGGGGCCACGAGGCAGGGGGGCGCGCCCTAGGGGGGCGCCCACCAGCCTCGTGGCCGCCTCGTGGCTTTCTTGACGGAGGGTCCAAGTCTCCTGGGTCTTATCTGATGAGAAGATCACGTTCCTGGAGATTTCATTCCGTTTGGACTCCGTTTGATATTCCGTTTCTTCGAAACACTGAAATAGGCACACAAAAAAACAACAATTCTGGGCTGGGCCTCCGGTTAATAGGTTAGTCCCAAAAGTAATATAAAAGTGGAAAATAAAGCCCAATATAGTCCAAAACAATAGATAATATAACATGGAGCAATCAAAAATTATAGATACGTTGGAGACGTATCAGGCATCCCCAAGCTTAATTCCTGCTCGTCCTCGAGTAGGTAAATGATAAAAGAGAATTTTTGATGCGGAGTGCTACTTGGCATAATTTCAATGTAACTCTTCTTAATTGTGGTATGAATATTCAGATCCGAAAGATTCAAGACAAAATTTCATATTGACATAAAAATAATAATACTTCAAGCATACTAACTAATAAATTATGTCTTCTCAAAATAACATGGCCAAAGAAAGTTCGTCCCTACAAAATCATATAGTTTAGTCATGCTCCATTTTCGTCACACAAGAATGCTCTCATCAAGCACAACCCCGATGACAAGCCAAGCAATTGTTTCATACTTTAGTAATCTCAAACCTATAACCTTTCACGCAATATATGAGCGCGAGCCATGGACATAGCACTATGGGTGGAATAGAATATAATGATGGGGGTTATGTGGAGAAGACAAAAAGGAGAAGGTCCGACATCAACGAGTCTTATCTACGGGCTATGGAGATGACCATCAATTGATGTTAATGCAAGGAGTAGGGATTGCCATGCAACGGTTGCACTAGAGCTATAAATTTATGAATGCTCTACTTAACAATCTAAGTCGGTGTGCATCCAACTTGCTTGCTCACGAATACCTGTGGCATTTGCGGAAGCCCATCGTTGGAATATACAAGCCAAGTTCTATAATGAAAAATTCCCACTAGTATATGGAAGTGACAACATATGAAACTCTCTATATGAAAAACATGGTGCTACTTTGAAGCACAATATATGAGACTCGCTATATGAAGAACATGGTGCTACTTTAAAGAACAAGTGTGGAAAAAGAGATAGTAACATTGCCCCTTTTTTGGACTTCTTTTTTTTCTTTGGCCTTTCTCTTTTTTTTGGGACAATGCTCTAGAAAATGATGATCATCACACTTCTATTTATGTACAACTCGATGATTACAACTCGATACTAGAACAAAGTATGACTCTATATGAATGCCTCTGGCGGTGTACTGGGATATGCAATGAATCAAGAGTGACATGTATGAAAGAATTATGAACGGCGGCTTTGCCACAAATACTATGTCAACTACATGATGATGCTAAGCAATATGACAATGATGAATGTGTCATGAAGAACGGTATGGTGGAAAGTTGCATGACAATATATCTCGGAATGGCTATGGAAATGCCATAATAGGTAGGTATGGTGGCTGTTTTGAGGAAGATATAAGGAGGTTTTATGTGTGAAAGAGCGTATCATATCATGGGGTTTGGATGCACCAGCGAAGTTTTCACCAACTCTCAATGTGAGAAAGGGCAATGCACGGTACCGAAGAGGCTAGCAATGATGGAAGGGCGAGAGTGCGTATAATCCATGGACTCAACATTAGTCATAAAGAACTCACATACTTATTGCAAAAATCTACAAGCCATAAAAAACCATGCACTACGCGCATGCTCCTAAAGGGATAGATTGGTAGGAAAAGACCATCGCTCGTCCCCGACCGCCACTCATAAGGAGCAAATAACACCTCATGTTTCAAATTTGTTACATAACGTTTACTATACGTGCATGCTACGGGACATGCAAACTTCAACACAAGCATTTCTCAAATTCACAACTACTCAACTAGCACGACTTTGATATTATCACCTCGATATCTCAAAACAATTATCAAGCATCAAACCTTTCTTAGTATTCAACGCACTCAAAAGAAAGTTTTACAAATCTTGAATACCAAGCATATTATTATTAAGCAAATTACCATGCTATTTAAGACTCTCAAAATAATCTAAGTGAAGCATGAGAGATCAATAGTTTCTTTAAAACAAATCCACCACCGTGCTCTAAAAGATATAAGTGAAGTACTAGAGCAAAACTATAAAGCTCAAAAGATATAAGTGAAGCACATAGAGCAAAACTATAAAGCTCAAAAGATATAAGTGAAGCACATAGAGTATTCTAACAAATTCCAATTCATGTATGGCTCTCTCAAAAGGTGTGTACAACAAGGATGATTTTGGTAAACTAACAAGCAAAGATGCAAATAATACAAGACACTCCAAGCTAAACACATATCATGTGGTGAATAAAAATATAGCTCCAAGTAAAGTTACCGATGGAAGTGGACGAAAGAGGGGATGCCTTCCGGGGCATCCCCAAGCTTTGACTTTTTGGTGTCCTTGGATTATCTTGGGGGTACCATGGGCATCCCCAAGCTTAGGCTCTTGCCACTCCTTGTTCCATAATCCTTCAAAAAAATTCACCCAAAACTTGAAAACTTCACCACACAAAACTCAACAGAAATCTCGTGAGCTCCATTAGCGAAAGAAAACAAAAGATCACTTCAAGGTACTGTAATGAACTCATTCTTTATTTATATTGGTGTTAAACCTACTGTATTCCAACTTCTCTATGGATCATAAACTATTTTACTAGCCATAGGATCATCAAAATAAGCAAACAACACACGAAAAACAGAATCTGACAAAAACAGAACAGTCTGAAGTAATTGATACGTCTCCAATGTATCTATAATTTTTGATTGCTCCATGCTATGTTATCTACTGTTTTGAATGATTATGGGCTTTACTATAGACTTTTATATTACTTTTGGGACTAACCTATTAACCGGAGGCCCAGCCCATATTGTTGTTTTATTGCCTGTTTCAGTATTTCGAGAAAAAGGAATATCAAACAGAGTCCAAACGGAATGAAACCTTCAGCAACGTGATTTTTTGGAAGATTATGATCCTGGAGACTTGGAGATCAAGTCAGAAGATACTCGAGGAGGCCAGGAGATAGGGGGCGCGCCCCCCCTACTGGGCGCGCCCCCCTGTCTCGTGGACCCCTCGAGCACCTCCCGACCGACTTCTTTCACCTATATCACCCTACGTACCCTAAAATCATCGAATATCAAGATAGATCGGGAGTTCCACCGCCGCAAGCCTCTGTAGCCACCAAAAACCTCTCGGGAGCCCGTTCCGGCACCCTGCCAGAGGGGGAATCCATCATCGGTGGCCATCTTCATCATCCCGGCGCTCTCCATGACGAGGAGGGAGTACTTCACCCTTGGTGCTGAGGGTATGTACCAGTAGCTATGTGTTTGATCTCTCTCTCTCTCTCTCTCTCTCTCTCTCTCTCTCATGTTCTCTCTCGTGTTCCCTCTATGGCACGATCTTGATGTATCCCGAGCTTTGCTATTATAGTTGGATCTTATGATGTTTCTCCCCCTCTACTCTCTTGTGATGAATTGAGTTTCCCTTTGAAGTTATCTTATCGGATTGAATGTTTTATGAGAACACTTGATGTATGTCTTGCCGTGTTTATCTGTGGTGACAATGGGATATCATGTGCCTCTCGATGTATGTTTTGGTGACCAACTTGAGGGTTCCGCCCATGAACCTATGCATAGGGGTTGGCACACGTTCTTCACTCTCCGGTAGAAACTTTGGGGCACTCTTTGAAGTACTTTGTGTTGGTTGGATGAATCTGAGATTGTGTGATGCTTATCGTATAATCATGCCCACAGATACTTGAGGTGACAATGGAGTATCTAGGTGACATTAGGGTTTTGCTTGATTTGTGTCTTAAGGTGTTATTCTAGTACGAACTCTTTTATAGATCGATCCGAAAGAATAACTTTGAGGTGGTTTTGTACCCTACCATAATCTCTACATTTGTTCTCCGCTATTAGTGACCTTGGAGTGAATCTTTGTTGCATGTTGAGGGATTGTTATATGATCTATCTATGTTATTATTGTTGAGAAAACTTGCACTAGTGAAAGTATGAACCCTAGGCCTTGTTTCCTATCATTGCAATACCGTTTACGCTCACTTTTATCATTAGTTACCTTGCTGTTTTTATATTTTCAGATTACAAATACCTTTATCTACCATCCATATTGCACTTGTATCACCATCTCTTCGCCGAACTAGTGCACCTATACAATTTACCATTGTATTGGGTGTGTTGGGGACACAAGAGACTCTTTGTTATTTGGTTGCAGGGTTGTTTGAGAGAGACCATCTTCATCCCTCGCCTCCTACGGATTGATAAACCTTAGGTCATCCACTTGAGGGAAATTTGCTACTGTCCTACAAACCTGTGCACTTGCAGGCCCAACAACGTCTACAAGAAGAAGGTTGTGTAGTAGATATCAGTAATCTGTAACTAACGCAAACTTCTGGAACTCCAAAAATTCAGCCAAAATAGGAAGACCTAGGCAATTTGTTTATTGATCAGCAGCAATTGGAATTACTATTTTATCACGTTCTGGTGATTTTTAACAATTTGTTTCGTGAATCGAAAGTTTCTGGAAATTACAGCAAGATCAAATAACTATTATCCAAGAAGATCCTATAGGTTTAACTTGGCATAAACACTAATTAAAACATAAAACCACATCTAAATAGAAGGTAGATGGATTATCTATTCCTAAACAGAAACAAAAAAAAACTAAAATAAAATTGGGTTGCCTCCCAACAAGTGCTATCGTTTAACGCCCCTAGCTAGGCATAAAAGCAAGGATAGATCTAGGTATTGCCATCTTTGGTGGGCAATCCATAGGTGGCTCTCATAATGGATTCATATGGTAATTTTATCTTCTTCCTAGGGAAGTGTTCCATGCCTTTCTTTAATGGGAATTGGAATCTCATATTCCCTTCCTTCATATCAATAATTGCACTAATCGTTCTAAGGAAAGGTCTACCAAGAATAATAGGACATGAAGGATGAAGGATAAAGTCTACGGGCACATAATTCCTATTTGCAAAAATAAGAACATCATTAATTCTTCCCATAGATTTCTTAATAGTGGAATCCGCAAGGTGCAAGTTTAGAGAGCATTCATCAAAATCACGGAAATCTAGCAAATCACACAAAGTTTGGGAATAGTGGAAACACTAGCACCAAAATCACATAAAGCATAGAATTCATGATCCTTAATCTTAATTTTAATAGTTGGTTCCCATTCATCATAAAGCTTTCTAGGGATGGAGACTTCCAACTCAAGTTTTTCCTCATAAGATTGCATCAAGGCATTAACGATATGTTTAGTAAACGCTTTATTTTGACTATAAGCATGTGGAGAATTTAGCACGGATTGCAACAAGGAAATACAATCAATTAAAGAGCAACTTTCATAATTAAATTCCTTGAAATCCAAAATAGTGGGTTTAGCAACATCTAAGGTTTTACTTTCTTCAATCCCACTTTTATCAATTTTAGCATCATACTCTAAAAGCTCTGAATTCTTAGAATGCCTTCTAGGTAAAGGTGACTCATATTCAATCTCATCATTATCAAGATTCATATTGCAAAACAAAGATTTAATGGGAGACACATCAATAACTTTTAGATCTTTGAGGGAGTCCTGGATTAGGGGGTTTCCGGATAGCCGGACTATAACCTTTGGCCGGACTCCTGGACTATGAAGATACAAGATTGAAGACTCCGTCCCGTGTCCGGATGGGACTTTCCTTGGCGTGGAAGGCAAGCTTGGCGATACGGATATGTAGATCTCCTACCATTGTAACCGACTCTGTGTAACCCTAACCCTCTTCCGTGCCTATATAAACCGGAGGGTTTTAGTCCGTAGGACGAACAACAATCATACCATAGGCTAGCTTCTAGGGTTTAGCCTCTCTGATCTCGTGGTAGATCTACTCTTGTACTACCCATATCATGAATATTAATCAAGCAGGAGTAGGGTTTTACCTCCATAGAGAGGCCCGAACCTGGGTAAAAACATCGTGTCCCTTGTCTCTTGTTACCATCCGCCTAGACGCACAGTTCGGGACCCCCTACCCGAGATCCGCCGGTTTTGACACCGACATTGGTGCTTTCATTGAGAGTTCCTTTGTGTCATCATCTTTAGGCCCGATGGCTCCTCCGATCATCAACAACGATGCGCTCCAGGGTGAGACTTTTCTCCCGGGACAGATCTTCGTATTCGGCGGCTCTGTACTGCGGGCCAATTTGCTTGGCCATCTGGAGCAGATTGAAAGCTACGCCCCTGGCCACCAGGTCAGATTTGGAAGTTTGAACTACACGACTGACGTCCGCGGAGACTTGATCTTCGACGGGTTCGAGCCACAGCCAAGCGCGCCGCACTGTCACAAGGGGCATGATCTAGCTCTGCCGCCGAACAGTGTCCTGGAGGCCGCACCAGTGTCCGCTCCGACCTTTAGCTCGGAGCCGACCGCACCGATTGAGGACAGGTGGCTGGCACCGCCTCGGGGGCTGCGATCTCTATGGTGATTGAGCCGTACACCTACCCCGTCCTTTGCGAAGCTCGTGACTCCAAGGTGCCGGACTCCTCTCCGGACTCCGAGCCTTCCGCGCCCCATAATCGAACCCGATTGGGCGCCGATCATGGAATTCACCGCCGCGGACATCTTTCAAAGACTCGCCCTTGGCGACATCCTGAATTCACTAAAGTCTCTCTCTTTATCGAGAGCCCTGGCGGATTATGGTCGGAAGGCTGGGATGCGTACGACGAAGAAATTCAAAGCCCACCCACCACCCACTTCAGAGCCACTGCCGATGATTTAACCGACATGCTCGACTTCGACTCAAGACATCGACAAGATGGACGCATTTACGATGAGACGACCAAGAACCAGTGCCCATAGGGCACTGGAAGGCCACCTCGTCATGCGACATATACATGGTGGACATCCCAAAAGATGGGAATGGCGATGGAACAGCGGAGGATGACCCCCTCCAAGTAACAGCCTAAGCGCCGGTGTCAGTGGCGCCGCTCTAAATCCCGCCACAGCAAAAACGGTGATTCGGGCACGGGAGACAATAACACCCCGGACAAGGTCAAGACAACCCCTCCCTCGGCAGGATTCAGCGCAGGAGGATGGAGAAGCCAGCCCTCATGAGAGAGCGGTAGAAAGAGAGGTAGAGGACGATAATTACATGCCTCCCTCCGAAGATGAGGCAAGCCTCGACGACGACGAATTCGTCGTGCCCGAGGATCCCGTCGAACAAGAGCGTTTCAAACGCAGGCTCATGGCCATGGCAAGCAGCCTCAAGAAAAAGCAGCAACAGCTTAGAGCTGACCAAGACTTGCTAGCTGACAGATGGACTGAAGTCCCTCGCGTCAAGAGTATGAACTCGAGCGCCCCTCCAAGAGCTACCCAAGACGCAGGCTGCTACCCCGATTAGAGGATGAAGCACCCAAACCTACATCACCAGCGCATGACACGGCTGATCGACCACCTCGTGGCCGCGACAGAGAGGCCTCTCGGCCCTCAACTCAAGCCGCACCCCGACGCCGCTCAAAAAATACCAAGGCGCAGGGAAATGCGCCAGACCTACGAGACATATTGGAGGACAAGGCAAGGCAAACAAGATCGATCTACGGATCGCGTGGGCGCCCCGCGACACGTGACGATAACCGTCACGCCGGATATTGCAACTCCGGCCGGGCCGAACACATTAGACAAAGCTCATTCGAGCTGCGTCATGATATAGCCCAATACAGAGGCGCCGCACACCCACTATGCTTCATAGATGAAGTGATGGATCATCAAATCCCTGAGGGTTTCAAACCCGTAATCATTGAATCATACGATGGCACAACAGATCCTGCGGTTTGGATCGAGGACTATCTCCTTCACATCCACATGGCCTGCCGTGATGATCTACACGCCATCAAATACCTCCCACTCAAGCTTAAAGGACCAGCTCGGCATTGGCTTAACAGCTTGCCAGCAGAGTCAATTGGTTGTTGGGAAGACCTGGAAGCCGCATTCCTCGACAATTTCCAGGGCACATATGTGCGACCACCAGACGCCGATGACCTAAGCCACATAATTCAGCAGCCAGAGGAATCGGCCAGACAATTATGGACTTGGTTCCTAACCAAGAAAAATCAAATCGCCGATTGTCCGGATGCGTAAGCCCTTGCAGCCTTCAAACACAACATCCGCGACAAGTGGCTTGTCCGCACCTAGGACAGGAAAAGCCGAAATCCATGGCAGCCCTCACAACACTCATGACCCGCTTTTATGCTGGAGAGGACAAGCTGGCTAGCTCGTAGCAACAACATGACCAAGAGCCCGGTAATTTGGATACCAAGGACAGCAATGGCGGTCGGCGTCGAGAACAAGCACAAGCGCCGCGTGCTGGCGATAATTCCGAGGATACGGCAGTCAATGCCGGATTCATAGGCTCTAAACCCGGTCGCCGGAAAAAGCCATTTAAAAGAAACACTCGGGCCCGTCCAATTTGGATCGAATACTCGATCGCTCGTGCCAGATACACGACACCCCCGAAAAACCAGCCAATCACACCAACAGGGATTGTTGGGTGTTCAAGCAGGCAGGCAAGTTAAATGCCGAAAACAATGACAAGGGGCTGCATAGCGATGACGAGGAGGAGCCCCGGCCGCCGAACAATAGAGGACAGAAGGGCTTCCCCCCGCAAGTGCGGACGGTGAACACGATATACGCAACCCACATACCCAAAAGGGAGCAGAAGCATGCACTAAGGGACGTATATGCGATGGAGCCAGTCGCCCCAAAGTTCAACCCGTGGTCTTCCTGCCCGATCACTTTTGATCGAAGGGACCACCCCACTAGCACCCGCCATGGCGGATTCGTCGCATTGGTTCTAGACCCAATCATTGACGGATTTCATCTCACTAGAGTCCTAATGGACGGCGGCAGCAGCCTGAACCTGCTTTATCAGGACACAGTGCGCAAAATGGGCATAGACCCATCAAGGATTAAACCCACGAAGACGACCTTTAAAGGCGTCATACCAGGTGTAGAGGCCAACTGTACAGGCTCAGTTACACTTGAAGTGGTCTCCGGATCCCCGGATAACTTCCAAAGCGAGGAGTTAATCTTCGACATAGTCCCGTTCCGCAGCGGCTATCACGCACTGCTCGGACGAACCACAATTGCAAAGTTCAATGCGGTGCCGCACTACGCATATCTCAAGCTCAAGATTCCAGGTCCTCGAGGAGTCATTACGGTCAATGGAAACACCGAACGCTCTCTCCGGACGGAGGAGCATACGGCGGCCCTCGCGGCGGAAGTACAACGCAGCCTCCTAAGGCAATTCTCGAGTCTGGCTATTAAATGCCCGGACACCGTCAAGCGCGCCCGGAGTAACCTACAACAAGACCGCCTGGCACGTTCCGAGCACGCATAGCAATGCGGCCCAAAGACCCAGCCCTCGTGAAATTGCGAAACCAGTACTACGCGTACATAATTACGCTCTGGAAATACCATGGGCATAGGGGAAGGGGCACGACCACGGCATGCCCTGAATGCGGCTCAACCGCACTGTGGGCCCCGATTGTGTCATTCTTTTCTTTTCTTCTTTTTGTTTTACTTTCAGGACTCCGTTCTCACGAAGCCCTGTCCGGCAGTAGAATCGCCGAACACACGATGCAACAGCCAGGGAAGCAGAAAGCTACGTCGAGTGTCCAGGTGGTCTCTATTACGAGCAATATACCTGTTTTACACACCATCCCGCAGCTTACCCCTGGAGGGGGACATGTTAAAAAGTCCCGTCCCTTGCTTATCGCACTATTTGTATCGTTCTGCTCTTACTGCACCCATTTTGAATAAACAATACATAGCTTCTACCTATTATTGAATTCCCTTTATATATATATATATATATATATATATATATATATATATATGTGTGTGTGTGTGTGTGTGTGTGTGTGTGTGTGTGTGTGTGTGTGTGTGTGTTTATTTATGACATTGTGCAACCGTACACTTTGGTACGGCAATACACTGTGGGCTTAAGTACCCCACAACATGGTGTGATAAGTCCGAACACTTTCACAAGTGCGGCACCCCGAACTTATAGCATTATATGCATCGGTTCCAAATCATGTCTTGGGTCAATAGTTGGGTTTGCCCTGCTCCCATGTTTTGGTACCTTACGTTCCGTTATATCGGCTAAGGTAGCACTAGGAGAACCACTGCGATTGTGCCCCGGTTGAGCTGGGTTAAGCACCTCACTGGAGAAATCTAAAACTGACCGTCATGATAGGGCGTGAGCAGTCGCTGTTCGAGAGGTTTTGGAGTCCCTAAAGGCTTATGCCGCTTAGAGCGAGGAGTCGGGATTGTCCGGCCTAGGCGTGGATAGCGCCCCGAACTCGGTCTTCCGAATACCAGGGGCTTCGCCGAAATTTAAAATTACAGAATTCTATGGCTAAGTGAGAGTGTTCAAGCATTATAGTCTGGTTGCCTTGTTCGTTGCGTTGAGCGCCTCCCTCGAAGGACCCAAGAATGGGAACAAGAGCGCTCAAATTTATCCCGAACACCCCAGCACTCGTGGCACGGGGGCTGAAGCCGACGACTCGCCATCTCTCAAATTTAATACACGGCCGCACAGAAGGTAATATTTTAAATTCAAAAGTGTTTCTTAGTGCATATGAAACAAGTTTTCAGCGTACAGGATAACAAATGCGAGTCTACTCAAATATTACATCTTTGGAACATTCATCCGCTATAAGGCGGGCACCCTTCAGGACGCCCTCATAATACATTTCAGGCTTTCGATGCTCCTTGCATGGTGGTGGCCCGTCCGTCACAAGCTTCTCAGCGTCCATCTTGCCCCGGTGCACCTTAGCAAGGGCAAGGGCCCTACGGGCACCTTCGATGCAGACGGAGCGCTTGATGACTTGAACCCATGGACAGGCGTCCACCAGCCGCCTCACCAGCCCGAATTAGCTCCCAGGCATGGCTTCCTTAGGCCACAGCCAAACTATGAGGCCCTTCATGGCCTGTTCGGCCACCTTATGGAGCTCGACCAGCTGCTTCAACTGGTCGCTTAAGGGCACCGGGTGTCCGGCCTCAGCATACTGAGACTAGAACACCTTCTCCGTCGAGCTTCCCTCCTCGGCTCGGTAGAATGCGGCAGCATCAGACACACTGTGGGGCAGATCTGCGAATGCTCCTGGAGATCTCCGGATTCGGGTAAGTAACAGGTAATTCATTTTCAAAAGCTTGCTTTGCATATAGAATGCCTTACCCGCCGCTATCTTCTTCATCGCCTCAATTTCCTGGAGGGCTTTTTGGGGTTCGGCCTTAGCGGCTTTGGCGCTCTCAAGGGCTGAGGCGAGCTCGGACTCTCGAGTCTTTGAGTCACGTTCCAAACTCTCGTGTTTTTCCACGAGAGCCTGGAGCTCTTGCCGCACCTCCGCCACCCAAGCCTCCTGTTTCTCTCGCTCGGTGTGCTCCGCGGCCGCATTGCTTTCGGCCTTGGACACCGCTTCCTTCAGGGTCGCCACCTCGTTCGTGGCCCTTGCAGTATTCACGTTATTCCTGTCATCTTTTGCAACCACATCTTTTAAATTCTCCCATAAGGTATTATAGTCCGAGCTTGTTCTCGGACCGCTCGAGGCTCTGCTTTAATGCATCAACCTCCGCAGTCAGTGCGGCAGAGGTCAGCAGCGCAGCCTGCATTCCCATATTGACATACTTATGTTAGACTCCTGCGTATATCTTTTAGATCCTCAGTTTGGCTATTTCTTTCCGAACACCAAACTAAGCATCGTGGGCAACCTGTCTATGCGGTAATATTTTTACATATCTTAAATACATACCTCAAAGCCTGTTAGAAGGCTGGCACAGCTTCACCAGCCCGCTCTTGGCAGATCGAATCCTTCCGGATCACCACACTCATAATAAAGGCGGTGCTCCTCGTCGATGGAAGCGCCGTTAAGCGCCTCCATCAAATCATCCGTGCCTCCGGTTGGGACGGAGGTCACCGACGTCAGAGTCTTGCCCTTCTTACGAAGGGGTCGCCTGTCGGACTCGAAACCACCGAAGGTTCTGCGGAGTCCGGCCGCAGGTCGGACTTGAAGCCCTTGAGGTTTTATCCCCTTTGCGCCCGAGTCCGGGAGGTCGCCTTCTTGGCGCCTCCAAGGGCACCTCCTCCTGGCTAGGCCCTTTTGGGACTCCACCCGGCGTCATCCATGGCGGGGAGGAGACGAGGCGGTCGGAAGTGAGGTGCTATTCACCTCCGACGAATCCAGGAGCCGCCGACGAATCGTCGAGCCCGTCCCTGGGCGGGCTGCATGGTTATACTCGGCATTAGAAGATGTTGTGCGACAAATGGAACGCCATGAGTTATTCTCGTGTCCGGACACTTACGATTTCACCAGGCTTGGTCTCGATGGCCACTCCTCTCCGCTGTCGCCGGGCGTTGGCGGTGTAGTCCGGAGGAGGGTCCTTCCCTTCTTGGACCCTCCGGCCTCCCCCAGCTTGGGGAGGCCTTCCTTGCTTCTCTCCCCCCTAGGGAGAGGCCTCTTTTCCTCCTCCCGTCTTCGGGAGGAGTCCGCTTGGAGTCATCGGACGATGAGTCCGACAACACTGCACCGGAACTCCTTCGAGTTCCCGTGGCCTTCTTCTTGGCCTTCTTCTCCGGCACCACGTAAGGTGCCGGAACCAGCAGCCCCGTCAAGCGGGCGTCCGCTGGGTCTTCTGGCAAGGGAGCCGGACAGTTAACCTGTCCGGACATCTTCAGCCAGTCCTGTCAAAGGTGAGGGAGTTTTAGATCCCGCATAGAGTCAAACTATGAAAAAAAAGTCCCGTAAAGGGAAGAAGAGCTTACCTCGCTGGCTTGATGCTGCGAGCTGAATCCACGATCTTCGGTAGCGGATGCGGGAGCCTCGGCGCCCTTGAACAGCACCTTCCAGGCGTCTTCGTACGTAGTGTCGAAGAGCCGGCTCAAGGTTCGGTGCTGTGCCGGATCAAACTCCCACAAGTTGAAGGCCCGTTGCTGGCATGGGAGGATCCGCCGGATGAGCATAACCTGGACTACTTTGAAAAGCTTGAGTTTCTTGTCCGCCAGGTTTCGGACGCAGGTTTGGAGTCCGGTCAGCTCTTCCGATTTACCCCACGTCAGGCCCGTCTCTTTCCATGAGGTGAGCCGTGTAGGGAAGCCAGATCAGAATTCGGGGGCCGCCGCCCATTGAGAGTCGCGCGGCTCGGTGATGTAGAACCACCCCGATTGCCACCCCTTTATGGTCTCCATGAAGGAGCCCTCGAGCCATAGGACGTTGGCCATCTTGCCCACCATGGCACCTCAGCACTCCGCTTGGCGGCCGCCCACTACCTTCGGCTTGACATTGAAGGTCTTCAGCCACAAGCCGAAGTGGGGCTGGATGCAGAGGAAGGCCTCGCACACGACGATGAACGCCGAGATGTTGAGGATGAAATTCGGGGCCAGATCATGGAAATCTAGGCCATCATAGAACATGAGCCCTCGGACAAATGGGTGAAGTGGAAACCCTAGTCCACGGAGGAAGTGGGGGAGGAACACCACCCTCTCATGGGGCCTGGGGGTGGGGATGAGCTGCCCCTTGTCGGGGAGCCTGTGCGCGATGTCGTCGGACAAGTATCCGGCCTTCCGCAGCTTTTGATGTGCCCCTCCGTGACGGAGGAGGCCATCCACTTGCCTCCCGCTCCGGACATAGTTAGAGACGGTCGAGGTGGGATGTGCGGACTTGGGCGCTGGAGCTCGAGTTCGCGGAAATGGATAAGCAAAGGAGGAAGAAGGCGTGTGTGAAAAAGTGGATCCTTATCCCCTTATATGGACGAACAAAGCCATGCGTCCCCACCGGCCTGATAAAACTCGCTTATCTCCCAAGCGCCGTAATCAATGGCGCGGTTGGGTTACCCACGCCCGTATTGATGAGAATCCCGGAATAAGGAGACACGATCTCTGCTTTGACAAGACGTGCCAAGGAAACCGCCTCGCTAAACGCGCTGAGGTGGGATAGTAAAAACGATTTGAGTAAAGGCTTGGCCGTGGTGTGATGTCACACTGCGGAATACATCAGCAGATTGAGCTTGTGTAAATATTATTCTCTCTACGGTGGTATGTGGAACTTATTTTGCAGAGCCGGCCACTATCCTTGTGTTTGAAATCTTCTATGAAGTATTCGGAGGAGGAACCCGCCTTGCAATGCCGAAGACAATATGCGCGCCGGACTCGTCGTCATTGAAGCCTGGTTCAGGCTATTGAGGGAGTCCTGGATTAGGGGTGTCCCGATAGCGGACTCCTGGACTATGAAGATACATGTTTGAAGACTTCGTCCGGTGTCCGGATGGGACTTTCCTTGGCGTGTAAGGCAAGCTTGGCGATACGGATTTGTAGATCTCCTACCATTGTAACCGACTCTGTGTAACCCTAACCCTCTTCGGTGCCTATATAAACCAGAGGGTTTTAGTCCATAGGATTAACAACAATCATACCATAGGCTAGCTTCTAGGGTTTAGCCTCTCCGATCTCGTGGTAGATCTACTCTTGTACTACCCATATCATCAATATTAATCAAGCAGCAGTAGGGTTTTACCTCCATTGAGAGGGCCCGAACCTGGGTAAAAACATCGTGTCCCTTGTCTCCTATTACCATCCGCCTAGACGCACAGTTCGGGACCCCCTACCCGAGATCCGCCGGTTTTGACACCGGCAATCTTCATCTTGATTTTCATGGAAATTGGAAGAAGACGCTTTAATGAAGGCATCTTTCATAGCACGCATCCTAGCGGTTCTTTCCTTGCACTCATCAATGGAAGTTCTCATGGCTTTGAGAGACTCATTGATATCATGCTTAGGAGGAATAGATCTAAGCTTTAAAGAATCAACATCAAGAGAAATTCTATCAACGCTCCTAGCCAATTCATCAACTTTAAGTAATTTCTCTTCAAGCAAAGCATTGAAATTCTTTTGTGAATTCATAAACTCTTTAACACTATTCTCAAATTCAGAGGGCATCTTATTAAAATTTCCATAAGAGTTGTTGTAGGAATTTCCATAATTATTAGAAGGATTACTAGGATAGGACCTAGGATTAAAATTCCCTCTATATGCGTTGTTACCAAAATTATTCCTACCAACAAAATTCACATCCATAGATTCATTATTATTCTCAATCAAAGTAGACAAAGGCATATCATTAGGATCAGAAGAAACACTCTTAGTAGCAAATAATTTCATAAGTTCATCCATCTTTCCACTCAAAACATTAATTTCTTCTATCGCATGCACTTTTTATTAGTAGATCTTTCAGTGTGCCATTGAGAATAATTAACCATAATATTATCTAGAAGTTTAGTAGCATCTCCTAAAGTGATTTCCATAAAATTGCCTCCCGCGGCCGAATCTAAAAGATTTCTAGAAGCAAAATTCAATCCGGCATAAATTTTTGGTATAATCATCCACAGGTTTAAACCATGAGTAGGGCAATTACGTATCATTAATTTCATTCTCTCCCAATCTTGTGTAACATGTTCATGATCAAGTTGCTTAAAATTCATAATATCGTTCCTAAGAGAGATGATCTTAGTGGGAGGAAAATACTTAGAGATAAAAGCATCTTTGCACTTGTTCCAAGAATCAATACTATTTTTAGGCAAATACGAAAACCAAGCTTTAGCACGATCTCTAAGCGAAAAAGGAAATAGCTTCAATTTAACAACATCATTATCAACATCTTTCTTCTTTTGCATATCACACAAATCCACGGCTATTTAAATGAGTAGCGGCATCTTCACTAGGAAGGCCAGCGAATTGATCTTTCATAACGAGATTCAATAAAGCAGCATTGATTTCACAAGATTCAGTATTGGCAAGAGGAGCAATCGGAGTGCTAAGGAAATCATTATTGTTGGTATTGGTAAAGTCACACAATTTGGTATTATCTTGAGCCATAGTGACAAGCAAGCAATCGAACACACGAGCAAGCAGAAAAAGGCAAGCGAAAAGAGAGGAGGATATTGGGAAAGAGAGGGCGGATAAAACGGCAAGCGTGAAGTGGGGGAAAGAAAAACAAGAGGCAAATGGCAAATAATGTAATGCGAGCGATAAGGGATTGTGATGGGTACTTGGTATGTTGACTTTTGCGTAGACTCCCCGGCAACGGGCGCCGTAAATCCTTCTTGCTACGCCTTGAGCTTGCGTTGGTTTTTCCCCGAAGAGGAGAGGATGATGCAGCAGAGTAGCGTAAGTATTTCCCTCAGTTTTGAGAACCAAGGTATCAATCCAGTAGGAGGCCACGCGCAAGTCCCTCGTACCTACACAAAGTAAATAACTCCTCGCAACCAACGCGAATAGGGGTTGTCAATCCCTTCACGGTCACTTACGAGTGAGATCGATAGAGATGATAGATAATATTTCTGGTATTTTTGTATAAAGATGCAAAGTAAAATAAAAGGCAAAGTAAAAAAGCAAAGCAATAATAAAGCGTAGGAAGATTAATATGATGAAAATAGACCCAGGGGCCATAGATTTCACTAGTAGCTTCTCTCAAGAGCATAAGTATTTTACGGCGGGTGAACGAATTACTGTTGAGCAATTGACAGAATTGAGCATAGTTATGAGAGTATCTAGGTATGATCATGTATATAGGCATCACGTCCGAGACAAGAAGACCGACTCCTGCCTGCATCTACTACTATTACTCCACTCATCGACCGCTATCGAGCATGCATCTAGAGTATTAAGTTAATGAAAACAGAGTAACGCCTTAAGCAAGATGACATGATGTAGAGGAATAAATTCATGCAATATGATAAATACCCCATCTTGTTATCCTCGATGGCGACAATATAATACGTGGCTTGCAACCCTTTACATCACTTTGGTAAGGACACCGCAAGATTGAACCCAAAGCTAAACACTTCTCCCATTGCAAGAACTACCAATCTAGTTGGCCAAACCAAACGGATAATTCGAAGAGACTTGCAAAGATAACTCAATCATACATAAAAGAATTCAGAAAAGATTCAAATATTGCTCATAGATAATCTTGACCATAAACCCACAATTCATCGGTCTCAACAAACACACCGCAAAAAGAAGATTACATCGAATAGATCTCCACGAGAGAGGGGGAGAACATTGTATTGAGATCCAAAAAGAGAGAAGAAGCCATCTAGCTACTAACTATGGACCCAAAGGTCTGAGGTAAACTACTCACACTTCATTGGAGAGGCTATGATGATGATGTAGAAGCCCTCCGTGATGGAATCCCCTCCTGGCGGAGCTCCGGAACAGGCCCCAAGATGGAATCTCGTGGATTCAGAAAGTTGCGGTGGTGGAATTAGGTTTTTGGCTCCGTATCTGATCTGTTGGGGGTACATAGGAATATATAGGAGGAAGGAGTACGTCGGTAGAGCTTCGGGGGACCCACGAGGTAGGTGGCGCGCCCTAGGGGGGGCGCCCTCCACCTTCGTGGCCGCCTCGTGGCTTTCTTGACGGAGGGTCCAAGTCTCCTGGGTCTTATCTGATGAGAAAATCACGTTCCCGAAGATTTCATTCCGTTTGGACTCCGTTTGATATTCCGTTTCTTCGAAACACTGAAATAGGCAAAAAAACAACAATTCTGGGCTGGGCCTCCGGTTAATAGGTTAGTCCCAAAAGTAATACTCCCTCTGTTCCTATATATAAGGTGTATAGTTTTTGGCACGAAAATTAAAGAATGGACGTGGAGGGAAAATTTCACAAGTTTTGGGCGAGATTACATCTGACTAATTGACATGAGAAAATAGAGGAGCTCGCATGATATAAGGAAATGTAATCGAATCCCTAAAGAAGTTAGCCAAACAAGTGGTGCAACGCAATAAACCTTATATTTTGAACTTTTTCTCAAAAAATTATACACCTTATATCAAGGAACGGAGGGAGTATAAAAGTGGAAAATAAAGCCCAATATAGTCCAAAACAATAGATAATATAGCATGGAGCAATCAAAAATTATAGATACGTTGGAGACGTATCACCCGTGGCGGAACCAACGCTGCTTCTCGGCATGGATGGGACGGTGCTATCCAATGCTGGATCATCCGCTAGCTGCTGCCGCTGCTGAGACCCCCTTTCCTGGCTAAGTGAGTCGATCTGCTGCTGCTGCCGCTGGAATTTGAGTGCCAAGTCCGCGTGCGCTGATTCTAGGCCTTGAAGGCGTTCTGCTTCCTGCTTCCTCTGCTCCTCCTCCAGCTTCCTCTTCTTCTCCTCCTCCATCTTCCTTCTTGCACGGCTTCAGTAGTCTGCGTTCCATTCTGAAAAGCCCTCATATCACGGAAACGCCCTTGCCTCGTGTTCTTCCCGGGTGTTCAAGATTTCCCAGGGCGCGCGTAAGCTCGTCGTTCTCTCTGTTGGGTGTGAACACCCCCTTTCGAGCATCTTCTATTGCTTCAAGTAAATTATCTTTGGCTCCTTTTAGACCTGCCTTCTTCGAAACCAGGCATGTCTTCGGGGCCAAGGCCCACCCCCCATGCGCATAGAACCAAGTTCTGCACCTGGGGGCCCAGCTCCTAGTAACTGGAGTGACCTCTGCATTCAACATCTCTTGCTCAGACTTATCCCACTTAGGCATTGCCACCGTGTAGCCACCTTGGCCCAGCCTATGGAACTGATTCTTTTTTTTTTGCAGCATTGGCCTTGTTTTTTCTCGACCGTTCCTTAGATAATTATGATTCCTTGAATTTCACGAAAGCGGGCCAGTGTTCTCTTTGCTTCTCTAGTGTTCCCTTGAATTCTGGAGTCTTCTTTCCTCCTTCGACGTAGTTGGCCCATACAGTTTTCTTGTGGGTGTTGAATGCAATTGCCATCTTCCTAAGAGCAGCGTCCTTGACTTTCTGCACATCTGCATCAATGAAATGATCTGGTAGGGTGAAATGTTCCATGAGAGATTCCCAAAGCGTTTTTTTGCTTTGTCGTTGAGCCAAGTAAGATGAGGACGTTTCTTTGTTGGCTCTTTACATTCTTGAATGGAGATTGGGAGTTGGTCCCTCACAAGAACACCGCACTAGCAAATGAACTTGTTCGCAATGTTCTTAGGCGTGCTTGGTTCGCCATTAGCTTTGATGGCATCGATGTTGTACTTTACACCCTCCTTCAACTTTTTGCCTGGGCCTCGCTTTGTCCTGCTGCCTGTAGAAGCAGATTTGCTCGATCCGGAGGGCTGAAAGAAGAAAGATCGATTCGTTAATATATCTTCAAATAAAATAAAACATGTGATGATCACCAGATGCATGCTTATATAAATATACCTCGCCAGTCTCTATTATTTCAAGATCAACATTGTCGGCGTCATAATCATAATCATAGTTCATGACTTCATCAATTCGGTCGTCGCGATCAAATATCATATCATCACCCTCCCCGGTATTGTTCGGATATTCGGAGCCGTCATAGACTTCATTCTGATCATCTTGCCCGCGAGGGCTTGATACGTCTCCAAAGTATCTATAATTTTTTATTGTTCCATGCTATTATATTATCCATCTAGGATGTTTATATGCATTTATATGATTTTTGGGACTAACCTATTAACCCAGAGCCCAGTGCCAGTTTCTGTTTTTCCTTGTTTTTGAGTATCGCAGAAAAGGAAAACCAAACGGAGTCCAATTGACCTGAAATTTGATGGAGATTATTTTTGGACCAGAAGAAGCCCACGGAGCATCGGAGATGGACCAGAAGAGTCCCGGGCTGCCCACGAGGGTAGGGGCACGCCCCCTACCTCGTGGACAGCCCGGAGACCCCCCTGACTTGTTCCCGACGCCAAAACCTCTTATATATACAGAAACCCTCAGGACATAACCTAGATCGGGAGTTCCGCCGCCGCAAGCCTCTGTAGCCACCAAAAACCAATCGGGACCCTGTTCCGGCACCTTCCCGGAGGGGGGACCCCTCACCGGTGGCCATCTTCATCATCCCGGCGCTCTCCATGACGACGAGGGAGTAGTTCACCCTAGGGGCTGAGGGTATGTACCAGTAGCTATGTGTTTGATCTCTTTCTCTCTCGTGTTCTTTATATGGCACGATCTTAATGTATCGTGAGCTTTGCTATTATAGTTGGATCTTATGATGTTTCTCCCCCTCTCCTCTCTTGTAATGGATTAAGTTTTCCCTTTGAAGTTATCTTATCGGATTGAGTCTTTAATGATTTGAGAACACTTGATGTATGTCTTGCATGTGCTTATCTGTGGTGACAATGCGATATTCACATGATCTACTTGATGTATGTTTTGGTGATCAACTTGCGGGTTCAGTGACCTTGTGAACTTATGCATAGGGGTTGGCACACGTTCGCCTTTGCTTCTCCAGAGAAACTTTGGGCCACTCTTTGAAGTTCTTTGTGTTGGTTGAATAGATGAATCTGAGATTGTGTGATGCATATCGTATAATCATACCCAATTTGATACTTGAGGTGACATTGGAGTATCTAGGTGACATTAGGGTTTTGGTTGATTTGTGTCTTAAGGTGTTATTCTAGTACGAACTCTATGATAGATCGAACAGAAAGAATAGCTTCGTGTTATTTTACTACGGACTCTTGAATAGATTGATCAGAAAGGATAACTTTGAGGTGGTTTCATACCCTACAATAATCTCTTCGTTAGTTCTGCGCTATTAGTGACTTTGGAGTGACTCTTTGTTGCATGTTGAGGGATAGTTATATGATCCAGTTATGTTATTATTGTTGATAGAACTTGCACTAGTGAAAGTATGAACCTTAGGCCTTGTTTCCGAGCATTGCAATACCGTTTACGCTCACTTTTATCATTAGCTACCTTGCTGTTTTTATATTTTCATATTACAAAAACCTATATCTACCATCCATATTGCACTTGTATCACCTCTTCGCCGAACTAGTGCACCTATACAGTTTACCATTGTATTGGGTGTGTTGGGGACACAAGGGACTCTTTGTTATTTGGTTACAGGGTTGCTTGAGAGAGACCATCTTCATCCTATGCCTCCCATGGATTGATAAACCTTAGGTCATCCACTTGAGGGAAATGTGCTACTATCCTACAAACCTCTCCACTTGGAGGCCCAGCAACGTCTACAAGAAGAAGGTTGTGTAGTAGACATCAAGATCTTTTCAGGCGCCGTTGCCGGGGAGGTGAGTGCTTGAAGGTATATCTTTAGATCTTGCAATTGAATCTTTCAGTTTCTTGTTTATCAGTAGTTTATTCTATAAAATAAAACTACAAAAAAATGGAATTGAGGGTGCCTCATATGCTTCATATTTTTAATGTCTTCCGTGAAAATAAGGATTCCGATAATTGTGCTCAATTGCTAGAGGAAGAATGCATTAAAATGTTTGGCACTAAATCTTTGAATGATGAGTGTCGGTGTCAAAACTGGCGGATCTCGGGTTGGGGGTCCCAAACTGTGCATCTAGGCGGATGGTAACAGGAGACGAGGGACACGATGTTTTTACCCAGGTTCGGGCCCTCTCGATGGAGGTAATACCCTACTCCTGCTTGATTAATATTGATGATATGGGTAGTACAAGAGTAGATCTACCACGAGATCAAGGAGGCTAAACCCTAGAAGCTAGCCTATGGTATGATTGTTGTTCGTCCCCACGGACTAAAACCCTCCGGTTTATATAGACACCGGATAGGGTTAGGGTTACCAGAGTCTGTTACAATGGTAGGAAATCTACATATCCAGACGCCAAGCTTGCCTTCCACGCCAAGGAAAGTCCCATCCGGACACGGGACGAAGTCTTCAATCTTGTATCTTCATAGTCTAGGAGTCCGCCAACGGTGATAGTTCGCTATCCGCACCCCCTAATCCAGGACTCCTCGGTTGCCCCTCGAACCAGGCTTCAATGGCGATGAGTCCGACGCGTAGATTGTCTTCGCATTGCGAGGCGGGTTCTTCTCCAAATTCCATATACTTGTCGAATAGTGTTCGCTTCGATAAATGCTGCGCTCCTTGGCTTCCACGCCCAATAATGGCCATCTTCCACGTGTTTGAATGAATGCGAAAAGCCAGGGTATTTTTACACTTATCCCCCTAGCTGCGCAAATGAGCCACCTATAAAAGGGACGAGGATCTAGATCTGAGTCACACCAACCCCCCTACGCGAGCTTTCATCGGAGCGCCTTCGACAAAAATCCATTCCATCATGGACAGGCGACGTGACTCCTCCTCTCGCGCTCCCAGCCCTCAGCCTGAAAACTGGGAGAGATGCTCAGTCCCGCATAGCGAGCTAGTGACACTCCAAACCCAGGGATTTCTTCCCCCGGCCTTCATGGTTCCGGTTCGAGCCGGACTTGCCACCTACAAGGGCGGAAAGCAAGAGGAGAGTGTCCCCGATCCCTCTAAAGGAGAGCGGGTATGCTTTATCTCTTATCTAGTAAGAGGACTCGGATTTCCAATTCATCCGTTTCTCCGGGGGCTCTTGGAGTTCTGCGGCCTCCAGTTCCACCACCTTATGCCTGCCTCTATTTTGCACATCGCGGGCTTTGTTGCCCTTTGCGAACTGTTCTTGGGTGTCGAGGCTCATTTTGCGCTGTGGAAGAGATTATTCTGCCTTGTACCCCGTTCTCATGAGGGGTCAATATATCAAGTGGGCGGAGCCGAACTATGGCGCATCGCCGGGACCGGATATCTATTCGGAACCCCGAAGACTGGCCTTCGGAATGGTTTTACATGGAGGACGTCCCGCTGCCGGATCCTGTTCGGATCGGCCTTCCGGAGTTTAGCAACGCTCCTCTGAAGAAGCGCCTAAGCTGGCGCCCGTGGAGCCCCCAGAGGGAAAATGATCGGGACGTCCTTTACTTGATGAGCCGAATAAGATTACTGGCTCGTTGCAATCTGCATTATGAGGGGAGTGCAGCCGCTCCAATATAGGGGCCACCCCATGTGGGACTTCAACAGGGAGGACGATGCCACCCGCGAAGGGCCGGGATCGGTCACCGAACTGGTGAAGACCTTGTCCGCCATGTACAAAGGGGAAGAGGAGGATTTTTTCCGCGTCAGTCTAGTGAGCGGGTTTTCTTCGAATAATCCTCGAAGTTGGGTAAGAAAATATCTTTGTGGCTTGTCCGATCCATGTTCCCGTGGTTAAATATCTCATTTCATGGTTTCTACGCAGGAACTGCGCCGGGCCGTGGAGAAGATACACAGACCGCCCCAACAACCCGAGGATCCAGAACGGTCCCTCGATCCGGCCTCCGAAGAGGACCCGGATATAAAGGTGGAGCTGATTGACGGGGTGTTCCACCAACGTAGCATCGACAATGCTTTGGTTGCCATTTCGGCCGACTACCCCGGATTATTTCCGGCCTCCTGTGTAACCGTGACCAAGTCCGGATACCATGACCCACCGATGCTTTACTTCTAATCACCACATATTTGATGGTGTTTCGCAGGGGTACCTTCGAGGCAGGAGGCCGAGCCAGCGGCTAGCCAACAAGGGCGTGACGGCCCGCAGTTAAAAAAGAAGTGCGGCCCGAATCGAAACTCCGCCGCGACGGTATGGCGCGTCACCATATTCCCAGGATTGATTCCTGGAAGGCATACTAACGCTGGTGCTCTTTTCAGAAAAAAGGGCGCTTGCCGGACTGAGTCCGGAGAGGTTGCCAATCGAACCTCCGCCAGCCAGGCTCCAAAGCCGGGTCCAGAATTGGAGGCGAGCACGTGGCGTGCGTCGGATGCCCTCCGACAGAGGATGCCGACAGATTGCCCGCCACCAACTCCGAGGTGGAGAGCGCCATGAATCACAGGCGCCGCCGGACAGTTCTTCGTGACGCATGTTTCCCCCAAGAGGCCTTGAATGCCTTCAATTCGGGAGATGCGCACCTCCGTGCCGCTCAAGATGGTCTAGCCAGAGCCACGGAGCAGTATGTAAAGGACATGCGGGTGAGGACATTTGACAGTTATATATGCCAGTAGCCCCCGAGACTTAAAATAGTTAGAATAACTGATTTAAGGATCATTTGTTATGCAGGATCTTACAGAAAAGAATACCCGACTGTCCTAGGAGCTTGAAGAATGCAAGGCCCAACTTGAGGCGGCACTAGCCGCTACAGGGGAGCCACAGAGACCCCCTCTGGTAATATATGCTTCAAAATATAAATAGTTTATGAAGTGCGGCGTGTGTGGAAATCTGACAATAATATTGCAGATGGCGCCGGTCTAGATCCGGACAAGCAACAACTCTTGCGCCGGTTGAAGGTCAAGCGAGCGTGCTTACGAGGGTGCGGCAGGAGAAAAATAACCTCCAAGATGCCAACACCCAACTGGGTGAGGAACTAAAGGATGTTCGTGCCCAGTTGTCTGACTCCGTAAAGGAGAATCGACGGCTTCGTCGCGGCATTTTCAGTAAGTGCTTGAACGAACTTTGAAAGAGTTCGGCGAGGAAGGCGACTAACATAAACATGTATGTAGGTTTTCTCACAGGTCGTCCTGAGGAGGAGATGCCCGATTATTCGGGTGATCTTCTTCCCGAACTTCACGCTACCGCACGAACAAGTTCGGCAGGTGATGAAAGGCATCGCCAGTGCCTTGTGGCCATCTATCTCCCCGCCCAAGGCATTGGGGAGCTGGCAGAGCGGCTTCAAGGAGCACGACGGCGCTTTCGACTATGGAAGATATCGGTTCTGCCGTCAAAGGCGCCAGGAGGCTCAGGCCATGGTAAAGACAGCGGTACACGAAGGCTGACCCAAACCACATGGACGAGGTCGGACCTGTGGGGCCCGATGGAAAGGAGATCCCCAGAAAGCTTAGTGTACGCCAAGTAGAATTGGCCGCCAAGTATTCCCAAAGCAAGTTTGTAAATTAGATAGCCTATTAGATGGCATTGAGGAGGAATACAATTAGTCGAGTTGACTTTGTAATTGAATATGACATGAAAAATGTCTTCTAGCCGGATTGTAGATCGTTTGTCACAGCGGACCTTTTCGCTTCGACCTCGGGACCCAATAGTCCGGAGTGTGTCCGAATACCCTCGCGGTTATGTAAGAACCGAGGCATGCATGGAGACAAGGCGAGGGGTCATTATTGCTGTATCGGACAAGTGCCCAACTAGTTATGTTATATTACATGGATAGTAAGAAACATCTTCCAGGAGAATAGTTCCGTTAAGGGTTCCTTTTCTCGGAGGCATGCCCTAAAGTGCATGTCCAAACTGCTAAGAAAGCGTAAGATCATCCGGGGCAGATGGATAAATAGTTAAAAATCATCTTTCAGTTCACCGACCGAATATTCCCTTAAGAACTCTAGCTTTCGGCTTCACCCACCGAGGTACACATCCGGCTGACCCGCAAGAATAATCGCAGAGGTGCTCCCTTTACCACCTAGTCGAACAATCGGGAACGTAGGGGTAAGCACAGGAGCCAGGCAACCCAGCTTGGCCAAAACTTAAGTCATATCGATGCATAATGCTGAGTAAAAGGCACATGCGGAAGTTTGACACATGTGTTGGGCATGAAGCCCATATAAATAAGCTTCTGTTAAAGAAGCCCCCAGGTATAATGAGCACGAACAGCGCGTCAAGTATGTGCGAACAAAGCGCAAACGAGCCTCTAAAGGCTTCAAGAAGAAGGAGGAGGAAGGAGAGAAATAAAAGACAGCAAAGATAGAAAATGTGGATGGAGGAAGGAGACGAACTCGGAGTCCGACGCTTAGGCGTAGAATCTTCGTAGACGGGCTGCGTTCCATGGGTTCGGCTCGAGTCGGTTATTCGATGCGTTTCGCAGACGATATGCTCCGCCAGTCAGGACCTGGTCGATGATGAAGGGACCTTCCCATTTGGGCTTGAGTTTGTCCTTTTTCTTGTCCGCAAAGCGAGAACTAGTTCGCCAACGTGTAAGCTTTGGCCCGTACTTCCCTGCTTTGATATCTTCGAGCCTGCTGTTGATAAAATGCGGAACGAGCTTTTGCCACGTCGCGCTCCTCCTCCAATGCGTCCAAACTGTCCTGCCGATCGAGCTCGGGTTCTCTTTCTTCATACATGCGCACGCGAGGTGAGTCATGCATTATGTCGCAGGGCAAGACTGCCTCTGCCGTACACCATAAAAATGGTGTGAATCCGGTAGTACGATTCGGGCGTGGTCCGCAGCCCTCGAGTACGGAGTCGAGCTCCTCAACCCAGTGCGTGTTAGATTCCTTGAGGGACCGCACTAGTCTGGGTTTAATGCCGCTCATGATTAGACCGTTTGCTCGCTCGACTTGACCATTGGTTTGAGGGTGATAGACTGAGGCGTAATCGAGCTTGATGCCCATGTTTTTGCACCATAATTTGACCTCATCGGCCGTGAAGTTGGTGCTGCTAATCAGTGATGATACTGTGGGGGACGCCGTAACGGTGCACTACCCCTGATATGAAGTCTATCACCGGCCCGGATTTGGCCGTTTTAACAGGCTTGGCCTCTATCCATTTGGTGAATTTATCCACCATGACCAATAGGTATTTTTGCTTGTGGGTTCCTTCCTTAAGGGGTCCAACCATGTCAAGCCCCCAGACCGCGAACGGCCAGGTGATGGGTATAGTTTTGAGGGCGGTGCGTGCCATGTGCCTTTGGTTAGCAAAAAGCTGGCAACCAACGCATCGTTGGACTAAATCCTGCGCATCTGCTCGGGCAGTCGGGCAATAAAATCTTGTACGGAAGGCCTTGCCTACAAGGGCCCGGGCTGCGGCGTAGTGCCCACCCAGTCCGGCATGAATTTCAGCCAGGAGGTTTCGCCCTTCCTCTTCGGAGATACACATTTGAAGGACTCCTGTTGTGCTTTTCTTATAGAGCTCTCCCTCATGGACTTTATAGGCTTTGGATCGCCATACTATGCAGCGAGCCTCTTTTTGGTCTTCGAGGAGTTCCTGCCTAGTTAGGTAGGCTAGGAATGGCTCCGTCCACGGGGCGATAACCACCATTATTTCGTGGGCGGAGGGTGTTATCTCGGTGGCAGAGCCTCCGATTGTGTCAGAGTGTTCGGTGTCAGGCAGTGCGGTTGGGTCCGGATTGTTATTTCCGGACTCCCCTTCCCATAGTACGGATGGCTTGAACAGCCGTTCCAGGAAGATGTTGGGCGGGACGGCATCGCGCTTTTGCGCCGATGCGCTAATATGTCCGCCGCCGGTTTGTTATCCCGGCTATATGATGAAATTCGAGCCCTTCAACTGCGGTTGACATTTTAGGACCGCATTGCGGTACGGTGCCATTTTCGGATCTCTCGCATCAAAGTCTTCGTTTATTTGAGATATCGCGAGGTTCAATCTCGCGCACCTCTAGGTGTTTAATGCCCATGGAGACTGCCATCCGGAGGCCGTGCGAAGGGGCCTCAGTATTCGGCCGCGTTGTTGGAGTCCGTATACATTATCTCAAGGACGATTGGACTGTGTCCCCGGTTGGGGACGTCGAGACGACGCCAGCCCCTGTGCCAGCCAACATTTTGGAGCCGTCAAAGTGCATGATCCAATTGAGTATGCGCCGTACTCTTTAGGGAGTTCGCGGTCCATTCGCCACGAAGTCGGCCAAAACCTGCGACTTAATAGCTCGTCGTGGCTTATAGGTTATGTCGAATGGAAGGAGCTCTATGGCCTATTTAGCAATCCGGCCCGTCGCATCGCGATTGTTTATAATGTCGTTAAGAGGTACTTCGGAGGCTACCGTTATCGAACACTCTTGAAAGTAGTGTCGCAGCTTCCGGGATGGCATGAACACCGCGTATGCTATCTTTTGATAATGTGGGTACCGGGACTTGCATGGAGTTAGGACAGTTGACACATAGTAAAACGGTTTTTGAAGAGGGAACCGGTGTCCGTCCGTTTCTCGTTCGACGACGAGCACCGCGCTGACAACTTGATGTGTTGCGGCGATATATAATAGCATTGGTTCGCCCATGTTGGGCACGGCCAGGACCGGATTTTTTGCCAATATGGCTTTTATTTCTTCGAGTCCGGCCGTGGCGGCATCCGTCCACTCGAAGTGTTCGGTGCGCCGGAGGAGGCGATAAAGGGGTAACGCCTTTTCTCCCAAACGGGAAATAAAGCGGCTTAGAGCCGCTATGCATCCAGTCAATTTTTGTATTTGTTTGAGGTCTTTTGGAATATCCAATTGTGACAAAGCTCGGATCTTGGCTGGGTTTGCTTCAATTCCTCTACCGGACACAATGAAGCCCAGGAGCTTTCCGGCTGGAACGCCGAAGACGCATTTTTCCGGATTGAGCTTAATGTCATATTTTCGGAGATTGTCGAATGTGAGCCTCAAGTCGTCTACTAGAGTTTCGACATGCTTGGATTTGACGACCACGTCATCTACATATGCTTCCACTGTTTTGCCGATCGGGTTTGCCAGACATGCCTGAATCATGTGCTGATATGTTGCGCCGGCGTTTTTGAGCCCGAAGGGCATTGTGTCGAAGCAGAATGGGCCGTATGGAGTGATGAATGTTGTTGTTGCTTGGTCTGGCTCCGCCATCTTGATTTGGTGGTAGCCGAGTACGCTACGAGGATGCACAATGAGTCGTGTCCTGCTGTAGCGTCGATAATTTGATCAATGCGAGGGAGGGGGAAGGGATCCTTTGGGCAAGCCTTATTAAGGTCTTTGAAATCAACACATAGGCGCCAGGATTTATCCTTCTTTGGTACCATCACCATATTTGCTAGCCAGTCCGGATGTCTTATATCTCTGATGAATCCGGCTTCCAGAAGTTTGGCTAGCTCCTCTCCCATGGCCTGTCTCTTGGGTTCGGAAAAGCGCCGAAGAGCCTGTTTGACTGGCTTGAATCCTTTTAGGATATTTAGGCTGTGCTCGGCCAGCCGACGTGGGATTCCTGGCATGTCTGAAGGGTGCCAGGCAAAAATGTCCCAGTTTTCTCGTAGAAATTCTCGTAGTGCGGCGTCTACATCAGGGTTTAATTGTGCCCCAATGGAGGACGTCTTTGCAGGGTCCGTTGGGTGGACTTTGAATTTTACTATTTCATCCGCTGGTTTAAAAGAGGTGGACTTGGATCTTTTATCAAGTATCACATCGTCCCTGTTCACCGTGGAGCGCATCGCAGTGAGTTCCTCGGCCGCTAGGGCTTCGAATAGTGCCTCGAGGGCTAGTGCGGCTGTCTTGTTTTCGGCGCGGAGTGCTATGTTCGGATCACTAGCGAGAGTGATGATTCCGTTAGGTCCGGGCATTTTAAGCTTCATGTACCCATAATGGGGTATAGCTTGAAAAATTGTGAATGCCTCTCGCCCTAATAAAGCGTGATATCCGCTGCTGAATGGGGCCACTTGAAATGTGACCTCCTCGGACCTGTAATTGTCCGGCGAGCCAAACACTACGTCCAGTGTGATTTTTCCTGTGCAGCATGCTTCCAGGCTAGTTATTATTCCTCTAAAGGTTGTGCTGCTTCGCTCAATGCGGTTCCAGTCTATTTCCATTTTTCGGAGGGTTTCCTCGTAGATGAGGTTTAGTTCGCTGCCGCCATCCATGAGTACCTTAGTAAGGCGAAAGCCGTCCACTATTGGACTGAGGACCAATGCGGTGGTGCTTAGGCTGTTCGAATTTGTGTTAAATCCTTTGGCATTAAAGGTAATAGCCGTGTCACCCATTGATTTATTGTTGCTACTTGGTAGACTTCGCAAGGTTATGGAGTGTTCGTTTCCGCATGTTATTTGATGCGAAAGTCTCAAGACTGTTAATACCGTCTTGGTGTTGCCGGGCTGGGATTACGAGGCTAGAAGCTCTTCGCCACTTTTGGCCACCTGCCGTAGTATCCAACATGCTCGAAGGCTATGAGTTGGAGTGGCGCCCTCTATGCTATGAATTTTGCAGGGTCCGTTTATCCAACCCTCCAGTACGGTTCCGTGCCCTTTAGGGGTTTTTTGTTTTTTGGTGTATAACCCAGGTGCTTGGTGATGATGCACCCTTTTATTTCAGACTAGGGCTGTATTCGGGGCTGGATTATCCCAAAATTTACTTTCGGTTTTCCAAGCACTCTCCATCGCACAAGATTTTTGTACTATATGGTCGCCAAGTCAGCAAAGCGTGTAATTTCATGACGACTTATGGCGTTTAGGATTCCCTTGTCCGTGCAATTATTGCGTAAAAGTGAGATTAAGGTCCTTCTCTCGGCAGTCCTTTATCCTGTCCATAACCAGGAGGAATCGCCCAAGAATGATGTACTGTTTCAGCGGGCTTTTGCCGAATTCGGGATAGATCGCTAATGTTTGGGTGGGCGGGTGGAACTAGATCCGTAACCCCGTCAATTTAAGACTCAGGGGCCGAGAAGTTTCCGAACTTGGAAGTTTGGATTTTGAATGCTATCCAATGAATCCAACCTGCCGCCTGAATTTAAGTTCGTGGCTTGATCGACATCCGCCCCTCCTCGGGAATCCGGCATGGAGGGATCGAATCGGACGTAGCTAGTCCTTCAGATAGAAGAAGAGTCGCCGTATTGCTCCTCTATCACAGCAACATGATGGGTAGCCCGGGAGAGTTGATCTCTCAGATCGGTTTTAGGCCCGATCTGGTCGTAGTCTGTGGCGACTCCCAGGGCGGCGATGCGATCCAAGAGCTCGTTTACGGAGGAGAGCTCGATCGGATCTAACTGCTCGGCAAGTTCCGAGTTAACGTGAAGATTGGTTTCGATGACCCGAGAAGTCATCGTCGGCGCGGTGGCCGAACTGGCGGTCATAAGAAAACCACCTAACCGAAGAGTCTGACCAGTGGCCAAGGCTCCTTTGGCGATAGTATCGTCTTTAAAGACGAGATGAGGCATCCTTCCTGACGGCGACGGCACAGAGGAACTCTCAATGAAAGCACTAATGTCGGTGTCAAAACCGGCGGATCTCGGGTAGGGGGTCCCGAACTGTGCGTCTAGGAGGATGGTTACAGGAGACGAGGGACACGATGTTTTTACCCAGGTTCGGGCCCTCTCGATGGAGGTAATACCCTACTTCTGCTTGATTAATATTGATGATATGGGTAGTACAAGAGTAGATCTACCACGAGATCAAGGAGGCTAAACCCTAGAAGCTAGCCTATGGTATGATTGTTGTTCGTCCTCTACGCACTAAAACCCTCCGGTTTATATAGACAACGGATAGGGTTAGGGTTACACAGTCGGTTACAATGGTAGGAAATCTACATATCCAGATCGCCAAGCTTGCCTTCCACGCCAAGGAAAGTCCCATCCGGACACGGGACGAAGTCTTCAATCTTGTATCTTCATAGTCTAGGAGTCCGGCCAACGGTGATAGTTCGGCTATCCGGACAACCCCTAATCCAGGACTCCCTCAATGAGCGTGATCAATGTTGTTAGTATGAATTCATTGAATACCGATGATGCTAATGATATGCAAAGCCACAAGCTTGGGGATGCTATGTTTGATGAATATGATATTTTTTGTCCCCCAAGTTTTGATGAGCAAATTTATGATGATGAAAGCATGCCTCCTATCTATGATGATTATTGTGATGACACGTATGCTATAAAGAATAATGATAACCATGAAACTTGTCATCTTGATCTTAATTTTCGATCACATGAGAGTTATTTTGTTGAGTTTGCTCCCACTACTATTGATGAGAATAAATTTGCTTATGTGGAGAGTAGTAAAATTTCTACGCAAGTAGATCATGAAAAGAATTCTTTATGTGCTGGTTATATGGTTGAATTCATTCATGATCCTACTGAAAATTATTATGAGAGAGGATCATATGCTTCTACATAGTGCAATAATATTAAGTTTCCTCTCTATGTGTTGAAATTTTTGAAGTCATGCTTGTTTTGCCTTCCTATGCTAGTTGATTATTGTTCCCATAAGTTGTTTGCTCACAAAATCCCTATGCATAGGGAGTGGATTATACTTAAATGTGCTAGTCATATTCTTCATTATGCTCTCTTTATGTTTCAATTCTTATCTTTTATGTGAGCATCATTGAAATCATCATGCCTAGCTAGGGGCGTTAAACGTTAGCGCTTGTTGGGAGGCAACCCAATTTTATTTTTGTTCTTTGCTTTTGCTCCTGTTTAGTAATAAATAACTCATCTAGCATCTGTTTAGATGTGGTTTTATGTTTTAATTAGTGTTTGTGCCAAGTAGAACCTTTGGGAAGACTTGGGTGAAGTCTTTATGATCTTGCTGTAAAAAACAAAAACTTTAGCGCTCACGAGCTTAGCTGCCATTTTTTACTGGAGAGTGATTTTAGGTTGATTATTTTTGCAGATGATTAATAGACAAATTCCTCAGGTCCACCAATTTATTTCAGAATTTTTTGAGTTCCAGAAGTATACGTTTGATACAGATTACTACAGACTGTTCTGTTTTTGACATATTCTGTTTTCTATGTGTTGTTTGCTTATTTTGATGAATCTATGAGTAGTATCGGAGGATATGAACCATAGAGAAGTTGGAATACAGTATAATTACACAAGTATGAATTTATAATGAGTTCATAAAAGTACCAAAAGTGGTGATTTATTTTCTTATACTAACGGAGCTCATAAGATTTTCTGTTGAGTTTTGTGTTGTGAAGTTTTCAAGTTTTGGGTAAAGATTCGATGGACTATGGAATAAGGAGTGGCAAGAGCCTAAGATTGGGGATGCCCAAGGCACCCCAAGGTAATATTCAAGGAAAACCAAAAGCCTAAGCTTGGGGATGCCCCGGATGGCATCCCCTCTTTCGTCTTTGTTCATCGGTAACTTTACTTGGAGCTATATTTTTATTCACCACATGATATGTGTTTTGCTTGGAGCGTCAATTTGTTTTATTTTGTTTTTATTGCTGTTTGAATAATATCCCGAGATCTGAAATTCTAAAACGTTAGAGAGTCTTCACATAGTTGCATAATTATTCGACTACTCATTGATCTTCACTTATACCTTTTGGAGTAGTTTGACATTTGCTCTAGTGCTTCACTTATATCTTTTTAGAGCACGACGGTGGTTTTATTTTGAAGAAATATATGAACTCTCATGCTTCACTCATATTATTTTGAGAGTCATAAACAGCATGGTAATTTTCTTGGGCTATAAAATTAAGTCCTAATATGATAGGCATCCAAGAGGGATATAATAAAAACTTTCATATAAAGTGCATTGAATACTAAGAGAAGTTTGATTCCTTGTGATTGTTTTGAGATATGAAGATGGTGATATTAGAGTCATGCTAGTTGAGTAGTTGTGAATTTGAGAAATACTTGTGTTGAAGTTTGTGATTCCCGTAGCATGCACGTATGGTGAACCGTTATGTGATGAAGTTGGAGCATGATTTATTTATTGATTGTCTTCCTTATGTGTGGAGGTCGGGATCGCGCGATGGTTAACTCCTACCAACCCTTCCCTAGGAGCATGCGTGTAGTACTTTGTTTTGATGACTTGTAGATTTTTGCAATAAGTATGTGAGTTCTTTATGACTAATGTTGAGTCCATGATTATACACACTCTCACCCTTCCACCATTGCTAGCCTCTCTAGTGTCGCGAACCTTTCGCCGGTACCATACACCCACCATATACCTTCCTCAAAACAGCCACCATACCTACCTATTATGGCATTTCCATAGCCATTCCGAGATATATTGCCATGCAACTTTCCACCGTTTCATTTATTATGACACGCTCCATCATTGTCATATTGCTTTGCATGATCATGTAGTTGACATCGTATTTGTGGCAAAGCCACCATTCATAATTTTTTCATACATGTCACTCTTGATTCATTGCACATCCCGGTATACCGCCGGAGGCATTCATATAGAGTCATATTTTGTTCGAAGTATCGAGTTGTAATTCTTGAGTTGTGAGTAAATAAAAGTGTGATGTTCATTTCTAGAGCATTGTCCCAGTGACGAAAGGATGATGGAGACTATGATTCCCCCACAAGTCGGGATGAGACTCCGGACGAAAAAAAAGAAAAAAAAGAGAGGCCATAAAAAGAGTAGAAAAGGCCCAAATAAAAAAACAAAAAAAGAGAAAATAAAAAAAAGGAATGAGAGAAAAAGGGAGAAGGGGCAATGCTACTATCCTTTTACCACACTTGTGCTTCAAAGTAGCACCATGATCTTCATTATAGAGAGCCTCCTATGTTATCACTTTCATATACTAGTGGGAATTTTTCATTATAGAACTTGGCTTGTATATTCCAATGATGGGCTTCCTCAAAATGCCCTAGGTCTTCGTGAGCAAGCAAGTTGGATGCACACCCACTTAGTTTCCTTTTGAGCTTTCATACACTTATAGCTCTAGTGCATCCGTTGCATGGCAATCCCTACTCACTCACATTGATATCTATTGATGGGCATCTCCATAGCCCGTTGATACGCCTAGTTGATGTGAGACTATCTTCCTCTTTTTTGTCTTCTCCACAACCACCATATTCTATTCCACCTATAGTGCTATGTCCATGGCTCACGCTCATGTATTGCGTGAAAGTTGAAAAAGTTTGAGAATACTAAAGTATGAAACAACTGCTTGGCTGACACCGGGGTTGTGCATGATTTAAATATTTTGTGTGATGAATATAGAGCATAGCCAGACTATATGATTTTGTAGGGATAGCTTTCTTTGGCCATGTTATTTTGAGAAGACACGATTGCTTTGTTAGTATGCTTGAAGTATTATTGTTTTCATGTCAATATTAAACTTTTGTCTTGAATCTTATGGATCTAAATATTCTTGCCACAATAAAGAGAATTACATTGATAAATATGTCAGGTATCATTCCACATCAAAAATTCTGTTTTTATCATTTACCTACTCGAGGACGAGTAGGAATTAAGCTTGGGGATGCTTGATACATCTCCAACGTATCTATAATTTTTTATTGTTCCATGCTATTATATTATCCATCTATGATGTTTTATATGCATTTATATGCTATTTTATATGATTTCTGGGACTAACCTATTAACCCAGAGCCCAGTGCCAGTTTCTGTTTTTTCCTTGTTTTTGAGTATCGTAGAAAAGGAAAACCAAACGGAGTCCAATTGACCTGAAATTTGACAGAGACTATTTTTGGACCAGAAGAAGCCCACAAGGCATCGGCGATGGACCAGAAGAGTCCCGGGCTGCCCACGACGGTAGGGGCGCGCCCCCTACCTCGTGGACAGCACGGAGACCCCCCTAACTTGTTCCCGACGCCAAAACCTCCTATATATACACAAACCCCCAGAACATAACCTAGATCGGGAGTTCCGCCGTCGCAAGAATATGTAGCCACCAAAAACCAATCGGGACCCTGTTCCGGCACCCTGCCGGAGGGGGGATCCCTCATCGGTGGCCATCTTCATCATCCCGGCGCTCTCCATGACGAGGAGGGAGTAGTTCACCCTCGTGGCTGAGGGTATGTACCAATAGCTATGTGTTTGATCTCTCTCTCTCTCTCTCTCGTGTTCTTGATATGGCACGGTCTTGATGTATCACGAGCTTTGCTATTATAGTTGGATCTTATGATGTTTCTCCCCCTCTCCTCTCTTGTAATGGATTGCGTTTTCCCTTTGAAGTTATCTTATCGGATTGAGTCTTTAAGGATTTGAGAACACTTGATGTATGTCTTGCATGTGCTTATCTGTGGTGACAATGGGATATTCACGTGATCTACTTGATATATGTTTTGGTGATCAACTTGTGGGTTCAATGACCTTGTGAACTTATGCATAAGGGCTGGCACACGTTTTCGTCTTGACTCTCCGGTAGAAACTTTGGGGCACTCTTTGAAGTTCTTTGTGTTGGTTAAATAGATGAATCTGAGATTGTGTGATGCATATCGTATAATCATACCCACGGATACTTGAGGTGACATTGGAGTATCTAGGTGACATTAGGGTTTTGGTTGATTTGTGTCTTAAGGTGTTATTCTAGTATGAACTCTATGATAGATCGAACGGAAAGAATAGCTTCGTGTTATTTTACTACGGACTCTTGAATAGATTGATCAGAAAGGATAACTTTTAGGTGGTTTCGTACCCTACAATAATCTCTTCATTTGTTCGCTATTTGTGACTTTGGAGTGACTCTTTGTTGCATGTTGAGGGATAGTTATATGATCCTGTTATGTTATTATTGTTGAGAGAACTTGCACTAGTGAAAGTATGAACCTTAGGCCTTGTTTCCTAGCATTTCAATACCGTTTACGCTCACTTTTATCATTAGTTACCTTGCTGTTTTTTATATTTTCAGATTACAAAAACCTATATCTACCATCCATATTGCACTTGTATCACCATCTCTTCGCCGAACTAGTGCACCTATAGAATTTACCATTGTATTGGGTGTGTTGGGGACACAAGAGACTCTTTGTTATTTGGTTGCAGGGTTGCTTGAGAGAGACTATCGGTGTCAAAACCGGCGGATCTCAGGTAGGGGGTCCCGATATGTGCGTCAAGGCTGATGGTAACAAGAAGTAAGGGACACAGGTGTTTACCCAGGTTCGGGCCCTCTCGATGGAGGTAAAACCCTACTTCCTGCTTGATTAATATTGATGATATGGGTAGTACAAGATTAGATCTACCACGAGATCGTAGAGGCTAAACCCTAAGAGCTAGCCTATGATGGTATGAATGTAATTGTGATCGGCCTTCTAGGACCAACCTCTCCGGTTTATATAGGCACCGGAGAGGGCTAGGGTTTACATGGAGTCGGTTACAAGGAAGGAAATATAATATCCGGATCGCCAAGCTTGCCTTCCACGCCAAGGAAAGTCCCGTCCGGACACGGGCCGAAGTCTCGAGTCTTGTATCTTCACGCTTCAATAGTCCGGACGTTGTACACAGTCCGGCTGTCTGGGTACCCCCTAATCCAGGACTCCCTCAGTAGCCCCTGAACCAGGCTTCAATGACGATGAGTCCGGCGTGCAGTCTTGTCTTCGGCATTGCAGGGCGGGTTCCTCCTCCGAATACTCCAAGGTCATTATCGAACACTCAAACTGTGTCCGGATCCACAAGATGATCTTCGTATGCCACCGTAGAGAGAATGATGTTTCACAAATGCAATCTGCTGACAACTTTCTAGGCAACGCGACGTGTCACTACGGTCAGGTCATTATTTGAACCGTCTTTCCACAACCAGCCACAACGCATATTGTGAGGCGGTTTCCTTGACACGTCTTGTCAAAGCAGAGATCATGCCCCCTCATTACGGGATTCTCATCAATACGGGTACGGGTAATCCCACCACATCATTAATCGTGGCGCTTGGGAAGCAAGCGATTCCCAACGGGCAAGTGGGGAGGCGCACCGCTTTCGTCGCCTCTATAAAGGGATAAGATTTCCTCATTTTTACCATTGCCTCCTTCGTTCTCTGCCCACTCTTGCCTCCTCGAGCTCCAGCGCCCAAGCCCAAGTCTCCTCCGCACAGCTAGACATGTCCGGAGCAGGAGGCAAGTGGGTGGCTTCCACCGTCGAGGAGAAGCACATCACAGATCTTCGGGCGGCCGGATACTTGGCCGCAGACATAGCGCTCCGGCTACCGGACGCTGGGCAGGTCATTCCGACCCCAGGAACCCACGAGAGGGTCGTATTCATCGCCTACTTCGTTCGTGGACTGGGATTTCCACTCCATCCCTTCGTCCGCGAGCTCATGTTCTACTATGGGCTAGATTCCACGATCTGGCCCCGAATTTCGTCCTCAACATCTCGGCGTTCATCGTCGTTTGCGAGGCTTTCCTCCGAATCCGGCCTCACTTCGTCCTGTGGATGCAAATCTTTTGCGTGAAGCCGAAGATTGTACGCAGCCAACAAGAGGAGTGCGGAGGGGCCATGGTGGGCAAGATGCCTAACGTCACCTGGCTGGATGGCTCCTTTGCGGAGACCGTAAAAGGATGGCAATCGGGTGGTTCTATATCACTGAGCTGCGCGACGCCAACTGGGCGGCGGCCCCCGAGTTCCGCTCCGGAATCCCCATGCGGCTCACCTCCTGGGAAAAGAAGGGCCTGTCCTGGGGCGATTCAACGGAGCTGGCCGGACTCAAGACATGCATCAAAAGCATGAAGGACAAGAACATCAAGCTTGTCAATGTGATCCAGGTCATGCTCGTTCGCCGGATCCTGCCTGCCAGAGGCGGGCGGTAAATCTGTGGGAGTTCGTCCCGGCCGAACACCAGACGCTCAGGAAGCTCTACGGCATGACGCACAAAGGCGCATGGAAAATGTTGTTCAAGGCCTCCGAAGTACCTCCTCCCACACTCGAGGACCGCGGACTTCATGCAGCGCGGCCCCCGAATCCGGTGAGTTTTGGGACCACCACCGGGTTTAGTTTTTTCCCAATACATTCATGGGGTAGTTTTAAGTATTTATATATATATATATTTGCCTCAGGATTATGTGAAGACAGCGGAGCAGATTGACTGTCCGGCTCCGTTGCCGGAAGATCCAGCGGATGCTCTCCTGACGGAGATGCTAGTCCCGGCACCGTACAAGGTGCCGGAGAAGAAGGCCGAGAAGAAGGCCCCGGGGACCAGGAAGGGTCTCCGGCGTAAGGTTGCGTCCGAAGCCTCGTCCGAAGACGACGAGGCGGACTCCTCCCACGAAGGGGAGGAGGAAGAAGAAGAAGACGCCCCATCCGAGAAGGATGAGGGGCCCGGCGAAGCGGGCCATGGGGCCGGAAAAGGCCATCGGCGCAAGGCCGTTATTCCTCTGTCGTCCGATGGCGACGAGACACATTCCTCTCGCGGAGGCGGGGGGAATCAAGAAGAAATTCCACCTCCCCGCACTAGGGGGGAGAAGAGGAAAACCGCCCCGGAGGGGGAGGCTGGGGCGTCCAAGAAGGGGAAGGTAACCCTTCCGGACTATTCCGCCACGGCCGCTTACAGCGAGGAGGGGTGGCTGCCCCGGGGGAAGCCCCCGGTGCGATCGTAAGTACCCACATCCTATCGTGGTTTTACTTCATAGTTTTTGTACTTATAGTGCCGAACATATATGCAGTCCGGCCAGGGCTCACCCCGAGGAATCCTCCTCTGGGTCCCTGAGCGATTTGGCGATAAATTCGCTCCCGACGGCCACTACCCATCCACATGCGAATGATGCAGAGGTGTTGTCTCGAAGGCTCTCAGAGCAGGGGGAGGTGACTCTGGAGACGCCCCACGGCAGGATTCCAGATGTCGGGCATGCGGGGTTCAAGATCCCCGCGGATCGCGTCGACGAGAGCCGCAACAAGGCGGACTCCCGACCGAACACTGCCTCTGAACCTCCAACGGTTCCGGACTTGGGCAGGCAGCCCCTCGTTAGGGAGGGCGAGCCGCCCGTGCCAAGGACTTCCGTCGCATCAATGGCGCCGGATAGTCTAGTGGAAGCGCTTCGAGGTGCTTCCATGGAAGAGGAGCACCGTACTCTTATGAGTGCGGTGATTCAGAAGGTCGTGTCCGCCAATAGCGGACTAACCGAAGCCTGCACAAGCCTCCTGACGGGCTTTGAGGTAAGTAATAAAAATGTATAAAATTACCACCTGATAGGTAGTAGCCCCTGATACTCTGTTTGGTGTTCGGAGAGAAAAGCCAAACGGAGGGTCAATTATAATCCGCAGGAGTCTAATAATAAGTATTGTTGTGAATAAGCAGGCTGTGCTGCTTGCTGTTGCTGCCCGTACTGCCGAGGTTGCCGAACTGAAACGGCATCTGGAGCAGGCTCAGGGAGAGCTCGTCCTCACGAAGAGGCAGCTCGAAGAGAACAAGGGTGAGTAATTCCCGCTCTTTTGTGTTTAAGGATAGGCAGAATTGATGAGTCTAACACCTAAGTGTCGTGACCGTGTAATAGGGGCCACCGCCGAATTGGCGTCCCTGAAGAAGGCGCTGTCCGAGGCTGAAACCAAGGCGGCCTCGGAGTGTAAGGAGCGCAAAAAGACAAGTGCTAGAGTGGGCGAGGTACAGCAGGAGCTCCAGGACCTCGGCAAGAAGTGCGAGTCCGTGGAGCATGAGCTGAAGGCGAAGGAGGCCGAGCTTGCGAAGGCCCTTGTGAATTTGAAAGATGCCAGGGCCGAAGCCGAGAAAGCACAGCAGGAGATCCAGGAGGCCAAAAAGATAGCAGCGGGTAAGAAATTCATTATGCAAAGCAAACATGTGGAGGAGGCGTTTCTTTTACTTACTCGAATACGAAGCTCTCGAGGCATTTGCAGATCTGCCATGCAGCCGTCTCGGACGCTGCGGAGTTCTTGTGCCTGTGAGGGAGCTCAACGGAGAAGCTGTTCGGGTCCCGATGTCTGGGACGATCATCCGATGCCTCTGAGCGACCAACTGAAGCGATTGATCGAACTCCACAGGCGGCGAATCTGGCTATGAAGGACTTCATAGTCCGGATGTGGCTCGGTGAGCTCCTGCCCTTGAGCTACTTTGGCACGATCAAGCGGATGGTGGATGCCTGCCCGCGGCTTGAAGTGATCAAGCGATCTGTTTGCATCGAAGATGCCCGCCGAGCTCTTGCCCGCTTCAAGGTGCATTGGGGCAAGCTGGATGCGGAGAAGCTGGTCAAGGACGGGCCATCGGAGGGAAAAACGCATCGCCATCCCGAAATGTACTACGATGGCATGATGAAGGGTGCTCGTCTCGTTGCCAATGAGTGTACCAAGGACGCCATATTTGAATGAATTCACTTTTGCCATGTTTGTAATTAAAGACGAAGTTACTTGCGCTATGTAGCGCTTTTGTTATTTAAAATATTACCTTCTGTGCAGCTGTTTATAAAATCCTGAAAGTAGGCCAGTCGTCGGCTTCTTCCCCCACGTGACTAGCACTGGGGTGTTCGTGGAAAACCTGGACACTCTTTATCCAAATGTTTGGTCCCTTAAGGAGGTGTCCGGCACAGCGAACTTGGCAATCAGACTATGCGACTTTATAACTTTCACTTAGCCATTGAAGTCTACAATTTTAAATTTCGACGAAGCCCCTAGAATCCGGAAGGCCGAATTGGGGCGCTATACACGCCTAGATCGGACAACGCCGATTTATCGCCTAAAGCGGAAAATCTTGAAGGATTTTAAAACCTCTGAACAGCGACCAGCTCTCGCCACATCATGCCGGTCAGTTTCGGCTTTCTCTACTGAGGTGCTCGTCCGGAAGAACCGGGACGCAATCGCAGTAGTCCTCCCTGCGCTACCTTAGCCGATATAACGGAACGTAAGGCACCGAAACAAGGGAGCCGGGCTATCCCAACTGTAGACCCAAGACATGATTCGGAGTCGATGCATATAGTGCTATAAGTTCGGGATGCCGCACTGTTGAAAGTGCTCGGACTTTAGTTGCCATATAGCGGGGCGCCATAAGAAGCCCCACAGCAAACCGCCGCACCAAGGTGTACGGATGCAAAAATAAAAAATGCTCAAATAAGAAAAATAAGCTGACGCTATATATAATCTCCCATTGACGAAAAATACGTTTAAGCGTGCATTTACAATGGGTGCGTTAAGCAGAGATAAAATAGGACTATTTGACATGTCCTATCCAGGGCAGGCTGTGTTCAGGTAGATAAAGCAGGTTTAACGATCGTAAATAGATTCCACCTGGGTATTTCATACATGCACAACGTCTATTGCCTCCTTGGATGTCTCTTCCCTATAAGTCCAGCAATTCGGCTCTTTTGAGGATGCTACGCCAACGCGATGTCCTGAAAGGTAAGAGGGAAAGAGTATGAAAGTATTTGGCAGTTACCCGCACTATTGATCGAAGTCGTGATGCGCCTCCGCCTATGCCCATGGTATTTTAAGTGTGTAATTGTGTGCACGTGGCACGAATGTTGTTTTGATGGGGCTTAAGCGGAGGCCGGACTGCTAGTCGCGCTCTTGGCGTGCCTGATGATCTTGTTGCGGGGTGCTCCGGACTCGCTTGACTGTGCTCGAAGTTGTTGTCGCCGGATTGGTTTGTTGGAGAAGGCCGCATTGTACTTCCGCCGCAAGGGCTAAAGTATGATCTTCTGTTCGTAGGGAGCGGTCCATTTTTCCGTTCACCGTTATGACCCCGCGCGGTCCTGGCATCTTGATCTTGAGATATGCGTAGTGTGGTACCGCATTGAATCTGGCGAATGCGGTTCGTCCGAGCAGTGCATGGTAACCACTGCGGAAGGGGACGATATCGAAGATTAACTCTTCGCTTCGGAAGTTATCCGGAGATACGAAGACCACTTCCAATGTTATAGAGCCGGGCCTCTACTCCAGGATTTACACCTTTAAAGGTGGTTTTAGTGGGCTTGATCCTTGAAGGGTCAATGCCCATTTTGCGCATTGTGTCCTGGTAAAGCAGGTTCAGGTTGCTGCCGCCGTCCATAAGGACGCGCGTGAGGTGGAATCCGTCAATGATTGGGTCTAGGACCAATTCGGCTGAGCCACAGTGACGGATGCTAGTAGGGTGATCCCTACGATCGAAAGTGATCGGACAAGTTGACCATGGGTTGAATTTGGGGGCGACTGGCCCCATCGCATAGACGTTCCTTAGTGCCCGCTTTCTTTCCCGCTTGGGGATGTGCGTGGCGTAGATCATGTTGACCGTTTTCACCTGGGGGGAAATTTCTTCTGTCCCCCCGTGTTCGGACGTCGGGGCTCCTCATCGTCGTCGCTGTGCAGCCCCTTGTCCTTGTCTTCGGTGTTTATCTTGCCGGCCTGTTTGAATACCCAGCAATCTGTATTGGTGTGGTTGGCTGGCTTGTCCGGGGTGCCATGAATTTGGCACGAGCGCTCCAGTATGCAGTCCAGACTGGACGGTCCCTGATTATTTCTTTTGAACGGCTTCTTCCGCTGACCGGGCTTGGACCCACTGAATCTGGCGTTGACTGTCGTGTCTTCAGTGCTGTCGCCATTGTTTCGTCGCTTATGTCTGTTACGCCGTGGCTTGCCGTTATTGTCGCGGCCATCCGAATTGCCAGACTGTGGCGTAGTGCTGCTGCGAGCCAACCAACTGTCCTCGCCCGCGCAAAAGCGGGTCATTAATGTTGTGAGAGCTGCCATGGACTTGGGTTTTTCTTGGGCGAGGTGTCGAGCGAGCCACTCGTCACGGATATTATGCTTGAAAGGCGCTAGGGCTTCGGTGTCCGGACAGTCAACTATTTGGTTCTTTTTGGTTAGGAACCGAGTCTAGAATTTCCTGGCTGACTCTCCGGGCTGTTGAGTGATGTGGCTCAAGTCATCGGTGTCAGGTGGTCGCACATATGTGCCCTGGAAGTTGTCGAGGAATGCGTCCTCCAGGTTTTCCCAACTGCCAATGGAATTTGCTGGCAGGCTGTTTAGCTAGTGTCGGGCTAGTCCTTTGAGCTTAAGTGGAAGATACTTGATGGTGTGTAGCTCGTCTCCGCGGGCCATGTGAATGTGGAGAAGGAAGTCTTCGATCCATACCGCGGGGTCTGTTGTGCCATCGTATGATTCGATGTTTACGGGTTTCAACCCTTCTGGGAATTCATGATCCATTACTTCATCAGTGAAGCAGAGGGGGTGCGCGGCGCCTCTATGCCGGGCTATGTGGCTACGCAGGTCGAATTGCTCTGGATGGCTATATTCGGCCCGGCCGGACTTGTTGAAGGTGTGTCCGGCGTGACGGTCCTCGTCGCGTATCAAGGCACGCCCCCGCGATCCGTAGATCTATCTTGGTTGTCCCGTTTTATTGCCCCGGGCCGTAGTATGTTGGCGTGGGGGTGTTGGCCAGTATGCGGACTGGTATGCCGTTTTATCCCGGCCACGAGGTGGCCGGTCAGCCGTATGGTGCTCGAGTCCGTATTCCTCAGCTGCCAGGACTTCCGTCCATCTATCTGTGAGCAGATCTTGATCAGCTTGGAGTTCTTCTTTGTTTCTTTTTCAGGCTCCTCGCGGTGGCTATAAGCCGGCTGCAAGCGCTCCTGCTCTACGGGATCCTCAGGTACGCCGAACTCGTCGTCGCCGAGGCTAATCTCGTATTCGGAGGGGGGCATGTAGTTGTCCTCCTCCGGGTATTCGACCGTCGCCTGTTCTTCTAGGCTGACCTGCTCATCCTCCTGTTCGGCCTGCTCAAAGGCGGGCTGATCAGGGTTGTATTCTTCTTCGGCACCATTCGGATTGTTTTCGTCTCCTGAGCCGGTGTTGGTGTGGCGGGTCTAGAAGTGGCTCCGACGGTGTCCATTCTTTGCTTTTTTCCCCGAGGTTTTATCCTCCGTTGCCTCATCGCCATTTGTTTCCTTTGGAGTGTCCACCATATATATATCATAAGAAGAGGTGGCTGTCCACCGCCCAGTGTGTGGTGGTTCATGTTCTTCTCTGCATCGTCGTCCATACCGTCGATGTCTTGAGTCGAACTTTAGTACCTCGGTTAAGTCATCGATCGTGGCAACGGCGGGTGGTGGGTGGGCAAAGAATTCCTTCATCGCCTGCTTCCCACTCGAGCCGGACGTAGTTCGGCCAAGAGCCTCCTGACAAAGAGAGGGATTTTAATGAGTTGAGCATGTCGCCGAAGGGCGAGTGCTGGAAGATATCCGCAGCGGTGAACACCATTACCGGAGCCCAACCTGGCTCAACTGGATCGGGAGTGTGCGGACCGGAACCAACGTCTGGATACGAATCTGGGGGCCCGGATTCACAGGCCACTACAGGGGTAAGGACCGTGTTCGGCTCTACCACCGATGAGTGCGCGACCGGCGGGGCGGGGTCCATCCCTCCGTCCTTAGACGGTGCGGCCTGCTCCGGATCTAGCTCCGGAGATACTACGGGGGCGATACCCCGAGCTTCGTCCGATGGAAAGTCTAAGCCGTGCTCGTCGCGACTGTCCAGTGCTCCTGGCATAGGCCCAAATCCATCGAAAATCAAGTCTCCGCGGATGTCCGCCGTGTAGTTCAGGTTTCCGAACCTGACCTGGTGGCCAGGGGCGTAGCTGTCGATCTGCTCCAGATGGCCAAGCAAGTTGGCTCGCAGCACGAAGCCGCCGAACACGAAGATCTGTCCGGGGTGAGGAGGAAAGTCTCGCCCTGGACATCGTTGTTGATGATGATCGAAGGAGCCATCGAGCCTGACGGTGATGACACAGAGGAACTCTCAATGAAAGCATCAATGTCGGTGTCAAAACCGGCGGATCTCGGGTAGGGGGTCCCGATCTATGCGTCAAGGCTGATGGTAACAAGAAGTAAGGGACACAGGTGTTTACCCAGGTTCGGCCCTCTCGATGGAGGTAAAACCCTACTTCCTGTTTGATTAATATTGATGATATGGGTAGTACAAGAGTAGATCTACCACGAGATCGTAGAGCTAAACCCTAAGAGCTAGCCTATGATGGTATGAATGTAATTGTGATCGACCTTCTAAGGACCAACCTCTCCGGTGTATATAGGCATCGGAGAGGGCTAGGGTTTACATGGAGTCGGTTAAAAGGAAGGAAATATAATATCCGGATCGCCAAGCTTGCCTTCCACACCAAGGAAAGTCCCGTCCGGACATGGGCCGAAGTCTCGAGTCTTCTATCTTCACGCTTCAATAGTCCGGACGTTGTACACAGTCCGGCTGTCCGGATACCCCCTAATCCAGGACTCCCTCAGAGACCATCTTCATCCTACGCCTCCCATGGATTGATAAACCTTAGGTCATCCACTTGAGGGAAATTGCTACTGTCATACAAACCTCTGCACTTGGAGGCCCAACAACGTGTACAAGAAGAAGGTTGCGTAGTAGACATCAGGGTTGCATATGATCTCGAATAGGATCTCTTCTTCCTCTCTGTCGGTATTGTCCGCCATAGCTTTTATTTAACTAATTCAGAAGAAATATAAAACAATTTAGTATTCAAATTAGAATGCATGGATGCAATCAATAAGGAAAAATTGAATCATACTATATAATATGCATCGTCTTGAATAATATATAATCTCGAATACATCGTCTCGAATAATATATAATCTCGAACACATCGTCTCTAATAATATATATAATCTCGAATACATCGTCTCGAATATTATATATCGAATACATCACTAGCTAGCTAACTAATAAAGATCGAATACTACAGAAGAATCTAGGCCACTCGCGGTTCCTGAGGCGCGGGCGGTGGACACCCAAAGAGAAGGAACCATCACATGATCATATCTCCGGTCATCTGCCCAAAGAACCTGCCAGGTATAGGAGAACCTGACGTCCATAGCAGCCATGTAGCGACCGACGTGCTCGTCCTCCTCCCTGACACGGCGACACACCACCTCCGTGGCGGGCCGACTCCTCACCTGAATGTGGCCCACGCTAACGCCACCAAAGGAGATCGTGGTCGACGATGGGACCCGGGGCCGGTTCTCACCAAGCGGCGCCCAAGGTAGCACCTCCCAGTGCCAGCCAGTGAGCCAGTCCGGACATGGGTCTCGTCATGAGCGGTCGACGGCGAGGATGCGGGCCGGGCATTGTCGAAAACAAAAACTATATGCAAATGTAACATTTTTTAAATTATTGGATTGTGATATCTTATATACAAATTCTAAATTTCTATAACTAAAATTATAAGAAACAAAAAAAACATCGATCATCGTCTAACAATTTGAAATTAATCTAATTCATCTTGCTAAAACTAACATTTCTAAAATTTCTAAAATTTCTAACATTTCTATATACTAAAATTTATAACATTTGTATAAAAAACAGAAAAAACCTTTGACATTATATTATAACTAACATTTCTATATGCTATTTGGCATTAATCTAATCTAATTAATAATTCATCTAAAACTTTGTATGAAAAACAAAAAAAACAGGAAAAAAAAACTCAAAACTAAAAACAGAAAAATTGTGTGTGTGCGCGCGTGTAGTGTGTGTGTGCGCGCGTGTAGTGTGTGTGTGTGCGCGTGTAGTGTGTGTGTGTGCGCGCGCGGCCGGCGCCGGCGGCGGCGCGCGGTGGAGGGAGGAGATCGAGGCCGGGGGAGGGGCTCACAGCGCGCGCGGGCGAGGTCGAGGCGACGGCGACGGCGAGGTCCAGGCGAGGCGAGGTCGATCCAAGGCGACGGCGAGGCGAGGGGACGGCGACGGGAACGGCGACGTACAGCACGGGACGGGGCGGCGGCGCAACAGGGACGGCGAAGATGGGGCGGCAACGGCGCTGGACGGGCGGCGACGGCAGACGGCGGGCGGGCGGCAGAGAGAAGTGGGAGATGAAAAACTAAATTTTTTCGAATTGTTTCTTATATAGGATTGACCTTTAGTATCGGTTGGAGCCACCAACCGGTACTAAAGGCCTGTTTTGGCCAGGCCAAGCGGCGGGAAGCGCACCACCTTTAGTACCGGGTGGTGGCTCCAACCTGTACTAAAGACCCCCCCCCCTTAGTACCGGTTGGATCCACGACCCGGTACTAAAGGGGGTGCGCTGCCAGGCGAGGGGCGCAAAGTTTAGTCCCACCTCGCCTAGCGAAAGGCAGCCGCACTGGTTTATAAACCCAGCCACGGCTGCTCCTTCGAGCTCCTCTCCAAAGCAGGCCTTCTGGGCCTACCTGTGTTGTGCTGCCCCGTGGGCCTATTGGGCCTTGCGGGCCTGCATCCTGGCCCAACAACAGGTTGGGTTTCTAGTCGTATGCAAGCCGCTGTGGCCCAGTAGGCGGGCTTTTTTCTTTTTTGCTTTACTTATTTTCTTTTATTTATTTCTGAGTTGTTTTTTTTTGCTATATTTAGAGTTCCTTTGTGAATATTTTTTTCTGTAGGTGCAAAAAATTACAAATTTTCTGTTAGTGCCGGTAGTTTTCAAATTTGAATAGTTTAAATTTTGAACTATTTGAAATTTGTGTGAATCACTAGTTTGTGAATAACTTAACTTTAAAAATAGATTTTCTAGTGGTTCTTTTTTCTTATGTTCAATATTAGTGTCTTTTATCATTATATTCAATTTGGTAATTCTTAGGTTATTTAAAAAATGAAATGCCTTCGTAATAGATGAGTTTTCGTCCGAAACCCTGATACTTCTGAAGAGATTGTCCATTTTGTACACAAAGTGCATCCAGTTTTTGCCGTAACCCTCTCTACTTTTTTGCACATGCTATGTGGGTGAAATTATGATAACATGCCAACTTTCAACCTTTTCGGAGTTCATTTGAAGTGTTTTTCAATTTCAGGGTCATTTAGCTGAAAAAATCAGTAAATGCCAAAACACATAAGTACCCTAACTATTACAAAGATTCCCTCCTGGATGTGAAACACAAAAGAAAGTGATGATAGTCAAGGCGATCACATCCCAGATCTTTGGGTGTGAAACTTCTTATTCGCTTATGCTCCTTTGCGCCATAACCATGGACAATCTTAATCATTTAACTGGATGCTCGGGTCAATATTCACTGTGAATGGTGCAATTTCATCAAACTTTTCATAATCTTATGATATGTCTGTCTTGTTATCCACTCCCACGATGTTTCTTTTCACGGAAAGAACTATGTGGCGCTTTGGCTCATCGTATAATGCATTCGCTTCCTTATCTTTTCTTTTCCTCGGCTTGGTAGACATGTCCTTCACATAGAAAACATGTGCCACATCATTGGCTAGGACGAATGGTTAGTCTGCATACGCAAGATTATTGAGCTCCACTGTTGTCATTCCGTACTGCGGGTCTTTCATTACCCCGCCTCGTGTCATATTGACCCATTTGCACCGAAACAAAGGGACCTTCAAACCACGTCCATAGTCAAGTTCCCATATGTCCTCTATGTAACCATAATATGTTTCCTTTCCCATCTTGGTTGGTGCATCAAAGCGGACACCGCTGTTTTGGTTGGTGCTCTTCTTATCTTGGGCGATCGTGTAAAATGTATTCCCATTTATCTCGTACCCTTTGAAATTCATTATATTCTAAGATGGTAACTGGAACAGCAAGTACAGGTCATCTTCAATAGCGGCATCATGCATGGCACGTGTCTGCAACCAGCCGGCGAAGTCCCCGTTTGTTCACGTGTAATCCAGTCGTTAAACTGCTCCGGGTGTTTGGAGCGTAGAAAATTCTTGTGTTCCTCCATATACGGAGCCACCAAGGTGGAATTCTGTAGAACTGTGTAGTGTGCTTGAGTGAGAGAATTCCCGTCCATACATATTATTCGATCCCCTCCTAGCGTACCTTTTCCATCTAGTCTTCCCTTATGCCGCGATTCAGGAACACCAATCGGCTTAAGGTCAGGAATAAAGTCAATACAAAACTCAATGACCTCCTCATTTTCATGGCCCTTCGAGATGCTTCCTTATGGCCTAGCATGGTTATGACCATATTTCTTTAAGACTCCCATGAACCTCTCAAAGGGGAACATATTGTGTAGAAATATAGGACCCAAAACGTTAATCTCTTCGCATAGGTGAACTAGGACGTGCGTCATGATGTTGAAGAAGGATGGTGGGAACACCAACTCGAAACTGACAAGACATTGCACCAAATCATTCTCTAACCTTGGTATGCTTTCTAGATCGATTACCTTCTAAGAGATTGTATTGAGCAATGTACATAGCTTCACAATGGCTAATCGAACGTTTTCCGATAGAAGCCCCCTCAATGCAACCGAAAGTAGTTGCGTCATAATCATGTGGCAGTCATGAGACTTTAGGTTCTGGAACTTTTTCTTTGCCATATTTATTATTCCCTTTATATTCGACAAGAAGCCAAACGGTACCTTCATACTCAGCAGGCATTCAAAGAATATTTCCTTCTCTTCTTTGGTAAGAGCGTAGCTGGCATGACCCTGATGTGTGCCGTATTTTCCGTGCATATGTTGCTGGTCCTCCCGTGCCTCCGGTGTATCTTTTGTCTTCCCATACACGCCCAAGAAGCCAAGCAGGGTCACACAAAGATTCTTCGTCACGTGCATCACGTTGATTGCGGAGCGGACCTCTAGGTCTTTCCAATAGGGCAGGTCCCAAAATATAGATTTCTTCTTCCACATGGGTGCGCGTCCGTCAGCGTCATTCGGAACAGGTTGTCCGCCAGTACCCTTTCCGAAGATTACCTTCAAATCCTTGACCATATCATGTACATCAGCACCAGTACGGTGGCGAGGCTTCGTCCGGTGATCCGCCTCACCTTTGAAATGCTTGCCTTTCATTCTTACGGGATGCCTGCTCAGAAGAAATCGACGATGTCCTAGGTACACATTATTCCTACAATAATCCAAATATATACTGTTGGTATCGTCCAAACAGTGCGTGCAGGCGCGGTATCTCTTGTTTGTTTGTCCTGAAAGGTTACTGAGAGCAGGCCAATCATTGATGGTCATGAACAGCAACGCCTTTAGGTCAAATTCTTCCTGTTTGTGCTCATCCCACGCACGTACACCTTTTCCATTCCATAGCTGTAAGAGTTCTTCAACTAATGGCCTTAGGTACACATCAATGTTGTTGTCGGGTTGCTTAGGGCCTTGGATGAGCACTGGCATCATAATGAACTTCTGCTTCATGCACAACCAAGGAGGAAGGTTATACAAACATAGAGTCACAGGCCATGTGCTATGGTTGCTGCTCTGCTCTGCTAAAGGATTAATGCCATATGCGCTTAGACCAAACCATATGTTCCTTGCGTCACCTGCAAACTCCTCCCTGTACTTTCTCTCGATTTTTCTCCACTGCGACCCGCCAGCGGGTACTCTCAACTTTCCGTCTTTCTTACGGTCTTCACTGTGGTATTATAGGAGCATACCACATCACCTTGGCAGGAATCTTCTTCCTGGGGCGCTCGCCCTCGACATCACCAGGGTCATCGCGGCTGATCTTATAGCGCAATGCACTGCATACCGGGCACGCGTTCAAATCCGTGTACTCACCGCGTTAGAGGTTGCAATCATTAGGGCGTGCATGTATCTTCTGCACCTCTAACCCTAGAGGGCAGACAACCTTCTTTGCTTCGTACGTACTCTCGGGCAATTCGTTGTCCTTTGGAAGCATCTTCTTTAACATTACCAGCAACTTTCCAAATCCCTTGTCAGATACACCATTCTCTGCCTTCCATTGCAGTAATTCCAGTGTGGTGGCCAGCTTTTTCTTGTCAGCTTCGCAATTCAGGTACAACAATTTCTTGTGATCCTCTAACATGCGCTGCAACTTCTTCTTCAAATCACTTGCGCGGTTTCTTTTTGCATCGGCAATAGCCCGACCTAGATCATCAGCGGGCTCATCTGATGCCTCTTCTTCAGCTTCTTCCCGCATTGGTGGCTCAGCTTCTTCCCCCATTGTTGTATCATCATATTCAGGGAACCCATGGCTAGGATAGCTGTCGTCGTCCTCTTCTTCTCATTGTCTTCCATCATAACCCCTCTTTCTCCGTGCTTGGTCCAAACATTATAGTGGGGCATGAAACCGGACTCAAACAGGTGGACGTGAATGGTTCTTGACTTAGAGTAATTGTGATCATTCTTAAAGCCAGCACATGGACAAGGCATAAAACCATCCGCCCGCTTGTTTGCCTCAGCCGCAAGCAGAAAAGTTTGCACACCATTAATGAACTCGGGAGAGCATCGGTCATGGGACATCCATTGTCGGCTCATCTTCATTACACAACACCAAAAAGAGCAAATTAATACAAGTTCATACATAAAGTTCATACAACACTTAAATGCAACAACAAATAACTCTCTAGCTAAAGCATTTAAATGCAACAACAAATGCGATCAAGACCGCAACTAAGGTAACAATTGATCCAACAGCATAATGATACCAAGCCTCACTATCAATGGCATATTTTCTAATATTTCTAATCTTCAAGTGCATTTTCTCCATCTTGATCTTGTGATCATTGACGACATCGGCAACATGCAACTCCAATTCCATCTTCTCCCCATTAATTCTTTTCATTTTTTCTTTCAAATACTCATTTTTTCTTTCAATTAAATTTAACCTGTCGACAATAGGGTCGGTTGGAATTTCCGGTTCACATACCTCCTAGATAAAAATATCTATGTCAACTTGATGGGCATAATTTGTCATAAACACGAAATGCAACAAATAGTTATAAAAGAGAATATTCCACATCCGAATCATAACCCGGACGAGGGCCGATGGGGACGGATATCAAAACCATGGCACTATGTATAACAAACAACGTACGGGTAAGATAATTATACAAGTAACTATATATCTAAATCACACAAACATGATTTTTTATATATAAAAAGATAAGAACAAGAGGCTCACCACAAGGTGGTGCCGGCGACGGGACGGTGCGGGCGGTCGACGGTGGTTAGGATGGAGACGGGAAGGCACTAAGTAAACCACACCTACATATGCAAACTAAGAGTTATTTTGACCTCAAATTGCATAGAAATCATATACTACCACATATAATTCCTCCCAAAATAAAACCCACAAATAGTTTTAAAAGAGAATATACCACATCCGAATCATAACAAGGACGAGGGCCGTAGGGGACAGATATCAAAACCATGGCACTATGTATAACAAACAACGTACGGGTAAGATAATTATACGAGTAACTATATATCCAAATCACACAAACATCAATTTTTTATATAAAAAATTCTTGAACAAGAGGCTCACCACAAGGTGGTGCCGGCGACGGGACTGTGTGGGCGATCGACGGTGGTTACGATGGAGATTTACAAGGCACTAAGTAAACCACACCTACATATGCAAACTAAGTGTTATTTTGACCTCAAATTGCATATAAATCAAATACTACCACATATAATTCCTCCCAAATTACTAAAACCCACAAATTAATCACTATATAAACCATTGCAAGAGCTAATCTAGCATTGAGAGATGAAAGGACAAAGTTGTTAACCTTTGTGATCATTTGAATGGATGGGGCCCTTCAAATCTTGACAAAATTTGGGCAAAATTTGTGATGAGCTCGAGAGGAAGGGAAGAACAGAGGAGAGGGGAAAGGGGGAAGAAGCGAGCTCAGGTGGATGAAGGGTTTATATAGGACGACCTTTAATACCGGTTCATGCCACGAACCAGTACTAAAGGTGCTGGAGGGGGCCCAGACTGACAACATCCTGCCACCACTCTCTTTAGTACCGATTCGTGGCACGAACCGGTGCTAAAAGTTTGGCACGAACTGGTACTAATGAGAGCGGCCCGGCTAGCCGTTGGAACCAGCATTAATGGACACATTAGTGTCGGCTCAAATTCAAACCGACACTAATGAGCTGAACATTTGACCCTTTTTCTACTAGTGTCCCCTCTTCCTCTCGAATTATAATTGGCAATCCCATCTCAAAATCATCATCACCTTCTTCTTCCTTCTCCGACGAGTCATCGAAAAACTTTTCCAATAGCATCTTCATCCACACATTGCATTTTCCAATGACCAAATTTAGTGTGTCATTGTAAAAAGGGGGAAAAGGAAAACAAGAGTTTTCCTTGCGGATAGTCGGTCGAACACTTCGCGGGCATTGACATCGTACGCTGGCCTACATAAACGTAATGGAGTACCTTCCGTTGATCAAAGCGGTGTGCCTGCGATTGGAGCTGGTGGTCAAGTAGGTTTTACCCAATACAGGTGGCTGAATAATCTCTGGACTGATCCACCACCCCCTTCTACATAGGCATAGTGCCGGTCCTATATGACTTTTCTATTGTCAATATGTCATTTTTTACTTGTGTGAGACTGTTAGTTTTGGTTGCGTGCGTCTTAGGTATACAGGGGCCATCTGTCACTCATCTTGCTTAGTATCCATATGCTTCTAGTACATTCTATGTTAATAAAAAGCATCCTTTATCAAAAAAGAAGTTGATTGTGCTCATAATTTCAAAATCTTTCCTCTAAAAGTATCAATTAAGCATCAGATCCATTGGTTGCATCTGTGAGGCTGACAAAGCAAGTTTTTTTTTTCTTTTTGCGGGAAGACAAAGCAAGTTGTTGTCCTTCTCAGGATCCCTTTTTACACGAGACAACTAACAAAAACCATACCGTGACACTCAATATAGTTGTTGGCATCATCTAAGGCTGATCGTAATGGTAGTATCATGCATGCCAACTAAATTATTTTGATGAAGTGTTATAGAATTAAATGAAGAAAGAGAGGGTTGTGTATCATATCATGATACCGTATCATAATAAATATTATGCTACTAGTATGTGTCATGCATGGCAATAAATAAAGTACTACATGATACTAATATATGATACTATGCATTAGGGAAATAGTATCATACACTAGTATCATATGCATGATACTAGTCTATGATACTCCCTATTACAACCAGCCTAGGACCGCGTTGACCAACACCTGGTTCAGCTACTAACACCAACTATTTTAGCAGCCACATGAATAATTAATATACCACAGCTGCTGGAACTCAGGGAAATAAATCATTTCGTGCCAAGAGTAGGAAGTAGGGACATGTAGCTCACCAACATGCCCAACTAATTCCACCTCCCCCAACAAAAACCGTTTATATAAAGTCACACGACTGGAGGGTCAAAAGCATAAACACACAGCCTGATCAGCGTAAGCAAGCAGCATCCAGCTCCAAGCAGCCCCAACCCAAGAAAAAGCGTCTTGCTTTCACTAGCAAACAAAGGGGAAGAAACGTCCATCAATGGCGGCAAGAGCGAGAGCGGTGGCCGCCATGTCCAGCAGCAGCAGCGTCCTCCTGGCCGCGGCGGTGGCACTGGCGCTGCTGGTGGCGTCGGCGTCGGCGCAGTCCGGGTGCACGTCTGTACTGATCGGCCTGTACCCGTGCATGAACTACATCAGCGGCAGCGGCACGGCCCCGACCAAGTCCTGCTGCTCGCAGCTCGCCTCCGTCGTGCAGTCCCAGCCGCAGTGCCTCTGCAGCGCTCTCGGCGGTGACTCGTCGTCGCTCGGTGGCATCACCATCAACAAGACGCGCGCGCTAGAGCTGCCCAACGCCTGCAACGTGCAGACCCCGCCGGCGAGCAAGTGCAACGGCGGTAAGTGTTCGACAGTATACTATTTTACCAGTTACAAGAGTCAAGAGCTGCACTGCACGTATAGTAATGTTGTTGTCGCTTCTTGGGTTGTTGACACGAGCCGTCTTCTTTGCTTGCAGCTGGTGGTGGCAGTGCTCCAGGCGCCAGTGCCAACACGCCGACCACCCCGGCAGTGCAGACACCGGCCGGCCTGGGATCGAAGACGACGCCGTCGGCGTACCTGCAGGGGAACGGCGGCTCGTCGCTCCATGGCTCGGCGGGTCTGGTGTTCGCGCTCGCGGTCGCTGCCGTCTACGCTGTGTCGGCCATCTGAGCGTCTCGGCCACTGGACTGGAACGCATGCTGGCCGATGATTCAGAAATATGTTTGTTTTTTTTCGCACAAAAAAAGAAATATGTTTTTTTTTGCGAGGGCAGAAATATGTTTGTTGTGTGGTACCATTTGAGTTTCCTATTGGTTTAGCATTGGACACTGGGGAGTACTGAGGAAGAATATTCCACATATGTAATCATTGGTTGTTTTGCTGCAGACACAATAAGAAGAGTCAATTTCACTTTTTACGTTCTGTTTTGTCATTTTTATAAGGATTACCCCATTTAAACTTTTTTTTATTTTACCCCATTTAATCAAACTTATGCCACACACTACCTTTTTCTTATTAAGTTATATTCTATTTTAAAGCATGTTCTGTCAAGCTGGTCACACCATCGAGGCCCACATGGCGTTCCACATCGACTGGTTTTTTTATGCGTTTGGTTTCTCCATATCGATCGCCCACCTGCCCGATTCGTCCTCCGGTTTGGTTCGACTCCCCTGGTCCTACATCGCACCTCTGTCTTGTAGTACAGGATCGACCCGATGGCGTGGCATCCCAGGTGCAACATCCAGGATTCTTGGCCAGCTTGTGCAGCCTTGGCTTCAACCAGGTACACCTTATCAAACTTAAAGCTTTGCATATGCTGCGCTCCGTCTCCTTCTGCCATCGTTGTGTCGTACTTGCTCTGCTTCTTTAGCTTCATGGCGGCGCCGATGGTACACAGTGACATGCCAACCTATTGCACCAGCGGGCACTTGAAGACAAGGCAAGCATGCCAAGCTGCTGCACCGATACGACGGCCGATAGCCTCCAGAACAGGAGCTGCTCGTTGACTGGCCATCTCTTCATGCCACTATTGTTTATAAGGCTGGACATAGTGGGGGTAACATAAGTAGTATCATGTACTTGGGACTCGCGAATATGCTTATGTGGCAGGCAATTAAAGAAGAGAGAGATGGTTATAGTAACATAGGTAGATACCGTAACATAATAAATGTGATGCTACTATGTGTCATGCATGGCAATAAATGAGACCATCTATGATACTATGCACTATAGAGGTAGTAACATAGACTAGTAACATATGCATGTTACTAGTCTAAGTTACTCCCCACTACGACCAGCCTAATCGGTGGAACGGAGCGTGTGGAGACTCCGTGGAGTCAGGCTTCATCGGTGTTGTGTAATCAATCATCATGAGACCATTAAATAAAAAGCTAGGCTTGACACAATTTTGATTAAATGGGGGTAAAACCGATGAAAATCTCCTAAATGGGGCAATCCCTATCAAAAATGACAAAAGAGAGGGTAAAAACTGAGATTAACTCCAATAAGAATCATCAACACACAAAAGAAAGATCTAACAACATCCTAGGATTTTTTTAAAGGAAAATAACCAACACACAAAATAAAGATCTAACAACATCCTAGTTAATTTATTTGGCACCAAAGCCCTTGGTAAGCACTATGCAACATTTAGATAAGATAAATCAATAGATTATCTTGTAAGCCTTTAGATAGTCACTCAAGGATTAGACCAATAAAATTACCGTGAGCACTTCGTGGAGAAGCTCATCAATAGAAATGACAAATTATGAAATGAATTTACCCTTAACAAAGATATTTTGGTTGGGTTGACTAAGTTTACAATCAATATGAGCAATCTTATTAATCATAGCTTTGGTATAAAAAAACTTAATCTAGTGTACCTAAATAGCGGATACGCACTAGTTATATTTCTGTCAATATGCACACATCACATGCCACATCAACACACATGCTACCTCATTAATGTTTTGTTTTTCATTTTTTTGTTGCATGCTCCACCCCACTATCTATTTTTCCAATACATGCAACCCATCCGCATGGCAAGCAATGCATGTTTGCCACGTCATCAACATGCAATCTCATCATAGTTAATTCCCACAATATAGACCACAATACATGATTACACATGGTGTCATGATCTGCCATGATACATTTTATGTCCCAATGTGCAACAATGTCATGAATAATAACAAAGTGAGCTTACAGCACCACAAAAGCTACCTCGACGCCATTCCTCGTGACTTCTTCGCATGTTGCAAAGTGTTCTTATTGCCTTTCATTTGTTGAATTGTCTTGGCTCATGGAGGGTAGATATCATCTACAAGGTAGTAGCCTATGTTGTACTAGTGAACACTAACAACATAGTTGCAAGGTGGATCTTGGCCGACGGCAAGCCTCCCAAATAAAGGAGATCTCTGCAAGACATTGAGGTTATTATGAGAGGCATACATCCCAAGGTGTGAATGCCAAATCCATAGATCCATTGATGCAACTATTTCAAGAATGATGGTTCAATCATGACAGTTCCCTTTATACTACCCAGCCCATGTGGCATGACACAGTTCTTCCATGTCCAATGCATAAAATCAATGGATCCAAGCATCCCTGGCCATTCTATTGTATCACCTAGAGCCATAACTCATAAAGTCTTCACCATTGGGTGCTCTGAAGTACTCGGGTTTGTTCACACTTGAGGATGGTATCTTTCCCAATGCGAACGCACAATATTGTTAGATGCCAGTCCATATACAAGCATTCAAGCTATCATGGTACACTTCATCAAGGGATATGCCCTCATTTCTTCAACTACATCCCTCACTACTACAGAACCGAATAGCACTGACCGGCCAATTTATATCATCACTGGCGCACTTCTGGCCTGTCAGTGCCTCCTGCTCGGTGATGACTTCGTCACCATAGACGGACGATCGGTCAGTAATAAATGTTCATCACATGCTAGATTTTGCCCCCTTTTATGGCTTGGATTTATTTATGTTGGTCCAGCAAGGCACCAGCCAAGCAAATGGAATTGTCAAAACAATAATAGAATATGCAGGCATACATCATTCATTTGCATAAGTAAGTTGCTTTTCATAAAACAATACACATGTACATTTATACACTTCACATTCAACATATATATGGAACATAGATACTTCTACCACATTACAAGAAGTACTCTATCGACCGAACCACATATCAAACTAGACAAAGGACATAAATATAAATATAAATATTCCTAAACTGCTCATCATCTTGAGTAGTTTGTACATCACGTCTGTTAGTGAACTAAAGGGCACTCAATAGGATGACATGGCGGCATGGCGCGAATAATTATCTCACCAATCTATGTCAAACTTTTTGATCCAATGACGAGTGGAGAAAGTACTAGTGAAACCCATTGTAAAGAATAGTTGTTATGTAGTTTTTAACTTATTTAGAGATGCATAGAGAAAATACAATCTCAGGTAACGTAATTAATCTTATTCTCCACATCGAAGGCAGAACTGTTCCGACCAGCATCTCTTAACGAATTTAAGTTCTTCTTCCACACATAGTAGTCAAAGCAAGCCATGCCTTACTATGTGTAAAGGTAATAAGTTTCATCATCGATCTACTGGGAAGTGCGTAGTGCTACACCACTAGCATAATTTCACCGAACTCTAAATTCTTAATAGATTTCTATGAGCAATAGCTAACTCCACAAAAGTCTAGGTGGAAATACATCAAACCTTATAAAAATTCTCTTTGAATATGTCAATCCCTAATGATTTGTATAATTAAATACATCTTCTAACCCTACAAAATTATATCGGCGCGAAGGACGGTCACACAAAAAGCCTATAAGTGCTATAATGTTAGAAAGGGCCGAGCTCACCACCGTTATTGCCGCCACGATAGAAGAGAAAGGCCAAAGATGACAGGTCTATGACCACACACGACGGCCGGGCGACTCGACGTCCAACAGCAAGCGAACTGAATGGACTAGAGACGACATGGAGGCTTCGCTAGATGTAGGCTATGCCGCTGTGACCGTCGATGTGATAAACATCAAGAGAGTGCCGCTCAGGTTGGCACTAATTCAGTGACCGAACACAGTGAAAACTAACAGGAGAGGAGCTCGGTGGAAACAGTGAGAATTAGGGAGTGGGGCAAGGCAAGATATAAAACACGTACAACACTGACCGGCATGAAAATGGAAGCGGAAGTTTTGTGACCATAACTCTGTTAGTGATAAATATCTGCCCATTTGGCCATCGAAACACAAGATCACTGACTGGCTTGTCTATGATAAACATCCAGTAGAGCCCAAAATACCTCATCACTGACGTGCCAAGGAAGGCCTGTAAGTGATATGACGTGTAGCCACTGGGCGGTCAGTAATGCGGGGTCAGTGCCATTCCAATATGTAGTAATATCTTCGCACCATGAACCAAGGATCACGCCACTCCACATATTGTGCAATGCGCAGAAATAGATCTATGTGCATCGGGGATTGCCGCCTGAAAAGGTTCTCCGAATACACCAGATTCTCCACATAGTAATCCTTGAAAAGTTTGAGATGTTTATCTGCCCCATTGTGATAGATGTGATAGGGGCTGAATTGAGAACCATGTCGCTTCTTCTCCCCCTCTTCCTCTCGAATTATCACTGGCAATCCCATCTCTAAATCATCATCACCTTCTTTTTCCTCCTCCTCTCTCACGGGTCATCGAAAAACTTTTCCAATAGCATCTTCATCTACACATTGCATTTTCCAATGACCAAATTCAGTGTGTAATTGAAAAAAGGGGAAAAAGGAAAAGAAAAGAGTTTACCTTGCAGATAATCGGTAGAACACCTCGCAGGCATTGACATCGTACGCTGGCCTACACTAAATCTAACGGAGTACCAATCGTTGTTCAACCTTTGTTCAAGGCAGTGTGCATGCGATTGGAGCGGGTGATTAGGTAGGTTTACCCAACATAGGTGGCAGAATAATCTTCGGATTGGTCCACCACCTCCTTCTACATAGGCATAGTGCCGGTCCTATATGACTTTTCTATTGTCAATACGTCGTTTTTTACTTGAGTACTGTTAGTTTTGGTTGCATGCGTCTTAGGTATGGAGAGGCCAGGTGTCACTCATCCTGCTTTGTATCCATTTGATGCTAGTACATTCTAACTTAATGAAAAACATCCTTTATCAAAAAAGAAGTTGATTGTGCTCATAATTTTAAAATCTTTCCTCTAAAAGTATCAATTAAGCATCAGATCCATTGGTTGCAGTTGTGAGGATGACAAAGCAAGTTATTGTCCTTTTCAGGATCCATTTTTACAAGAGACAACTAACAAAAACCATACCGTGACACTCAATACAGTTGTTGGCATCATCTAAGACGGCGTTGACGAACACCTGGTTCAACTACTACACCAACTATTTTAGCAGCCACATGAATAATATTATTCTGAAATTAATAATGTACGACTACTGCTGGAAAACAGAGAAAGAAATCATTTTGTGCCGAGAGTGGGAAGTAGGGACATGTAGCTCACCAACATGCCCAACTAATTCCACCTCCCCCAACAAAAACCGTTTATTTATATAAACTCAGGCAATTGGAGGGTCAAAAGCACAAACACGCAGCCTGATCAGTGTGAGCAAGCAGCATCTAGCTCCAAGCATCCCCAACCCTAGAAAAAGCCTCTTGCTTTGACTATCAAACCAAGGGAAAAGACACGTCCATCAATGGCGGCGAGAGCGAGAGCGGTGGCCGCCATGTCCAGCAGCAGCAGCCTCCTCCTTGCCGCGGCGGTGGCACTGGCGCTTCTGGTGGCATCGGCGTCGGCTCAGTCCGGTTGCACGACGGCGCTAGTCGGCCTGTACCCGTGCATGAACTACATCAGCGGCAACGACACGGCGCCCACCAAGTCCTGCTGCTCGCAGCTCAGCTCCGTGGTGCAGTCCCAGCCGCAGTGCCTCTGCAGCGCGCTCGGAGGCGACTCGTCGTCACTGGGCGGCATGACCATCAACAAGACGCGCGCGCTGGAGCTCCCCAACGCGTGCAGCGTGCAGACCCCGCCGGCGAGCAAGTGCAACGGCGGTAAGTGTTCGACAGCAGCTTATAAGAGAGGATCACTGCACGTTTATATTCACTGTTGCTGCTCCCTGTTTTTCTTTTTCTTTTTTGCGACTCTGCTCCCTGGGTCGCTGACGAAGGACATGTCCTTTTTGCTTGCAGCTGGAGGCGGCAGTGCTCCGGGCGCTGGCTCGGGATCGAAGACGACACCGACGGCGTACTTGCAGGGGAGCGGCGGGTCGCCGCTCCAGGGCACGGCGGGTCTGGTGTTCGCGCTCTCGGCCGCTGCGGTCTACGCCGTGTCCACCGTGTGAGTTCTCGGGCTATCGGCCACTGGTCCGAAGCACTAGCTGGCTGGCGATTCAGAGATGTGTTTCTTGTGGGATAGTATTATTTACAGTCGCCATGTGTGAGATATTATTTACAAATCACAATATTTTTAAACCACAATAGTTTAGCATTGGACTGAGGAGTATTGGTCAGTGTCGTGTTCCACATTTGTAATATCATTGGTCGTTTTGATGCAGTCACAGTAAGATCAACACAGAGAAGAAATATCTTTTTTTTTATCTGATCATTATCCTATGATACTTTAAGAAACAGAACTTTTAAGATGCTTCAGATTAGTATGTGCCGTTAGTTTGTTATTATGATCCAGTGACTAATATTCCTAGTACGTCGTACAAACGTAAGATGCTTCAGAAAGATATGAGCTCTTTTTATCTCGCACAAAAGGATATATGAGCACTTTTTCTTTTCTTTTTTCACGGGGATTGATATGGGCTGTCAGTTGGGTGTAAACTTTTGTTGACGGAGCTCTGTATTTTACAAATATAAAAAAAATTTAAAGCTTTCAAAACAAAATCCGAAAAAAATATCCATGAAAACTTATATGAACTCTGCATGAACCTGTGAAATTTCGTTTAAAAAATATTTTGATTCATAGGATTTAAAATAAAAATTCCGCCCCAACAACACAAAGAAGGGTTCAATTTGGAAATATGTATTTGTCCTTTTTCTGTATGCCATGTGTGAAAGTATAATGTTGTGAAAATTTGCACATACATAATATAAATGTGTATGTGTGTTCACAAAAATAATTCAAAAAAATTGTGCTGTGAAAATTTGAATTTTTAAAATGGGCTCCCTGTAGCTCAAGCTCTGTTGGCATTTTTCGCTGTGAGTTTCTTAAGATACAATGGCTAATATTTCTACTACCTCATACAAATTAAGAAGCTTCAGATTGACATGAGCCGTTAGTTTGGTAAGATCCAATGGCTATATTCCCTAAAAAAGACCCAATGGCAAACTGCGTCAAATTTATTTCCTTAGATGTTTCTATGATGATCTATTAGGTAGTTAAAATCATCCTTCATCAATGGACGGTTAAAGGTTGGGTTCTCCTCCTACCTCTCAAGAGCTTGCTGGGGAATAAGGGGGCAAACACAATACACATATCACATGATCCATAGTGAACTTCAAGGACAGTTTCAACCAACAAATATCAGTGAAACAGACAAAAACAACATGCACATATGACATAGGATTTGACATGGAAAGACCTCAACTTGAGGAGTTAAAAACCATGGTCGTGGACCAACCGATCAACAGAACTCCGGTATGAGAATGATGTATATATAGTCTTCTCTAGAACCCCCAAGGATTTACAACACACTTGGAACTTCACCAACTAGCAACAACAACAACCACGAAAGGCAGAGTTAGCATGTATAGTTTATGTCCCCTTCGGTAAGCTGTTAGCTGCTCTTAAATCGCTAGACCAAACTGCATGAAATTTTGGTACACAAGCCAGCACACGAGTTCCTAGTATACTGACCAAATGTTAGCTCAATTGCACACTGTTTTCCTAACCAATTTATTCATCTATAAAAACTGCTATGTGTTGGAACTGTACTAACCCAAATTGAGATAACTGCTCCTAAATCTAATGCTCTACTAACCCAATGCTCAAATCATCTAGCCAGATCGAATTAATTAAATTAAGAAACAAGCTCATTAAATTTGGTCCCAATCCAAGCATGTTCAAGCCTCCAACCAAATTTGGACAGAATCACCTTTACTTCTTCTTCCTCTCTTCCCACGGGTTGTTCTGTTCTTTTTTGTGCTCTCGCACCCCTCTAAAAATGACAGCTGCCACGGCCTGGGGAGGACTCGTTGGTTTTTTCCCTCCCCTTATACAAAGGAACCAATTTCAGTTTGGTGGATGCAACTAAGATCAATGGTCCACAAGCGCTAAGTTTGGGGACTAGTTTGATGGGGTTTAACTTGACATGTATCTTAACCTCCATCTGGATGGACTTAACACAACATAAGTACGTGGGAGTGTCTTGAAAGAGCTTAAGAAAACTAAAATCTCCATACTGGAGGTGCACGACAAAACCTACATTTTCTATCTGTATATCTATGCCAGGAAGAAGTCCTTGCTAGAACCAAGATATCCTCAAGCTCAATTGTGTTTGCTCTATTCATCCTCGTCAACAAAATGTCACTCAAACAGTGCATCCCAATTATCAAGTTCATGAGAAGATATTCATTGTTCACCAATAAATGAATACCCCATCCTTTAATTTTACGATGAAGCAGTTTGGCATTCAATTGACAAGTCTCAATATGTTTACACTAAGGAGAGGGATATTCCAAAGTACCATGAGAGAGAGAGAGAGAGATGGACAATAACTTACAATACATGGTTGTGAGGGTGCATACAAGTTTGCGCAACATGGATCAATGCTAGATCAATTCTAGGTTACTCAAGTACAACGACCTGGTGAGGTCCTAGCCACGAAGTTCTCTTTTCTATGTGCTTATCGTCATCATGGGAGGGGGGAGGGGGGGAGAGAGAGAGAGAGAACAAAATCTATGGTTGGCATTTTGAGCAAGGCATGCTGATGTGACATTGTTCACTTGCATCCCAAGATGTAGCCATGGTGTAGATGCTATGCGCGTGGAGCTACGTACGAGACTATAAAATAGACATTTTATTCCACCATTCCATGGAATGAGATGATTTGGCATTTAAAGTGAGGTGGGAACGAGTCGTTGTATTGTTAGTGCTAGGCATTGATGTGGAGAAAATAAAGAGGGGCCTAAAAGAGGATGAAAAGGTGGCCGGTTCCACAGGGACATATTCATTTTTCACTTGTTATGGATTCAACCGTTGAAAAATAACAATGTAACTTACACAATTGACAGGAGATATCGACTGGCCTAATTATATTTACTGAATGTGAGTGGGCATCATGTTTCAGATTTGTGCATGAATCCTGTTGAGTTTACTGAATAAGAATGGTTGAAGATGTGTGGCTTAACAAGTAATCTTGTGTCTTTATTTATTCATACATTGTGTCTTTCTGTAGTTGAATTGGGGTTGCTTTTATTTTTGTTCATGAAAAGTCTAATTCACCTGAATGTATTAGACTATACCTAAATTCTGGTTGCTGTCTTTTCTGTTCATGAATGGTTATCTGTGTAGTTTGTTTGGGCTGATTATATTTACAACCATCAGTTTCTTTTGCGAGTGTGTCGTGGGGTCATGTGGGCTATCGCGTTGTCCACGAAACATCAAGCGGTGTGTGGCGAGCAGCCGCGATGGCCGTTGAAAATGCTGACTCCTGCTTTGGTGTTTGGCGGGCAGCCGCATCCCACCCCACCTGCAACTTGAGTTTTTCCCAATGAATATCTCATGATGTTTTGACTAAACATTTTTGTCACCAAACACACTATTTATACTAAACATGTTTACTTTTCCACAACTCATTTTGTTGCTAAACCTTAAATACATTTTTTACTTACGCATCATTTATCAAATAATTTTAATTGCATTTCTTATTGTATTTAAGAAGATAAACCGTCTAGTGCAGTGCTATAGTAGAACACTATTATGGCATTGTAGTATATTTAAAAGTTTTAACTTTTCACTGCCTAAACTTTGTTTAAATGGAGAAAATATCTTAAAGTAAAAAAAGTCAGTCAACTACAAATAATGTGTGCCACTTATGTGTATTGTAATTCATTGATATAGGTTTTCTTGTATGTAATACCTATAAATATATTTATTTAAAGAGGCTTCTACAATTTTGTACTATTTTAACTTGTATCCTAACCGAGATATGTAGAGTAGAATTAGGTGTCGACATGTGGTTTGTTCTTGAATCCCATTCTCTATACCTCCCTAGTTAGCATTACGACAATAGTTTTATTTGATTTTAGTTTGAACCTAACTTAACTATTCTAGGTACAAAATATTTCGGTATCCACGAAAATTATGAAAAAAAATTGGGAAAAAATAGAATTATTTTGATCAACATTAATTGAGCTTTGATCAAAATTTCATCTTGAAATTAATTTGAACCTAATATTTAGTGGCTTTGTTGGATTTGCTCTAAGTACATGTCTAGAGGACTACTTACATCCAACTTGCATAGTCAATATAGTGCAACGATGAGAAGTCCATCTTGACACGGGCAATTTCCTACTCCTACGTCTCCACCTTGCCCAGGACTGTGTGCAATAATTGGTGGGTTGGGCCGGCGTAGTGCTTTGAAAGCACGTTAGAAGAGGTGGGGATTTGGCAATGGGACTTGGCAACATCCATTCCACTGGCGACAAGGTTCATGGTGTTGTAGTGGTGGAAAACTAGCTAGCGGCTATAAGGTATACGGTGAGGGGGGGATTTGAATATTTAGACCGCCAAAATTAATTGGGATAATTCCTTGAAAGAAACTTTGGATAAGGGGTGTGGGGGTGCTCACCATATATTTCGAGATGATTTTTGAGAATATAGGAGGAGACCTTCAAAATTATGGGGTCGCCTAGGGGTCAAGTGAATGAATTTAGATTTTCAGTCAATCACATTTTTCTTTGATAACCATGTGCATGCACCCCTAAAAAGCTCCCATCAATGCCTCCCTTCCAGCAACCATGCTATGGTATGGCGCCGATGGAACGAAGTCAAATCTACGCAAGAACAACAACATCACATTATGATCTTTGCCTGCGAGTGTAGTGATCGGTCAAATCCGGGTACCTTTTATGGGATCAAGAATATGCAGCAACTCTCTTGGGCTCTTGGCTCGCTAGCTGGAGATGGAGTTCTCATTTCTCATCGTATTGTGGGAAGCTGCAAATGTACTTATGTGGTCCAAAAATATATTGATTGCCTAGATTTTTTTCTCTACAACAGGCTAACACTCTACCATGGATCATGATGCGTGCCTACAACGGCTCGTTGTGTATTTCAGTAAGCGGTCAGCAGCATGAATAAAGCACAACCTACTCTATAGAATCACAAATGTGCTAACAATTATATCTAAAATTGCATAATCTCTCAAGCTTTTGGCACATATTGCAATTGAATGACATTGAACACCAAAATAACCACGATCTAGCACAAAAAACACTCGTACAGTACACATTCTTGTGAAGACGTTGCACCGAGCATCAATTACGACTTTGATTTTCTAACTCACAATCCTTGTCGTCCTCCTTCACCACAACGTTTGTGATTGGCAGCCCCCACCTCAACATAAAACAATTCAATTTTAAATTTCAAACACAAAATCAAGTACTACAATACTATTGCAACATCAAAGAAAATAACAAAGTTTTCTAAGAAAGAATGAATTAGTGGCATTTATATTACACTTTAAGAAGAAAGAAAACTAACATATAATAGTGGAAGAATGAATTAGTGCCATCAGTGTGACCCTTTAAGAAGAAAGAAAATGAAAAAATCAAACAAATAATGACAACATTTACATAGAAATTGTGTTTTTAATAATATGCAAAACTAAGCCTCTAATAGTGGATTTTTCGCATAAAAGAAGTTTCATTTGAATGAATGAATTAGTGTCATTGTACTACTCCCTCTGTTTCTTTTTACTTTGCATATAAGAATTGTCTTAAGTCAAGCTTCATAAAGTTTGACCAAATTTATATACAAAATTATAAACGTCTCTAATACTAAAGATATACAATCTAAAAGTTAATTCAATGATGCGTCTAATGATAACAATTTTATATTGTGAATGTTGATACTTTTTCTTATAGTCTTAGTCAAACATTACTATGTTTGACTTAAGAAAAATCGTATATGCGGACTAAAAAGAAAGGAGATAGTACCCTTAAATAAAAAATAAAACGAAATCATAACTAAAACTAAATCAAAACAATCAAGTTTTCTAAAGAGTATTGTCCTTTAGAAGAAAGAAACAAAAATAATAAAACTAATAATGACAAAATTTGCGCACACATTTACACAAAAAATAACACTTTTTATAATCTGTAGGAAAATATAATAGTGGAATTACGAAAAGAAGCAAGTTTCCTGAGAACTAATGAATTAGTAGCATTGGTATTAGCCTTAAAGAAGAAATAGAATGAACAAAAAATCAAAATAATGAAGTTTTTTAAGTAAGAATGAATTAGTGACATTGGTATTACCCTTTGAGAAAAAGAAAACAAAATAAAAAAATTATATCAAAAGAATGAAGTTTTTGATGAATGAATGAATCAGTGGCATTGGTATTACCATTGAAAAAGAAAGAAAATGGAAAATATCAAAGCAAATAATGAAAAGGTTGCACACAATTTATATAGAAACTAGGCAATTGCCCGTGCGTTGCCACGGGACAATAATTTTCCACGCAACAAGATTATGAAAAAACATGGTGTTCTAAGACACTAAAATCTACCCGATCTTCTAAAGATGTTCTTTTAGCCACATTTTAATCGATTGTGGAGAGACACATACAAATTTCCAATTAGAAAAAAATATCTATATGATCGTGCTTCCTCTCTTTTTTTCAATGAAAGCATATAAATATGGAGAAACGTCAAATAGGGAATGAATAAACCTTCTACATATGAAAATAGTAGTCCCACATAAAATATAAACTGTGGCCCAGTTAGCTCCTAGTAGAAAGTAGAATTGGCAAAAAATAAGTGAGATACACTAATAAGATAACATTGTAGTTGCCTCAGTGAGCAATTGACAAAACAAAACACCACCGAGACAGAGTAGCAGGAAAACAATGACAACTACAGAACAAGTCATCGGTGCTAAATACCATTCAAAATTCTTAGTAGTTTGGAAGATCATGCTCTCTATCCAATATCACATTCTTTTGAATGTACTCCTAATCAACCGTCTCTTTTTTTTTGAAACGCGGTCCCTTAGGGCCCGATTCATTAAATAAGCTTGAAGAGAATTGCCCGGTTAATAAACGGAAAACCGGGCGAAAACCGTCACAACTGGCCTGCAGAAACAAGGCACACAGGGCGACCTGACAACCCACACAAGAACGCACACACGCCGCCGAGGGGAAGCGTCGAGGTTTGCGTCGGCCGATGTCAGACAGTCAACCACACGCGCCGGCGACCAGGCTGCTCCCACTCTGTCGACGAGCATTGCACGAGAAGAGTGTTGGGCTTGCGCCGAGCCAGCGCCAGAGCGGCGACTCCTCGAACACGCCGGAAGAGACCGACTACCAAGAACCATCAGCAAACCTGACTCCGCCCGAAGCCGCCATCGTTGCCACAAACAGGAAGCCGCGCAACATCCGCATTGCCAGACGGGCACCTGCCGACCACAATGCCGCGAGCGTCCAGCCCATGAAGCATGCAACCGGGATCCGAAGCTCTTCAAGGCGACGCCCCAAAGAGGGAAGCGACGATGTCGACGCCGTCGCCCGACCCAACCAGGCCTTAGGCTTTCACCCGAAGAGCAAGATCCGAGGACGTAAGAGGATGCCGGACTCCATAACGACGCCTCCAAGGAGGTTAAACGACGTCCACAGACGCCGACGCCGCCCGGCCGCAAGACCAGCCAAGCTTTCGCCGGAGTATCCCAACACCACCAGCACCCTCACGCCTTGCACCTTGACCCGCCCACCTCTCGCGAAGCCACCGCGCCAGCGGCACCGGAGAGCCACCACACCTCACCTCCCCGCCGGGCGAGAAGACGCCGACGGGCGAGACCCAACCGATCGGCATCCCACCACCGCTGCAACAGAGCCACCAGAGGCCCGCCCTCCACCGGCCCGACCAAGGACCGCGCCCCACAAGGCAGGGGCGCCCGACTTCGTCGGAAAGAGCAGCCGGGCGGAGGCAGGCGCCCGCCAGCAGGCTATCGCGGCTGCCACCCGCGAAGGCCGCTGCCAGGAGGCCAAGGAGCCCGCCGGTGCCGCAGCAGAAGCCCACGACGGATCCATCGCGCGACGCGGAAAAAGGGGATCGAGCCTTCCCATCCCGAGATCTCGCGGCCTGGCGAGAGGAAAACGCCCCTGCCGCCGCCGTCCGCCGCCTGGGCTTAGCCCGGCGGCCTCCTCCGGCGATGGCGAGGGGAAGAAGGAGGGGGGCGGGAGGGTGGCCCGGCGGCGCGACCGAGTCTCCGCCCGTGCCGCCTCAGTCGAGACGACGCGGGGGCGGGGGGAATCAACCGTCTCTTAAAACTGCAGATATGTACACATATTATAAAAGGCATGAAGTTACATCCCAAACGAAGTCCCTTGGAATGTAGACACATGTGCTCACGTACAGACAATGCTATTCGGGAATGGTGCCTGCTCCGGCTTTGCAATGGAGAAGGACGCGTCCAACCATCCCCTTTTTTGGCAAGCTCAACGTAGTGCGGAGTTGCTCTCCGATGGGTACGTGAAGTCGTCAACCAAGTAGGCAACCCTCTCCAAGCCTTAGTCATCTGCTTCGACGTCATGAGGTCGCGAGCGCAGCACGTGCAGAGCAGCCCCGGAGCCACTCTTCCCTGCACCTCTTCTCGATGATCCCCACCAACGCCTTCTTGATTATGTCATGGTGGAAGAATAGCACCCCAAGCTCTTTGATGCACGGGCACGCCTGCTGGACGACATTGTTACAGTTGTACTCTTGCAGCAACACCGCAACTCTCCCTCGATGCGTGGCTGCCGGCCGCTGCATTCAGCCCGCCCACCACCGTGCCTCCCCTGGGACAAGGCAGCTCTCGCACGTGTCACCCAAGAACCCATTGAACATGATCCAAACCGCACCAGCTGGCCACCCCAGAATGGCGACACCGTTCCTGACGTCGTTGCCGCTTATGCGCATCACGACCCTGTCATTCGCTGAATTGGGACCCCGACTTCCACCGCTCCATGACTTCAGCTCCCCTACGGGCCTTCCCGGCGTAACTGCAACATCCTACCCATCTCTGATGTGATGACGCTGGGACCTGCAGGTATACATTTTCTCAGCCAACACCTCTATGTTGGATCCAGATCGAGTGGAGGATGTAGGGTTGGGTGATTCGGGAGAGATGTGCGGAACTCAAAAATTGCGTAGGTCCGGTCATGAAGCCTGAACTGAACTAAAGTAGCAGATTGCTTTAAAGTAATCTCAAGGGCACTGAACTGAAATAGAGATTCATATTTTCAGATAATGAGATTTCACGGCATGAATTACATAGAACTGGCAACTAAACCGCACCTGGCCGCTGCTGCTGCCGCCGCCGGAGGAGGTCGAGGAGTCAGCCATCTATGGAGGTGAAACTGCTATGTCTTGGATCCACCGCCCGCCGTCCAGGTCGACCCATGCATAAGAGACAACAACGGGCGCACTTCAATGCGACGATGCCGACAAGCTACTTCATGGCTACGTCTAGGATCCACCTCCCTCCATCTAGACTGACCTATTCACAGGAAATAGCACCGGACGTACTTGTGAGATCGTCACGGAGGAGCGCGGAAGGGCGGCGATGAAAAGGCGCCGTGTATAAAACTAAAACTGGTGCGCGTCCTACGCGTCGCTCGTCGGCATCGAAAGGCTGGTAGCGGCAGCAACGGGGAAGAGGCGGCTAGGGTTTAGTCAGGACGAGGGATAGACCACTCGCGTGGAGCAATACGTGCGTGTGTTTGGGGGTCTTGCGATTTTGCAGATTCCTTCGTTAGAGATTGGAGAGGTAACTGCGCCGGATCACACGGGTGGGGCCACTCATAATGAAGAAAAACCAATCGCACGGGCCGGCTGCACGAGCGAGGCTCGACGAAACGGGACGACGTAAGATGGGAAACGGAACACTTCGTTTCTTTTAGATAGTATATAGAGAAGAGATTGCGCAATTTCATAATTATGAAGAGTAAGCATATACTATTGGAATTTTTGCAAAATAAGTTTTCTAAGAATGAATGAATTAGTGACATATGTATTACCCTTAAAGAATAAACAAAATATGCTGTTTTTAGAACATAGGACGAGTCCCTAAAAAGTATACTCTTTCGGAGCAGAAAGTTGGGTTTTGTAGACAATTTCTTAATACCAAGAAGTATGTTCCTAGAGATGCTCTAAGGAGTATCCTATTTTTTTTATCATGTCAAGGATGCTCCATGTTTATTAGTAGCAAGATAAATATCACAACCTCTATAAGTGTAGGGTAACTAGATCACCTTAAGTTCCGAAACAAAATCAAGCTTAAATTCTATATAAGCGGTCTCATAAATCACCTTAAGTTGATAGACAATGCCATCATTTTTTCTACAGTTGTATTGATATGAATAACCTCGATTCTATCGAAGTGAGATCCTCTATATTTTGATAGAAGTGATTTGTGCTCTCGGTCGAGTTCAAAAAACTTTTTCCTCGCGCCATTGGTTGCATTTGTCTAGCGAGTAAACATCAGATCCATCGGTTGCATGTCAGGATAACAAAGCAAGTTACTGGAGCACTTCCTAACAGGAAGGAAAATACAAGAGATAGCCAACAAAAATCACACAGCGACACTCACTACCTTTGTTAGCTTCGTGTAACACGGCATGGACCAGCACCGGCCTGGTCAAACTTTCTGTTTGAACACAACTATTTTAGCAGCCACATATCAAGTAGTTTTCTGAAGTAGTGCACGACAACTGCAGTAATTCAGAGAAAGAAACCATTTCGTTGCAAGAGTAGGAAGTAGGTCAACAACAAACCCAACTAAATCCACCTTCCCCAACAATAACCACTCCTATAAGAACACACCAATTCGAATGCCAAAAGCACAAACAGCATCTAGCTCCCCAAAGCCTCCAGCCAAGAAAAAGCATCTGTCTTCCACTAGTAATCCAAGGAGAGGATTCATCGAATGGCGGCGAGAACCATGCCAAGCAGCAGCAGCATCCTCCTGGCAGCGGCAGTGGCGGCGCTGCTGGTGGCGTCGGCATCGGCGCAGTCCGGGTGCACGGCAGCGCTGGTCGGCCTGTACCCGTGCTTGAACTACATCAGCGGCAACGACACGGCGCCCACCAAGTCCTGCTGCTCGCAGCTGAGCTCTGTGGTCCAGTCCCAGCCGCAGTGCCTCTGCAGCGCGCTCGGCGGCGACTCGTCGTCGCTCGGCGGCATGACCATCAACAAGACGCGCGCGCTCGAGCTCCCCAAGGCGTGCAACGTGCAGACCCCGCCGGCGAGCAAGTGCAACGGCGGTGGCGCTGCTCCTGGCGCCGCCACGCCGACCACGCCCGAGGTGCAGACGCTGGCAGGGTCTGGATCCAAGACGACCCCGTCGGCGTACCTGCAGGAGAACGGCGGCTCGTCACTCCAGGGCCCGGCTGGGCTGGTGTTCGCCCTCGCGGCTGCTGCGGTCTACGCCGTGTCCTCTCTGTGAGCGTCTGGGGGCGCGCTAGCTGGATGGTAGTTCAAAAAATGTATTTCTTTCTCGGTATTACTATTTGGTTTAGCATTGGGCATTGGTGATTGGTGAGGACCGAGAGGATTATATTGTAGGTTGTTCTGTTCCACATATGTAATATTATTATTGGTTGTTTTCTTTGAGTCTCAGTATATGATCAACAACGGTAACATCGATTTTTTTTCAAGAAAATTTGAGAGTGATGACGAAACCTATAGGATTATATGTGGTAGAATGCCTCTAACGATATTGTGGTTGCAGCATTTTCCTATATTTAAGCAAACACACTAGCTACTAAATTAAACAAGATGGGGGACATTGTCCCCTTGTTTAATTCTAACACAGAAATTGTCTGAAATATTCAGAAATAAGTTTTAGATCAATGGGAAACTACATTCCCATAATAGTACAGTATGTCGTAAGCCTTTTCATAGTCGGTTAAGGATCAGACCACTACAATCAGTTTTCTGCACTTCATGGGAAGCTCAAAGGCAGAAATAACACTTGTTATTTCACAAAAAAAAAATGACACTTGTTATTTTGCAAAAAAAAAAATGACACCTGTTGAAATGAATCTACCCCTAACAAACATAGTTTGGTTGGAAAAGAAAAGCACATACAATCAATAAGTGCAATCTTATTAATCATAGCTTTGGTAAAAATCTTCAGATAAGAAGTACCTAAACTAATGTGTCCTGAACATCTTCATTACTCTAGCATAGTTTTCTCTCGGAATGAGTCTGATGATTACAAAATTCAGATGAAAAAAAAAATCTGAGGTGGCGCTCTCAATCCCCCACCAAAGCCATGATAATCATCTTTTAAGAGGACTCGACCAAATGACTTGGTTGAAGAGAGGACAAGCCATCAAGACCAGGAGCACCGTGTGTACACGAGCCCATAGATTGTTTCCTCCTCATAGAAAGATATTTGCAAACAATCATTTCCGGAAACTGAAACCATTTCGTCATTAGACCAAAAGCATTCTTGAAACAAATATTAGGCTTCGTTTGAAACCCAAAGGATATTTACAAAAATTAGAGGCAACCCATATGAAAACTTTGTTGGTAAAAAGTGGACCGTCGGAGCCTTGGAGAGGCACATGTTTTCTATGCCTCTTTTTTTTGCGAGAAAGCTTCTGATCTATTCATCACCTGTCAAGGTAGTACAAAGAACACTAGATGTAAAATTTACATCCAAGTACGTAGACCACATAGCGATGACTAAAAGCACTGGAGTGAGCCGAAGGCGCGCCGTCGTCATCGACCCTCCCGCTTCGGAGCCGGGCAAACATTGTTTTAGTAGATAGTCGGAAAGTCGTCGTGCTAAGACCCCATAGAACCGGCGCACCAAAACAGCAACCGCTGCCGATGAAGAGAAGCATAGATCAGAAGGATCCAACCTGCAGACACAGAGACGTAGACGAATGAAGACCAGATCCAGGCGGATCCACCGAAGACAAACACCGACCAGATCCCACGAGATCCGCCGGAGACACACCTCCACACGCCCTCCGACGATGCTTGAAGCATCACCAGGTCGGGGGCTAGGTGGGGAGGACCTTATTCCATCTTCAAGAATCTGTCGTCGCCTCGTCTTTTTTAGCATGGCACAAATCCTAACAAAACTCAGAAAAACACCTAAAGACGGAGCTCTCTCGCCAGCAAAGGTCGGGATCCACCGCGCTTCCATGGTCCAAGGACCATAGAAGATGAGGCGGACCGGTGGCGGCGCCGGCAAGAGTCAGGAAAATCCTAGATGAGAGTTCACACGAGGGCAGGAGCGAAGGTGTATATGTTTTGTATGCCTCTTGTTAGCTTTAGCATGGAAATAAGCAGTGTTTCTATCACTTTTTCATACTTATATCCCTAGAAATCTGCTTTAAGATTTTTTTTATAGTTTCCAACTATTCTCCGTCTCAGACTTGATTTTCTCTATATGTGTTTTCTCGTCCGCATTAACGAAATTGTCCATGAAGAGTTTTGTTTAATTCTTCATGTTAGCCCTCCTTATTAGTACTCCATACAATAGTTTTTCGTGTACCAAATTTGGTAACTTTAGAGTAAGGATGGTTTTTTTAGTAAGGATAGGTGTATTCCCTTCCCTAGGTAAGGCCAGTGGCGGATCTAGCAATTTGTTGAAACCTAGGCCCAACAAAAGCTAAAGTGCTTCATTTTAGTGCTTGGTCTACCAATAACCACGAGTATCACATATAAATGCCATGTAAATATAAGCACCAATATTGGGTCATCTAGAACCTTATCCATGTAAAATTTGTTTTGGTTTTGTGATGTATGGGGCAGCATTTTCTTCTCGTTTCTTGTCGGTTGTCATTCCCTTCGGTTGACCACTGCGGCCTTTTGTGGTATCGCTTTATGGCATATTGACCCTTGTAAACGCTACAATAATTAACAGATTATTGTGTGCATCAATCGAGTCGACGCCGATGGTATGATCACTCTTTTTTTTCAAAGTTGTTATAATTCAAACATCATCAATGTGCAAAAAACATGAGATACACTAATAAATACTCTCTCAATGTCCCCACAAAAAGGAAAACCTCTCTCCATGCAAATTCATAAGGTCTCACATATTTATATTTCTAGATCCTTAGTTTGACGAATAAAATATGTATCATATGCCACAAAAATCTATCTTTCTTGATAACATATTCAACCAGACACCCATATGCCCCGCCCACGATGAATCTCTAACTAAAAGATAAATTAGTAAATTACAATCATTTAGGTTGAAATATACAGGTTGGAAACAATGAAGCACTGTGTAAATTACATGTGCCAGTCATGCAACATTTTTTTTCTGAATTTTTTGGGGCTCATCTAAAAAGACATTTGGGCTCTTGGCCCACTGGAATGCGCGCTGCTAAGGACTAAGGCCCAAATGGCTAGAGAGCTGCCTGCTGGCCCAATTTATTCACTAGGTCATCTTTTTCAGCGAAGATCGCCGTTTCATGCCGCTGCAGCGGTTCTAACCAAGGTGGGAGCTCGCCGACAATCAGGTAGACAACGACGTTGAGCCCAGGCATGTTTCCTACGTGGAGGCATGGTAAATTCACCCCCTACGTAAATCCCTAAGAGCATCTTCAAAGCAATCCTCAAATCTTCATATGTCCGGACAAAAAATGCCACTCCAATGGACCTCCGCAAACCTAGCCCATATATCAAGACAGTCCAAACATGCCAAACCTGCTTCATATATTGGAAAGAAATAGGTTAGTCCGAACATGTCCGCCACTTCAACTTCGGCCCATCCCAAACCACTTTCTTTTTGTCTTCTCTCAAGGAATAAAGCATGCCCGAAGACACTGACGAGCTGGAAATGGAAGGTACCTAAGTTGTATCGATGAATTATGCCGCCGTCACTGAGCCCGAAAAGACAGACTAAGTTTTTCAATCGGAGCTCCGGCATGGGGAGGGAACCCACAACAACACCCCTCATGAGTCACCAGCCCTGGAGCACGAGCTTTCGGTCGTGTCCTCATCGGTGCCACACGAGGTACCAAGGTCACCGACCTAACCCGAGGCAAGGACCGTCGCCACCAACTTGAGGCCTCCAGATCTGGACGAGGGAGTCATCACCGTTGAAGCCATGATAACATGAGCATCACTGCTGCCCTCGCCAAAAAGCCAACCATCCCAGCATCCAAGTCACCCCCACGCAGCGGCGGCGCCAGGTCCAGGCAGGCAAGGCCTTGGCCTTGGGCATGCTGATGTTTTCCTTCGTTGACTGTAATATACTCTCTGCGTTTTTATTTACTTTACATATTAGCTTTGTCTCGGTTCAAACTTTCTAAACTTTAACCAAGTTTACACAAAAACAATTAACCCACAATACTAAGTCCATTAGAATCATCATTCCATACATTTTCATATTATGTATATATTTTTATTGTAAAATCTTAGATTAATTGTTTTTGATAAATATAATCATTCAATAAATCGTCGGGGATGATCCACGCCGGAGCCTCCCAAACAAAAACACACCATGACAATTAATACCGTTGTTGGCTTCATCCAACACGGCAACAAAGAGTCGACGACGACACTGGTTCAACTATGAACGCAAACTATAAACAATTGTAGCAGCCACATATGCAATATTTTTCTGAAGCGTCAGTATACGACAGCTGCAGCAGTTCAGAGAGAGAAATCATTTCGTGCCACGAGTAGGAAGTAGGGACATGTAGCTCACCAACACACCCAACTAATTCCACTTTCCCAAACAGAACAGCTCCTATAAATTCTGAGCGCCAAAAGCACGAACACACAAGCCTGATCAACGTAAGCAAGAAGCATCTAGTCCAAGAAAAACCTCTTGCATCCACTCGCAAATCCAAGGGGAAGAAAAGAAAATCCATCAATGGCGGCGACAGCATTGTCCGGCAGCAGCATCCTCCTGGCCGCGGCGCTGGCCGCGGCCCTGCTGGTGGCGTCGGCGTCGGCGCAGTCCGGGTGCACGGCGGCGCTGGTCGGCCTGTACCCGTGCATGAACTACATCGGCGGCAACGAGACGGCGCCCACCAAGTCCTGCTGCTCGCAGCTGAGCTCCGTGGTGCAGTCCCAGCCACAGTGCCTCTGCAGCGCGCTCGGCGGCGACTCGTCGTCACTGGGCGGCATGACCATCAACAAGACGCGCGCGCTCGAGCTCCCCAAGGCGTGCAACGTGCAGACCCCGCCGGCGAGCAAGTGCAACGGCGGTGGCGCTGCTCCTGGCGCCGCCACGCCGGAGGTGCGGACACCGGCCGGCTCGGGATCGAAGGCGACGCCGTCGGCGTACCTGCAGGAGAACGGCGGCTCGTCGCTCCAGGGCACGGTGGGCCTGGTGTGCGCGGTCGCTGCTGCGGCGGTCTATGCCGTGTCGGCCATGTAGTGATTACACAGTGAGCATCTCGGCCGCTGGACTGAAGCGCTAGCTGGCTGGCGACCTAGAAATTCGTTTTTTGTGTGGCATGATTTGATTTTCATATTGGTTTAGCATTAAGCATTGGGGAGGAGGATTGGTCAGTGTTGTGTTCCACATCTATACTACTTTGGGTTTCTTGCTGCAGTTGAATTGAAGTGGGCTTTGTTTTGTTCCAATTGATGGTCCAATCTGATCGAGATGTGCTTCACCTATCACATCATCACAGGTAGGGGTACAAACACATACTAGATTCTTACTTATCGATGTATGCCTTTGCAAAGGTAGCTCAGTACATATCTAGAAAAAGAGATGGCGCAGAGCGATGCAGGTATGGAAACAGAGCAGAAAACAGGGTAGTGATACTCAGAAAACAGAGCAGAAAACAGAGTAGTGATACTCAGAAAACAGAGCACCAAGTAGCGGCAACCGAATTACTCGGGAATGCTTGCACTGTCGGATGCACAACCTGGATGAAAATGTAAAGTATTTGTCGCAGGCAATTACCACTATGAATTGAAGTTCATAAAAACTCGATTGAATCCTTGGATGATGTAGCTTTGTCTTTGCAACGACCAGCAGCCAAATTTTCCGTATGTTCCTAGTTCTCTAACTGGTGGTCCTACTAGCATAACTAGCGTAGTGACCTGCTCAATGTGCAGGCTAAATTTCTACAAAGCTCAATGATAAGAACATATTATTTGTTTTATCTGCAGAAAAACTAAAACCAAATGTGATGCACTACAAATATAAGAGTTTTGCTAACATAGTTTTGTATTAGGTATGTTTGATTTGAATTTCTATTGATATAGTATATATATAAATGTGTTATCCATTTATCATTTACCTGCTAATTATGCATGTCATACTAACTATATTTTTATGATCAGTCTCGTCGAGAAAACTATATTTGTGTCATTTTTCTTACATTGTTTAATGCTAATTTGTTACATTTTCAACAGAAATTTAATAGTTGTCACTGTTTTCGTGTAGGCATAGGTAATTTTTCGAATGTTGTGCCTAATTGACATATTAATATATAATTTTAGTGATTTTTTACTTTAAGTGTTTTCTAATTTGATATGTAAAATGTATTTAAATATTATATGTATCAATTAAAACTGCGGTGGCAGCCCATAAATATATTGTCGTGGTAGGTAATTGTTTCAATGACGTGTAGTAAGCAAGATCAAATGTTAGCTCATATTTTCATGTAAGGGAAGTTTGCCCTCAAATTGCAGAAATTGGCAATGGCTTTTAGGTGCATATACACTCATTGTCTAAATACCCATTTTAAAAAGATGAAAATTCCAAACAAAAATTCCACGTGTATATCAGGACATTTTATGTGCGTGCATAAAGTTTTCGGTGGAAAACAAGGTTCTTTGTGGCTGTGTAAAAAAGACAATTTCTGATGCTTCATTACAACTATTCATTTTGCATTTCTTTATCTTTTTTACAGAAGCCACAAAAACCGCCGTTTTTCACCAAAACTTTGTGCAAGCACATAGAATGTCCGGATATACCCACGGGATTTTTGTTCTGATTTTTTTAATTTTTTAAAATGTGTATTTAGACAATGGATACATATGCACCTAGGAGCCAAAACACAGCGTCTGCTCACACTTTCTAGAAAGATACATCATCCACACTACTTCCTAAAAAACAACATTGTCCACACGCTATGTACAAAATGGCGTTGGAGGTCCCACCAGGCTTATCCTTACATTTCCCTTACTTTAGACGTCTCGTCTTCTCAATATCTCCCAACTATGGAATTAACCGATCCAGTTTGGATCCACAATGTAAGGGCATCTCTAGCATATCCCACAAACTTCGCAAACCCGTATAAGTCCGGCGAGTATACGGGCTCGGCCCAATTTTCTGGTCAAAACAAGACCCGTATACTCGTCCGGTCATAAAAGAAATTACCGCGGCCCGCAAACCACCCACCAAAAACGGTACATCTACGGGTTTGCGAGGGGGGGGGGGGGGTACGGGTTGAAACCCTATCCCTGCGCCACCGCGTTCCACCGCGATTCCCCATTGCCCCCTCGCATTTCTCGCTGCCGGCGAGCCCGCATCTGCCTCAAAACGCCATGTGGAGCTCTGGCGGTCGCCGCAACCCCGAGCGCGAGCGTCGTGTCCGCTTGGACGGCGCGAGGAAGCGCGGGGCCAAGAAGTGGACGAATCGGGGCCTCTCGCCGCCGTCGAGGTTCCTCCGTCGCGAGATGGAAGAGTACGATCGTCAGCAGGCCGCGGGGTCCTCCGCCGGGGGCTCGAGGTCTGCCGCGTGGCTCACCCTCACCGCGAGCTCTTCCTCTTCCGGCGCAAGGCTTCTCCCCGTGGAGAGGGAGTGGTCGGAGGAGCCGGAGGAGCGCGACGGAGTCGCTGTCCCGCAGGAGCCCGAGAAGATCGTGCGTCGCGGCGTCGTCGGGCCCGAGGACTTCGTCGCCGATGTCAACGCGGTCGCGGCCGCCATTGCCGAACGCAACTTGCATGAGGAGGCGGAGCGCCGGCGCCACGACGAGGAGCTCGAAACCCTCATGCTCTAGCAGACGGTCGCGGCGAACCTTGCCGCCAAGGAGAAGAACGACGAGTGGCGGCGCATCCGCAAGGAGCAGAGGGAGAGTACATCGACCTCAGCAGCTCCGACGAGGAGGATTGAGCTCCTCCACCGCGTCGTCCATGGCCGCGAGCTCGCCGCCGTGAGATCCCCACCCCCTCTAGTACTAGTAGTGAATGTAGTATGTAGTATCAACTAGTGTTTGTAATGAATTAGTGTTTGATCACGTAGTATATGTAGTATGTGATGAACTAATATGATTGCAATTTCTCCCGCGAAACTGTTTTTCAAATTATGCAGTTTCATATACAGTTTCTGTTCTGCCGCGCATGTTTTCGACTCGCAAACGAGATCTTTATCGAACTATAAACGACTTATGCGGGTCGTGATTTTACGGGGTCTGCTAGAGATGCTCTAAGAGGTTCACACCGAAGATCCTCCGGTTTTTCTTTTTGATGGCTCTCACTTTCCCACACTACGCGGCTTGGGTCGGGTGTACGGGCGTACAACCATGGTGCGACTGAGTGTTAACACTGCCTGAGTAGAAGTTGTGCTAGGATGACTCAAGCTCATCAAAATCGACGGTGCTTTCGCCGTCGGCAATCATGGAGGTGATCAGCTTGCTTATATCATGCGCGAGTCTGAGGTTCCTGGGGGCATTGTCGTCTCCAAGTTCCAACCCAGACACTTACGTGGGCAACACCTCAAATATTTATTTATATTTTAACATATATTATTGATCTATCTGTAAATAATAGGTTTAGTTATGACTCATTGTAAATTATGCACCTACTAAGTATCTTAATATGGCCAAATTATTCTTTAGTATATTGAGCCATTCATATTCTAATGTTGTAATATGGAGAATGCATGAACTTTTTTAGTGCAACGTAATGGTTAAATAAGTATCAATACATGTTGTTTCCTTAATAAAGGTGCGTGAATACATTTTGATTGAGAAGGAAATACAAACTTACAAGAATATACCATAAGTCTTTTAGCTTATAAAATAGTTGATGCATTTGTTTCAAGTGAAAAAAAGCTAAAACAAAACTTGTGCCTGTTTGTTTTACTGAAAATAGTACAATGCAAGGGGTGGTCCTAATTCTGTTCACCGAAGTGTCAACCGAATCCCTGTTCTTTCAAAATGCACATTTAAGTCCCATTTTTTTAAGTGATACATCCGAGGTCCTAAATCCTTCCGGCCCTCGTTGACCTTCCTGCCTGGTGCTCCGACACAATCCACATCGACACGGGGCCCAAGAGGCGTAACAACCAAACATGCATATTTGCAAATAAAAAACTAATTGCTTCCAAATCACAGTCGTGTTCCTCTCCCCACCACTCTTTGCAATTCAGAAGGCAATTGATAGCGGAGGTGTTGCTCGAGTGAGAAGCGAAGGTGATCGGCGGACGTGCTGCTCCGGAAGTGTCTGAGCCCATGTAGATCGTCATTCACCGTCCGTTGTTTGTTGACGCCATCGTGCGAACCATGATTGTGTCCTACAAGAAGCTAACGCCGGTGCGTCATGCCGAAATCGCGGCGGAGGTTCGGGTCATGGACGCCCAACACCGGGCCCACACTGAGGCTGGCCAAGCCTCGAGCTCTACAGAGCCTATATTGAAGGAAGAGGAAATGGAGAATGAAGAGAAGGAGGATGGAGGCGGCCCCTTGGCCCTGCAAGAGGTTGCTGAGGAGGCAGCGCTGCAGAGGAGGTGGAGGTGGCAATGGACGTTGACGCCACAACTCCGGTTGGCAACCTCTTCTCCATAATGTGGGTGGAGGAGGAAAAACCGGGTCGCCCTACTGGCGGCCTGGTGCGCCTATCGTGGGCTTCCATTACTGCAGCTACAACATGCACCACGCGTGTGACACGAATCCACCATCGTGGGAGCTAGGGCAACCTCGGGAAGGAGCCGCGCAAGCATGCCGTATCAGAGGGGACGGCAGGCGGCTGGGTGGCATGAGCTATGATGGTGGGTTCGACGACCTCGATAATCTCATGTACGTGAGAGAGGAGATAGAGGTTGGTTGGGTGGTCGCGGGTAGGGCCTATTTCGGTGATATTTGGGCTGACATGGGGGATATGTCTGAGGCCTTTTCATATCCGTTCCTACATGAGCTCAGTTTGAAGGGTGCCGCATAGTCCGGATATATATGGGCGAGAAGTGGAGGATGGCCTTTTTTCTTCTCTCTCTAGGTTGTTCAACCAGACGTATATGAGAAAGGACGGGGGTCCGATTTTAGATGCTTATGAAGAGCAACTTTAAGAAATTCCCTATCTCTAAATTAAGCGTCGTTTACGAATGTTAGAGGCAAGAAAACCTCTCGAACAGATCCCGCAAATTAGCCTTAACTATAGAAATCCGGTAAAAGTGAAATTAATCCCCGCAAGTTTACGAGAAGATGACCTTCCTATATCTTTTGGTGGAATTGTAACCGCCTAAAACTTCCACACGTGGCCCGCCAGAACGACGCCGCCCCACGGGAACCTCGCTCGAACGCCACAGCGCAGCCATCGGACTGAAGGAAATATGCCCTAGAGGCAATAATAAAGTTATTATTTATTTCCTTATATCATGATAAAAGTTTATTATTCATGCTAGAATTGTATTAACCGGAAACATAATACATGTGTGAATATATAGACAAACAGTATGTCACTAGTATGCCTCTACTTGACTAGCTTGTTAATCAAAGATGGTTATGTTTCCTAACCATGAACAAGGAGTTGTTATTTGATTAACAAGGTCACATCATTAGTAGAATGATCTGATTGACATGACCCATTCCGTTAGCTTAACACTTGATCGCTTAGTATGTTAATGCTTTCTTCATGACCCATACATGTTCCTGTAACTATGAGATTATGCAACTCCCGTTTACGGAGGAACACTTTGGTGCTACCAAACGTCACAACGTAATCGGGTGATTATAAAGGAGTACTACAGGTGTCTCCAAAGGTACTTGTTGGGTTGGCGTATTTCGAGATTAGGTTTTGTCACTCCGATTGTCGGAGAGGTATCTCTAGGCCTTCTCGGTGATACACATCACTTAAGCCTTGCAAGCATTACAACTAATAAGTTAGTTGTGAGATGATGTATTACGGAACGAGTAAAGAGACTTACCGGTAACGAGATTGAACTAGGTATTGGATACCGACGATCGAATCTCGGGTAAGTAACATACCGATGACAAAGGGAACAACGTATGTCGTTATGCGGTTTGACCGATAAAGATCTTAAAGAATATGTAGGAACCAACATGGGCATCCAGGTTCCGCTATTGGTTATTGACCGAGAATGGTTCTAGGTCATGTCTACATAGTTCTCGAACCCGTAGGGTCCGTGACGCTTAACGCTTCGATGACAGTTCATAATGAGTTTATAAGTATTGATGCACCGAAGGTTGTTCGAGTCCCGGATGTGATCACGGACATGACGAGGAGTCTCGAAATGGTCGAGACATAAAGATTGATATATTGGAAGCCTATGTTTGGACTTGAATGGTTCCGAGTGAAAGCAGGATATTCTGGAACAAGGGGTTAACGGAACCCCGGGGTATATGGGCCCTCATGGGCCTTGAGGGAGAAGGAGAAGGGCCGGCCAGGTGGGCTGCGCCCCCCTCCCCTCTAGTCCGAATAGGACAAGGAGAGGCGGCGCCCTTCCCTCTTTCCCCTCCCAATCCTACTCCAACTAGGACAAGGGGGAGTCCTACTCGGTGGGAGTAGGACTCCTCCTTGGTGCGCCTCCTCTAGGGCCGGCCACCTCCCCTTGGCTCCTTTATATCTGAGGGGCAGGGGCACCCCAAGACACACAAGTTGATCTACGGATCTTTCCTTAGCCGTGTCTGGTGCCCCTTCCACCATATTCCACTTCGTCATATCGTCGTAGAGCTTAGGCGAAGCCTGCGCGGAGAAGTCATATCGTCAGCGGAGCTTAGGCGAAGCCTGCGTCGGTGGAGCATCAACATCGTCATCACGCCCGTCGTCTTGTGGAACTCATCCCGACACTTTCTTTGGATCGAGTCCGGGATCGTCATCGAAATTTGAGCGTGTGCGAACTTCCGGAGGTGCCGTCGTTCGGTGCTTGGATCGGTCGGATCGTGAAGGCGTCTGACTACATCAACCGCGTTGTTATAACGCTTCCGCTTTCGGTCTACGAGGGTACGTGGACGGACACTCTTCCCTCTCGTTGCTATGCCATCACCATGGTCTTGCGTGATCGTCGGAAAATTTTCGAAATTACTACGTACCCCAACACGGACATGTTAGAACACCGCCGCCGTGCCGCTGGTCACACCACCACCCGTTGCTCATGCCGCCGGCTCCGCTAATGTGCTGGTGGCCGTCATTTGTGTCACTGACTAGCGGGCGCTAGGTCATTTAGCTAGTTATGTTTAATGAAGATGAAATAGAAAATATTTAGACGAAGAATTGTACGCGAACTGACATAAATTGCGTCCAGACAACTTCTAAAAGTTACGGGAAGCAAAAAAATTGGTTTTACGGGAAGATTTTTAGGGGAACTCCTGGAGTTGCTCTAAGCCCTTTGCATTAGCACATAAGTGAATAGCACCTCGCAAGTTCAAGGATCCTCCTCCTCAAAGTATGAAGTAGGTAAGCAAGTCAACTCAATGAGAAAGAAAAAGCAAGCAAGTTATTTTGCGGTTGATCCAACAAGCTAGTTACTTGCGGTCAAAAAAAAAAAACAAGCAAGTTACTTGATCCAAACCGGGAAACCCTTGTTACAACCAACAAAACTACATCGTGACTCAGTACCGTTGTTGGGTTCATCCAACACGTCATCGACGATGACACATGGTTATAGCAGCCACATATCCAATATTTTTCTGAACTATCAGTGTACGACAACTCCAGGAACTCTGAGAAAGAAACCATTTGTTGACAAGATTAGGAAGTAGGGGGATGCAGCTCACCAACATGCCCAGCTAATTCCACCTTCCCCAACAAACACCACTCCTATAAAATCACGCTAACCCGAATTTGAAAAGCCCAAACAGGCGGCCTGATCAGCGCAAGCAAGCAGCATCGATCCCAAGAAAAAGCCTCTCGCTCCAAAACATATCAATCCAAGGGGAAGAAAAGAAAATCCATCAATGGCGGCGAGAGCCATGTCCGGCAGCAGCATCCTCCTGGCCGCGGCAGTGGCAGCGGCCCTGTTGGTGGCGTCGGCATCGGCGCAGTCCGGGTGCACGGCGGCGCTCGTCGGGCTGTACCCGTGCATGAACTACATCAGCGGCAACGACACGGCGCCCACCAAGTCCTGCTGCTCGCAGCTCGGCTCCGTGGTGCAGTCCCAGCCGCAGTGTCTCTGCAGCGCGCTCGGCGGCGACTCCTCGTCGCTGGGCGGCATGACCATCAACAAGACGCGCGCGCTCGAGCTACCCAAGGCGTGCAACGTGCAGACCCCGCCGGCGAGCAAGTGCAACGGTGGTGGCAGTGCCCCTGGCGCCGCCACGCCGACCACGCCGGTGGTGCAGACACCTGCTGGCTCGGGGTCGAAGGCGACGCCATCGGCGTACCTGCAGGAGAACGGCGGCTCGTCACTCCGGGGCACAGCGGGCCTGGTGTTTGCGCTCGCGGCTGCTGCGTTCTACGCCGTGTAGTGAGCCGCTGGACTGAAGCGGTAGCTGGCTGGCGACTCAAAAATGTGTTTCCTGTGTGACACGAGTTGATTTTCATATTGGTTTAGCGTTGAGCATTGGCGAGGAGGATTGGTCAGTGTTGTGTTCCACATCTGTACTATAGCATTATTTGGTTTCTTGCTGCAGTTGAAACAAAGAGCTACTCGTTGTTTTCGTCTTGTTCCGATTGATTGATGGTACAAATACATGGTAGATTCTTGCCTCTTATCGATGTGTCATGTGTGCCTTTGCCAAGAACGCTCAGTTGGACAGGAGAGGGCGCAGACCGCAGAGCAAAGCAATGCACATATGAAAACAGAGCAGAAGCACAGAGTAGTGATACTCAGAAAACAGAGGACGCTAATAAGCTATCAAGTCGTAGTAAATTGATAAGAAAAGTCTGGTGAGATGTGAAGACAATACATACATTCTTGAATATACATACAGCCCAAGTCTTATTGCATCGGGCCCCTTTTTATTTCTCACCACAAACTACATCCATCCTGGAAGAAAACATATACTCCCTCCATCCCAAAATAAGTGTCTTGAGCTTAGTACAAATTTGTACAAAGTTGAGACACTTATTTTAAGACAGAGGGAATAGTATACCTTTAGTCAGAAATTTTCCTATGTTCCTAGTAGTATAACTAATTGAAGTCCTTGGCCATGAGCGCGATGACCTTCTTGACGGCGGGCCTAGCGAACACCTTCTCCAGCCACGCCCTAACACGAGGGTACGCATCGAACACCGCCGCATACGGCATCCCCATGAAGTAGTGCGTCTCGGGGAAGTGACTAAGATCCACGAGGCTCAGGAAATCCCCGGCGAGGTACCTGTGCTTGGTCAGCTGGGCCTCGTACACGTCCAGCACCTTCCTCAGCTTGTCGACGCTCTCGCCGATGATCTTCTCGTCGGGGGTCCTGCCCAGCGCCGGCGCGACGCGGTGCTGGTAGAACACCGAGCTCATGACGGGGTCGAAGCTGAGGGCCTCCACGTCCATCCAGACGTCGACGAGGGCCGATTCCTTGGGGTCGCCTTCCCTCAGCAGGTTGACCTCGTCGGTCCTGTGCTTCCGGAGCACGTAGCGTGAGATCGCGCGGGACTCTGATGAGACAAAGATGCATATATATATATATATATATATATATATATATATATATATATATATATATATATATATATATATTTCGGTGATCACGAAAAAAGAGCAAGTATTTGAAGATCAATAAGAGTTTGGAAACTGACGGAAGAGCGTGAGATCCCCGTCCTGGAACGCCGGGACCTGGCCGAACGGCTGGTCGGAGAACATCAGAGTTATGAATCAGCATCCAGATCCGGTGGTAGTACTATGATCCGAAACTTACTACTCTGCTAGAAGAAGGGTTGGTGTGTGTTCTTACGTTTCTGGCGAGGTGATCGGGGCCCTTGTGCTCCTTGGATTGGAAGTCGACGTCGACGATCTCGTACTCGGCGCTGACCTCCTCCAGGCACACCAGCACCCGCGCCACGTTCGTGAACGCCGCCGACCCAAACACCTTCACCGGCGCCATGCTCTTGTTCTGCTCTGCTGTTGGATGACGATGCTCCCCTCCCCTGGTTTATGCGGAATTCTCACGGCCCCGCTCCTTGATTTATACGGCATGCCAGAGAGAGAGGGAGGAGAAAGAAGGAAAGGTCCAAGACGTCGTACACCATGAAACTTAGTGCTTTGACAAGTTGAAGTGAGGTGACACGTGTAGTGTGGACAGCTAGTCGTCGTCTGAATTGTCTACCAGTACTAGCCCTGATTAATAAGCAGCTTCTACGAAGGACATGCCTCGCTCGGCAGGGATGTGTGGATGAGTGCGTCACGACCCGACGACGAAAGATAAAAAGGACGCGCGCACATAGCTGCATTTCCCGGGGATATCCCAGTGCGAACCAACCTTTCCGCCGGAGAGGGAATGATCGAAACCATTTTGTCGGTAATAATCAAAAAATGGGCCAAAAGAGGCCCGGGATTGAGCACCATAAAAGTAAGCATTAAATTTCTTTTGCCATGATGGATGGTAAATTTGCCATGGTGAACAACACTAGTAGTTTCAGAAAAACACAAAAAACTACGGGGACATGTCGCACACGAAATGCCATGATATATAACAAGAAATTGCAACATGGCGATATTAAAAAACGTCGCACAACAAATATATACATCTGATGGTCATGATTGCAGGAAAAATCAAATTTCCAAATTTGGCATTTATGTAAGTACAAATTTCCTATGCTCCACTGGAAATTTAATAAATAAACATACGAAACCTGCGCAAATTTTGTTTTTCACTGGTCACTTTTCCTACAAGTATGGCAAACATAGAATTACTTTAATTTGGCTGTGTAAATGTGCTGGAAAAAGCATTGCAAATTTGTAAAAAAATGTTTGTGCTAATCACGTGAAAAATGTAGATTTTTTTGTTTTCTGAAAGCATGGCAGATATAGAAATTTTGTAGTGATAGCATGGAAAATTTAGGGATTTTTGTTATCTAAAAAACATGTTAAATAGTGGAAAATATTTCACATAGAAATATTTTTATTTTGTCATAAAGAATAGAAAAAATAGAAATTTTTTAATGATAGTGGACAATATTTCATGACACAACGAGGGAAGATAAAATGGTGAATCCTTTTTTTCTCGCAAATGATAAAATGGTGAATCCTAATGCTCACTGCAAAAAAGTAGGGCTCGTGCGCCATGGCCAGGCCCATTCTGGTTTTTCGCTGCCATTTTGTTTCAGTTTATAGGTGGTTTTCGTTGGGGTTCCCATTACTTTTTCTTTCTGGTTTCACTGCTCTTTTTATTTTATTTTCTTTCCTATTTTCTTTCGGTAATTTCTGACCTAGCTTTCTTGTGATTTTTGTGTTTTTCTCTCTTTTATTTTTCCGTTTCCCCATTTTATGTTTTTATTTTACTCTTCCTTTTAACTTTTATTTTAAAAACTCATGATCATTTTAAAATTATACATATTTTTTATAGTTTCTTCATTTTTATTTTAACAGGATGTTTTTAACTTGAGAATATTTTAAAAATTCGTCAAGATTTTTGAAGATGTGAACTTATAATGCACATATTGTTTATTAGAAATTTGAGAATCTCTTTCAAAATTTTAAATTTTATCCTTTTTGTATTTGTTTTTAAAAAATCAAAATCATTTTATAAATTTGACAACATTTTTCAAAATTCCCGAAGATTTATAGAATTTTCCAATATTATAACTTTAAATCAAGAAAAGTTTAGTAACAAATATTTTCGAAGGCGTCCGAAGAACCAGAAAATGAAGGAAATAAAAACGCTCAAGGGGAGTAATCCAGACAACACCAAAGTGGTCTAGCCCACGATTGAGATGCTCTCCTCTCCCGATTTCAGTTATGAAATCGTTAAAACACGACCACGTAATACAAACCCAACTCGAGCAATGATATGTCTCCAACGTATCTATATTTTTTGATTGTTCCATGCTATTATATTATCTGTTTTGATGTTTTATATGCATTAATATGCTATTTTATATAATTTTTGGGACTAACCTATTAACCTAGAGCCCAGTGCCAGTTTATGTTTTTTCTTTGTTTTAGAGTTTTGCATAAAAGGAATACCAAACGGAGTTCAAACGGAATGAAACTTTCACGATGATTTTTCTTGGACCAGAAGACATCTAGAGGGCTTGGAGTGCATGTCAGAAAAGCCACGAGGCGGCCACAAGGTCAGGAGGTGCGCCTAGGAGGATAGGGCGCACCCCACCCTTGTGGGCCCCTCGTGACTCCACCTAGGGGTGGGCATATTAACCGAGGACCAAACTACCGAACCAAAAAACCGGGACCGAAGCCGAAAAGACCGAAACCGAAAGTTTTAGTGCATAGATCGGTCAGCACGTTTTAAAAACTGAAATTAATTTGGGTAATTCGGTGTCATGCATCAGTTACCCGAATGGACCGATGAAACCGAATAGACATGCACGTGCACTCCAATCTACGTAATGGGCCAACCCACAACCCAATATCTCTTAGTAAGCTTCCTTCTCCAAGAGCCAGATGAGCGACCGACCTGCGCCTCGAGCCCTCGACTCTTCTGTCTCCACTCCCGATCCCTCCCCCCACCTAATGCCTAACCCTAGCCGCCATGCGCTGCATCTACTCCCCTCCACCCTTGTAGGCAACGACCAACGGCGGTGGTGAACTGTGGCGGACGCATCCCTCTTCCCTCCTATCTCCTGCTTTCTCTTTGATTGTCTTGCGTTTGCATCTTATTGCTGATTTGCTCACCTGAAGTTCTTGCTACTACGATCTGATTTTGTACTCACAGGATCTTGTCTTGCGTGTGTACACAATGTTTCTTTGCAGATCAATTTCTGAAGTATGGCTTCATTTCATGCCTTTCCCTAATCTGTCGGTCAATTAAGTCTCAACCGAGGACCGAGCCGAAATCTCGGTCCACCGAATCTTCGGTTAGGAGTTTTCTCAATGACCGATCGGTCATCCTTTTCTCAAAACTGAATTTCTTCAAAAGCCGAATAACCGAACCGAACGGTTCGGTTAAACCGAATGCCCAGCCCTAACTCCATCGACCTATTTCTTCCGCCTATATATTCTCATATACCCCAAAACCTATCGGGGGAGCCACGAAACCACTTTTCTCCCGCCGCAACCTTCTGTACCCTTGAGATCCCATCTAGGGGCCTTTTCCGACGTCCTGCCGGAGGGGGATTCGATCACGAAGGGCTTCTACATCAACACCATTGCCTCTCCGATGAAGCGTGAGTAGATTACCACAGACCTACGAGTCCATAGCTAGTAGCTAGATGACTTCTCTCTCTTTGATTCTCAATACAAAGTTCTCCTCGATGTTATTGAGATCTATTCGATGTAATACTCTTTTACGGTGTATTTGCTGAGATCCGATGAATTGTGGATTTATGATCAGCTTATCTATGAATATTATTTGAATCTCCTCTGAATTCTTATATGCATGATTTGATATCTTTGCAAGTCTCTTCGAACTATCGATTTGGTTTGGCCAACAAAATTGGTTTTTCTTGCAATGGGAGAAGTGCTTGGCTTTGGGTTCAATTTTGCGGTGTCCTTTCCCAGTGATAGTAGGGGCAACAAGGCACGTATTGTATTGTTGCCATCAAGGATAACAAGATGGGGTTTTCATCATATTTCTTGAGTTTATCCCGCTACATCATGTCATCTTACTTAATGCGTTACTCTATTCTTCATGAACTTAATACTCTAGATGCAGGTAGGAGTCGGTCGATGTGTGGAGTAATAGTAGTAGATGCAGAATTGTTTCGGTCTACTTGCCACGGGCGTGATGCCTATATTCATGATCATTGCCTTAGATATCGTCATAAGTTTGCGCTTTTCTATCAATTGCTCGGCAGTAATTTGTTCACCCACCGTAATATTTTCTATCTTGAGAGAAGAATCTAGTGAAACCTATGCCCCCCGGGTCTACTTTCCATCATATAATCTTCTACTTTCCATCATATAATCTTCTACTTTCCATCATATAATCTTCTACTTTCTATCATATAAGTTTCTGATCTACAATTTTAGTTTCCTATTTACTTTCTTTGCACTCTTTTAGTTTCCGTTCCATAAATCAAAAATACAAAAAATGTTACTTTACCGTTTATCCATCTATATCAGCTCTCACTTTGCAAATAACCGTGAAGGGATTGACAACCCTTTTATCGCGTTGTGTGCAAGTTGGTGTTTGTTTGTGCAGGTATTCGGTTACTTGCGTGTTGTCTCCTACTAGATTGATACCATGGTTCTCAAAAGCCGAGGGAAATACTTACTCTACTTTGCTACATCACCCTTTCCTCTTCATGGGAAAAACCAACGCAAGCTCAAGAGGTAGCTGGAAGAATTTTTGGCGCCGTTGCCGGAGAGATCTACGCCAAGCTAAGACATACCAAGTACACATCATAAACTCTCATCTCTCGCATTACATTATTTGCCATTCGCCTCTCGTTTTCCTCTCCCCCACTTCTAAAACAATTTTCGAAAACATTTGCCTTTTCTTCACCCTTCTTCCGTTCGTCTTCTTCGCTTGCTCGCTTGCTCGTTTGTTAGTTGCCACCATGTCTGAAATTAGGGAGGTTATCGCTGAAAAAGATAGTAGTAATGATGAGGGGAACTTTGATGCTTTTGCCAATATTAATCCTCACAAATAATCTACTATTCTACACACTAAAAAGCTTCGCATAGGTAGTCGAAATATTACTGGAAAAGGGGTTATTCAAAATTTCTTTACTTGTGCCGGTGCGCTTCCCACTTTAGGTGGATCCATTCTCCATAAAACTAGTAGCCTTGCGGATGCTATATCATTGCTGATAGTTGAACTTGAAAGACAATTTGTTCATATGCATCCTTCCATACAAAGGATCTTTTTAGAGTTTTTAAATATTGAGCATTCTTCTGTTAAGTGTGCCGCCACTATATTTCTAGCTCATGAGTTTAGATTTATTAGATCCAAATCTTTCAAATACTCCAAGTCCCACAAAGTGGACCTGCGGGTAAACAATAATCTCTCTTCTGCCCTGCCACGCTTCCTTTTCCCGCTACCATTACCAGGATGGTTTCCTGGTGTAATATACCTGACCTTCTCTAATTCCACTTGCAACTCATCGGCGGTGAGCCTCTTTGGCGCATCATGGTTTTCATGCTTTGCACTGAACACATGTCTTCGGTATTTTGTAGGATGCGGCTTGTCCTTGGCAAGGAAACGGCGGTGTCCAATCTAATAGTTCTTGCTAAGTATTGTGTATGACAGCGGATTCCTGTCACATCGAACACATGCATTGTAACCATGTGTCGTTCGCCCTGACATAGTGCCCAAAGCCGGATAATCATGTGTGACGCTCGGGTAATTAAGCTACAACAACCCTCTGCTAATGATGCCACGTCACTTCGATTACTGTTGATGATCTCGCGTCAGTTCGAAACCGCTTCAAATTCAAAATCAAGCAAACAATAAAAGTTTTCAAATATTAAAACTAAAATGTTCATCATGTGGCAAATAATCCCTAACTAGTTTTGGTGGTGGAACTAACCTTTTACAAAGTGTTTAAATGCCCTAAACTAATTCAAAACAGTGGCTAAAATAATAATTTAATTGCTTTTGTAAATATAAAAAATATATTAAACTAATTTATTTTGGGTGCAAACTAGATTTGGCAGTGGCCTATTTTGATGATACTAATTTAGGTGCTAACTTGGTATTTTAAAGAAACTAAAATAATTAGGAACTAAAAGAAAACAGAAAAGAAAAATAAGAAAAAGTAAAAGAAAACAAAACAAACAAAAAAAGAAAGAGAACCCCACCACTGGGCCAGTTGGCCCAGCTGCTAGCCAAACCGGCCCAGGCCGCCCTCCCCACTCCCCATATCCCCCACCCCAGTCAAACCCTAACCCGTAACCCCCACTCGCCCCACCCACTACGCTCCCCCGATCCGATCTGGATCGGGCCTCGTCGCCCACAGCGCCGCTCGTCGCCCGCCGTCGGCGCCGATCGCTCCGACTTCGCCCGGGCCACCTCGCCGCTCGTCGAACGCCTCCCAGCTGCGCCCCGACGACCACGCCTCGCCGCCCGGTGCTGCCCGACGTCGTCTTCCCCGCGCCCGTCGCCGGATCGCCAAGCACCGTGCCTCCTCATCACCACCTCGCCGGCCTGCCTCATCTTCGACGCGTCGTCCCTGTCCCCCACCACGAGCCCCATTGCCCCGTTCCCTACACTCGCAGTGAGCCCCGCCTCCTTTCCTCTCCCTCACGCGACACCACCTCACCGCGCTGCGCTTCGTCAGCTGTAGCCACAGCGCGTGTCGCCCAGACGCCTTGGATGGCGCGCCGTCCGTTGTTCCAGCGTCCGGGTGCCGCCCCCCTCTTTGCCGCTTATGCCACCGAACCAGCGCCCGGCGGATGACGCCTTGTAGCCGTCCCGTCATGGCGTGCTTTCGCCCGCTACCCGCTGGCGTCGCCGCTGCCTCCGCTCTACTCGCCGGCGCTCCGGGCGACGCTGCGCCCGGTCTCGCCCCTGTCGGGCGCCCGCTCCTGGCGCCCGCGCCCGTTCGGGCACCCACGTCCAAACCCGCTAGGCCTCCCCTGGGCCACTGAACAGAGGGCCCCAGCCCATGGAACGTTAATAAAAAAAGAGAAAAAAATGAATTAATAAAAATAAAACTAATTAATTAATTAAAGAATTAATTAATTTAATTAATCATAATTATATTAATCTAATCACTAATTAATCAAATCAATCCTGATTAGTTAGTCTCAGTCAATGACAGCTAGGACCCACACGTAAGTTTGACCCAGTCAACGCTCTGTTGACTGCTAACGTCATGCTGACGTCATCATACACTATTCTGTATAATGTTGATCTAAATTAATTAAATAAATCCTAAAATGTTTTAAATCTTTTAAAATTAATATAAAATAAACCGTAGCTCCAATGGAAAAACTTTGTACATGAAAGTTGCTCAAAATAACGAGACGCATCCGGTTACGCAGCCCGTTCGTTCGCCACACATCCCTAGCATAGCGAACACACAACTTTCCCCCTCCCATTCATCTGTCCGAAACCGCGAAACCCCGAGGATACTTTCCCGGACGTTTCCCCGTTTCTCCTGTATCACCTACTACCGTGTTAGGGCACACCGAGCGCCGTTACTTGTCATGTGATGCATCATCATGTATATGTTTGCATTATATTTATTGTTTCTTTCCCCTCTTCTCTCGCTAGACACCGAGACCTACGATGCTGCTATCCAGTACGACTACGGAGTTGATGACCCCTCCTTCTTGCCAGAGCAACCAGGCAAGCCCCCCCCCCCTGATCACCAGATATCGCCTATTCTTATCTCTACTGCTTGCATTAGAGTAGTATAGCATGTTACTGTTTCGAGTGATCCTATTACATTTGCATAACTTTGTCATTGTTGCTACAGTTGTTGATACCTTACCCGCAATCCTAAATGCTTAGTATAGGATGCTAGTTTATCATCATTGGCCCTACATTCTTGTCAGTTTGCCTTGCTATACTATCTGGCCGTGATCACTCGGGAGGTGATCACGGGTATATACTATACACATACATACTATTCAGGTGGTGACTAAAGTCGGGTTGGCTCGTTGAGTACCCGCAATTGATTCCGATGTGGGGGCTGGAAGGACAGGTGGCTCCATCTCGGTAGAGGTGGGCCTGGGTTCCCGATGGCCCCCGACTGTTACTTTGTGGCAGAGCGACAGGGCAGGTTGAGACCACCTAGGAGAGAGGTGGGCCTGGCCCTGGTCGGCGTCCGCGGTTACTTCAAAATAACACGCTTAACGAGATCTTGGTATTTGATCTGAGTCTGGGCACTGGCCTATACGCACTAACCAACTACGCGGGAAAGATATGGGCAGTCGACGTCGTGGTATCACCCGAAGCCTTCTTGACATCAGCGACTGAGCGGCGCGCGCCGGATTGGACTGGAACGCCTGCTCTTGTATTAGGGAGGCTAGGTCTACTTCCGGCCGCCCTCGCAACGTGCAGGTGTGCAACGGGCGATGGGCCCAGACCCCTGCGCCATAGGAGTTAGACCGGCGTTCTGACCTCTCTGTTGTGCCTTGGTGGGGCTGCGACATGTTGATCTTCCGAGGCCGGGCATGACCCAGGAAAGTGTGTCCGGCCAAATGGGATCGAGCGTGTTGGGTTATGTGGTGCACCCCTGTAGGGAAGTTTATCTATTCGAATAGCCGTGTCCCTCAGTAAAGGACGACCCGGAGTTGTACCTTGACCTTATGACAACTAGAACCGAATTCTTAATAAAACACACCCAGACAAGTTCCACACACAACCCGGTGATCGCTTTTCCACAGGGCGACGAGCGGAGGATCGCCGGGTAGGATTATGCTATGCGGTGCTACTTGGAGGACTTCAATCTACTCTCTTCTACATGCTTTGCCAAGGCGGAGGCTGCCGAAGCCTGATCTTCAATAGGTCTAGCTATCTCCCTCTTATTCTGGCATTTTGCAGTTCAGTCCACCGATATTGCCTCTTTACACATATACCCATGCATATGTAGTGTAGATCCTTGCTTGCAAGTACTTTGGATGAGTACTCACAGTTGCTTTTCTCCCTCTTTTTCCCCTTTCCATTCTACCTGGTTGTCGCCACCAGATGCTGGAGCCCAGGAGCCAGACGTCATCGTCGACGAAGACCCCTACTACACTGGAGGAGCCTACTACTACGTGCAGGCTGCTGACGACAACCAGGAGTAGTTAGGAGGATCCCAGGCAGGAGGCCTGCGCCTCTTTCGATCTGTATCCCAGTTTGTGCTAGCCATCTTATGGCAACTTGTTTAACTTATGTACGTACTCGAGATATTGTTGCTTCACGACTCGTCTATGATCGAGCACTTGTATTCGAGCCCTCGAGGCCCCTGGCTTTTAATATGATGATTGTATGACTTGTTTTATTTTTAGAGTTGTGTTGTGATATATTCCTGTGAGTCCCTGATCTTGATCATACACATTTGCGTACCTGATTAGTGTACGATTGAATCGGGGGCGTCACATCATGGATGCACCAAATTATAACAGCACGCAGAAAGAAATCAGTTGGTGGGCTGCTATATAGGTCTCGAGTGAGAACACCCCTCCATATCTGTTGAAGTTCCTCCACAAGAGGCTCCATGAACAAATCAAAATCCTTTCGAGCACTTTTTGGACCTGGGATGAGCAAGGCCATCATGTAGTTTGATTCTTTGGTGCAAACATTTGGAGGCATGATTTAAGGGATAACAAGCACAGGCCACATGCTATATGTGGCGCTCTGGTGGCCAAATGGGTTTAAATCCATCTGAAGCTAAGCCAAGTCTAATGTTTCTCGGGTCAGCAGCAAACTTTTTGTGTTTATGATTGAAGCTTTTCCACTCATTACCATGAGATGGATGGCTCATTACATTCTGATCTCTGTACTCCTGGATCCTAGAATGCCATAGTATATCCTCTCTTGTTTCAGCATCATGAAACAACCTCTGCAATCTTGGTATAATTGGAAAATGTCTCAGAACATTATGAGGAATCATCTTCACAACATCACCATCTTTCCATCTTGATGATTTGCATTTCAGGCATTCACTTAAGTTGGCATAATCCTTCTGGAACATCACACAATTATTCTTACAAACATGGATCATATCGTATCCAATTCCAACTGCACGAAGGAAATTCTTCATTTTACTGTAGGTGTGTGGCAGCTCGAGCCTTGTCTGGGAAAGATTTGCGGAAAGCATGCAACATCGCATAGAATGATTTGTTGGTCATCCGCTCAGATGTCTTCACCTGAAGAAAGGTGACCATAGCTGAGAATACTGACAGCTTATTGTTGTGGAACGTAGTAAGTTCAAAAAATTTCCTACGCACACGCAAGATCATGGAGATGCATAGCAACGAGAGGGGAGTATTGTCCACGCACTCGTGAGACCGAAAGCGGAAGCGTTATGACAACGCGGTTGATGTAGTCGTCGTCTTCACGATCCGACCAATCCAAGTACCGAGCGTCGTCACCTCTGAAGTTCAGCACACGTTCAGCTCGATGGCGATCCCGGACTACGATCCGGCGGGGTGTCGAGGATGAGTTCCGTCGGCCACGGCGGCGTGGTGGCGATGATGATGTTCTACCGGCGCAGGGCTTCGCCTAAGCACTGCAACAATATGACCGAGGTGGAATATGGTGGAGGGGGCACCGCTGCAGCTAAGGAGCGATCACCAAGATCAACTTGTGTCTTCTGGGGTGCCCCCCTGCCCCCGTATATAAAGGAGCAAGGGGGGAGGCTGGCCGGCCCTTGGGGCGCGCCAAGGAGGGGGGGGGGGAGTTCTCCTCCTAGTAGGAGTAGGACTCCCCTTTCCTAGTCCAACTAGGAAGGGGGAAGGGGGAAGGAAAGAGGGGGAGAGCGAGAGGGAAAGAGGGGCCGCGCCCCCCTCCCCTAGTCCAATTCGGACTCCCCATGGGAGGGGGTGCGCCACCTCTTGAGCTGCTGCCCTCTCTCTCCCCTCAGGCCCACTAAGGCCCAATACTTCCCCGGGGGGTTCCGGTAACCCTTCCAGCACTTCGGTTTTCTCCGAAACCACCCGGAACACTTCTGGTGTCCGAATATACTCGTCCAATATATCAGTCTTTATGTCTCGACCATTTCGAGACTCCTCGTCATGTCCATGATCACATCCGGGACTCCGAACAACTTTCGGTACATCAAAAAATATAAACTCATAATGAAACTGTCATCGTAACTTTAAGCGTGCGGACCCTACGGGTTCGAGAACTATGTAGACATGACCTAGAACTGTTTCCGATCAATAACCAATCCAACAGATCCAAGTTGACGACAACTGGAGGTGCCTACTACTACGTGCAGGCTGCTGACGACAACCAGGAGTAGTTAGGAGGATCCCAGGCAGGAGGCCTGCGCCTCTTTCGATCTGTATCCCAGTTTGTGCTAGCCATCTTATGGCAACTTGTTTAACTTATGTCTGTACTCAGATATTGTTGCTTCCGCTGACTCGTCTATGATCGAGCACTTGTATTCGAGCCCTCGAGGCCCCTGGCTTTTAATATGATGATTGTATGACTTATTTTATTTTTAGAGTTGTGTTGTGATATATTCCTGTGAGTCCCTGATCTTGATCGTACACATTTGCGTACCTGATTAGTGTACGATTGAATCGGGGGCGTCACATCATGGATGCACCAAATTATAACAGCACGCAGAAAGAAATCAGCTGGTGGGCTGCTATATAGGTCTCGAGTGAGAACACCCCTCCATAGCTGTTGAAGTTCCTCCACAAGAGGCTCCATGAACAAATCAAAATCCTTTCGAGGACTTTTTGGACCTAGGATGAGCAAGGCCATCATGTAGTTTGATTCTTTGGTGCAGAAATTTGGAGGCATGTTGTACGGGATAACAAACACTGGCCACATGCTATATGTGGCGCTCTGGTGGCCAAATGGGTTTAAATCCATCTGAAGCTAAGCCAAGTCTAATGTTTCTCGGGTCAGCAGCAAATTTTTTGTGTTTATGATTGAAGATTTTCCACTCATTACCATGAGATGGATGGTTCATTACATTCTGATATCTGTACTCCTGGTTCCTAGAATGCCATAGTATATCCTCTCTTGTTTCACCATCATGAAACAACCTCTGCAATCTTGGTATAATTGGAAAATGTCTCAGAACATTATGAGGAATCATCTTCACAGCATCGCCATCTTTCCATCTAGATGATTTGCATTTCAGGCATTCACTTAAGTTGGCATAATCCTTCTGGAACAACACACAATTATTCTTACAAACATGGATCATATCATATCCAATTCCAACTGCACGAAGGAAATTCTTAATTTTACTGTAGGTGTGTGGCAGCTCAGACGCATCTGGGAAAGATTTGCGGAAAGCATCCAACATCGCATCGAATGATTTGTTGGTCATCCGCTCAGATGTCTTCACCTGAAGAAAGGTGACCATAACTGAGAATACTGACAACTTATTGTTGTGGAACGTAGTAATTTCAAAAAAATTCCTACGCACACGTAAGATCATGGAGATGCATAGCAACGAGAGGGGAGAGTATTGTCCACGTACCCTCGTAGACTGAAAGCGGAAGCGTTATGACAACGCGGTTGATGTAGTCGTACGTCTTCACGATCCGACCGATCCAAGTACCGAACGTACGTCACCTCCGAGTTCAGCACACGTTCAGCTCGATGACGATCCCGGACTCCGATCCGGCAGGGTGTCGAGGATGAGTTCCGTCGGTGACGGCGTGGTGGCGATGATGATGTTCTACCGGCGAGGCTTCGCCTAAGCACCGCAACGATATGACCGAGGTGGAATATGGTGGAGGGGGGCACCGCACACGGCTAAGGAACGATCACCAAGATCAACTTGTGTGTTCTCGGGTGCCCCACTCCCCCGCCCCCGTATATAAAGGAGCAAGGGGGGAGGCCGGGCGGCCCTTGGGGCGCGCCAAGGAGGGGGGGGGAGTCCTCCTCCTAGTAGGAGTAGGACTCCCCTTTCCTAGTCCAACTAGGAAGGGGAAGGGGGAAGGAAAGAGGGGGAGAGGGAGAGGGAAAGAGGGGCCGCGCCCCCCTCCCCTAGTCCAATTCGGACACCCCATGGGAGGGGGCTCGCCACCTCCTGGGCTGCTGCCCTCTCTCTCCCCTCAGGCCCACTAAGGCCCAATACTTCCCCGGGGGGTTCCGGTAACCCTTCCGGCACTCCGGTTTTCTCCGAAACCACCCGGAACACTTCTGGTGTCCGAATATACTCGTCCAATATATCAATCTTTATGTCTCGACCATTTCGAGACTCCTCGTCATGTCCGTGATCACATCCGGGACTCCAAATAACTTTCGGTACATCAAAACATATAAACTCATAATGAAACTGTCATCGTAACTTTAAGCGTGCGGACCCTACGGGTTCGAGAACTATGTAGACATGACCTAGAACTGTTTCCGGTCAATAACCAATCCAACCGATCCAAGTTGACGACAACTGGAGATGCCTACTACTACGTGCAGGCTGCTGACGACAACCAGGAGTAGTTAGGAGGATTCGAGCCCTCGAGGCCCCTGGCTTTTAAAATGATGATTGTATGACTTATTTTATTTTTAGAGTTGTGTTGTGATATATTCCTGTGAGTCCCTGATCTTGATCGTACACATTTGCGTACCTGATTAGTGTACGATTGAATTGGGGGCGTCACATCATGGATGCACCAAATTATAATAGCACGCTGAAAGAAATCAGCTGGTGGGCTGCTATCTAGGTCTCGAGTGAGAACACCCCTCCATAGCTGTTGAAGTTCCTCCACAAGAGGCTCCATGAACAAATCAAAATCCTTTCGAGGACTTTTTGGACCTGGGATGAGCAAGGCCATCATGTAGTTTGATTCTTTGGTGCAGAAATTTGGAGGCATGTTGTAAGGGATAACAAGCACTGGCCACATGCTATATGTGGCGCTCTGGTGGCCAAATGGGTTTAAATCCATCTGAAGCTAAGCCAAGTCTAATGTTTCTCGGGTCAGCAGCAAACTTTTTGTGTTTATGATTGAAGCTTTTCCACTCATTACCATGAGATGGATGGTTCATTACATTCTGATCTCTGTACTCCTGGTTCCTAGAATGCCATAGTATATCCTCTCTTGTTTCAGCATCATGAAACAACCTCTGCAATCTTGGTATAATTGGAAAATGTCTCAGAACATTATGAGGAATCATCTTCACAGCATCGCCATCTTTCCATCTTGATGATTTTCGTTTCAGGCATTCACTTAAGTTGGCATAATCATACAGGAACTGAACACAATTATTCTTACAAACACGGATCATATCATATCCAATTCCAACTGCCGCGAAGGAAATTCTTCATTTTACTGTAGGTGTGTGGCAACTCAGACGCATCTGGGAAAGATTTGCGGAAAGCAGCCAACATCGCATCGAATGATTTGTTGGTCATCCGCTCAGATGTCTTCACCTGAAGAAAGGTGACCATAGCTGAGAATACTGACAGCTTATTGTTGGGGAACATAGTAATTTCAAAAAATTTCCTACGCACACGCAAGATCATGGAGATGCATAGCAACGAGAGGGGAGAGTATTGTCCACGTACCCTCGTAGACCAAAAGCGGAAGCGTTATGACAACGCAGTTGATGTAGTCGTACGTCATCACGATCCGACCGATCCAAGTACCGAACGTACGGCACCTCCGAGTCCAGCACACGTTCAGCTCGATGAAGATCCCCGGACTACGATCCAGCAGGGTGTCAGGGATGAGTTCCGTCAGCACGACGGTGTGGTGACGATGATGATGTTCTACCAACGCAGGGCTTCGCCTAAGCACCGCAACAATATGATCGAGGTGGAATATGGTGGAGGGGGGCACCGCACACGGCTAAGGAACGATCACCAAGATCAACTTGTGTGTTCTCGGGTGCCCCTCCCGCCCCCGTATATAAAGGAGCAAGGGGGGAGGCCGGCCGGCCCTTGGGGCGCGCCAAGGAGGGGGGGAGTCCTCCTCCTAGTAGGAGTAGGACTCCCCTTTCCTAGTCCAACTAGGAAGAGGGAAGGGGGAAGGAAGAGGGGAGAGGGAGAGGAAGAGGGTCCGCGCCCCCTCCCTAGTCCAATTCGGACTCCCCATGGGAGGGGGCGCGCCACCTCCTTGGCTGCTGCCCTCTCTCTCCCTCAGGCCCACTAAGGCCCAATACTTCCCCGGGGGGTTCCGGTAACCCTTCCGGCACTCCGGTTTTCTCCGAAACCACCCGGAACACTTTCGGTGTCCGAATATAGTCGTCCAATATATCAATCTTTATGTCTCGACCATTTCAAGACTCCTCGTCATGTCCGTGATCACATCCGGGACTCCGAACAACTTTCGGTACATCAAAACATATAAACTCATAATGAAACTGTCATCGTTACTTTAAGCGTGCGGACCCTACGGGTTCGAGAACTATGTAGACATGACCTAGAACTGTTTCCGGTCAATAACCAATAGCGGAACCTGGATGCCCATATTGGCTCCCACATATTGTACGAAGATCTTTATCGGTCAGACCGCATAACAACATACGTTGTTCCCTTTGTCATTGGTATGTTACTTGCCCGAGATTCGATCGTCGGTATCTCAATACCTAGTTCAATCTGCGTTGCGGCAAGTCTCTTTACTCGTTCCATAATACATCATCTCATAACTAACTCATTAGTTGCAATGCTTGCAAGGCTTAAGTGATGTGCATTACCGAGAGGGCCCAAAGATACCTCTCCGACAATCGGAGTGACAAATCCTAATCTCGAAATACGCCAACCCAACAAGTACCTGTGGAGACACCTGTATTGCACCTTTATAATCACCCAGTTACTATGTGACGTTTGGTAGCACACAAAGTGTTCCTCCGGTAAACAGGAGTTGCATAATCTCATAGTCATAGGAACATGTATAAGTCATGAAGAAAGCAGTAGCAGAAAACTAAACGATCAAGTGCTAAGCTAACGGAATGGGTCAAGTCAATCACATCATTCTCCTAATGATGTGATCCCGTTAATCAAATGACAACACATGTCTATGGTCAGGAAACATAAGCATCTTTGATCAACGAGCTAGTCAAGTAGAGGCATACTAGTGACACTCTGTTTGTCTATCACACAAGTATTATGTTTCCGGTTAATACAATTCTAGCATGAATAATAAACATTTATCATGATATAAGTAAATAAATAATAACTTTATTATTACCTCTAGGGCATATTTCCTTCAGTCTCCCACTTGCACTAGACTCAATAATCTAGTTCACATCATCATGTGATTCAACACCAATATTCACATCTGTATGTGATTAACACCCATAGTTCACATCGTCATGTGACCAACACCCAAAGGGTTTACTAGAGTCAATAATCTAGTTCACATCGCTATGTGATTAACACCCAAAGAGTACTAAGGGATGATCATGTTTTGCTCATGAGAGAAGTTTAGTCAACGGGTTACATCACATTCGAGCCGTATGTATTTTGAAAATATTCTATGTCTACAATGCTTTGCACGGAGCTACTCTAGCTAATTGCTCCCACTTTCAATATGTATCCAGATTGAGACTTAGAGTCATCTGGATCAGTGTAAAAGCTTGCATCGATGTAACTCTTTACGACGAACTCTTTTATCACCTCCATAATCGAGAAACATCTCCTTAGTCCTCACTAAGGATATTCTTGACCGCTGTCCAGTGATCTACTCTTAGATCAAAATTGTACTCCTTTGCCAAACTCAGAGCAAGGTATACAATAGGTCTGGTACACATCATAACATACTTTATAGAACCTATGACTGAGGCATAGGGAATGACTTTTTCATTCTCTTTCTATTTTCTGCCATGGTCGGGTTTTGAGTCTTACTCAACTTCACACCTTTGCATCACATGCAAGAACTCTTTCTTTGACTGTTCCATTTTGAACTACTTCAAAATCTTGTCAAGGTATGTACTAATTGAAAATCTTATCAAGCGTCTTGATCTATCTCAATAGATCTTGATGCTCAATATGTAAGTAGCTTTACTGAGGTCTTTCTTTCAAAAACTCCTTTCAAATACTCCTTTATTCTTTCCAGAAAATTCTACATCATTTCCGATCAACAATATGTCATTCACATATACTTATCAGAAAGGCTGTAGTGCTCCCACTCACTTTCTTATAAATACAGGACTTTCCAAAAGTCTGTATAAAACCATATGCTTTGATCAACTTATCAAAGTGTATATTCCAACTCCGAGATACTTGCACCAGTCCATTGATGGATCGCTGGAGCTTGCACATTTTGTTAGCACCTTTAGGATTAACAAAACCTTCTGGTTGCATCATATACAACTCTTCTTTAAAAAAATCCATTAAGGAATGCAATTTTGATATCCATTTGCCAGATTTCATAAAATGTGGCAATTGCTAACATGATTCGGACAGACTTTAAGCATCGATACGAGTGAGAAAATCTCATTGTATTCAACACCTTGAACTTGTCGAAAAAGTTTTTGCGACAAGTCGAGCTTTGTAGATAGTAACACTAATATTAGTGTCTGTCTTCCTCTTGAAGATCCATTTATTTTCTATGGCTTGCCGATCATTGGGCAAGTCCACCAAAGTCCACACTTTGTTCTCATACATGGATCCCATCTCAGATTTCATGACCTCAAGCCATTTCTCAGAATCTGGGCTCATCATCGCTTCCTCATAGTTCGTAGGTTTATCATGGTCTAGTAACATCACTTTCAGAACAGGATTACCGTACCACTCTGGCGCGGACCATACTCTGGAAGACCTATGAGTTTTTGTACTAACTTGATCCGAAGTTTCATGATCATCATCAGTAACTTCCTCACTAATTGGTGTAGGCATCACTGGAACTGATTTCTGTGATGAACTACTTTCCAATTTGGGAGAAGGTACAATTACCTTATCAAGTTCTACTTTCCTCCCACTCACTTCTTTCGAGAGAAACTTCTTCTCTAGAAAGGATCCATCTTAGCAACTAATAACTTGCCTTCGGATCTGTGATAGAAGGTGTACCCAATAGTTACCTTTGGGTATTCTATGAAGACGCACTTCTCCGATTTGGGTTCGAGCTTATCAGGTTGAAACTTTTTCACATAAGCATCCCAGCCCCAAAATTTAAGAAACGACAACTTTGGTTTCTTGCCAAACCACAGTTCATAAGGCGTCGTCTCAACGGATTTTGATGGTGCCCTTTTTAAAGTGAATGCAACTGTCTCTAATGCATAACCCCAAAACGATAGTGGTAAATTAGTAAGATACATCATAGATTGCACCATATCCAATAAAGTGCGGTTATGACGTTCGGACACACCATTACGCTGTGGTGTTCCATGTGGCGTGAGCTGTGAAACTATTCCATATTGTTTTATATGAAGGCCAAACTCATAACTCAAATATTCTCCTCCACGATCAGACCATAGAAACTTTATTTTCTTGTTACGATGATTCTCCACTTCACTCTGAAATTCTTTGAACTTTTTCAAATGTTTCAGACTTGTGTTTCATTAAGTAGATATACCCATATCTACTCAAATCATCCGTGAAGGTCAGAAAATAACGATACTCGCTACGAGCATCAACACTGATTGGATTGCATACATCGGTATGTACTATTTCCAATAAATCAGTAGCTCGTTCCATTGTTCCGGAGAACGGAGTTTTAGTCATCTTGCCCAAAAGGCACGGTTCGCAAGCATCAAATGGTTCATAATCAAGTGATTCCAAAAACCCATCAGCATGGAGTTTCGTCATGCGCTTTACACCGATATGACCCAAACGGCAATGCCACAAATAAGTTGCACTATCATTCTCAACTTTGCATCTTTTGGCATCAATATTATGAATATGTGTATCACTACGATCGAGATCCAACAAACTATTCTCATTGGGTGTATGACCATTGAAGGATTTATTCATGTAAACAGAACAACAATTATTCTACGACTTTAAATGAATAACCGTATTGCAATAAACATGATCAAATCATATTCATGCTCAACGCAAACGACAAATAACATTTATTTAGGTTTAACACTAATCCTGAAAGTATAGGGAGTGTGCGATGATGATCATATCAATCTTGGAACCACTTCCAACACACATCGTCACTTCACCCTCAACTAGTCTCTGTTTATTCTGTAACTCATGTTTTGAGTTACTAATTTTTAGCAACCGAACAAGTATCAAATACTCAGGGGCTACTATAAACACTAGTAAGGTACACATCAATAACCTGTATATCAAATATACCCTTGTTCACTTTGCCATCCTTCTTATCCACCAAATATTCGGGGTATTTACGCTTCCAGTGACCATTTCCTTTGCAGTAGAAGCACTCAGTTTCAGGCTTTGGTCCAGCTTTGGGCTTCTTCACGGGAGTGACAAATTGCTTGCCATTCTGCTTGAAGTTCCCTTTATTTCTCTTTGCCCTTTTCTTGAAACTAGTGGTCTTGTCAATCATCAACACTTGATGCTCTTTTTCTTGATTTCTACCTTCGTTGATTTCAGCATTACGAAGAGCTCGGGAATCGTTTTCGTCATCCCTTGCATTATAGTTCATCACGAAGTTCCAGTAACTTGGTGATGGTGACTAGAGAACTCTGCCAATCACTATCTTATCTGGAAGATTAACTCCCACTTGATTCAAGCGATTGTAGTACTCAGACAATCTAAGTACTTGCTCACTAGTTGAGCAATTCTCCTCCATCTTTTAGGTGAAGTATTTGTCTGAGGTCTCATACCTCTTGACATGGGCATGAGTCAGAAATACCAATTTCATCTCTTGAAACATCTTATATGTTCCATGACGTTTCAAAAACGTTTTTGCAGTCCCGGTTCTAAGCCATAAAGCATGGTGCACAAAACTATCAAGTAGTCATCATATTGAGCTAGCCAAATGTTCATAACGTCTGCATCTGCTCCTGCAATAGGTCTGTCACCTAGTGGTGCATAAAGGACATAATTCTTTTGTGCAGCAATGAGGATAAACCTCAGATCACGGACCAAGTCCGCATCATTGCTACTAACATCTTTCAACTTAGTTTTCTCTAGGAACACATATAAAAAAACATAGGGAAGCAACAACGCGAGCTATTGATCAACAACATAATTTGCAAAATACTACCAGGACTAAGTTCATGATAAATTAAAGTTCAATTAATCATATTACTAAAGAACTCCCACTTAGATAGACATCCCTCTAATCCTCTAAGTGATTACGTGATCCATATCAACTACACCATGTCCGATCATCACGTGAGATGGAGTAGTTTCAACGGTGAACATCGATATGTTGATCATATCTACTATATGATTCACGCTCGACGTTTGGTCTCCGTGTTCGAGGCCATATCTGTTATATGCTAGGCTCGTCAAGTTTAACCTGAGTATTCCGCGTGTGCAACTATGTTGCACCCGTTGTATTTGAACGTAGAGCCTATCACACCCGATCATCACGTGGTGTCTTAGCACGAAGAACTTTCGCAACGGTGCATACTCAGGGAGAACACTTCTTGATAATTAATGAGAGATCATCTTAAAATGCTACCGTCAATCAAAGCAAGATAAGATGTATAACAGATAAACATCATATGCAATCAAAATAAGTGATATGATATGGCCATCATCAGCTTGTGCTTGTGATCTCCATCTCCGAAGCACCGTCGTGATCACCATCGTCAACGGCGCGACACCTTGATCTCCATCGTAGCATCGTTGTCGTTACGCCATCTATTGCTTCTACGACTATCGCTACTGCTTAGTGATAAAGTAAAGCAATTACATGGCGTTTTCATTTCATACAATAAAGCGACAACCATATGGCTCCTGCCAGTTGCCGATAACTTTGGTTACAAAACATGATCATCTCATACAATAAAATATAGCATCATGTCTTGACCATATCACATCACAACATGCCCTGCAAAAACAAGTTAGACGTCCTCTACTTTGTTGTTGCAAATTTTACATGGCTGCTACGGGCTGAGCAAGAACCGTTCTTACCTACGCATCAAAAACCACAACGATAGTTCGTCAAGTTAGTGCTGTTTTAACCTTTGCAAGGACCGGGCGTAGCCACACTCGGTTCAACTAAAGTTGTAGAAACAGACACCCGCCAGCCACCTGTGTGCAAAGCACGTCGGTAGAACCAGTCTCGCGTAAGCGTCTGGCGTAATGTCGGTCCGGGCCGCTTCATCCAACAATACCGCCCGAACCAAAGTATGACATGCTTTGGTAAGCGGTATGACTTGTATCACCCACAACTCACTTGTGTTCTACTCGTGCATATAACATCTACGCATAAAACCAGGCTCGGATGCCACTGTTGGGGAACGTAGTAATTTCAAAAAAATTCCTACGCACACGCAAGATCATGGAGATGTATAGCAACGAGAGGGGAGAGAATTGTCCACGTACCTTCGTAGATCGAAAGTGGAAGCGTTATGACAACGCGGTTGATGTAGTCGTACGTCTTCACGATCCGACCGATCCAAGTACCGAATGTACGGCACCTCCGAGTTCAGCACACGTTCAGCTCGATGACGATCCCCGGACTCCGATCTAGCATGGTGTCGGGGATGAGTTCCGTCAGCACGACGACGTGGTGACGATGATGATGTTCTACCGACACAGGGCTTCGCCTAAGCACCGCAACAATATGATCGAGGTGGAATATGGTGGAGGGGGGCACCGCACACGGCTAAGGAACGATCACCAAGATCAACTTGTGTGTTCTCGGGTGCCCCCCCGCCCCCGTATATAAAGGAGCAAGGTGGGAGGCCGGACAGCCCTTGGGGCACGCCAAGGAGGGGGGGGGGGAGTCCTCCTCCTAGTAGGAGTAGGACTCCCCTTTCCTAGTCCAACTAGGAAGGGGGAAGGGGGAAGGAAAGAGGGGGAGAGGGAGAGGGAAAGAGGGGCTGCGCCCCCCTTCCCTAGTCCAATTCGGACTCCCCATGGGAGGGGGTGCGCCACCTCCTGGGCTGCTTCCCTCTCTCTCCCCTCAGGCCCACTAAGGCCCAATACTTCCCTGGGGGGTTCCGGTAACCCTTCCGGCACTCCGGTTTTCTCCGAAACCACCCGAAACACTTCCGGTGTACGAATATAGTCGTCCAATATATCAATCTTTATGTCTCGACCTTTTTGAGACTCCTCGTCATGTCCGTGATCACATCCGGGACTCCGAACAACTTTCGGTACATCAAAACATACAAACTCATAATGAAACTGTCATCCTAACTTTAAGCCTGCGGACCCTACAGGTTTGAGAACTATGTAGACATGACCTAGAAATGTTTCCGGTCAATAACCAATAGCGGAACCTAAATGCTCATATTGGCTCCCACATATTCTACGAAGATCTTTATCGGTCAGACCGCATAACAACATACGTTGTTCCCTTTGTCATCGGTATGTTACTTGCCCGAGATTCGATCGTCGATATCTCAATACCTAGTTCAATCTTGTTACCGGCAAGTCTCTTTACTCGTTCCATAATACATCATATCACAACTAACTCATTAGTTGCAATGCTTGCAAGGCTTAAGTGATGTGCATTACCGAGAGGGCCCAAAGATACCTCTCCGACAATCGGAGTGACAAATCCTAATATCGAAATACGCCAACCCAACAAGTACCTTTGGAGACACCTGTAGAGCACCTTTATAATCACCCAATTACGTTGTGTCGTTTGGTAGCACACAAAGTGTTCCTCCGGTAAACGGGAGTTGCATAATCTCATAGTTATAGGAACATGTATAAGTCATGAAGAAAGCAATAGCAGAAAACTAAACGATCAAGTGCTAAGCTAACAGAATGGGTCAAGTCAATCACATCATTCTCCTAATGATGTGATCCCGTTAATCAAATGACAACACATGTCTATGGTCAGGAAACATAACCATCTTTGATCAACAAGCTAGTTAAGTAGAGGCATACTAGGGACACTCTGTTTGTCTATGTATTCACACAAGTATTATGTTTCCGGATAATACAATTCTAGCATGAATAATAAACATTTATCATGATATAAGGAAATAAATAATAACTTTATTATTGCCTCTAGGGCATATTTCCTTCACTTATTTCCTAGGGTGACAGGCACGTTGCATTATTCCAACATGCGGGCCCATCATTTTTCTTCTGCAGGTGAAAGTTCACGGAATGCACGAGCATTTCGTAGCATTGTTTCAATGTTGGTCAAACTCACTGGCTCCGCCACCACCACCTCCTCCTCCTCTTCCACCTGAGCATCAGGCAGATCAAGATGGTGATCTGCTACTTCCACGTAGTCAATAACATTGACGTTCATAGTTTCACCATGATGAACCCAACTAGTATATGTGACCGACATCCCATACAAGTGTAGATGATTCTGCACAGTTGACTGGGGTCTTGTAACTGAATTCATACAACTCCTATACGGGCAGAGCACATCTGATTTCGGACCACCGTACTCAGCTCTGATAAAGTTCATGAAGTTTTCAACCCCCTCGACATATGCAGCGGAGAATCTTCGAGCAGAAGTTATTCAAGTCATTTCCATCTGTTAGACATACAAATTAGCTCTTCTACTAGATATTACAGGAAAAACATATATGCTTTTTTATGAAGTCCAGAAAAAAATACCTAGGTTGATGTCTAAAGCTATGGCAAGATATTTGGACGAGCAGATCTAGGTAACGAAATATATGTAAAGCTAATTCAGCAAACAGATTTGAGTGCTAAATTATGCCAGGCTATTTCAGCAGTCAATGAGGCCGAGCACACAGCCATCGAACTATCGAAGGCCATCGCAGCAACAAAGATCGAGTATAAAATGGTGTAGAGCTATTCACCTAACAGATTGGCTACTGGACCATGGCAATCTACATAAAAATAAATATATGACAGGATATTTTAGCAACTAATCGGCCTTGGCATGCCATCTCAGCTAAGCAGATTGAGTGCAGAACAGGGCAAGGAAGCTTCTTAAGCAGAGCATATTGACTGTAAACTCCTTCGACAAATAGTGAGATTAACAGCATCTATCAGCTAACATTCAGCGCTACACCGACATGAACGGGGCCTCAGTCTAGAATGCACGTACCGTGGGAGAAGCTGACCGTCGTGCGTCTCCACACGAACGTCGCCAGCGGTGGTGGCGCTTACCGCCGTGCGCCTGCACAAGAACGTAGCCAGCGGTGGCGGCGCGGCTAGAGGACGACAGTCTATGAGAGCGTACCGTGGGAGCGAGAGGATTGCCGTGCGTCCCCTCGACGAACCGCAGCACCGACGTATCGGCGCGGCGGGGAGGGCGGCTTTGGCGGAGAGAATGGAGTGGAAGGGGACGGGTGTCGGTGTCAAAACCGGCGGATCTCGGGTAGGGGGTCCCGATCTGTGCGTCTTAGGCTGATGGTAACAGGAAGCAAGGGACACAATGTTTACCCAGGTTCGGGCCCTCTTGATGGAGGTAAAACCCTACTTCCCGCTTGATTACTATTGAAGATATGAGTAGTACAAGAGTAGATCTACCACGAGATCGTAGAGGCTAAACCCTAAGAGTTAGCCTGTAATTGTGATCGGCCTTCTAGGGACCATCCTCTCCGGTTTATATAGACACCGGAGAGGGCTAGGGTTTACATGGAGTCGGTTACAAGGAAGGAAATATAATATCCGGATCGCCAAGCTTGTCTTCCACACAAAGGAGAGTCCCATCCGGACACGGGCCGAAGTCTTGAGTCTTGTATCTTCACGCTTCAATAGTCCGGACGATGTATATAGTCCGGCTGTCCGGGTACCTCCTAATCCTGGACTCCCTCAGTAGCCCCTGAACCAGGCTTCAATGACGATGAGTCCGGCGCGTAGTCTTGTCTTCGGCATTGCAAAGTGGGTTCCTTCTCCGAATACTCCAACATACCTATTACGACGAACAGTGTCTGGCTTCTCATCAATGTTGTACTCCTCGGCTTCAGTGCCTCAATAATGACCATTTCCACGTGTCGAGCGAATGTGAGGAGTCGAGGCATTTTTGCATTTGCCGCCCCCGATCCTTCGGGCTAGCCGTCTATATGAAGAGACGGGGATTCCCAGATCCGAACCTCACTCTTCCCCCTCGAGCAAGCATCCAACAGAGCGCCCCGAAAAAACCATTCCATCATGGCCGGTCGTCGCAGCTCTTCTGCTCGCTCCCCTTACCCCAAGCCCGGGGACTGGGAAGAGTGTTCAGTTCCTCATAGCCGTTTGATAGAGTTACAAACCCAAGGGTTTCTCCCACCGGCGTTCATGGTCCCCGTCCGAGCCGGAATAGCCACCTATAATGGCGGGGAACAAGCGGAGAGATCTCCTAATCCGTCTCCAGAGGAGCGAATATGCCTCATCCCCATCTGTTAAGGGGCGTCGGGTTTCCTATCCACCCATTCCTTCGCGGGCTCCTGTAGTTCTACGGCCTCCAGTTGCACAACTTTACCCCAGCTTCCATACTACATATAGCAGGGTACGTCGCCCTTTGTGAGCTATTTCTAGGATGCAAAGCTCACTTCGGTTTATGGAAGAAGCTGTTCTGCCTTGTCCCTCGCGACCAGGGAGAGTCCCTATGTCAAGTGGGCGGGGCGGAAGTATGGCGTATCGCCGATACCGGATACTTATCCGGCACTCCCAAAAAGGCACCAGAGAACTGGCCTTCGGAGTGGTTCTATATTGATGATGCTCCCCTCCCGGATCCAGTCCGGACAGGTCTCCCAAGGTTCAGTAATGCCCCGCCGAGGGCACGTCTAAGCTGGCGCCCCCGAGGCCCCCAAGAGGAGGACACCAGGGAGATACACTTCCTGATGAGCAGGATAAAGTTACTGGCCAAATCCGGACTCACGATAGTCGAGGTTATGGCAATATGCATAATGCGGGGGGTGCAACCGCTCCATTATCGGGGCAATCCCATGTGGCATTTCAATGGGGAAGACGATGCCACCCGTTGTGGCCGTAAGGGTCCGGACTCCGCCACTGCTCTAGCAAGGATACTGTCCGATTTATACAAAGGAGAGGAGGAAGACTTCCTTCACATCAAACCGCAGGACGGATTCTCCATGTACAATCCCCCAAACCAGGTAAGTCGTCATTCATTTTCCCGCTCCACTTATTGTGGCGTTCTTCGCTAAGATTACCTGCCTCGATATTTCCAAGCAGGAACTGAGGAGGGCCGTAGAAGGAATCTCCAGCCCTTCCCCGCAGCCAGAGGACCCCGAAAGGGCCCTGGATCCAGGACTCGAAGAAGATCCGGATACGACCGTGGAGCTTGTCAACGGGATATTTTATCGGGCTAGCCGCGACGGCGCCTCAGTGGCTATTACTGCCGATTATCCCAGACTGCTACCCGCGTCGCGTGTAAGCCAAGCCGGAGACTCTATCCTCCGAAGAGGACTCTTTCCTGATGTCATGCCTTACCCCTGAAGTGTCTTGTTTTTGCAGAGACGACGGTCGCAGCGCAGGGCCGAGCCCCTAGGGACCCATCGGCCGTAGGCGTCCGGATTGGGTAGGCTCAAGAGGAAGGTGGTTAGGGTCGAAACGCCGCTACAGAGGTAAGGCGAAAACCTGCCATGTAATTATTGTATTTGAAGTATAACAGCGCCCTTTACATCCTGGCAGGAAGAGGAGCATCCGGACTATATCCGGGGATCCTGCCAATCACGCCTCCATCAGTCAGATTCCAGAACCGGCTTCGAGAGAGGAGGCGGATGTGGGGCCGATGCCGCATAGTCCACCGAAAGAGGATGCAGATATGCTCTCTGCCATGAATTCCGAAGTAGAGAGCGCCATGAATCACCGGCGTCGACGGGCCGTACTTCGCAACAACATCTTCTCTGAGGAGGCATTTAATGCTTTCAATTCGGGGGACGCATACATCCGAGCTGCTCAAGGTGGGCTTGCCCGGGCGACGGACCAGTATACCAAAGATATACGGGTAAGAAAGTTTGATAAGCATGTATAGCAGTAGCCCCTGAGACTTGAAACGGTTGGAACAACAGTTTTAAGGATCAATTTATGCGCAGGTTCTTGTAGATAAGAATGAGCAATTGTCTCGTGAGCTAGAGGAGTGCATGACCCAACTGAGGGCCACGGTTGCCAAGCTAGAGGAATCCCATAAGGCCTCATCTGGTAACATTTACCTCGATTGTACGAAAATGTACCAGTTAGCAACTGGCTGGAACAACGAGTTTAACATAAAATTCTGCAGATAACCCCGGAGTAAATCCGGAGGGCGGGAGGGATGACGAGTCGCATCTCCAGAGTCAACAAAAGGCTGGCGAGCGCATTCTTACGCAAGTTAGGCAGGAGAAGAATACTCTCCAAGATGCCAATGTTCGGCTGGACGTGGAATTGAAAGACGTCCGCGCGCAGCTGGCAGACTCCGTGAAGGAGAACAAAAGGCTTCGCCGCGGCATTTATCATAAGTGCCTAAACGAACTGTAGCATAGTTCGGCAAGGAAGTATATTGAAAGAGTTGTGCCTTGTAGGAATGCTAACGGGTCGCCCTGAAGAGGAGATGCCCGCATCTGCAGGCGATTTACTGCAAGACCTCTCACAACTACACGAGCGAGCTCGGCAGGCGATGCAGGGCTTTGCGCAGGCTTTGTGGCCATCAAGCTTCATGCCGAATGGCATGGGGGAGCTTGTGGACATGCTTCAAGGAGCACGACGGCGCTTCTGTTTGTGGAAGATGTCAGCCTGCCGGCAGGGTGCAAGTGAAGCATGGGCTATGGTGAAGACGCCTACACCAAGCTGGGCCCGAACCATATGGCCGAAGTCGGACCGGCAGGGCCAGATGAGCAAGGAATTCCCGTGAGTCTGGTATATGACCAGGTGACGTTAGCCGCAAAGTATTCTCAACAGGATTGTAAGTTAGATAGCCTGTTGGATGGTATAGAGGAGGAATATAGTCAGTCCAAGTGACTGTGTAATTCAATGGGCATAAGAAGCCCCTAGCCGGATTAAAATCATTTGTCATGGCTGACCTTTTCGCTTCAGCCCCCGGATCCTACAGTCCGGGGTGTGTCCGAATACCCTCTCAGTTATACAAAACCAGGGTATGCGTGGAAATCAGGCGTAGGGGTCATAAGTGCTTAAACAGACAAGTACCCAACTAGCTATGTTATATTACATGGATAGTAAGAAACTTCTTCCAAGGAGAATAGTTCCATTAAGGGTTCCTTTCCTTGGGTACGCATGCGACGATGCACATGTCCGGACTGCGAACAAAGGCGTAGGATACAAAACTTCTGGGGATTTATGTTATGATAAACGAAGACATCTTTTGTTCACCGATCGAATATTCTCTTAAGGAAACTAGCTTTCGGCTTCACCCAGTCTGAGGTACACATCCGGCTCAACCGGCAGTAACAATCACAGAGGTGCTCCCCTTATGCCCTAGCCGAATTAACGGGAACGTAGGGCATAAATGCAAGAGCTAGGCAACCCAGCTTGGCCACATCTTAAGTCATATCGGTGGATATAATGGTGAAGAAAAGGCACACATGGAAAAAGAAACGCATGTGTGATGGGCGAAAAGCCTTGACAGTAATTTATATTTAGCTTACGTATAGTAAGCCCCCAGGTAGTGCTTACAAACATAGTGCGGCCGGAGTAGTCCGGGAGTCCGTACTGTATTAAATACTTTGTGTGAAGAGAGAAAGATCGAGAAAGGAAGAGGGAGGGAGCATAATTAAAAATGAGGAGGTAAGGAGATGAACACTGAGGTCGGCGCTAGGCGTAGAATCTCCGGAGTCTGGCCGCGTTCCATGGGTTCGGCTCGAGTCTGTTATCGGACGCATTACGTAAGCGGTACGCTCCTCCGGTAAGAACTTTGTCGATGTGAAGGACCTTCCCACTTGGGTTTGAGCTTGTCCTTCTTCTTCTCCGGTGGCGTAGAACAAGCTCGCCAATATTATAAGTTTTGGCCCGCACTTCTCTGCTTTGGTATCGTCGAGCCTGTTGCTGATAGAATGTGGAACGGGCCTTCGCGACGTCGCACTCCTCCTCCAGGGCATCCAAGTTATCCTGCCGATCTAACTCGGCTTGCTTCTCTTCGTACATGCGTACGCGTGGCGAATCATGTATTATGTCGCAGGGTAGTACTGCTTCCGCGCCGTACACCATAATAAATGGTGTACATACGGTGGTGCGATTCGGCGTGATCCACAGCCCCCAGAGTACGGAGTCGAGCTCCTCGACCCAGTGCGTGTCCGACTCTGTCAAGGATTGCACTAGTCTGGGTTTGATGCCGCTCATGATGAGACCGTTTGCCCGTTCGACCTGGCCGTTTGTTTGAGGATGGTAGACGGAAGCGTAGTCGAGCTTAATGCCCATTTTGCCGCTCCAAGCTTTCACTTCATCGGCTGTGAAATTTCAGCCATTATCAGTGATAATGTTGTGGGGGACACTATATCGGTGTACGACCCCGGATATGAAGTCTATTACTGGTCCGGATTCGGCCGTTTTGACTGGTTTGGCTTCTATCCATTTGGTGAACTTGTCTACCATGACCAATAAGTATTTTTCTTGTGGCTTCCCCTTTAAGGGGTCCGACCATATCCAGCCCCAGACGCGAAGGGCCAAGTTATGGGGATTGTTTGGAGAGCGGTAGGGGGCATATGACTCTGATTGGCAAAGAGCTGGCAACCGACGTAGTGTTGGACAAGGTCCTGTGCGTATGCTCGGGCTGTCGGCCAATAGAAACCTGTACGGAAGGCCTTGCTGACTAGCGCTCGAGCCGCGGCGTGGTGCCCGCCCAGTCCGACATGGATTTCAGCCAAGAGCTGCCGCCCATTCCGGCACCGTTGATGTCTTCGGAGTCGAAGTTAAGCACGTCGGTTAAATCATCGACCGTGGCATTGTAGTGGGTGGTGGGTGGGCAGCAAATTCCTTCGTCACCTGCTTCCCACTCAAGCCGGACATAGTTCGGCCCAGAGCCTACTGACAAAGAGAGAGAATATAATGAGTTCAGCATGTCGCCAAAGGGCGAGTGCTGAAAGATGTTCGCAGCGGTAAACTCCATTACCGGAGCACAACCTGGCTTGGCTGGCTCGAGGGTATGCGGACCGGAACCAACAACCGGATACGAGTCCGGGGGCCCGGGGTTACATGCCTCCACAGAGGTGAGACCTGTGTTCGGCTCCAACGCCGATGAGCATGCGGCCTGTGGGGCGGGGTTCACCCCTCCGCCCTTGGGAAACGCACCTGCTCCGGATTTAGATCCGGGGCTACTGCATGGATGATATCCTGACCATTGTTCAACAACAGGCCTAGGACGTGCTCATCGTGACTGTCCGGCGCTCCTGGCACAGGCTCGAATCCGTCGAAGATCAAGTCTCCGCGAATATCCGCCGTGTAGTTCAAGTTTCCGAACCTGACCTGGTGGCCAGGGCCGTAGCTATCGATCTGCTCCAGATGACCAAGCGAATTGGCCCGCAGTGCGAAGCCGCCGAACATAAAGATCTGTCCGGGGAGAAAAGTCTCGCCCTGGACGGTGTTGTTGGCGATTGGAGACGCCATCAAGCCTCAAAGCGACGACACAGAGGAACTCTCAATGAAAGCACCAATGTCGGTGTCAAAACCGGCGGATCTCGGGTAGGGGGTCCCGATCTGTGCGTCTTAGGCTGCTGGTAACAGGAAGCAAGGGACACAATGTTTACCCAGGTTCGGGCCCTCTCGATGGAGGTAAAACCCTACTTCCTATTTGATTAATATTAAAGGTATGAGTAGTACAAGAGTAGATCTACCACGAGATCGTAGAGGCTAAACCCTAAGAGTTAGCCTATGATGGTATAATTGTAATTGTGATCGGCCTTCTAAGGACCATCCTCTCTGGTTTGTATAGACACCAGAGAGGGCTAGGGTTTACATGGAGTCGGTTAAAAGGAAGGAAATATAATATCCGGATCCCCAAGCTTGCACTACTAGGGAAAACCCTAACAGTAGCGCTGGTTTTGTGCTCACTAGTAGCACAGGTAGGCGCGCTACTAATAAGGCGCTACCACTATTGCTTAGCGATGCAGCGTGCTTGGCGCCATCTTGCTAGGACAAATAGCTGTAGCGTTTGTTCACCCCTCATCGCCATCGCTAATGAAACTAGTGGCAGCGTTTTCTCTCCATCGCTACTAGTATTCATTTTTTATTTTTTTTATTTTTAGTGTATTTATGCGGTTTTCTCTCCATCGTACAAATATTGGTACAATACCAATTATGAGGTTTACATCATTATGTCTAGTGTGTCAAATGAAGGTGGATTAGGTTCAAGTGGAGGCAATATCTGGTGCATGTCAAAAGTATACTACTAATCCAAACTTGATCTAGTTTGGACTAGTAGTACTTTCGATGTGCACCACATGTTGCCTCCACTTGAATCTAATCCGCCAGCACAAGCTATTTAATCTTCGTCATAGTAATTACCATCAACATTATTTATTTAATCACCACTAACACTAGCTAATAATAATCATCATAGTCATTACCACCAGCACTAGCTATTTTATCATCATAGTAATAGTGTATCACATCACCATCCTCAAACTTATTTCTAGCTAGCTAATCACTCCTGCTGCTCTCTCTTAGGTAAAATAACATAAAACATGTGTAGCTCTCCTCCTTCATCAAGTTGGAGCATGCAGATGAACCTGTCTCCTAATCATGGGATGCGCTTCTGTTTGCTACCCCCTAGTACTTCTCTGTGCTCCCCCATCACATATTTGGTCCAGTCTTGCACTATTAAGCATCCATTGCTAATCTTGAAAGCACTACAGTAATCTGTAGGATATCTTGACCGTAAGGTAATAATACTCATGGTACCTTTAGTCTCGATCCCATAAGGCACAACATTCATCGGGACTCCCTGTTGAAGAACACCGTATGGTAACATACTTAGCAATGAAGTTTAGCTTCAAAAATAATGTATGGAGAAGATGCACTGAGGACAAATATTAAAAATCTTACCATCCTTCCTAAATAGATGTGACCGTAGTTCAGTACGAACACTATTGGTCGCACGTTTTCAATACTAACATTTCTAAATGCAGGAAGAAAATTTGTCTTGACAGTATCAAGATCCGCAAGCCATGAATCATAATGACTGAGCTCCTCGCAGTTTAGTTCAGTCCCGGCACAGTATACGGTCCTGTATACCAAGCGCTGGACATGTTTGCTTGCACCGAAATAAGCTATCAATAGAAATTAATTGTCGACTATTTTTGAATAAACAATATCAAAGACATAAATATGGTTGAGAAACTCACATTTTGGTATAATCGAGGCGTCGCACATCGACACAGATGTCTGTATTACCTTCAATATCATCTTCCGGACGAATATCAAAGGTTATAACCATATCAGGCTCAAATGCATAAGTCTTGTATAGTGCTCGCCATGTTTTGCATCCAAAATAGGTGTAGTCGTCTGAATTGTATAATTTTGTGTGGAAAATATAACCATGCTCGATCTTCAAGTAAAATTTCTTTACCTCCATAGTACGACTGCAACCTATCTTATCCAATACAAAAACTCTTGCATGGCAGGGGATACGCTAGTAGAATAGTAAAACCAAATTATAAGTTGAAGAAAATGAAGCATATGTCATGCTTAATTACGAAAAAAGACTTGTCGTTGTGACTTACTCTATCCACTTCTAAGTTCTCGTCCAGCTTGATGCTGAAGCGCCTATCATCATCTAGGAAGATTCCGTCAAGACAAAGTCAGCGCTTCGTCTTCGCGTATTTGCGAATACGAAATCCTTTTAAATGCGTTAGACATTTCCTATGTTCATCGTTAAAACATTAATTGAAAATCGATCGAAGACAACTACCAGGATACTCAACACACAAATCCGGGGCACTCGATGTTTCCTACATATTCTGGCACAAGTCATGCCAAAATTCAGGGAAAAATCCTGCACGACCTTTGCTAAAATAGGACATATCGAGCGCCTGAAATTTGCCGGAACGGAAATGAATCAACACTCCGGCAAAACATAGGCCACTCGGAGTCGTAACCTGCAAACATGACAGCACATATCATATTTGAGCAACACAAGATATACATTTCAAAATATCTTATAGGACTCAAATTAGCATGCATTGAATAAGCAAAAGTAAATCATCTCATGCGTGTTCGTACATCGTCGAATATTATCACTAATACATCCCGAATAGTGTCATACATATAACATCACTAATACAACTAAAACCCTAGCACACGACGAGTATCGGCCAGGCGGTGGACACCCTGAAGAAGGAACCATCACGGGATCATAGCTCCGGTGAGATCCACGGAGAACACCTGCCGGTATTGGAGAACCTGTGCTCCAACGCAAACAAGTAGCAGCAGACGTGCGCGTCCTCCTCATCGACACGGTGACGCACTACCTCCGCGGGGTCCTCGAGCCTCGACCGGACCGTCAGCCCACGCGACCGCCACCAAAGAAGGTTCGGGTCAACGACAGGCTAGCTCCTCACCAACCTGCGCCCCCGGTAGGTAGCGCCTCCAGTACCACCCGGCGGAGCCAGGTCCGGACATGGCCCATCTGGTCAAGCAGTGTGTCGTCCTCCACCGACTCGGCAGCGAGGATGCGGGATAGGCATCGTCCACGTCGATGCGGGAAAAATTGCTTTAACTAAAAAAATAGCAACAAGTTCTTACTAACATGTTCTATTAATTCAATTAGTTCTTACTGAAAATAAACTTACTATAAATAAAAATAAACTAGTACCTATCTGATTAGTACCTAGTTCTTAATAACTAATTAGTACCTAGGAACTACTGCTAAGGGTTCATACTAACTAACTAACTAACACTAAATTAACTAACTAACACTAAAAATAGCCTAGGGTTCATACTAACTAGCACTAAATAGCTAAGGTTCATACTAAGCAAATTAACAAGAGGGATCGAAAGGGGAGAGTGCTTACAGAGGGCGAGGAGAGAGATGGGGTCGGGGGAGACGGCAGCACCGAGGCGCGGTCGGGGGAGACGGCGGCGAGGCGGGGTCGGGGGAGACGGCGGCAAGGCGGGTCGAGGGAGACGGCGGCGAGGCGGGGTCGGGGGAGACGGCCACGAGGCGGGGTCGGGGGAGACGGCCACAAGGCGGGGTCGGGGGAGACGACCACGAGGCGGGGTCGGGGGAGATGGCGGCGAGACGGCGGCGAGGCGGAGGCGACGAGGGGGAGAAGAGAGAGTGGTGAATTGGGGGAGGAAGAGGAGGGAATCAGGCCGCGCGGGGGGTTAGGTGAGAATAGATTTAACAGTAGCGTGGGAAGGGAAAAAGCGCTGCTGCTAAAATCGGTAGTAGTAGCACCGTTTCTAGAAGGGCGCTACTACTATACCTAGCACGTCGGGAACGGTGTGGCAATTATAGCAGTAGCGCGTTCAGTTCCCGCCGCGCTACTGCTAAGGGGGTAATAGTAGCGCGGTTTTGGCAGACGCGCTACTGCTAATTAGCAGTAGCGCCTCATTATAACACGCGCTACTGGTAAGATTCTGTGTATAAGGTTTTCCCTAGTAGTGTTGTCTTCCACGCAAAGGAGAGTCCCATCCGGACACGGGCCGAAGTCTTGAGTCTTGTATCTTCACGCTTCAATAGTCCAGATGATGTATATAGTCTGGCTGTCCGGATACCCCCTAATCCAGGACTCCCTGAACGGGGGGGGGGGGAGGGGGGTCTGGGGAATATTATTGGCTAGTTGGCCAAAGGGCGGTTGAATCGGATTTGGGGGGCTTTTTTGGGTGGGGGGGGGGAGGATTTTCGCGCGATGGGCGGTGGGAGTTTGGCGCATGGTCAATTTCTCCAAGTGCAGTCCCACGTGTCAGTGAAGAGGCAAGCTGAAGCGCGTTCCGTTTGTGTGAGCCGTGTGCAGGACCGAACGTGTGTGGGGTGCAATGCGACCACGATAGGAGTGCTGTGAGTGTACCGCCTTTTTTCCTTTTAAACTAGGTGCTTCGCCCCACAAAAAAATTTGTTGCTTCGCACGATCCATCGATACTACTACTAGTAATCCGGTAATCCCGACTAAAACGGCGCAGCCGGGTCTTTTTCCCGCGCGATATGCTGGGAGGTTGTCTTAGTTGGGTTTTTTAGGACGAGTAATGCTACACCTACGTAACCCCAATTATGTAATTAACGTAATGTGAAACATGTGAGCTGTTGATTGTAGATTGGGGGGAGGGAGAAGCCCACCACCATGAAAATCAGGCGAGGAGAGAGAGAGAGAGGCAATTTACGTTAACCCTTTCGTAGGTTCCCGTAGATGTAGAAAGATGTGAAATGCGTGAATGTGTAGTGGACGTACTATTGGAGTGCCTAAGATAAATTGTGTATGTATAGACTCTATGTGTTTATTTTACTTCGCATGTTAGATTTGTCTCGGTTCTATAAAAAGCAGAGTTGGTGATGATGGTGTGCCTGTCATCCAGCAATATGGGCCGTCCGATCTATATCTAATGGATAGGAAGGAAACTATGACAATTTACCCGCACTCCTCTCCACATTTGCAGATAAGGCTTTCCCTCGTTCATCCTTTTCTCCCACAAGATCTTGATCTTCCGTGCAACACACTGGCATCTTGCTAGTACTCCCAATATACTATATTATTGTGAAAGTTCATATACACCGGCCGACATTAATGCAAACACGGCAGATTTTCATTACATTTCGAACTTTTATAGGACAGAAAAATAAAAGAAACCCGACCCTAAACCTATTCTACGGCGGCGACCGGCGTCCTCCATCTGCGATCTCTATGTACGGGGGCGGGGTTCAAGACCCGTGAAGTGAAGGTGCGGTCTCCGGCGAGGAAGAGTAGAACACAGGATACGGACCGGCCAGTTGGCACACCATGCCCTGCCGCCTCCCATGCCTACTCATCCTCGGAGGAGTCCCCGACCTCGGCGGTGCCGGACGTTGGACGGCAGCAAGTAGGACGCATGGCTGACGGTGCTCCTGTCGTCGGCCGCCAGCGTGGCCACCGCTTGCGCGGTCGCGTCCGCGTCCGGCTACGCCGCTATTGCGTCGTGAGAGGCGACTTGAGCGAGGGCGGCAACCTCGAGCTTCATCCCCAAAGACAAGCTCTCCCACAGAGCGTTCGCGCTCGCGGTCATGGCAGATGTGGTGCCAGGTTGCAGGACGATGCGCTATAGTGTGGAGGTTAGGTGGGCGTTGCCGCTTTAAGTAGCGCATTCCGGTGAGGCCAAGCGTCCGGGTGCGTCATTAAGTCGCTGGAGTTGGTTCCTCAGGCACTGAGCCTCTTAACGACGACATACGAACGGACGACATGAATGTGGGCAGCTGGCGCCGACTGGTTACGCACCGCTCAACGATGCAAGGGACGAGGGTTTTGGTGTGCCAGGGTAGTCAGCTGCGGTCGTGGCAACGTTGGAGATGCCCTTTGCTCACATGCGATCCCCGCATGTCATTGAAAAAGCAAGATGACCCGGCATGGTCTCAGATCCTGAGGATGCAGTTGTCCGTGCTACACCACTTCGCGGACGCGCCGTGGTGCCCTGTGCATCCTCGACGAGCCAGGTGTTGGGGTGTGTTTGGATAGTGGCCAAAGTGCACCTTACCAAAATTTTGGTCATGACCCAAAGATTGGTCTTTGTTTGGATGGTTGCCATTTTTTTGGCATGCCAATGAACTCTAGCCAACTCTAGTTCATTTTTCTTGCCAATGTCGGCCAAATCATGGGCAACCAATACCTCAACCAAAATTTCGGCTACCCAATGCTTTGATGGGGAAACCTTGGGCACAAACCAAACATACTGTTGGTCGTGCCACAACACTAACGCCACCCTCGGCACATTGAAACCGACCGTGTCTAGCGATGATATGAGCGTGTCGCTCACCGCAATCGCCGTGTCCAGAGGCGGTGCTGGAGCTGCGCCACGTTGTTGGCCCCAACGACCCACATGAACGGTTGTCGGTGGCGAGGAGGTCGTGGGCCAGCTCCTCCATTGGACTAGTCTGCGCTACATCGTCCCAACGGGTGTGCCCCACATGTCGGTTTCCCTGTTTTCCCGGCCATACTCGAGCGTCAGTGCTCCGCGTTGCGCATTAGGACTTTCACTATGTAGGCCAAGCGAGACAACTTATTCTTTATTTGAGCCGTTCAAGTATAATCATGTGGCGTTTGCTTATTTCTCATTCCTCTCCAACCCTCTTCTCCATCGATCATGTCGCCCTTCGGTCGAGTCCATCCTCCCGCATGCCTCATTTGAACATTCCGCCGAGTATCATTCGCATGTACCCATCCTAGTCCTCTTTCAATCGATCTCCGGACCCCGAGATGAAATTGAGAGAGAACGAGTGGGGGCACGTGATACCTAAGGCGGATTCAAAATTTTGAGCCGGTGATCATAGCATCCGCAAATCATAAATAAAGGGTATTCAATGCCCGTTTCATTTTTGAACGTACAATATACTCCCTCCTATCTTTTCTAGTTTACATATAAGTTTTATGTGTAGTCAAAGTATCTCTACTTTGATCAAAAAAGGATCAACATTCAACGACGCCCAATCAATATTGTTAGATTCGTACGTACTCCTAGATTTGTACTCGATATGGTTTCCAATTTGTTTTCAACCACGTGAATGTGCTTGTTCTCGCGCATGATCTTCCTACTAGGATTTCGCCATGTATAGCCAGTCCAATAGTAACTTTTTGAAGCTCTGCTACATCTTGAGCTTGCGTTGGTTTTCCTTGAAGAGGAAAGGGTGATGCATCAATAGTAGCGTAAGTATTTCCCTCTGTTTTTGAGAACCAAGGTATCAATCCAGTAGGAGGCTCCTCAGAAGTCCCACACACCTACACAAACAAACCAAGAACTCGCAACCAACACGATAAAGGGGTTGTCAATCCCTTCACGTCCACTTGCAAAAGTGAGATCTGATAGAGATAGTATGATAAGATAAATATGTTTTTTGGTATTTTATAATATAGATGCAGAAAGTAAAGATGCAAATAAAAGTAGATTGGAAGCAAATATGATAGGAGATAGACCCGGGGGTCATAGGTTTCACTAGAGGCTTCTCTCGAGATAGCATAAGTATTACGGTGAGTGAACAAATTACTGTCGAGCAATTGATAGAAAAGCGAATAATTATGAGATTATCTAGGCATGATCATGTATATAGGCATCATGTCCGCAACAAGTAGACCGACTCCTGCCTGCATCTGCTACTATTACTCCACACATCGACCGATTCCTGCCTGCATCTAGAGTATTAAGTTCATAAGAACAGAGTAACACCTTAAGCAAGATGACATGATGTAGAGGGATAAACTCATGCAATATGATATAAAGCCCATCTTTTTATCCTCGATGGCAACAATACAATATGTGCCTTGCTGCCCCTCATCCTTTGGGAAAGGACACCACAAGATTGAACCCAAAGCTAAGCACTTCTCCCATGGCAAGAAAGATCAATCTAGTAGGCCAAACCAAACTGATAATTCGAAGATACTTGCAAAGATAACTCAATCATACATAAAAGAATTCAGAGGAGATTCAAATATTTCTCATAGATAAACTTGATCATAAACCCACATTTCATCGGATCTCGACAAACACACCGCAAAAAGAGATTACATCGAATAGATCTCCACAAGAGAGGGGGAGAACATTGTATTGAGATCCAAAAAGAGAGAAGAAGCCATCTAGCTAATAACTATGGACCCGAAGGTCTGTGGTAAACTACTCACAACTCATCGGAAGGGCTATGGTGTTGATGTAGAAGCCCTCTGTGGTCGATTCCCCCTCCGGCGGAGCACCGGCGAAGGCTCCAAGATGGGATCTCGTGGATACAGAAGGTTACGGCGGTGGAAATTGTGTTTCGGGTGCTCCCTGGATGTTTTCGGGGTACGTAGGCTTATATAGGAGGAAGAAGTACGTCGGTGGCCGCCCGAGGGGCCAACGAGACACGGGGGTGCGCCCTATTGGGGGGGGGGGGCGCCCTCCTATCTCGTGGAGGCCTCGACTGCTTCTTGACTTGCACTCTAAGTCCTCTGGATCATGTTTGTTCCGAAAATCACACTCCCGAAGGTTTCATTCCGTTTGGACTCCGTTTGATATTCCTTTTCTTCGAAATACTGAAATAGGCAAAAAAAAACAACAATATGGGTTGGGCCTCCAGTTAGTAGGTTAGTCCCAAAAATGATAATAATGTGTAAAATAAAGCCCATAAACATCCAAAAGGGGTAATATAATAGCATGGAACAATAAAAAATTATAGATACGTTGGAGACGTATCAAGCTCCCTGTCCAATAGTACACGTGGAGTACTGACAACATATGTACTCCCTCCTTCCAGGGCCTATGTGGAGGAGAGAGATGTGAAAAAGTAAGGGGAGTGAGCTCTCATGCAAGAACCTTAGCTATATACGCATTCCTAGTTAAATAGTACAATAAATATGAAGAAAGAGATAGAGAGGAGATGGAAAAAAGTACTAATACAATAGCTAACCTTATGTATATTTTTGCGGGAAATAGCCAACCTTATAGCCCACACTATCGTATGAGTGCATATAATAGATGATGGCTATAGATGACATGGTAGTCCCTCATAGCCATCGACTGACTATATTATGAACCATGCTCTAATGCATTTTTAAAACCGCATTTGACTATTGACAAGATTAATAGTACATTAGATGTATAATGTGAAAATTATATCATTGGAAACTCCTTTCACATACGAATTTGACCGTATGCTTTGTGTAAGTTGCATGTCATATATTATTACTCTAACATTTTGTCAAAGTTAGCCTCGAAAAACGCATTAGGCCCTGTATAGTAAATGGAAGGAGGGAGTAGTAGTGGAAATGGATCCTCTGACGTAGGTATCCCTGCCTTACCCTCCCTTTCGGTCACTTACTGGCGGACCCCATGCTTGCTAGGCCCCGCATGTCAGTTACTCAATGGGTTCGGCCACGTCAGGGGATCCTCATCCGTAGTATACTCCCTCTATTTTTATTTACTCCGCATAAAACGGAGGGAGTGGTAGTATAATAAATGACGCAGGCGGGGGAGGGGGAGGGACGTCGGTTTGCTCTCAATGCGGTCCCACAAGCAAGCGAAAACGCAAGACGAAGCGCGTTCCATTCGGTGAGCGACGTGGAGGGTCCAGCGTGCCGGGCTGCAACGCGAACGCGACAAGACGATGTACAATCAAAACCGATTGACCGGTCATCACCGGAACCACTATTCACACCAGAACCTTCGCTGCTCGGCCTACGCGAGCCATTGCCCTAAAACCACACCTAATCTCTAGCCCATTCCCCCACCTTTCGATCCCCTAGCCCACATCAAGTGTCCCCTAGTTCACTGGAAAGCCATGGTGCGCCGCAAGATCACTTACTACAAGATGCTGACGCCGGAGCGCCGCGCAGAAATCACGGCGGCGGTCGGTGCCACAGACCTCCGTTCCCATGCTCACTTTGCAGCGGGCCAATCCCCGAGTTCTCTGGAGCCAAGCTACGAGGAGGAGGAAGCCGATCCAATGTTCATGGCGTAGGTCGCGGTGCAGAAGGCCCCCGATGGGTATGAGACGATGGACGTCGACTTCGTGCCTACGTCCAAGTCCCCCATGGTGCAGGCGGACCCATGGTTCAACATGGCAATACTAAAGGAGGACCGGGAGGCAGAGGCTCAACTCGACGCGGAGCGCGCGCATGCCGCTGCCATCGAGGCTCTCCTGCAGGCGGAACCGGATGTCGTGGATGTGAAACGGGCGGTGGAGGCTCAACTTGTGGCGGAGCCCACGGATGCCGCTGCCATCGATGCCCTCCTGCAGGCGGAACCGGACGTCCTGGACTTGAACCGGGCGGCAGAGGCTCGACTCGACGCAGAGCGCGCGGATGCCGCTCTCATCGACGCCCTCCTGCAGGCGGAACCGGACGTCCTGGACTTGAACCGGGCGGTGGAGGCTCGACTGGACGCGGAGCGCGCGGATGCCGCAGCCATCGAGGCCCTCCTGCAGGCGGAACCGTACATCCTCGACTTGAACCGGGCTGTGCTCTTGTCCGTGCAAAGCGCCCGCACGCTCCGTGTGAACGAGTAGCTGGAGGCCGAGGACAATCAAGGTGCGGAGACACACGTCGGCAGCTACGGCTGGTTCACGCCGGCAGCCAAAGACGACGAGGCCGTCTCATTCCGCGAGCAGTGATAGTTTTTCTTTATGTTGTTGTTTTTATGGATCTTTTGCTGTGTAAAAACATATATTTGTTATGCAAGTCGCCTGACTTGGGTCAGTCTACTTTTCATACGGTTGGATGAATATCCTACGTCTCCTAACCCTTCTTTCCTTCTTTGTAACCTCTTCTTCTTCCCCAACAGACCACCGCACGGGCCGTACGGATACTCCCCAACATGCGGTTGGATAAAAATACTCTATGAATGAAAATTATGTGTCAGCCGTAGGATGGCTGAGTTTGGTTTGTTGACATGCGACAACACGTGTCAGTGAGGGTGCGTTCCCTTGGTTGGGTTTGCGGCTGCAGGAGCGACTGTGTGAGAGTGCGGTGCGACCGCGGCGTGCAGGAGCGACCGTGTGAGGGTGCGGTGCAACCGCGACAGCTATGTGCAAGTGTACCTCCTTCTCATTTTGAAAACTTTAGGCAAGCTTGGCAAAAATGTGTGGTGAAGTTTGGCAATGCAAGGCCTAGACCCAAACAGGATAAGTACGTACATACTAGGAGTACTAGGTTTAAAAAAGAAAGGCGGGGTTTTCCTTCCGGGGATTTTATCGATACAAATCCTCGTTTCACGTGCCAATTAATGCATATTTTTTCTGCAAAGACCAAAGAGCTAACCATCTCACTCCTCATCGCTTGATTAATGCAGCGCCATGCAAACCAACCTTCTCACTTCCGCATGCATGTAGGGGATATTAATGTCGTTGGTTGCTAGTATGAGACAAACCCCATCAATTTTGCCTTGATTAGTGTTAGTGGCCTTTTGCAAATTGTAATTTTGATATACTGGCCTTGTGTAAAAAAATGGAGGTAGTAACTATAGATGACTTCCTTCCCCATTGCGGTGACGTGGACGATATCTTTTTTTTGTGGTTTGGCAAAGTGCGTTCGACGGAGAACACCATTGAGGGAGACCACGGTAAGTCATTTGCAAGTGACGCCTGCAAGCCGAGACAACCGCCTTATTTGCATCCAGGAAGTCCGTTGAACCAAAGGACTAGTACTACTAGGAGTACACAATAGCGGGACGTAGCTTCAGTGCCTTAAAGGCACCTACCTTTGGGTCCTTGACATGTGGGCCAGCCATCTGTTGGACCCACATGTCATGGGCACGAAGGCATGTGCCTTAAGACACGAAAGCACATTCCACAATAGCATCGTCCGTCCAGCTTAGTGCGGTGAGATGGTTTGTCGAAGAAGACGATGGAGAAGCGAAGTCAGCGAAGAGTGAAATGATGGTTGCTTCGTCCATGCTTTTGTGATTTGACGCCTCACTGCTTTGTGATTTGTGATAGAAAGGACAAGGGAGTAGACTCTATGCTCTATACTGTACTACATGCGTCCAAGCATGGGAGAAAGAGGAGAGACATTGCATTTTTCTATTCCTTCAATCAATCAATCAGGGAGCTTCGGTTCCATCTTTTTGGCTTTGGCAACACCGTCCACAATGGTTCCCACGATGCCAAAAGCTATTTTCACATTTGGCTACACATTGTGGATGCCCTTAACCGTATCACTTGGTTTTTCTCATGTGTGCTATCTATACAAATCTCAATTATATTGATCTAAAAAATTATAGAATCAAGATTAGTAAAAAGGAGGTGATTTTGCCGCGCGGATGGCGGGGGAGGTTTCTTATTTTTAGAGGATGTTGTCCTGGCGGTTTGCCAACATGCGGTCCCGCGTGTTAGTGCTTTACCAAGCCGATCCGCGTCCCACATGAGGCAGAACAATGGCAGAAGCAACACGTGGTTAAGTTGAAGAAGATGAGGGAGAAGCGAATTCGACAACGAGTGAAATGCCGGTTGCTTCGTCCCTCCAACTTCTTTTTTTATCATTATTACTTCGTCCCTCCAACTTAACTGCAGGAAAGGTGCAACTTTGTGATTTGATGCCTCATTGCTCATTACTACGCCAGCGCCATGACTGGGGTGCTTCACCCCGACTACTCTGCACTGTATTCTGGTATGGCTCGTGGACCCGGTAGCTTGATGTCCCACATGTCGGCAAAAGGGACTAGAATATTTATGAAAGCGAGCGCTCCACTCTTACAACGGAGGAGTACATGACACGACGGCCTAGTGAACTGTCACTTGTACTGTATATTACTATAGTTTTGCTGTTTCGCACGATCCATCGATACAAACCCGATTAAACAGGAAAGGGCGGGATTTTTCCTGCGCGGTAGATGATACTGGCCATACATTTCAAAGGAAATTTTAATGTATGCAAACTGAATAATTAAGGCCTTTCCCAGTGCCCCACGGTGTACAGGTGCTAAGGATGCCACATAGGCAGAAAAATGATGTGGGAAAGCAATTAAAGAGGAGAGAGAGGATTATGGTGACCCCAACAAGAACCAATGCTAAGCACGTGAACCTTGACAAAAAGACTACCAACCAATACACGAAGGAATTTTATTATTAAACAATTAAATAGAGAAGGCTTAGCTACAAAACCTAAGCACCGATGCATTGGGGACATTAGTTGCTAAGCATTTTAATGCACTTAGCACACCACTTTAGCACCAATGCATTGGGAGAGGTCTAAGTAACAATATGATATATAGCAAAACTAAAAACACATATGATTTATTGTGTTAGAGTGAAGTAGTAGTGTTGTATTGCATAGTTGTTAGATATAACATGCGAGAACGTGTAGAGATGTAGTTTTGGAGGGCCTACAGAGAGAAAAGCGTAATACGGTCACCGAACTTCAGAATAAGCTGATTATGGTCACTATATACATTTTGCGGTGATTATACGGTCACTTGGTCATGGTTCAGCATCGGATTGCACTCTGTTGACCGGCCAAATAGTCTGCGTGGCGCCATGTTGACTAGTCAAATTGACCATGTTCCTTGTGGGTCCCACCTGTCAGTTCGCATAAGGAAAAGGTCAGATAAACACAAATTGTGCAGGCGCGCCAAGACTCCAACCCGTGCGCGGGAATCACCTGGTTGTGTATGTGTCTGTCAGGCCTGATGTGTGCGCATGCACGTGTAGGTTGAGCACTTGAGCATGAGAGTGTGTGTTGGTCGTGTGGTGTACTGCTGTGTGCATGCATGCGCGCGTGTGTACCTGTGAGGGTTGCGTGCGTGTGTGGCTGCGTGTGTACGTGTGAGTGTTGCGTGCGTGCGTGGGTGCATGTGTTTGTGTGAGTGTTGCGTGCATGCAGTTCGTGTGCATGCGTGCATGTGTGTATAATCACCACACCAGCCCCTGTGTGTTAAAACAGACGGCTCAAAGATACCAATACAAAGGCCACCTTGTCCGGCTGTGCCCAGCGGTCATGACTTCGAACCACCATCCAAATATTTTTTTGTCGTTTGTTTTCATTCTTACTAGCAAGATTCCCGTGCGTTGCACGTAACATCAAGATGCATTTGTATGACTAGTTTATCTTGTGAGAGAAAAGGATGAACGAGGGAAGGCCTTATTTGCAAATGTGGAGAGGTGTGTGGGTACCTTTTTGCAAAATTGCCATAGTTCCTTTCCTATCCTTTAGATATAAATTGAACGGCCTATATTGTAGGATGGCAGGCACACCATCATCACCAACTCTGTTTTTTATAAGAGTGTATTTTATTTATGTATTTTATAATAGTGTAGATGTAGAGTAGATACAAGCCAACAGGTGGGCACGATGGTAGTGAAATAATGTGATGCAACACTAGAGGTGCCACATGGAGCGTTTAACTGGTCAACTAGTCATGTCTTGAGCAAATACAGAGTTGTACGGTGAGCCCGTGACTGTATAATAACCACTAAACGTAAATGGTGACCGTAATGAGTGGATTCTGAAGTCCAATGTACGTATCGTGCTTTCGCTTCAAATACAATGACGTCATTGCATATATCGTGAGAGAAAGATGAAACATGCGTGAATTTTCTGGGGGCTTACTTTTACAGGACCTGGAGATAGTTTTGTGTGCATACGTGAAAGGGGCGTACAGGGGGGGGGGTATGCGATGGAGAGAGAGATTCTCTTCGTTTCTCTTTATTATGACTAACTTTGTATATAGTATAAAAATATACAAATTGACAGTGCGGAATAAATATCATCGTGGGCACCATGCAATGCAAATTAGCGTTCGTACTCCTCCATATAACTTTGTAATGTTGTATATATGTAGAAACTCTAAAATAATTTTTTGGCCACACTTTATTCAAAAGGAATGTTGTATGGAAATAAACGTGAAGAGAGGGCTTTTTAGATCAATGGGGTACATGATGTAACATGTGTGAATGTGTAGTTGATGCATTTGGCGGGGCCTAGAGAGGTATGTGTGTGTATTAAGTATTCGAGAGAGGCATGGATAGAGGGGCCGGCGGGGTGGGGGCGGGGGGGGGGGGGTGGGGCGTGGGAGAGATAGCACGAGAAATGAGAGTGGTCTAGAGAGAGAGACGAATATGATGTCACGACAAGAGATTCCCTTCTCTTGAGTGTGTACATGCAAGGGGGGAGGGAATAGAGGCACCAGGAGAAATGTTTTGTGTGTGTGGTGTTTGTGTTGGTATGTGTGGGTGTGATAAGATAATGAGACGTGGGGGCAGAGGGTGTGTCACCGCGTGAGGTCCGGTGGGTCGAGGTGAGGCCCTTCGTTCGGTTCCGTCCCGCGCCACATTGGTCGGCCCGTGACGCATTTAGGAAGACCCATGAATGACTAGTCGTACAAGACAAAGATAGCAGAATTGTGAAGGAATCTGTGTCCACTGACAAAGCCGGCTAGGATTTGTAACCCTAGATTCTCGTACTAAGGTAACCCCTTTATCTCTGATATTACTATTCATCCAACCTAACTTTAAGGGGCATCCTACAGAATGCTCTGCTAGAATCATACTCGTCAATTAGGAACAGAGGTGTGAGACAATGCGTGAGAGATAGGTCTAAAGATAATGTGCGTACATGAGACACGTAGGCAGGTCCATGTATATAGAAAGGGTCGATGGGGATTGTGCGTGTGTATGCTTTCGAGAGGAAGAGTGCTTGTGATAAAGGTTAGTGAAAACAGTTGTAAATGGTTACGAGAGGGAGGGAGGGTTATATCTAGAGCATGTGTGCGAGAAAGACACCTCAGGAGAGAGGGTGTGAGCATGTGTGAGAGACCACCGATGGAGAATGAAACTACACATAAAAGACTGTTGTACACATTGATTAAAGATATAAATTGTATCCAATGTTACGATGGGATCATGATATTTGCAATTCGCGTAAGGAGCGGTCATTGATCCATCAGACATCTAGATTCTATCGAATTTGAGCACGTCTATGTTATTATCCGACACAATTGAGCCACATAGTTAGTATTTTGAACTCCAGACAATGCATCACTTTAGCAATCGAATATAAACGTGAGTAGAGTTCATGTTGTGTGTGTAAAGCACATTATACGTACGAAAGTTACACAATGAACATTATAAATATCTACCTATGAGCTAGCATACATTTGAATTCAACTTAAGGTGGTTAAAAAAATCGAATTCAACATGAAGTCCATTCAATTATTTGAATTTGATATCATGGCATTTGTAAATCATACCTAAATTATCACTACTAGGGAAAAGCCTATACACAGAATCTTACCAGCAGCGCTCTTTAAAATCAGGCGCTGCTGCTACTTAGCAGTAGCGCTCACTTTAAAACCACGTTGCTGATACAAGTTTATCAGCAGCGCATACACAACAGGACGCGCTATTGCTAAAATTTCCACGACGCCGCGGTGAGGCCAATTATAGCAGCAGCGCGTTGGAACAAAGGGCGCTAGTGCTAAGGATCGTAGCAGCAGCGCATTTACGCTATAATCGCTACTACTAAGTTCCATCTCCTCACATATCCGATCCAGATCATACTCTCACACACACACACTCGATCTCCCCCTCGTCGCCCCTCCTCCGATCTGCGCCGCCGTCGCCTCATCCTCCTCGCTGGACTCGGTACCGGCCTCCTCCTCCGTCCTCCCTCCACCGGCACTGGCCGACCCCTCCTTGCTCCGCCTTCCTCCTCCATTCTACCTCCACTCGCCGCCGGCCAGCCCCTCCTCGCTCTGCCTTCCTCCTCCGTCCTACTCTCTTCTCCCTCCTTGAGTCGCCCCTCCTTCTCCTTCCTCCCTGCTACATTTTGATTTAGTAGGCTAGTTCATATGCAACATTCTGATTTAGTTGATATGATTCAGTTGATTTAGTAAGCTAGTTGATTAAGTTGATTTAGCAGGCTAGTTGATTTAGTTTATTTAGTAGGCTAGTTGATTTAGTAGGCTAATTGATTTAGTTGATTTAGTAGGCTAGTTGATTTAGTTGATTTAGAACATTTTGATTTAGTTGATTTAGTATGCTAGTTGATTTAGTTGATTTAGGATGCTACTGGATTTAGTATGCTACTGGATTTAGTATGCTAGTTGATTTAGTTGATTTAGGATGCTTTGCTCATATTGCTTTAGGAAAATATCACATGCTACTGTTTTTCTTTCCCGTGAAGGGAATCATTAATCCTTTGCTCATATTGCTTTAGGAAAATGGCGCCACCACCATCACCACTATGTCGACTATGCAAGTCAAGGTGAGCCAGCAGCCTTGCAACTGGCAAGCTGTTTGGCATCTACTTCCAGCCGAGTTTTCGTCATGCGGCAGTAAGAAATTAGATGAAATGTAACAACTATTTTATTTTTAGTGTTGGCATTACTGCATTGTGTCATTTTTCTTTTCTTACACAGACCGTCCCATGCAATATGAGGTTGACATTCAACAAGCTGACAGGAGACACTGTGACATTTGAGCTCCTGGGGGGCCGTACACTATGGAGGTCGAGAAAGGACGCAATATGTCGTAGATTGGAGGAGATGGATGGGACCGTTTCCTCGCCCGCATGCGTCTTACTGGTGGTGAGTTGATCAACTTCTCCTTCAGAGCAGAAAGACCCAAGCTGGCTGTCATTTATCTCAACCTGGTGGAAGATGATGAAGATGACGAAGATGATGAAGATGACGAAGATGATGCAGATGAAGAAGATGATGAAGATAATGAGGACCCACTTCATGAAGCCATCGTAGCTCAAAGAATGAGGCTGAGCGAGGAGGAGGTGTGCAACCTATGGGACATAATTCCACCACGTGCTGACTTTGTCGAGGTGCCATTCGTGACCCGCCTGACAAGTACCATGGTCGATCGACATGATATGGTATGTTATACTTACAAATGCAAATTATCCGATGATATGCTTTGTGTAGAGTCCAATGATATGTTGTGTGGAATCTAGACTTAATAGAAATATATTTGCAAGAGTATGTGTGAGGCTATTTATTAATTGATATGTTTTTCTTATTCAGAAATTGCCAAAGAACCTATCTGTGAGTTGTGGTATCGAGCCTGATGAAGAAGGCTCAGCTGGACTACGCCACCGCAAGGGGCTCCGTCACCACCATACTTACCGCATGAACACAGACGGTCGCACACACTTAAACTCGGTTGGGTGGAAGAGATTCCTCGTATGCAAGAATCTTCGTGTTGGACAGGCCATCCTAATTACTATCAGGAACACCCACCGCCCAGGCTTGAGGATGATGATCGTCGTCGATATCATCTAGAACTACATATGTGTGTGTGGCTATATCATCTAGAACTACATATGATGATCGTCGTCGATATCATGTAGAACTACATATGATGATCGTCGTCGATATCATCTAGAACTAAATATGATGATAAATGCGTTGATGTCACCTTGTACCGCTTGAGGATGCATGTTGAGTATATATGAAATTAAAGTTATCTAGTACTCCCTCGGTTCCAAATTATTGCGTGTGGTTTTAGTTCCAATTTGAACTAAAACCACGACGAGTAATTTGGAACTGAGGGAGTACTACCTAGTACCTATAATGCTTTATGAAATTGATATCGAGTAGTACCTAGTATCTGGAAATTGCAGTTTATTGAAGCCGGAGTGGGGAAATGGTGAAAGATATAACAGTAGCACGGGCTCAGGAAATCGCTAAAGCTAACTAATAGCAGCGTTTCGTGAAACGCTACTGATATAGTCAATAGTAGTAGTGCGGGCACAGATAGCGCTACTACTAATAGTTAGCTGTAGCGCCTTATTGGTAGCGCGGGTGCCCGCGCTGCTGATAGCCTCAAAACCCGCGCTACTACTAGGGTTTTCCCTAGTAGTGTATGGGGGCACCAATCTTTGCTCTGATTTTGTACATAATAGCATATGTAGTCGTGTACAAAATAGATTCGAATTTAGCTCCTCCATTACAAAATAATCGTAGTTATAGGATTTTCAAGTGTCAAAATTCCAAAAGGAAGCGGATAATTTAATGAGGTTTTCAAACATACAAGTTCAAATATAACATTGTCTATTTAGGTCAATCCTCATAGTTCAAGAGTACTCTAAACGTGAATGCTTGTGTTTCAAAATTTCGAACGAAGCGCCAAAGAGCCTCTACTGCTCAAACCGCGTGAGACCAATGTTTGGTAGTACAAGGAAATTACTTTTCTAATAACTCCGACCCGTGAAACCTACCGGCCTGACGTCCAAATGTCTAAACCGGGGTAGGTTTGTAGCTTCATCTAGACGCCACACAACCGCCTTCGAAAAACATTCATACACAATGGCCGCCTAAGCACACATGCGCGCGGACGAAATCGCTCCCGCCCACTATTTGGGACACCTGGGATTACCATCCTACCCTCGACCCGCAGTAGGTCTGAAATTTAAGAGGGGGGCAAAATTTGTACTTTCCCCAAATTTCAAACAAGCGCGTCCCATCTTCTGTTCAAAAGCCAAAAACAAGCGCGTCCCAGACCAAAACATGGTCCCCCCCCCCCGCCCACCCATCCGATTCCCCGTTCGTACTCCGTGGGCGCCAAAACTACCTCTCCAGCAGCCGCGAAACCCCGGCATCCTCCGTCCACCATCCCATCCCACCCATCAACCGCCGCCCTCCTCCATCACGCTGGAGCCGATACCCGACGCCGCTGCCCACCGCAACCTCAACCGCAACGCCCTCCACGGCTAGTAGCTGAAGCCGAGGCCGAGCCGTCCGTACCCGAGCCAGTTCAACCACGCCGTCTTGCACCTCACCGCTGCCGCTCCAACTTTGCCATCGTCCACCGCACCGGAGCTGTTCCTGCTACGCCGTCCTTCGTCGCCTCGAATCTGCTTCCCCTCTGCCGATATACGGCCATGACAACACAGTCAACAATTTGGCCATGGGTTTGTCCAAGGATCCACGGCTCTCCAAAACATTGGTTCCCCCGGGAAAAACAAGAAGATTGCAGCGACATATCTACACCACACTGGCAACCGATAACGGTACTCCTCTTCCCTTATTCGTGCAAATCTTACGTGTCTGCTTGCACGGTATTCATCCCACAGAAGACACTAGTTGACCGCTTCTTCATACTAGATGTTCCTAGTAACTCACGATGCACAAGGTTTCTCCTCATATACTATTTCACCTTAGCTAGAGGTCTGTCGTCCCCCTGACTTTCAATTTCTGGCCAGTTGATTCCCAATTAACGGAAGCATTCCCCAGCGTAACAGGCGCTAGTACGCCTATTACGCTGGGGAAGCAGCGCCTTGGTGTTTATCTTAGGGGCGTGTGCGGCCTAGAGCTACTGGCGCCCGATCTGGAGGTCGGCCAGGATTAAGGGGATGGCCTGGGGGCGCTGCCAAGCACGGCGGTGGTGTGAGGTCGAGGGGAGGGCGGGACGATGGAGGCAGGAGCCTGGGCCGGTGGTCGCTGGCGGTTCGAGAAAGATCGTCAGCAGTGACTGGCGGGAGGTAGACGAAGGCCATCTGCCCGTTCCTTATAGATCAGACAGTTCATTAAAAAATTGTCTGACCTATTTATTTTCAGTCAACTGTTATCTTAGATATGACCACATGTGGTGGTGTGCTGGAGGAGTACCTGCACTTCCTATGCTCATATATTACAAAATCATACGGAGTAGAATCTAATTTTGTTTGCCATGCAATGTTGTAGAGCTACCATATGTCTCCTGTCATTTATTTTTCAGCCACCTACTATCTGCTACTTTTACAGTGCACTAGTTCTGCACACACTTCACCCATACTCTCACTATTGTGTTTTTATGCAAGGGTATTTCAGAGTCTGCCTCGAGAGAAGCAAAAAAGATAAGAGAGAAGTTGACCCAACTTTCTTTGCGGTTAGGCACGACACGTTACAACGCTATAAAGGGTGCAGTGTCAGTAGATGGAGACGGTAAACGTAGCTCTGGAGTTAATGACCTCGCTCGCAATGAACCACCATCCCAGGTGCTTGCTTTAACTTCGCGGCGTCATATGTGGTTGCTTGTTCCATATGGTGACTAGCTTGTATTCGAAAGGCCGAAGTCGGTCTTTGGGGCTGTTTGGTTCTAGGCCTAGCATTGCCACACTTTGCCACATATTTTTGCCAAGCTTGCCTAAGGATAGTTCATCAAAATGAAAGCCACAAGTTGGCAAGCCTAAGGGAATCTTGCCACATTTTTTGTGTGTATGTCATGTGGGGTCCAAGTGTGGCTTCCCTAAGGTGTGGCTTGAACCAAAAACTCACCTAAGTTAGTCAAACTTGCCTAGCTTTAGGTGTGGCCACATTTGGCAAAGTTAGTCACAAACCAAACAACCCCTTTATTAAGATAAGGAAAGATATTTTTTACATGAACCACCATCCCGTGAGCACCAGAAGACAAATAGCTAGTCGAGGGCCTTTGGCCGAGCCGATGACAAGCCCAAAGAAAGATAGGCATCACCTAGAAGCCAACTAAAAAGCTGCGATGGTGGCGAAGCAGCCCGCCTCCCACCAGGCTCTCAGGTCCTAGATGATCATGCTCACCACTCCAGCTGGATGTCTAGCTTGTATTGCTTCCAATTTGGTAAATTGCATCTACTTAGCTTACACATTATACCTTTGAATATGACATGCCTTTCTGTTTTTCGTACATACTAGTACATCTGTGTATTAACCATGTTCTTACATCAAACTAATGTTCTTGTGTATCCCTCACCAATCACTTATGATGAGGCAGGCAGACAAGGGGACTACTCCTCATTTAAAGAATGCAGCGTCAGCCTCCCGACATGATTATCAAGAAACATCAATGCTAGATGAAGATAGTGAACGTAGCTCTGTAGTTGATTACAGCATTTCCCCTACACTAGCATTGCGGGTGCTTTCTCTAACTTGGCAGCGTGATATGTGGTTGCATGTTGCATATGGTGTCTAGATTGTAATTCTTCCAATCTGGTTAAACTGCATGTGCTATTCTACTTAGCTTATACATTATACCTGTTAATGTGACATGCCTTCCTGTATTTAGTACATAGTACATCTGTGTATTAAGTATGTCCTTACATAAGACTATTGTTTTTTTGTATCCCGCATCAATCAATATGACAAGACACCTTTAGTATATGCAGTGCGATATTAGTTGCATCTTTCATATGATTTATAGCATGCGCTGCTTCTAATTTGTTGAAATTCCATTTATGATGGGGTGCTTTTAACTTGGCAGTGTCATATTGGTTGCATCTTTCATGTGGTGTCTAGCATGCATTGCTTCTTATTTGTTGTAATGGTTTCTGCTTAGTTTACACAAACAGTTGTGAACATGCCATGCCGTCCTGTTTTGCATACATATTCCATCCTGGTATCTTGTGTTTGCCTTACATCAAAGTAGTGATTGTCGGTATCATACATGAATGAGTTCTGAAGAGAGAATTTTATTGCTTTTTCTTGTCGGTTTTACTTGACAATTCAAAATCAATAAAGCGGAAGGAAGTTAGCAAGGCAGCGGATAAATGTGCTCCTTCCGAACGGAGGGTCTCTACAGTTTCTACTCCTCCACACCCCCAAGATGATTTCCAAGACAACACACGCATAGACACTCAACAAAGCTGTGTTTATGATGAGCACGTCTCCCATAGTGCACCATCACCAAAGGTTCTCTAACTTGGCACCATTATATGTGGTTGCATGTTATGTGTGATGTCTAGCTTGTATTGCTTCTAATTTTGTTGAATTCCATCTGCTTACTTTACACATTATACTTGAATAAGACATGTGTTCCTGTTTCTACAACATACGATATCTGTCTATCACACCATGTTCTTACATCAAATTACTACTGTTGTGTAACCTGCAACAATCACTTATCATAAGACATGTTTGACTTCGGAGTGTGTTATAGGTTACATATCGCATTCTTTTATAGCTTGTACTACTAATTTGTTGAAATGGCACTTATGACGAGACAGTTTTAACTTGGTAGAGTGATATTCGTTGCATCTTTCATGTTGTGTGTAGCTTTCATTGCTTCTAATTTGTTGAAATGCCTTCTCCTTAGTTTACACATCATAAGATGTGAATGTGCAATGCTGTGAATATGAAATGGCACTAATGATGAGAGACCTCTAACATGGTAGTGTGATGTTGTTTGCATCTTGCATATGATTTATTTCTTGTACTGCTTCACATTTGTTTAAACGCCATTTATGATGAGACATTGTTAACTTGGCGGGCGATAATTGTAGCATCTTTCATATGGTGTCTACCTTCCATTGCATTGCTTCTAACTTGGTGAAATGTCTTCTTCTTAGTTTACACATCATAGTTCCGGTTATCTCTTCCGTCCTGTTTTTCATACATATTACATCCTCGTATCATGTGGTTGTCTAACATCAAAGTTCAGTTCGTCTGCATCACACATCAATTTGTTCTGAAGAACTAAATTGTTATTTGTTTTTCTTGTCGGCTTGACTTAACATGGCATAGAGAAAGAGGAAGAAACACAGAATGGCAGGGAATGAGAAGCGGATGAATCCTGCAGATTCTGCTAGTACTGATGGTGCAATAGAAGGTCAAAGTCCAGCGGAAAATTCTACAAACACGGCATCCCATGCTACACAAGGTGCAAAAAAAGCCAAACAGAAACAAATAGTTGCCACCAAACAAGCAGAGACAACCCTAGTTCTTGCCACACCTACCACAGTACTACCAGCTGCACGAGTTAGTCGTGCGTCAATCGAAGCTAGCAAGACGTTCCCAATCTCCCTTGCCACGACACTACTTCCCAAGCACTCTTGATACAAGATGAGTTGGCAATATCAGATGAACCTTGTGAGCTTCAACAGCAAGAAGGTAGTTGCTGGAGTCAACTTACAGTTGCATGCTTCTTTATATGCAGTCTCACAGTTTGATGTACACTAACACTTCCTATGTTCGTTGTTGGACTAGCACCTAGGCGCAAGAGGAAACAAACATCAGGGATAATGCTCGATAGGTTAACTAAATCTAGAGGAGGAAGAATGGAGATCCGTTTTGAGGCAGGTTTAAAAAGGCCAGGTGATGCTACAGAGTCAGCCAAGTTAGTATCAGAGGCAGCGGTTGCCGTTAGGTGTCATGTACATATCCTCCCAACATGGATTCAGTACAAGAATGACAAAGACGAAACCCACTTCAACACCTTCCTCGACCATTTATCTATAAGTATGGTTATGTATGGAAACTAGTAATATCATCTTGCTCTGTCCTATACTTTCTAGGTTGCTGATAGTGAGACCCCCATAATTTTCCACAAATGAGGTTCAAGTTGGATAGCCAAGATGATGCAACCAGACAAGCTTGCACCCATGTTTTCAAGTCTGCTCTGCGACAGTATCGGTATAACTTGAGGAAAACTCACTTTGAAGGCAAGGCTAACAGTGAACTTTCCCAAACATCTCAAGTGGAAAATATATCGGATGAAGACTGATCCGAAGTATCAGGTAAATTATATATATGTGATCAGATCACATGTTGAAGTCCTATTTATGCATGTGCCACACAAATCTATCTTCTTGTAGGTGAACTGTTCAAGGAACAAGGCCAACCGTATGAAAGTGAAATTCCAACAAACGATAGGATCTCGTAGCTATATTGCACACTGCGGGGCTCTTGTAATTAGCTATTGTTTCACTCTTTTCGCTGTACCATATTATAAGATCTACATTGACTTGTTCGAAATGCAGAGGAAAGCCCGCAAGGACCAAAAAGTACCTGAACCAAATGTTGTGGAAATCTTCAAGGATTGTCACACCAGCAAGAAGAAGGTCATGACTACACCAGTCAAAGCCGCTGTTGTAAGTCCTTAATCCTCATGCCTTTTAACTACTACTTACTCTGACTTGTGCCTTGAACTGCATGGTTTGCAGCCAATGTCTATTACTCTTTTCAATTTTATACACAATTGTCTTAGCGTATCATTGCACCTTACAAGGTTTAAATGAGAGGAGTGATGTTCCTTTGATCTTGACCCGTAATCTAGTTCCGTCTTTGGACTTGCCCACACAACGTTACAATTGCCTGTTTGCCTGTTCTCAGTTGTTTTGTCATATGAATGATGTCATACTATGCTTACCGTATTATAAACTTCGTCTCTTTATCATTAGCCCTCAATACAATGTGAAGAAATAGACAATACATTAGCGATGGTACATGGTCATATGTTTGGGACCTGGTTTTATTATGTACTTTGCAATAAAATACAACTAATATTTTACATGGGTTCACCAGAATAAGTTCTGTATATAGACCAAATCTATTTTGTTTGGTTTTGCTGCCTCCTTAATATCTTCTGTTCTGGTAATACTAATGTAAAAACTCAATTTTCCAGCGAGATATGGAAAAAATAGTGGAACTGCCACCTTCTGAAGGTGGCGACGTAACTATAACCGCAATGTCAGCTCTTGCTGCAGTAGGTCAGTACCTGTCCACTAACAGTGCCAAAAGCACGTTCCTGCGTAATACTGGGTTGGTTGTTAAGGCAATATCGTCCAAACTGCCTCATGATCAAGATATGCAAGCTCAAAGCAATGTTGTATCTGCGCTCCAGACACAAGTCCATTCCCTAACAGAGACCCTTTGTGAAACAAGGAGAGACATTGTTCGATGTCGTCAAGATATGCATGGTTTTGAAACCAGACTATCAGACATTTGCTATGTTGTTCAGGAGCCTAGGGGAAATGAAGGCGAGGGTTATGGTGCTCCATCGGACAATACAACATGAAAACGTAACAGTCAGGTCAAATGAACTGAGCTTCTGAACTTCTGGTGGTGCATTTATCTGCTAGACTGTTAAGTTTTATGCCAACCTTCCTTTTGTTATATAGTTGTAATTTGTTTTGGTGCGATACAAAATTTATTCTTAACGTGTAGCCACCGGCTGAAGAAAACAGCAAGCCATTTTTGTATAGTGTAGGGTGTTCCCTATATTTGCACTTGTGGCGATATTTGATGCCGAGTGGATGTAATCTGTGCAATCGCCTTAATAGCCTAGCGTTAGTTTCGGCCTTATTTATTTCCTAGTCTTATTTTTCCCTGGTTTGCTAGTGGCCGCAACAACCATGGGCCATATTCGGGTCGTAGGATCCATGGGTCTCCTACGGGCTGTCGATAAATGGGCCTCCAACAGGGCCGTAGAATCGGTGGGCCTCGGGCCGTCGGATAAATGGGTCTACATGGGTCGTAAACGGGCGTAATTGGTATCGGCCTAGCACGGTAACGGGCCATTAACAGGCCGTAGGACAACAAAGGCTTAATTCTGTCACAGGCATAACGGGTCATTAATGGGCCAGAATATAGGACGGGCTTGAAACGGTGCAACGGATTAACAGGCCAGAAACGGTTCAACTCTTGCCATGGGTCAAATTTGGCCCATTAGGGGAACAAGCCAGTAACGGGCCGACTCTTGCCATGGGCCGAATTTGGCCCATTAGGGGAACAGGCCAATAACGGGCCGGAAGTAATCAAGGGCCGAAAAGGAGCCAAAAAACGTATGGGCCGTCAATAGGCCTAAAGCTAACACGGGCTGGAAATGGCCCATGTAAATCACGGGCCGTTAACGGGTACAAATAAAATTACTGTTCATTATGGGCTAGAGTCACCGTGGGCCTGTAAAGGGCCTAAAGATACGAAGGCCTCATATGGGCCGAAAGACGTCGTGGGCCATACATGGGCTGAAAGTGAAATGGACTGGTGTTATATTCAACGGCCCACATGACGTTGTTGGGCCAATTTCCTTTAGGGCCTAACGGGCCCTGAGTTACCGGGCCGTAAAATGGGCTATTTGCGAAGAGACCGTTAACATGCTTTTCATGGGCCAGCCCGTTAACTTTTGACCAAGTCAAATGGGTCGGCTTTGTAAGCTAAATGGGCCAGTGGTGGGCCATGGCACGTGTCGACATATCATAGGCGCCTATCTGACCCACTGATGAGCTGACACGTGTTTCGTCCGGCCAATAAGAATTTTACACATGGAAATTTCCCATTGATCGGGGCTGTTAACGGGTTATCGGATCCAAAACCCGACCCGGTAGCTTAACGGCGTTCCATTACGGTGGATGCCACGTGTCGGTCACCTTGACGAAAGCACTACTGTGACGCACGATTTATCGTCATGGAAGTGGACACTTCCGTGATGATAATTTTGGTAATGTCTTGGAACACTTCTACGACATCACATGTATGAATATCTTGATTCTGTCATAAAATCGTCATGGATGTACATGCATGACAAAAAAACGCGACCTACTGTGACAAACACGTATCATCACAGAAGTGTATTTTTTCTATAGTGCGTAGCCGACATGGCCAACCGGATCCGACCCATGCGTCATCCCTGCTTGCCAATTTATTAGGAGGCAACGGCGCGAGTGATGCAATTGGCTATCAATAATCGCCGTCGTGCTCGGACCAAGTCGTCGGATCCAAGAGAATTGTCCAGGGGCAACTAACTCCACGTCCAGCCCCTGCACACCACCATGGAGGCCTGGCTCGCTGCAGAACAAAGGGCACAGGTCCTACGTCACCACGCCTTGATCGCTGCCCTGCTGCTGCAATGCCTCGCCGCCGGTGTGGATCACTACTTGTGCACCATGCGTTGTTGCCTCTGCATGTAGATTGCTTCAAAGCTATCGTCGTACGTCCCCACCACCACTGCGTACAGAACTGGCCGGAGCCCCGCCTCCAACGTCAGCCATATGGGCCTTTCCCGGGGATGTCATCCAGCACCGGCGAGGGAACGAGACCAGCGACGAGGAAGCAGAGGAGTTGGACCGGGAACCACCAATTAGTGGTTAGTTAACCCGTCTCTTCTTTATTTTAGTGAATGAACTTTTGGCATGGAGCTTTGATTAACACGAGGTGGAGACATGCATGTACATCCGAGTGAATGATATTCACAGTGAAGTAGTGTAAGTAGCTAGTTGAAACTATTTGTATAAAGAGTGATGTACGTTTCCTACTTGTATTATATCTGGGGGATGGAAGCCGCTAAGATTAAGGTCTAGCTCGGTAACATCAAAATAACATAAATACAGATTAAATTGTTACAAATGTAACTTACTTGTGATTAACCTTGTATTTAATTTTGCTTATAATTTTCTATTTGGTGTTACTCAAAGCGCTTTGTAATTCCAGCAACTACCTTCCACGCCCTTCTCTATACCAGGTGTTTTTTTGGGAGGCACTGGAAGAATCGGTTTTTGGAAAAACTCAGAAATCTCGGTATTTTACTGCCCAAAGAATTCAAATGAATTTTGAATTCTATTTTATTGGGTATAAATATATGTATGTAGCATGTAAATTATCAAATATGGTAGAGCATGCCGCAGTGGGAGATACCCTTTAGTTCCTGGGTGTATATACACCTGACAGAGAAAATAATAATAATAATAATAAGTCACAAACATTTGGAAGTTTTTTTTATAATAAACTTGACTTACATTTGCACTAATTCAGTCTCTTTCTTCGGTTTTGCAACCAATAGATGGTTGGTGTTTTATAACCTTCGGGCTTGTAACATTTGGATGTGCAACAAATATATCTAAACAGCCACCTTCACTACAGGAATCAGCTACTTTGCCATCTGCCACGGCGGACGGCAAAGGCATGGATGGCGGACGGCAAAGGTCTTTGCCGTCTGCGGCGGACGGCAAAAGTGGACAGCAAAGTACGGGACAGCTAAGAGCTACGTTGCCGTCTGCTTCGGGCGGCTGACGGCAAAGGAGCCTTTGCCATCAGCAGCCGACGGCAAAGAATGCAGACGGCAATAAATGCGCTGTTACATCCGTTAGGTGGTTAACGGCAAGCCTTTGCCGTCGGCCGCTGACAAGAACTTCCATAAAGGCCTTTGCCGTCAGCCATCAGAGGCAAACTGACCAAATTGGTCAGCCTCCCAGGAAGTACAGTTGCCTGCCACGTGGCCTCTTTGCCGTCCGCTGCTGATGGCAAAGAGCCCTTTGCAGTCGGTGGCAGACGGCAAAGAGCCTGCATATCGGCTTTTTTTCCCTGTTTTTTTAAATCCAACAATTTTCACAGCAAATATATATGACATATATAGATATATTTCACAGGGCTATTTAACAGCACATAGGTTTCATCGTACATACATATATAGCAAGTTGCACATACACATAAGTTGCAACCATTAGAAAGTTGCAAATACATATTACAATGCAAAGTTTCATCAAGATAGCAAGTTCCATCGTAGCAAGCTAGAAGAATACTAGAAGAGAACGAAATAAAAAACAAGCACTCCATCATAGCAAGCTAGCTTCCGAGAAGTGAATGAAATCTGCAAAATGACAAATAAGAAAGTTAGGAAAAGGTGACTAGAAGAAGAAGACTAGAAGAAGAAGACTAGAAGAAGAAGCACGCCATCGTTTGTGAGGTAACTTAGGTGAAATGGATCGTTTATGAGCTAACTTAGGTAAAATGCATCATTTTAGAGCTAATGTAGGTAAAATGGATCATTTATGAGCTAACTAAGCTAATTATGCCATTTTTTACATAAGTAAGGTAAGTACATGTCATTATTGAGCAAACCTAGTTAACTAAGCATATTATAACTAACTTAGGTCATTTTGGAGGAAACAAAGCTAAGTATAGATCGTTTTAGAGCTAACTTAGGTAAAATGGCTGGTTTTGGAGGTCAGTAAGCTTATTAAGTCATTTTGCAGGAAAAGAAGCTAACTCCAGGTCATTAAGGTAAGCATATTGGATGAAATAAAGCTAAGTCTAGGTCTTTATGCATTTGTTAAGCAAAAAACTAGAGAAACTTACCTTGATCATGGAGGTGCGGGAGCGGGCTGGCTCATGCCAGTAGCTGGAGAAGGATCGTGTGATGCTTGTGTGGAGTTACGCTGCACCAAAGATCATTTCCAATGTTTCGTTAGCATGATGACACTCAAATGTTAAGACTAGCAAGTAACGTCCATTCAAATTAAACTCACCGTGGTCTCAGGAAGAGCCCTTTAAGTGTATCATCATCAAGTACAACATAAAAAAATTGAATACCTGACACTACTAATAATCTTGATCAGTATCATCAATAAATGCATAATCATCATCATCACTATAATCAATGACGGGCTCATAGGGTTCAGCGGCATCAACATGTGGAAGGCCACCTTCACGTAATCGGTCAAGCATTGAGAGGTCATCCGCAGCAGTAACCTCTTCTTGTTCCGGCTCTTCTTGTTCCTCCTCTGGGGTGATGTGGGATTCACTGCGCTGTCTACTTCAATGTTTTGGGGTGAAGTATACCGGTTCTTGAAATACTTTTTGGAAAGACGTGCCTATTGGAAGAATTCTCCTTCATATGTGTCTGGGTTATAGTCTTCATAATCCTCTTCCTTTGGGGGAGATAGTCTAGCACGTGGCGGCACTTCATAAACGACATCCCAACCTTTCAGATTTGGATTAGTTTGGCAGGCCCAGGGTAGATAGAATACTTGGGTCGCCTGTTGAGCCGTAATATAGACATCAGGAACATCTAAATGGGTGCTTTGGTTGATTTCAACTAGCCCTATATGTCCATGAGTCCTTCTAGTCTCCTTCGGCTGAAACCAATAACATTTGAAGACTACGACATTCGGTGGGTTTTCACCATAGAATAGAAGTTCATAAATTGCTTCAACTCTCCCATAATACTCGGTACCTCCTTCACCGATAGCAGATACACAACAATTTGTAGACTTCCGGTCGGCCATAGGTAGCTCTTTGCCATAGGTACGAAAACGATACCCGTTGATGTCGTATTTGTCTAATGAACGGACCTTATAGTCAAAACCATTAGCGACTTGTCTCAATTCGGCGTCCATAGACTCTGAATTAGCCTACAAGTTTAATATGAAAGGATTGTTGCATTCCGCACAAATTAGCGGATGAAATGAAATTGTCTAATAGAATTTACCGTTTGTTTGAACCAAGAGATGAAACTGGGATAGCCGCCTCCTTGCTTTGCGAGAAGCTCATACTCTTCGACGGAATCCTTTTGGATCACCGCTCCATACGAGAATAGGGCGACGTATCGACTGTATGAAATATCCAGGAATAAGAGCAGTTCAAAGGAAATAGAAGTTGCGAAACAATGTACCGAGAACTTACTCGATGTACGGCCGCACTTCTATCAGGTTGTTGAAGATATACAACGAAATGGTACGCCATTCTTCGTTATCCAAAGATACTGGATTTGAAACCACTGGCTGGTGCGAGATTCCCTTTGAATAGGCTGAGGTTTGATCCACCCTTTTTAGGCTCGTCGACATTGTACCGATGCTTGGATTATGCAAATGACGATTTTTGGTTTTAAATAGTGTCAGTCACGAAGTTTGCCGCCTCCTCAGTGATGAATGCCTCAGCCATAGACGCTTCAATTCTACGTTTATTTTTACATTTTTCTCGAAGCGCCTTGTGCATCCTCTCAGTTGGGTAGCACCAACGATTTTGCACGGCCCCCCCCCAATCTTGCCTCGGTCGGGAGATGCAAAATCAAATGCTGCATTGGATTAAAGAAGCCCTGTGGAAAGATCTTCTCAAACTTGCAGATCAACTCTGGCGCCAACTCTTCCATTTCTTCTAGCACGCCAGGCGATAGTTCTTTCGCACAAAGAACACGGAAGAAATAGTTGAGTTCTGTCAGTACTAGCCATTCATCCTCAGGGATGAAGCCACGCAACATCACCGGCATTACCCGCTCAATCCATATGTGCCAATCATGACTCTTGTGACCAAATATTTTCAATTTATCAAGACTCGCTCCCCTCTTTAGATTCGCTGCATACCCATCGGGGAACATCAACCGCATTTTCACCCACAAGATAATTTCCCTCATAGCTGGCCTTCCAAGATTGAACCATGCCTTTGGCTTCGTCCAGTTCTGCTTTCCTTTCGGTTCTTTCATGTTTTGTAACGACCTATCACATAGCGCCTCCAGATCGACTCTAGCCTTAGTATTATCCTTTGACTTCCCATCTATGCCGAACAATGTACCAAAAAGTGCCTCGGCGATATTCTTCTCAGTGTGCATCACGTCGATGTTGTGTGGGCAAAGGAGGTCCTTGAATTAAGGCAGATCCCATAAGCATGTCTTGTGAGTCCAGGCGTGCTCGTAATTATACCCTTGAAGTACCTCGACGCGCTCTGGATCCGCTCGAGAGCGCGTTTAATCGATCCAGGGTCTGTTGGCACAACACAAAGGCGTGCAGAATTTTTACAACTCTACCTCGATGAAGTTCTTCTTGTCTTTCCTGAACTTATGGCGAGGATCCATGAACTGTCTATGCATGTCGAGCAAGAAAACTTGCGACCGGCCCGAAATAGCGTAACTCAAGAGCTCCCTTGCATGTGGGGCACGGGAACCTTCCATGCACACACCAGCCAATGAATAGCGCATACGCCCGCAAGTCATGCGTCGAGTACATGTACCAGACACGCATTATGAAGTTCCGCTTGCTATAGGCGTCGTATGTCTTGAACCCATTATCCCAGGCTTCTTGCAATTCGTCCTTAAGCGGCTGCATGTACACATTCATATTTTTCCCCGGATAGTTGGGCCCTGGAATTATCAACGTCAGGAAAATGTTCTTTCTTTGCGTAATCTGTCCGGGGATTGAGTGGAAATACAAATACGGGCCAACAATCAGTATTGGGCTGCCGTCATACCAAACACATCGAACCCATCGGTCTTGATGCCGACTCGAGGATGCCTCGGATCTGCCACTTTGTCAGCATGTAATTCATCAAACTTTTTCCACGCAACACCATCCGATGTGTGTACCATCATCAGATTCCCATCTGCATCTAGTTCGGTTCTTTTGCATGTTTTGTGCCATGTCATCTATCTGTCCGTCTCTTCGACCATGAAAAGACGTTGAAGTCTTGGTACGATTGGCATATACCGAAGAACACTAACAGGGATTTTGGTCTGTGTCTTCTCACCCATACTGTTGTCTACCACAATATACCTGGAAGACTTGCAAATGGGACAATAGTTCAAGTCCGCATAGTCAAGCCTAAATAAGTCACATCCTTTCTCACAGGCATGTATCTTCTCATAGGGCATCTTCATTGAACTGAGGATTTTGTCCGACTGGTACAGGTTTGCAGGCATTACATGGCCTTTGGGTAGAAAGCGTCCAAATACTTTCATAATTGCGTCATTGCATTCTCTGCCCAAGTTGAACTGAGCCTTCAAAGCCATTACTTGTGAGATGGCATCCAACTGACAAAGCTCAATGTGCTCGTGGAGCGGACGTTTTGAAGACTCCAACATTTCATTGAAGGCCTTTGCAGATTCCTCCATCTCCTCGTCCGAATCCCGAGCATCATCATAGTCTTGCACCATGTTTTCCATCCCGGTACCATGCTCGTCGGTGCGACGATGATCCACCTCAGCTCGGTCACGTTGGGCAGACTCACCATGAAATGTCCACACCATATAATCGGGCGTAAAACCATTCTTCTGTAGATGTTTACCCATTTCATCCTCTGTCCTATTTTCCCAATTGCCGCATCGGAAACAGGGGCACCAAGTTTTCCTCTGGCCATTTGCAAATGCGGCTTGCACAAACCCCTTGGTTTTTGTGAACCATTCAGCGCTCCATTTGTTCCGACCGATTGTGATCGATATACATCCATGCATGATCACTCATCTTGACTTTCGTAGCTACGGACACACAACAATTATATATATAATTCACCATATATATATTCATCGGTTGATCTACTTTGTCAATTTTATTACGTCCATGCAACCTACACTCTAATAGGTAATGATAGGTCCTAATCTCACCAGTATGTGTAGATTATGTTCATTTTCCCATGCTATGCTCCGGATCCGATGCAAAATTTCGGCAGCACCTGCCCGCTGTTCTCCTGATACACGTCTCTCCAATAAATAGAGAGGATGTGTACCGGAGAACAACAGGGGGGCACAGACAAAATTTATGCGTCGGATCCGGAGCAAAGCATATGGGAAAACGAACCCAATCTACACATACTCGGGCTGTCCATGGATAGCGTTGGACAATTCGAAAGAATCAAGGTTATAAATATGCAAATGCATGCATATTTATAACTATGATGCTTTCAAACGGGAGACACATATTGGTTACGCATACTGATGATTCAAGACACATATATAGCTAGCTATCAAGTTTCATCGGCACAAACACCGGAACAGAGCAAATAATTAATGGGGGAGGAGGACATGTCCTTTGTGCTCACCCATGAACGAAGGGGCAAAGCTCGTCAAACGCACGGCGAGGTCGTCGAACACCAAACCTCGCAGCGGTGAAACAACTGCACATTTAAATCAACCCGATCAACACAATTATATATGATGTTTTTCATAACAAAATCGAAAAATATATGACCTAACTAATAATTCACAAATATAAGACCCTGTCGGCCTCGGGGGGTCGGGTGTCGGGGTTTCTGGGTGTCGTGTCATTGTCGGGGTGTGGTGTCGGGGTCGGGGTGTCGGGGTCAGGGGGTCGGGGTGTCGGGGTCAGGGGGGTCAGGGGGTTGGGGTGTTTCCATCTATCCTTCTTCTTCTTTCTTTCTCTTCTTCTTCTTCTTTCCTTTCTTCTTCTTCTTCTTTCATCTTTTTCTACTTTTTTACTTCTTTTCGCTTTCTTCTTTTCTTCTTCTTCTACTTCTTCTACTTCTTTTCTTCTTCTTCTTTTTTCATCTTTCTACTACTTCTACTTCTTCTAATTCTTCTAATTCTTTTCTAACACTAACACTAACACAATCTAGCACTAACAATTAAACAACAAAAAAAATGAAGAAACTGAAAAAAAGTAGTAGTCCCTCACCGGAGCAATGGGACGGTCGGCAGGGGGGCACCGGGCGGCGGGGGCGGCGCCGGGCGGCGGTGGCGGGCGACAGGCGTCGGAGGTGGGGTGGGGCGGATGGGTGGTGGGGCGACGGACCAAGGTGCGGGGCGGGGCGGCGGGGCGGAGGCGCGCCGGGCGGCGGGTGGCGAGCGGGTGGTGGGGCGACGGGCGTCGGCGGGTGGGTGGGGGCGGAGGGTGGTGGCGCGACGGGCCAAGGTGCGGGCGGGGCGCGCCAGCGGCAGGGCGGGGCGACGGTGGATCTAGCTAGGGCGGGGCGTCGGGGAGGAGAGAGGAAGAGAAGGAAGAGTAACGGGCGGGGGGTGGCGTCCGTTAGTTAGTCGGCTCTTTGCCGTCCGCCACTCTTTGCCGTCCGCCGTTATCTCTCTTTGTCGTCCGCTAGCAGACGGCAAAGAGGTGGGGGTGTTAAGTTTTTTTAAAACGGGCGGGTGGGTGGGGGCCACCTCCCTCTTTGCCGTCAGCTGGCTGACGGCAAAGATTCTTTGCCGTCAGCTGGCGGACGACAACGAAATGGCGCATGGCAAAGAGGTTCCTTGTCGTCTGCCGTTTCTTTACCGTCTGCTTTACGGTAGCTGATGGCAAAGAGATTATTTGCCGTCCGCTAGCGGACGGCAATGATGTGGCAGATGACAAAGTAGCTGATTCCAGTAGTGCTTCTTTGTTCCAGGGAACGGAATTTCGGCATGGAGCTTCCGTTAATAGTCATTTGTGAATTTCCGAGTGAATCAAATTCATGAGAAAGTAGTGCAACTAATTAACTAGTTTAGACAATCCATATGAATGACAAATGTTTCCTAATTTCTTATATTATATATGGGATGGAATCCTCCAAGATTATGGTGTAGCTCGGCAACATCAAAGTAATACACCATCCGATTAAATTATTACAAATGTAACTCACCAGAGTTTACCATTGTATCTAATTCCATTGCAATTTGTTGTTTCGTGGTACTCAAAGCGCTTTGTAATTTCACCAGCTCCCTCCACATCGTTTAGGGCTCTCTTTTTTCTCAGTATCAGTGTTTCTTTCTAGGAGGCGGTGAAAGAACCGGTTCTTGGAACAACTCAGAAATCATCAAGTTTTACCACCCGAAAAATTCAATGTTTTTGTGGATAAATAGTGAAATATATGTTTATGACCTACATAACATCACATATAGTAGTGTGCGCGGTGTATGTGTGTACTCAGTCATTGATTTATTTGCTAATTTCATTTCATATTGCACCCAAACTGGGAAAATACATAAATCTGGAAAAATATTAAATACACATAAATAATACATATAGTACCGAAACAAGGTAAATACATAAATCGACGAAAATATGTATACATGTGAATTGTAAATATATAGCACCGAAACAGGACAAATACATAAAGTTGAAAAAATATCAAATACAAGCGAGTGGTGGCTTATTTTAATTAGCAGCAACTCCACCACTGAGAGAACAACACACACATCTACTCTTCCGCATGTCTGCGTGTACACAGCTTAATGCAAGGTCTTCATGGCATAGCTCACACATCAGACCAAGTGATCTTGAACACTCCAATCTCCTCCTTGAGCCCCAACGCCTTCCACACGGCTGGTGACGCGTCTATGTCATTGTATGGGCACGGTGGCTCGAAGTTGTGCTCGGCGTCGCAGCCGTACACCGAGTCGCACTCGTCGACGACCTTGGCCAGCACGGCATGCCCATTCCCGTTGATGTGGATCATCTTGTTGCACCTGCGCTTGCCATCCAGGCGCAGCCACCCCGTGGACAGCGCCACCACCAGCTCGGTGTCCTTGTGGAAGCGGTTGTCGCAGAATGATTTGCCACCACCGTCTCCACCTCGTGCGAAGATGTTCAGAGTTAGGATCGCTGGCGTGTCAGCCGACACCGGGGGCGAGCACCTGTATTGCGGGTAACGGTGACCGTCTTTACAGCAGACTGAGCCGTGATCCCGGTTGTAGTCGCCGGATTTGCCATGCAGGAAGCCACTAATGTGGCACCTGCCGCGAATGTGGCTGGTCTCTATAGTAATGTTCGCGCTGCTGCCCATGGACACGGGGACACCATGGATGCGGAGGTGTGACAGGAGTATCACCAGAGCAAACATAGCTAGTAGCTTCTTCAAGTCAGCCATGTCTGTGAGGTACTCACGTTGCTTGCAAATCTGCAATTTATTCTTGTGCGTTTGTGAGGGTATATTGGTTGATACATGTTCCTTATATAGGGCACTACCCCCATGGAACAACAACTTCTCATGCAACTGGGTATGCTAATTCAGTCTCGTTTCTTCGGTTTTGTAACCCAGAGATGGTTGATGTTCTGCAACCTTCGGGCTTGTAACATTTGGGCGTGTGATAACCCACAAGTATAGGGGATCAATTGTAGCCTCTTTTGATAGGTAAGAGTGTCGAACCCAATGAGGAGCTAAAGGTAGAACAAATATTCCCTCAAGTTCTGCCGACCACCGATACAACTCTGCGCACGCTTGACGTTGGCTTTACCTAGGAAAAGTATGAAACTAGAAGTACTTTATAGGTATTTTTGGATAGGTTTGCAAGATAATAAAGAGCGCGTAAATAAAAAGTAGGGGCTGTTTAGATAAAGAAGCAATAAAGTTAGTTTTAGTAGAGAGCTTTTTGTCACGAGAAAGTTATTTGTCCCTAGGCAATCGATAACTAAACCGGTAATCACTATTACAATTTTATTTGAGGGAGAGGAATAAGCTAACATACTTTCTCTTCTTGGATCATATTCACTTATGATTGGAACTCTAGCAAGCATCCGCAACTACTAAAGATCATTAAGGTAAAACCTAACCATAGCATTAAAGTATCAAGTCCTCTTTATTCCCATACGCCATGACCCACTTATCCGTGTTTGTGTTTTAGTCACTCACGCAATGCAGACAGTAAGCAAACCATGAACATATTGCAAACCCTACAGCGGGAATCCCTCACGCTTGCGCGACACGAAGTGCACCATACGATAGCACCAATAATAAAACATGCAACTCAAACCAATCACGATCATCAATTAACCCATAGGACCAAACGGATCTACTCAAACATCATAGGATAGCCATACATCATTGTGAAATAATATATAGTGTTGAGCACCATGTTTAAGTAGAGACTACAGCAGGTAAAAGAGGGGTTATACCGCTGCATAGAGGGGAGAGAGTTGGTGATGAGGGCGGTGAAGTTGTTGGTGTAGATTGCGGTGATGATGATGGCCCCGACGGCGTTCCGGCGCCACCGGAGGCGAGGGGGAGAGAGCCCCCTCCTTCTTCTTCTTCCTTGATCTTCTCCCTAGGTGGGAGAAGGGTTCTCTCTCTGGTCCTTGGTCTCCATGGCATGGGAGGGGCGAGAGCCCCTCTGAGATTGGATCTGTCTCTATGTCCCTCTCTGTTTCTGCGTTCTGGATTCTGGCCTTTCATTGTTTCTTATACTCCCGGAGATCCGTAACTCCGATTGGGCTAAAATTTTAACACGATTTCTATCCGGATATTAGCTTTCTTGCGGCGAAAGAAGGGCAAAAATCACCTTTCGGGGTGTCCACGAGGGTCAGGGGTGCGCCCCCTACCTCATGGGCCCCTCGAGCATCGTCTCGCATTGATTCCACTTCCCAAAATTCATAAATATTCCAAAAATAATCTACTTCATTTTTTATCCCGTTTGGACTCCGTTTGATATGGGTTTTCCGCGGAACAAAAAACATGCAACAAACAGGAACTGGCACTAGGCACTGGATCAATATGTTAATCCCAAAAATAATATAAAAAGTTGCCAAAAGTATATGAAAGTTGTAGAATATTGGCATGGAACAATAAAAAATTATAGATACGACGGAGATGTATCAGCATCCCCAAGCTTAATTCCTGCTCGTCCTCGAGTAGGTAAATGATAAAATAAGATAATTTTTGATGTGGAATGCTACCTAGCATAATCTTGATCACGTAATGTAATCATGGCATGAATATTAAGACACGAGTGATTCAAGGCAATAGTCTATCATTTGACATAAAGACAATAATAATTCAAGCATACTAATAAAGCAATCATGTCTTTTAAAAATAACATGGACAAAGAAAGTTATCCCTACAAATTCATATGGTCTGGCTATGCTCCATCTTCACCACACAAAGTATTCTTCTGTTGTTCATAAAAACTAACGACAAAAACTCACAAAAGCTCATCTAAGAAAATTTATGCCCGACAAAAAATCATGAAGTTCGCTTGACTCTCTGATGTAGTGCGGTTTTCTTCCTCGTCTTAAAAAATTTACGTCCCACAAAAAGGAAACCATGCAATTCTCTTACCGGTCCAATACAGTGCAGTTTTTCGTTCGATGCAGTGCGATTTTCAGTCGGATGAAGAACACACGTCGATTTGGGTGTTGCGAAAAACAGTGTCCGCATTTGTTCTACATGAAAAAGTTTCGTATCGTTGATATCTTTCCAACGGCGTATCGTTTGAATCATTCCGACCAGCGGTTTGCAAATTTCGCGAAAAACGGCCGCTGCCACTCGTCGTCGTCCGCCGCGCGTTATTTTTTGGTACTGTTTTCGCTCTAGTTTTTTAATCGTTTATCAGAATGAGGCGTGTAATATACCATTGAAAGGCTATGGATTAGGCGCAACTTCTACATGTTAAACACTTTGCGAGATTCCACACGGTTTAAGAGCAGTTTTGAAAATGGTTCGGCGGATGACGAGTGGCAGCGAACGTTTTTTCGCGTTTTTTTCTAAACCGCTTATCGGAATGAAGCAAATGATACGCCGTTGGATAGATATCGTCGAGGCGCATCTTTTTCATATATAAATCTTTCTCTAATTCATTACAGTTTAAGAGAAGTTTCAAATTTACTAAATCGCGGAACTCTGTTTTTTAAATTTTTTGAAATTTCCGTACTGTTTTCGTTCCAGTTTTTGAACCGTTTGTTGAAACAGGGCGTGTGATACGCCGTTGGAAAGCTACGGACAAGGCACAACTTTCGTATGTTGAAATGGTTTTGAGATTCCTTACGGTTTTTAGTTAATTTGTAAAATCGTGCGGCTGACTTCGAGAGGCAACGACTGTTTTTTCGTGAAATTTTTGCAAACCGCTGGTCGGAATGATTCAAACCATATGCCGTTGGAAAGATATCGACGAGAAGGAACTTTTTCATGTAGAACACACTCTCTAATTCTTTACGGTTTAAGAGCAGTTTTGAAATTACCGAAATGCGGACACTCTGTTTTTTCGCGACACTCAAATCGACGTGTGTAGTTCATCTGACTGAAAATCGCACTTCATCAGACGAAAAATCACACTGCATCAGATGGGTAAGATAACTGCATGGTTTCTTTTATTCAAATGCAATTTTTTCAAGGATGAGAAAGTAGAGCGCACTTCACATCGGGTGTAAATGAACCACAACACTATCAAAAAGTGAACCGCATTACTTTTCTTCGCTTCCATAACAATTTTTTTACACTTATGGGATGAACAATATCATACGGCCAACCGCTCTGCTTCAGAATGAAAACCGCACTGCATCGGACGGGCAAGCGAGCTGCAGAATTTTTTTTGTCGGACGTAATTTTTCCATGACAAGGAAGTGGACCACGCTTCACGTCGAGGCATAAGTGAACCGCAACACTACCGAAAGTGAACCTCGACACTACGAAAAGTAAACCACGTGAGTTTTTATTGCTTTTTTCATACTTATTATTTTTCATGCGCATAGACTAGGCAAGTGGACCGCATGGGCTGACCGAGTGAACTACGTCTAATAAGAAGTGAGCTTCTTTTTGAGATGTTTTTCGTTTCTGTTTACCGTGTGAACCACATATAGGTTTTATAGTGAACCGCGTGAGAGATCAAAGTGAGCTTCAAAATATACATAGCCATTTATTATTTTCACACAGCCACACTCACACATCCACACTCACATTAGTCAACCGCATTAGGCTTTATTTTTCAAAGTGTGCACTGCTGTTGCACGCCGTTTGAACCTCTCTTTTTTCATATCCCTTTGAAAAATACCAAAAGGAAAAGTGGACCATTAAACACGATGAGATCAATTGCATTTTTGTTTTTTCTTCATTGTTTTTGGTTGTTGTCCTTTTACTATGTACGACAAGAAAAACTTCAAACAACCAGATCCTGAAAGGTACTTCTAATGAACTGCATCTATCTTTTTTAAAAGATAAAACAAACAACTTTTTTGTGCATATGATGCTCAAGAGGGAGGCGCGACGAACTGCACGGCGGAAGCCATTGAACATGCCTTGCTGCTGAACTGCACAGCTGAGTCAGGAGGATCCCAAGCTGCTCGCCCGCTACACAATACGAAGTATATCACACGACAACAACAAAATCAGACAAAAATAAGAAGGGAAAAATTATGAATCTCATACGGTGTCTAACTGCACGCACAACCCATCCATCGCCCTGGTCATCAGACGTGGCACACTGCTCGAGGGATCCAAACGCACTGCACGCCGAGCTCAAAAGAACTGCATGCCCCACCGTTCGAGCGCGCGACGCACTGCTCGTGGAAGAACCACATGCCCCGCCGAACGAACTGCACGCCTGAGGGAGCTATCGGTGTAGGAGGTGGTGTGGTGGGCCGACGAGGCATGGCAGATGCGCCTCTGTGGTCGTGGAGGAGACCAGATCGGGATAGGTGAGGCCAGATCGAGCTACACGCCACAACCCCTCGCACTGCACGGTACACTCGCCCGCACTGCATGTCGTGCTCCTCACACGTCGACAGAGCATCACCGGAGAGGCCAGGGTGGTGAGGGAGAGGCGCTCCCTGGGATCATAAATGAGGTGGAGGTCGCTGCGTGATTCGAGGAATGAGGATGAGGGCAGCCAAGAAGGGGCCGGCCGGACCCCATGGCCAACGCGCTCGAGGAAGAAACCGGCGGCAAAGATGTGGCCAGGATCCCATCGTTGGGCACGATGTAGGAAGCCTGGGCCACGCGGTGCGGCACTGGGCAGCATGCTGCTCGCTTCTACCGCCGCCTGCGCTCCTTCCTCTCCGAGGCGGGCTCCCGTTCTTGGGAAGCAGATGGAGGAGGGGAGAAGGTGGAGCCAGATCCGGCTGTCGAGATCCAAAGGTCTCCGGCCGCGGCGCTTGCTGGGACGGCGGCGGGCGGAGGTGGTGCGCGCCGGGTCGGCGCTGGTAGGTGGCGATGCTGGTCTGGGGGATGGACGAAGAAGCTCGGTTGGATGCGGCGGCGGTGGGGTGCGGTGCACAGGACGAAGGTGGAAGGGATCGAGGGTAGTTGGAAGGGAGAGGTGGCAGCCATGGGGTGGGAGGTGGTCGGGGGTGGGGGCGCCGCTGCGGAGTAGGAGGTGGCCGGGGGTGGTTGCGCCGCCGCGGGGTGGGAGGTGGTCGAGGGTGGGGGCGCCGGTGCAGAGTGGGAGGTGGCCGGGGGTGGTTCTTGCCACTTGTGAGGTGGGAGGTGGTTGGGGTGGGGGCACCGGTGCTTGGAGTGGGAGGTGGCCGGGGTGGGAGGTGGTTGGAGTGGGGGTGCCGCCACGGGTGGGAGGTGGTCGGGTGGGGGCGTGTGCACGGGTGGGAGGTGGGGGTGTGGCAAGGTGAGACAGTGGTCGCGGTTTTGGTGTTAGCAGAATAAGCGTTAGTGTTAGCAGAATAAGGGTCTTAGGGGTGTTATCTTAATAGACCCACCATATATATATATATATATATATATATATATATATATATATATATATATATATATATATATATATATAAAAACACAGCATATATTTTGAATGGGAAAATATTATGATTGAAAAAATAGATGCAAAAAGAAATGGACGAGATTTAACATTCAAAAGATATTACAGTATAAATGAGGCCTTACTTTGGGCAACGAAGGTATTAGGACCAGATTATTATATTGACCCAAAGGCTAAAGACTATATCCAAATGAAAAGAGGCATACCTGCTTCACCAACTCCCACAAAGGGGGAGGCATCAAGTTCAAAAAATATAAAAAAGGAAGAATCCCCAAAATATAAGACATATCAAGAATGCCTTCTAAAGGGGCTTGACCCTTTAGACAGTGAATACATTGAAGGAAATATGCCCTAGAGGCAATAATAAAGTTATTATTTATTTCCTTATATCATGATAAATGTTTATTATTCATGCTAGAATTGTATTAACCGGAAACATAATACATGTGTGAATACATAGACAAACAGAGTGTCACTAGTATGCCTCTACTTGACTAGCTCGTTAATCAAAGATGGTTATGTTTCCTAACCATAGACATGAGTTGTCATTTGATTAACGGGATCACATCATTAGGAGAATGATCTGATTGACATGACCCATTCCGTTAGCCTAGCACTTGATCGTTTAGTATGTTGCTATTGCTTTCTTCATGACTTATACATGTTCCTGTAACTATGAGATTATGCAACTCCGTTTACGGAGGAACACTTTGGGTGCTACCAAACGTCACAACGTAATCGGGTGATTATAAAGGAGTACTACAGGTGTCTCCAAAGGTACATGTTGGGTTGGCGTATTTCGAGATTAGGTTTTGTCACTCCGATTGTCGGAGAGGTATCTCTGGGCCCTCTCGGTAATGCACATCACTATAAGCCTTGCAAGCAATGTAGCTAATGAGTTAGTTACGGAATGATGCATTACGTAACGAGTAAAGAGACTTGCCAATAACGAGATTGAACTAGGTATTGGATACCGACGATCGAATCTCGGGCAAGTAACATACCGATGACAAAAGGAACAACGTATGTTGTTATGCGGTTTGACCGATAAAGATCTTCGTAGAATATGTAGGAGCCAATATGGGCATCCAGGTTCCGCTTATTGGTTATTGACCAAGAATAGTTCTAGGTCATGTCTACATAGTTCTCGAACCCGTAGGGTCCGCACGCTTAAGGTTTCGGCGATGCTTATATTATGAGTTTATGAGTTTTGATGTACCGAAGGAGTTCGGAGTCCCGGATGAGATCGGGTACATGACGAGGAGTCTCGAAATGGTCGAGACGTAAAGATCGATATATTGGACGACTATATTCGGAGTTCGGAAAGGTTCCGAGTGATTCGTGTATTTTTCGAGTACCGGGTAGTTACAGAGAAGTAATGGGCCTTGATGGGCTTTAGTGGGAAGAGGAAAAGGCTGCTGCCCCCTCCCTCTAGTCCGAATTGGACTAGGGAAAAGGGGCCGCCACCTTTCCTACTCCTCCACTTCCTTCTCCCTTCCTCCCCTACATGGAAGGATTCCTAGTTGGACTAGGAAAGGGAATCCTACTCCCGGTGGGAGTAGGACTCCCCTTGGCGCCAAACATAGGGCCGGCCTCCTCCCTCCCTTGCTCCTTTATATACGGGGGCAAGGGGCACCCCATAGACACACAAGTTGATCCTTGAGATCGTTCCTTAGCCGTGTGCGGTGCCCCCCTCCACCATATTCCACCTCGGTCATATTGTAGCGGTGCTTAGGCGAAGCCCTGCGACGGTGAAACATCAAGATCGTCACCACGCCGTCGTCTTGTGGAACTCCCTCCCGGAGCTTTGCTGGATCGAAGCCCGTGGAGCGTCATCGAGCTGAACGTGTGCCAAGAACTCGGAGGCGCCGGAGTAACGGGCGCCAGTGATCGGTTGGATCGTGAGGAGAACGTCTGACTACTTCCTCTACGTCATCATCGACTCGGAGGTGCCGGAGTAACGGCGCTTGGGATCGGCAGGATCGCGAGGAGAAAGTACGACTACTTCCTCTACGTTGTGATCGCTTCCGCTTAACGGTCTCACGAGGGTGCGTAGACAACACTCTCCTCTCGTTGCTATGCCATCACCATGGTCCCGTGTGTGCGTGGGAAAATTTTTGAAATTACTGTTACCCCAACAGTGGCATCCGAGCCTGGTTTTATGCGTTGATGTCATATGCACGAGTAGAACACAAGTGAGTTGTGGACGATACAAGTCATACCGCCTACCAGCATGTCATACTTTGGTTCAGCGGTATTGTTGGACGAGACGATCCGGACCAACCTTACGCGTGACGCTTCTGCGAGACGGTTCCCTCGGCGTGCTTTGCACATAGATGGCTTGCGGAAGACTGTCTCTCCAACTTTAGTTGAACCGAGTGTGGCTACGCCCGGTCCTTGAGAAGGTTAAAGCGGAGTCTATTTGACAAACTATCGTTGTGGTTTTGATGCGTAGGTAAGAACGGTTCTTGCTCAGCCCGTAGCAGCCACGTAAAACTTGCAACAACAAAGTAGAGGACGTCTAACTTGTTTTTGCAGGGCATGTTGTGATGTGATATGGTCAAGACGTGATGCTATATTTTATTGTATGAGATGATCATGTTTTGTAACCGAGTTATCGGCAACTAGCGAGAGCCATATGGTTGTCGCTTTATTGTATGCAATGCAATCGCGATGTAATGCTTTACTTTATTACTAAGCGGTAGTGATAGTCGTGGAAGCATAAGATTGGCGAGACGACAACGATGCTACGATGGAGATCAAGGTGTCGCGCCCGGTGGCGATGGTGATCATGACGGTGCTTGGCGATGGGGATCACAAGCACAAAGATGATGATGACCATATCATATCACTTATATTGATTGCATGTGATGTTTATCCTTTATGCATCTTATCTTGCTTTGATTGACGGTAGCATTATAAGATGATCTCTCACTAAAAATTATCAAGAAGTGTTCTCCCGAGTATGCACCGTTCATGAAAGTTCTTCGTGCCGAGACACCACGTGATGATCGGGTGTGATAGGCTCTACGTTCAAATACAACGGGTGCAAAACAGTTGCACACGCTGAATACTCAGGTTATACTTGACGAGCTATGCATATAAGATATGACCTCGGAACACGGAGACCGAAGGTCGGCGTGAATCATATAGTAGATATGATCAACATAGTGATGTTCACCATTGAAACTACTCCATCTCACGTGATGATCGGACATGGTTTAGTTGATTTGGATCACGTGATCACTTAGAGGATTAGAGAGATGTCTATCTAAGTGGGAGTTCTTAAGTAATATGATTAATTGAACTTTAATTTATCATGAACTTAGTCCTGGTAGTATTTTGCAAATTATGTTGTAGATCAATAGCTCGCGTTGTTGCTTCCCTATGTTTTTATATGTGTTCCTAGAGAAAATTGTATTGAAAAATGTTAGTAGCAATGATGCGGATTGGATCCGTGATCTGAGGTTTATCCTCATTGCTGCACGTAATAATTATGTCCTTAATGCACCGCTAGGTGACAGACCTATTGCAGGAGCAAATATAGACGTTATGAACGTTTGGCTAGCTCAATATGATGACTACTTGATAGTTTAGTGCACCATACTTAACAGCTTAGAATCGGGACTTCAAAGACGTTTTGAACGTCATGGACCATATAAGATGATCCAGGAATTGAAGTTAATATTTCAAGCAAATACCGAGTTGAGAGATATGAAGTCTCCAACAAGTTCTATAGCTAAAAGATGGAAGAGAATCGCTCAACTAGTGAGCATGTTCTCAGATTGTCTGGTACTTCAATCGCTTGAATCAAGCGGGAGTTAATCTTCCGGATAAGATAGTGATTGACAGAATTCTCTAGTCACCATCACTAAGTTAGTAGAACTTCGTGATGAACTATAGTATGCAAGGGATGGCCGAAAACGATTCCCGAGCTCTTCGTGATGTTGAAATCGACGAAGGTAGAAATCAAGAAAGAGCATCAAGTGTTGATGATTGACAAGACCACTAGTCTCAAGGAAAAGGGCAAAGGGAAGAAGGGGAACTTCAAGAAGAGCGGCAAGCAAGTTGTGCCGAGTGAAGAAGCCCAAGTCTGGACCTAAGCCCGAGACTAAGTGCTTTTGCTGCAATGGAACTGGTCATTGAAGCGGAACTACCCCAAGTATTTGGCGGATAAGAAGGATGGCAAAGTGAACAAAAGTATATTTGATATACAGATCATTGATGTGTACTTCACTAGTGTTCGTAGTAACCCCTCGGTATTTGATACTGGTTCAGTTGCTAAGAGTAGTAACTTGAAAGCGGAGTTGCAGAATGAACAGAAACTAGTTGAAGGGGAAGTGACGATGAGTGTTGGAAGTAGTTCCAAGATTGATTTGATCATCATCACACACTCCCTATACTTTCGGGATTAGTATGGAACCTAAATAAGTGTTATTTGGTGTTGAGCATAAATATGATTTGATCATGTTTATTGCAATACGGTTATTCATTTAAGTAAGAGAATAAATTATTGTTACATTTACATGAATAAAACCTTATATGGTTACACACCCAATGAAAATGGTTCATTGGATCTCGATCATAGTGATACACATATTCATAATATTGAAACCAAAAGATGCAAAGTTAATAATGATAGTGCAAACTTATTTGTGGCACTGCCGTTTAGGTCATATTGGTGTAAAGCGCATGAAGAAAACTCCATGCTGATGGACTTTCGGAATCACTTGGTTATGAATCATTTGATGCTTGCGAACCGTGCCTTTTGGGCAAGATGACTAAAACTCCGTTCTTCGGAACAATGGAACGAGCTACCGACTTATTGGAAATAACACATATATACCGATATATGCGATCCAATGAGTGTTGATGCTCGTGGCAAGTATCGTTATTTTATGACCTTCACAAGATGATTTGAGTAGATATGGGTATATCTACTTGATGAAACATAAGTCTGAAATTGTTGAAAGGTTCAAAGAATTTCAGAGTGAAGTGGAAAATCATCGTAACAAGAAAATAAAGTTTCTGCGATCTGATCGTGGATATGAATATTTGAGTTCTGAGTTTGGTCTTCAATTAAAACAAAGTGGAATAGTTTCACAGCTCACGCCACAGAACACCACAACGTTATGGTGTGTCCGAACGTCGTAACCGTACTTTATTTTGATATGGTGCGATCAATGATGTCTCTTACCGATTTACCACTATCGTTTTGGGGTTATGCATTAGAGACAGCTGCATTCACGTTTAATAGGGCACCATCTAAATCCGTTGAGATGACACCGTATGAACTATGGTTTAGCGATAAACCTAAGCTGTCGTTTCTTAAAGTTTGGAGTTGTGATGCTTATGTGAAAAAATTTCACCTGATAAGCTTAAACCCAAATCGGAGAAGTGCGTCTTCATAGAATACCCAAAGGTAACTATTGGGTACACCTTCTATCACAAATCCGAAGGCAAGTTTTTCGTTGCTAAGATGGATCTTTTCTAGAGAAGAAGTTTCTCTCGAAAGACGTGAATGGGAGGAAAGTAGAAACTTGATGAGGTAATTGTACCTTCTCCCTTATTGGAAAGTAGTTCATCACGTAAATCAGTTCTAGTGATTCCTACACCAATTAGTGAGGAAGTTAATGATGATGATCATGAAACTTCAGATCAAGTTGCTACCAAACCTCGTAGGTCTTCCAGAGTAAGATCCGCACTGTAGTGGTATGCAGTAATCATGTTCGGAAGTCATGTTACTAGACCATGATGAACCTACGAACCATGAGGAAGCGATGATGAGCCCAGATTCAGCGAAATGGCTTGAGGCCATGAAATCTGAGATAGGATCCATGTATGAGAACAAAGTATGGACTTTGATTGACTTGCTCGATGATCAGCAAGCCATGTTAAATAAATGGATCTTCAATAGGAAGACGGACACTGATAGTAGTGTTACTATCTACAAAGCTCGACTTGTCACAAAAAGGTTTTCGACAAGTTCAAGGTGTTGACTACAATGAGATTTTCTCAACTGTAGCGATTCTTAAGTCTGTCCGAATCATGTTAGCAATTGCCACATTTTATGAAATCTGGCAAATGGATGTCAAAACTACATTCTTTAATGGATTTATTAAAGAAGAGTTGTATATGATGCAACCAGAAGGTTTTGTCAATCCTAAAGGAGCTAACAAAATGTGCAAGCTCCAATGATCCATCAATGGACTGGTGCAAGCATCTCGGAGTTGGAATATACGCTTTGATGAGTTGATCAAAGCATATGGTTTTATCTGCACTTTTGGAAAAGCCTGTATTTACAAGAAAGTGAGTGGGAGCACTACAAAGCATTTCGATAAATATATGTGAATGACATATTGTTGATCGGAAATAATGTAGGATTATTCTGCAAAGCATAAAGGAGTATTTGAAAGGAGTTTTTCAAAGAAGGACCTCGGTGAAGCTGCTTACATATTGAGCATCAAGATCTATTGAGATAGATCAAGACGCTTGATAAGTTTTCAATAAGTACATACCTTGTCAAGATTTTGAAAAGGTTCAAAATGGAACAGTCAAAGAAAGAGTTCTTGCCTGTGTTACAAGGTGTAAAATTGAGTAAGACTCAAAGCCCGACCACGGGCAGAAGATAGAAAGAGAATGAAAGTCATTCCTTATACCTCAGCCATAGGTTCTATAAAGTATGCTATGCTATGTACCAGACCTATTGTATACCTTGCTCTGAATTTGGCAAGGAGTACAATAGTGATCTAGGAGTAGATCACTTTGGACATTGGTCAAGAACATCCTTAGTGAGGACTAAGGAAATATTTCTCGATTATGGAGGTGATAAAAGAGCCCGTCAGAAAGAGTTACATCGATGCAAGCTTTTTACATCGATCCAGATGACTCTAAGTCTCAATCTGGATACATATCGTAAGTGGGAGCAATTAGCTAGAGTAGCCCCGTGCAGAGCATTGTAGACATAGAATATTTGCAAAATACATACGGCTCTGAATGTGACAGACCCGTTGACTAAACTTCTCTCACGAGCAAAACATGATCATCCCTTAGTACTCTTTGGGTGTTAATCACATAGCGATGTGAACTAGATTATTGACTCTAGTAAACCCTTTGGGTGTTGGTCACATGACGATGTGAACTATGGGTGTTAATCACATACGATGTGAATATTGGTGTTGAATCACATGATGATGTGAACTAGATTATTGACTCTAGTGCAAGTGGGAGACTGAAGGAAATATGCCCTAGAGGCAATAATAAAGTTATTATTTATTTCCTTATATCATGATAAATGTTTATTATTCATGCTAGAATTGTATTAACCGGAAACATAATACATGTGTGAATACATAGACAAACAGAGTGTCACTAGTATGCCTCTATTTGACTAGCTCGTTAATCAAAGATGGTTATGTTTCCTAACCATAGACATGAGTTGTCATTTGATTAACGGGATCACATCATTAGGAGAATGATCTGATTGACATGACCCATTCCGTTAGCCTAGCACTTGATCGTTTAGTATGTTGCTATTGCTTTCTTCATGACTTATACATGTTCCTGTAACTATGAGATTATGCAACTCCGTTTACGGAGGAACACTTTGGGTGCTACCAAACGTCACAACGTAATCGGGTGATTATAAAGGAGTACTACAGGTGTCTCCAAAGGTACATGTTGGGTTGGCGTATTTCGAGATTAGGTTTTGTCACTCCGATTGTCGGAGAGGTATCTCTGGGCCCTCTCGGTAATGCACATCACTATAAGCCTTGCAAGCAATGTAGCTAATGAGTTAGTTACGGAATGATGCATTACGTAACGAGTAAAGAGACTTGCCAAGAATTGAGATTGAACTAGGTATTGGATACCGACGATCGAATCTCGGGCAAGTAACATACCGATGACAAAAGGAACAACGTATGTTGTTATGCGGTTTGACCGATAAAGATCTTCGTAGAATATGTAGGAGCCAATATGGGCATCCAGGTTCCGCTTATTGGTTATTGACCAAGAATAGTTCTAGGTCATGTCTACATAGTTCTCGAACCCGTAGGGTCCGCACGCTTAAGGTTTCGATGGCGATGCTTATATTATGAGTTTATGAGTTTTGATGTACCAAGGAGTTCGAGTCCCGGATGAGATCGGGTACATGACGAGGAGTCTCGAAATTGTCGAGACGTAAAGATCGATATATTGCACGACTTTATTAGGTTTTCGGAAAGTTTCCTAGTGATTAGGGTATTTTTAGGAGTACCGTGTAGTTACTGGAGAAGTATTGGGCCTTGATGGGCTTTAGTGGGAAGAGGAAAAGGCTGCTGCGCCCCCTCCCTCTAGTCCGAATTGGACTAGGAAAAGGGGCCGCCACCTTCCTACTCCTCCACTTCCTTCTCCCTTCCTCCCCTACATGGAAGGATTCCTAGTTGGACTAGGAAAGGGAATCCTACTCCCGGTGGGAGTAGGACTCCCCTTGGCGCCGCCAAACATAGGGCCGGCCTCCTCCCTCCCTTGCTCCTTTATATACGGGGCAGGGGCACCCCATAGACACACAAGTTGATCCTTGAGATCGCTCCTTAGCTGCAGTGCGGTGCCCCCTCCACCATATTCCACCTCGGTCATATTGTAGCGGTGCTTAGGCGAAGCCCTGCGACGGTGAAACATCAAGATCGTCCCACGCCGTCGTCTTGTGGAACTCCCTCCCGGAGCTTTGCTGGATCGAAGCCCGTGGAGCGCCATCGAGCTGAACGTGTGCCAAGAACTTCGGAGGCGCCGGAGTAACGGCGCTGTGATCGGTTGGATCGTGAGGAGAACGTCTGACTACTTCCTCTACGCCATCATCGACTCGGAGGTGCCGGAGTAACGGCGCTGGGATCGGCAGGATCGCGAGGAGAAAGTACGACTACTTCCTCTACGTTGTGATCGCTTCCGCTTAACGGTCTACGAGGGTACGTAGACAACACTCTCCCCTCTCGTTGCTATGCCATCACCATGGTCCTGTGTGTGCGTAGGAAAATTTTTGAAATTACTTCGTTACCCAACATACATGGATCACGAAATGGATAAAAGATTTGAAGAATTTTCAAAGATAATAAAGAAAGAATTAAAGGAGGAAATATTAAAAGAATTAAGGCAAGAAATGGATGAAAAATTTGAAGAAATAAAGAAAGAATGTGATGAAAAATATGATTTCAATCTGTTAAATGATGATGATCATATGGACATAGCAGGGCATGGGCAGCGGCCTGAATGAAGCCCACATTGCATATATTGATATTGCTATCAATTATTCGGGCGCGGAGGACCTATACCCGACCCGAATATTGATAGAAATTCCCATAATAGATCCTTTAAATATTGATAAGGTATTATCAATCATATGGGCAGGGAAGATCCCCTGAAAAAAACATTAATTTTTTTAAAAAATATATATATATTTATATTTATATTTATATAAATAAATAAATAATAATATTAAGCAATGTTGAAAATGTAAGCAGCCTTGGCATGTATGTACGCATACACTGACACAAGGATTCTTGAAGGCAGAAGAAGCTCTCAAGGCTAATCGCATGAAGATCTGTATGACCGAAGAGCAAAGACTGGTACACAGAGGCCAGCCAATTATTCACCGAGAGACAATGCCACGTGAAGAAAGCAAAGATTCCTGAATATTGAAGCTTGTCGGCACTCTCTCACACTTTTCTATATTATTAGAAGGACATGCGTGTACCCTAGTAGGACACGTGTGCATACTACCATGTGTAAAATAAGTGAAGGAATGCTCCCGAAGACCTCCCTTGCAGCCACCCCTCGCGGCTATAAAAGGAGATGCTGGGCTCAAGAAGAGAACACAACAAGAGACGGGAGAGCACGAAGCACTCAGAGCATCGAGACTCTCCACCAGAGCACCACTTCCTTCGTAGTTTAACCACCACCACTACTAGTAGAATAGCCAAGAAGGTGCTTAGTTCGCCAAGAGTTTGAAGGTAATTTCCTAGTTGTGTGTAATCCCTTCGGGCCTCCCGAAAGGGAAAACCATATGTAAATTATGTTGTTCAAATGATGTAGTTTCTTGGTTTCACTTAGTACTTTTATTTATGAATTTATGGGACGAGTTCTTATGCTAGGGATCCTATAGGAGAAACCTCTGCGTGTGTAGTTCTCTATGTAGCCCAGAGTGGCGTTTGAATGAGAACCTTGTGGCCGTAGAGAAGTGTTCTCTTCGGGTGGAACTGCCTGGGAAGACGATAGGAATTTACCCCATAAATTTGCAATTAAAACTGCTAAGTGAACGTAACTAGCTACATCTGATACAACATAATGAAAAATATGGTGAGTACTGAGTAGAATTTTACACTTTTGCGCACATCGCCGGACGAATTGTTGGCCTCGCCATCCTCTAAATAGATCCTACATTAAGATATAAGCTGATTAGTGAATACGGAACAGGCATATAATACCAAAGATTTAAATATTGTTGTGAATAGTGTAATACTATTCCAAATAGTGTACTAATAGTAAAACACTTTCGTGAATAGTGCCTTACCTATTGAATAGTAAATACTATTCAAGATAAAAAGTACGTCCTGTCTACCACTTTCACCTAATCACATATTAACCTAATCAAAATCTTAATTAATATTGATTCGAATATATGACAAATGTTTCTTAAAAGCAGTGGTAGTTACCACCACTTGCGTTTTGTATGTTGTATGTAGTATCTGTCCAAACCGAGAGTATGTACGTGTAGTATGTAGTATATAACAATGATTAGGTAGTATATATACTAATTTTTAGGTAGTATGTACCATTTTTTGAGAATGCTCTTTTTTACGTACAAATATATACGTATTTCACAAATATAATAAAAACTATGGGTTCATATGCAATTTTTTCATGGAACTTGTTTTGAAATATCTTAGATATAGTATATGAACATATTTAAAATAATAAAATAGTATGTATAGTACCACATGATAGTATATGAGACATATGGGGTAACTACCACTGGGTGGTAGGATGGATTTATATATATATATATATATATATATATATATATATATATATATATATATAAGAGGAGGGAGAGGGGCAACACACACCGTGATACCCAAGCCGTGTGCAACACCCCTCTCCCTCTACTTCATCCTCGGTCATATTTTTGTAGTGCTCGGCGAAGCCCCGCGGAGATAGTTGCATCACCACCTTCACCACGCCGTCGTGCTACCGGAACTCATCTACTACTTCGCCCATCTTGCTGGATCAAGAAGGCGAGGACGTCATAACGTGTGCTGAACACGCAGGTGTCGTACATTCGGTACTTGATCAGGCAGATCGTGAAAGTGTACGACTACATCAACCACGTTGATTAACGCTTCCGCTTAACGGTCTACGGGGGTATGTAGACACACTCTTCCCTCTCGTAGCTATGCATCTCCATGGATAGATCTTGCGTTTGCATAGAATTTTTTTGTTTTCCATGCAATGTTCCCCTACAGTGGTATTAGAGCCAGGTCTATGCGTAGATGATATGCACGAGTAGAACACAAAAGAGTTGTGGGCGGTGATGTTCATACTGCTTACCACCAACGTCTTATTTTGATTCTACGGTATTGTGGGATGAAGCGGCCCGGACCAACGTTACATGTCCATGCACATGAGACCGGTTCCACCGACTGACATGCAACTTGTTTTGCATAAAGGTGGCTGGTGGGTGTCTGTTTCTCCTACTTCAGTTGAATCAAATTTGACTACAACCGGTCCTTGAAGAAGGTTAAAACAACAAAGTTGATAATCACCGTTGTGGTTTTTGAGTAGGCAAGAACGATTCTTGCTAGTTACCCGTAGCAGCCACGTAAAAGTTGCAACAACAAATTAGAGGACGTCTAACTTGTTTTTGCAGGGCATCTTGTGATGTGATATGGTCAAGATATGATGTGATATATGTTGATGCATGAGTTTATCATGTTCTGTAATAAGTTCACGACATGCATGTCGATGAGCACGACAACAAGCGGGAGCCTTAGGGTTGTCTTTAATTATTGTATGACCTACGTGTCAATCACTAAGCGCTATGTAATTGGTTTACTTTATTGCTATGCCTGGCAACTCCTCCGGAAATACGTCGGGGTAATCCTTCACCACTAGTACTTCCTCCTGTACAACTCCTGATAAGGAATTCACTTGAGTCCTCTTCGGCACATGCCGGGATACATACTTGATCCTTCTTCCTTCTGCGGCGGTGAGCATAATTGACTTACTGGCGTAATCGATGTTTCCTCCATACATCGATAACAAATCCATACGCAAAATCACATCCAATCCTTGCGACTCCAGAATTATCAGATCCGAGGGGAAAACATGCCTACCTATGGTCAATGGCATCTGAAAACATCCTTGGCTTGCCATATGCTCCGCTCCTGGCGAGCTTACTAACATAGGTGTCCTAAGAACTTTGGTGGGCAACTTATACTTATCCACAAATCCCCTTGATATGTATGAATGCGATGCACCAGTATCAAAAAGAACGATTGCAGTAAATGACTTAACCAAAAACTTACATATAACTGCATATGGCTGCTCTTCAACCTCCTCCACGCTAACGTGGTTCACTTGTCCCCTATTGAAAGGGTTGGGCTTCTTCCCAGAGCTTCCATTGCCACTTCCATTCTTTGCTTCAGAACACTCGGTGGCATAGTGTCCATTCTTCCCGCACTTGAAACAAGTAATGTGAGTTAGATCCTTCTTGGCGGGCGTTGCTGGGTTGGAACGGTTCTGGCTACTGCTTCCTCCATTCCCATTCCCATTCTTGGGGCCATTATGATTATGCGAACTTCCTCCATTGGAATTAGGGCCTCCATGGTTATGGTGAATATGTCCTCCCGAGTTCGGGGTAAAACGAGGTCTCTACTGAGCTCCTCAATTGTACTTCCCTTGTCCATACTTCCTCTTAAGGCTATCTATCTGCTGCTGCTTCCCTTCAATCATAAGAGCTCTATCTACCAACTCCTGGTAGTTGTTGAATGTTGCCACCATCAACTGCATGCTTAGCTCATCATTCAGCCCTTCCAGAAACTTCTCCTTCTTAGCAGCATCTGTAGCTACGTCATCAGGGGCGTAACGTGCTAACTTACTAAACTCATCCACATACTGGCCCACTGTGCGTCCTCCTTGCCGCAAGTTACGAAACTCGCGCTTCTTCATGTTCATAGCTCCTGCTGAAACATGGGCAGTGCGGAAAGCGTGCTGAAACTTATCCCACGTAACAATGTCAATGGGGTAAGTGGCTGTGAAATTCTCCCACCATGATGCTGCAGGTCCATCAAACTGATGTGCGGCAAAACACACTCTCTCCGCATCTGTGTATCCTGCAGTGGTGAGCTCCCTTCCAATCTTGCGGAGCCAATCATCTGCTACAATAGGCTTGGTGCTACTAGAGAACACCGGCGGATTCAGCCTTAGGAAACGGGCTAAGTGATCAAAAGGTGGTGGTGGTGGTGGTGGTGGGTTGTTGTTGTTGTTGCCTTGGTTCTGATTTTGAACTAGTAGCTGCATCAAGGTATTCTGTTGCTGGATCAACTGAGTGAGCTCCGGTGGGAATGCAAATCCATTGTCATGTCTCGGAGGCATCTGATGGGTTTAGAAAAGGTGAGAGAACAGAATAGAATGAGGTCTAAAGGGAAAACACTACCAATGTGCACATGAGACAAACACAATCATATCACCCCAATCAATTCAAACAAGGGCATACATTCGGTCTAACTATCATTACAAAAGTGCTCGGACTATTCTATATACATGGGGAATAGTACTACTGATATTGTGGCCGACTAGAAGTTTTGATCGGTGGAAGACTCCATGATATCTGCTCCAGCTTCATCAACGTAGTCACCATCGCTATTGTCGGGGTCAGAACCAGTGACGTCGTTGATGATGTAGTCCTCTGAATGAATGTCCTTGGAATGGTCGTCATCACATCCGGGCGCGGGGTCTCCCATGAATATTCCTAGCTTCCTCGTCAGGTCGTCATTCTTTTCCACTACTATTTTCATTTCCTCCTCATATCCGTCGCGTGTAGACTTGAGTTCCTCCTCCAGCTCCATAATCTTGGTCATTGCCTTCTTAATATCTATCATGCTTGCGCACATCTGGTTCTCCTGGCGGCGAATGTGCTGGTTTAACTCTTGGATGAAAGCTGCAATGGACCTGTCCCTCCTGGTGCTGATCATCTCCCATTGCTCATCTCGGTGCCCACATATCTGGTAAATTGTGTCCTTAAGATCCCTGTGATAAACTTCTCCAATGCGTCCCATGAGATGTGGGCCGCCATGCTCTTTCCTAGACTCTAGGTTGGTGCATCAAAGAAAAACTCTATCGGTTCAGTAACTGGCATCAATGTCCTTCCTGGAACTTGAACTCGAATCATCCAATGCTCCTCTTCTGGTAAAGTGGCAATGTAGGTCCCGGTGAAGCTTGGTATTCCAATGTTCAGGTACCTAGTAACTTCCTTCAAGTGTCATCCAAAAGGAGTGTCTTCATCCGGTTGTGTAAACTTGTTCCTTGAGTCCGCCATCCTATAGAGTGGAAAAGGGAGAGGAGTCATAAATGAGTAGAGAAGAGTGACCTATGGTTTAACTTAGTGGTCGTGTCCTACAGTTAGCGTGTGCTTTGATACCATCTTTTAGCGACCAGACCTCAAACAGTCTAGTCTCTGTGTATCGGTGTCATCCCTGGATCGATAATGGTGACACGCACAGTACTTGAGGATTTATAACAGAGTTTCAATCACACACCTATTACATTGAATGTCTCAAAAGAGAACTTATTACAATAATATGGCTTAAGGCCATCTAAATAAGATAACAGCGGAAGGCTTGGAAAATAAAGTGAGTCCATCAACTCCAACGACATAGCTGAGTGAACAACAACGACCTATGGCACCTTACTCGTCGTCTGAAATGTCTGCAACATGATATGTTGCAGCCCGAAACGGGTCAGCACATGGAATATGCTGGCAATGTAACACAAAGGAGTAATGAACAAAATAAATGCTATCACTACATGCATATATGGTTGGTGGAAAGCTCTATGGTTAAAGTTTTGCATAAAGCCAAGTTTCCCTACAACAAACGAATAAATTTTATTTAACTATCATGGTGGTTGTTAAACATTGAGAAGGTTCCTCCAACTCAATCCCAATTAAAAAATATCAATTAACCCAACAAATTTATTTAGAGTGATGAGATCAACATGATAATCCAAGAACCAGATACTCAAGATGTCCATAACCGGGGACACGGCTAACCATGATTAGTTTGTACACTCTGCAGAGGTTTGCACACTTTTCCCCACAAGACTCGATCTCCTCTGTTAGATTTATCGCACTACATGATGTTTGAGAAACGGATGACCGAGACACAGTCTTTCAGAAACATTAACTCTTTACTCTGGATGGACAGTAACACCTACTTTCCCCTACATCTGCTAGCCCACCACTTAAAGAGGTCATGCAACCTACTCAACTATGCTAGAGCCCATAATAGCTTGTGGTTGCACACGGAAGTTTCTAGCATGAATAATCTTATGATTCCTTTGAGCCTGGGTGGCGAACCGTAGGATGATCACACGGGTACTCCGGGATACCCTAGGACAACACTGGATTCTCCAGGTGCCCGCAACCAATCCACCCAGATGTGTATTTAAGTAGCCACCTTAAGTTAACCATTAAATAACAATTCTCACATATGTCATGGATACACTCACCCAATCCATTTCTACTAGCATATCATAGCAACCTGAGCATAACGTAGAAGTAACTCCCAAGGTTTGATAATAAAAGGGCAATAGGTTCTACCTCATCATGTACATCCCAAACCCACATGTTATTCAGATCCTAACCATGCAATGTTTGAGGACTGCAACTAATGCATAAAAACTGGGTAATAAAGGGATAAGATCAAAGTGTTACTTGCCTTGCTGATGATATGCAAAACCTAGAGACTCGTAGTAGCACGCTTCGCACTCCGAGAATTCTATCACAAACAAAAAATAGCATACATAAGCACTCAAGCAAGAAGCACGAGTAAAACTCAAATAAGAAGATCTAACCAGAAAGGTCAACTGTAGAACTCCGGTTTGCAAAAAGAATCAACTCAAACGGAGCAACGAAACTCAACTACGAACGAAACAAGATTCGTTTACTACTCTGGACTAATGTCAAATTTTACAGTACCAAAATCTTGTTCATGTTGGTTAAACAGAAAGAGGGCTTCGAGACGAAGATTTAGGCGCTGGTTTCATCTAATTTAGATGAACCAGCAAAAAGTTATACTAGATCGAAGGTCAGGGCAGAAATCGCGATCGAAAATAATCGCAGATAAACCCTGGAAAATAAAACGAAACGAATAGGCTAACGAATGAACGTTCGTTAACAGAACCTAATCGGTGAACAACGTTCGTTAAAACGAATGAACGGACGAACGAAGGTCCGCTAAATAAATAAACCATCGAAAAACCAAACCGATCTATCAAAAAAAACAGATCTACGGTTTTCGAAAAAAACCGACAGTTTTTACTTAACCGAAAAAAAACAAAGACGGAGGCGGTGGTGGCGGGTCGGGTGGCGGCGCGGCAGCTGGGCGGTGGCGCTAGACGGCGGCGGCGCAAGGTGGCGGCGGCAGTGCGGGGTCCGAGGCGGGGCTATGGTTCGGGCGGGGCTGGCGGTGCTGTGGGATGTTGGGCCTCGCCTTATGAAGGCCGGCCGGGAGAGTCCGGCTCGGGCACGGCCCGTTAGGTTGGTGTGCGTTTTTTTAAACAGACGCAGAAAAACAAACAAAAGAAATACTAAACGGAGTCCATAAATCCTGAAATAAATTTTCACGGTCCTCTAATAATATTGCGGACAAAGTGAACATTTATTTGGGCTACTAATGCAATTTTGAAAAACACATTTTTTCCTAATTCAAATAAAATAGCAATAAAAGTCCAAATAAAATAATTATTTGATTTTAACATGTCTCCTCCAATATTTCTTTTATTTTGGAGAAGTCATTTTATCCACTCTCTTTTATTTTGATAGTGGAAATATTTTTGGAGAGGAAAAATAATTAAAACCAAAATGATCCTCTTTTCAAATTTGAGAAAATTCAAATATGAAAATAAATGAAATTCCCAACTCTCTCTGTGGGTCCTTGAGTTGCTTAGAATTTCTAGGATCAACCAAAATTCAATAAAATATGATATGCATATGATGACCTATGTATAACATTCCAAATTGAAAATTTGGGATGTTACAAACCTACCCCCCTTAAGATGAATCTCGCCCTCGAGATTCGGGTTGGCTAGAAAATAGGTGTGGGTGGTCCTTCCGTAGGTCTTCCTCTGGTTCCCAGGTGGCTTCCTGCTCGGTATGGTGGCTCCACTGAACTTTGCAAAACATGATAACCTTGCTGCGTGTGACTCGGCTGGCAAACTCGAGAATCTTCATGGGTTTCTCCTCATAAGTCAAATCACTATCCAGCTGAATCGCTTCCAGCGGCACTATATCTCTCAGAGGAATATCGGCCATCTCCGCGTGGCACTTCTTCAACTAGGAAACGTGAAACACATCGTGAACTCTTGACAATCCTCCTGGCAATTCCAGCTTGTAAGCAAATTCTCCCACACGTTCCAAAACTTTGTATGGTCCCACAAATCGTGGTGCTAACTTTCCCTTAACTCCAAAACGCTTAACTTCTCAAAGTGGGGACACACGAAGGTATACTCTGTCTCCGACTTCATATCTATCTCCGACTTCATAAACTGTCTCCTTGCGTTTGGAATCCACATAACTCTTCTGCCTGGACTGGGTACCTTGAGTCTGTCGCGAATCAGATTAACCTTATCTTCAGACTCTTTAATCAAATCTGGTCCAAACAACTGACGGTCTCCAACTTCATCCCACAATAACGGTGTCCTGCACCTCCTTCCGTACAAGGCTTCGAAAGGGGCCATCTTTAAACTGGCTTGATAACTGTTGTTATAAGAGAACTCTGCATACAGCAAATTGTCATCCCAACTAGATCCATAATCTAGTGCACAAGCTCTCAACATGTCCTCCAGAATCTGATTGACTCTCTCGGTCATCCATCATCTTTGGATGAAAAGTTGTACTGAACTCTAGCCTGGTACCCAAAGTCTCATGCAACTGATTCCAAAACTTTGAGGTAAACTGGGTTCCTCTATCTGATACAATGGTCCTCAGAACTCCATGCAGACATACGATCCTTCTCGTATATCTTTGCAACTTAGCACTTGTATAAGTGGTCTTCACTGGGATGAAATGAGCTACTTTCATCAATCGATCGACTACAACCCATATAGAATCATAGCCTGAACAAGTCCTGGGCAATCCAGTGATAAAATCCATGCCAAGCTTGTCCCACTTCCATTCGGGTATCGGCAATGGCTATAGCAATCCTACTGGCTTCTGATGTTCTGCTTTAATTCTCTGACATACATCACATACTGCTACATACTCAGCAATATCCTTCTTCATTCCTGTCCACCAGAAACTTTCCTTCAAATCCAGATACATCTTAGTGTTTCCTGGGTGAATCGAATACGGCGAATCATGGGCCTCCTGCAGAATCAACTTCCTGATCTCGGGGTCATTAGGCACATATACACGATCCTCAAACCATAAAGTGTCGTGGTCATCCTCACGAAATCCTTTAGCCTTCCCTTTACTCATCCTTTCCTTTATCTCGACAATCTCCTTGTCAGTCTTCTAGGCTTCTCTGATCTTATCCATCAAAGTAGACTGAATTTTCAATGCTGCTACATAACGTCTTGGAACTATTTCCAAACTTAGCTCGTGAAGGTCCTCTACTAACTCTTTGGGTAATCCTCCGGTCATGAGCATATTAACATAACCCTTGCGACTCAACGCATCGGCTACTACATTAGCCTTTCCAGGATGATAATGCAATTTCATGTCATAATCCTTAATGAGCTCCAACCATCTCCTTTGCCTGAGGTTCAACTCCTTCTGCGTGAAGATATATTTCAAACTCTTATGATCTGTGTATACCTCACAGTGGTTTCCGATGAGGAAATGTCTCCATGTCTTCAACGCATGCACTACGGCTGCTAACTCCAAATCGTGTGTAGCATAATTTTGCTCATGAGGTTTAAGCTGAGGCATATGAGACAACTTGTCCCTCCTGCATAAGCACTGCTCCAAGTCCTCGACGAGAAGCGTCGCAATACACTTGATAATCCTTACGTTGGTCTGGAAGAATTAGCACTGGGGCTGTAACCAAACGTTTCTTCAACTCTTGAAAACTGGCTTCACACTCCTCAGTCCATTTGAACTTGGTGTCTTTCTTCAACAACTCTGTCATGGGCTTTGCAATGCTAGAGAAATTCTCAATGAACCTCCGATAATATCCTGCGAGTCCAAGAAAACTCCTGATCTCTCCAACTGATGTGGGTGCTACCCATTTAGTCACAGAAACAACCTTGGTGGGGTCTACTGCTATTCCTTCTCCGGATATAACATGTCCGAGAAATCCAACTTCGTTCAATCAAAACTCACATTTGCTAAACTTGGCATATAACTGGTGTTCTCTGAGCTTCTCAAGAACCAAACGCAAATGCTCCTTATGCTCCTCTTCATTCTTCGAGTAGATCAATATATCATCAATGAGCACCATGACGAACTTATCCAAAAACTCCATAAACACCTTGTTCATCATGTTCATGAAATAGGCAGGCGCGTTAGTCAGACCAAATGACATAACTGTATACTCGTATAGCCCGTACCTCGTGGTAAAAGCTGTCTTAGGTATATCCTGCTCTCGAATCTTCAGCTGGCGGTATCCTGATCGTAGATCGATCTTGGAAAATACTTTAGCTCCTTGCAACTGGTCAAACAAATAATTTATCATCGGCAACGGGTACTTGTTCTTGATCGTCACTTCATTCAACGCACGATAATCAACAACCATCCTTAATGATCCATCCTTCTTCTCCACTAGAAGTACTGGGGCTCCCTAAGGTGATGAACTTGGTCGAATATAACATTTATCCAGTAACTCCTTAATCTGCTTCTTAATTTCCTCCAAATCCTTTGCGGGCATCTGATACGGTATCTTTGATATTGGCACGGTGCCTGGCAAAAGCTCAATCAAAAACTCAATGTCTCGATCCAGTGGCATGCCTGGCAACTCCTCCGGAAATACATCAGGGCAGTCCTTCACCACTGGTACTTCCTCTTGTACAACTCCTGATAAGGAATTCACTTGAGTCCTCTTCGGCACATGCCAGGATACATACTTGATCCTTCTTCCTTCTGGGGTGGTGAGTATAATTGACTTACTGGCGCAATCGATGTTTCCTCCATACATCGATAACCAATCCATACCCAAAATCACATCCAATCCTTGCGACTCTAGAATTATCAGATCCGAGGGGAAAACATGCCTACCTATGGTCAATGGCATCTGAAACATCCTTGGCTTGCCATATGCTCCGGTCCTGGCGAGCTTACTAACATAGGTGTCCTAAGAACTTTGTTGGGCAACTTATACTTATCCACAAATCACCTTGATATGTATGAATGCGATGCACCAGTATCAAAAAAGAACGATTGCAGTAAATGACTTAACCAAAAACTTACCTATAACTGCATCTGGCTGCTCTTCAACCTCCTCCACGCTAACGTGGTTCACTTGTCCCCCTGTTGAAAGGGTTAGGCTTCTTCCCAGAGCTTCCATTTCCATTTCCATTCTTTGCTTCAGAACACTCGGTGGCATAGTATCCATTCTTCCCGCACTTGAAACAAGTAATGTGACTTAGATCCTTCTTGGCGGGCGTTGCTGGGTTGGAACGGTTCTGGCTACTGCTTCCTCCATTCCCATTCCCATTCTTGGGGCCATTATGATTATGCGAACTTCCTCCATTGGAATTAGGGCCTCCATGGTTATGGTGAATATGTCCTCCCGAGTTCGGGGTAAAACGAGGTCTCTGTTGAGCTCCTGAATTGTACTTTCCTTGTCCATGCTTCCTCTTGTGGCTATCTATTTGCTTCTGCTTCCCTTCAATCATAAGAGCTCTATCTACCAACTCTTGGTAGTTGTTGAATGTTGCCACCATCAACTGCATGCTCAGCTCATCATTCAGTCCTTCCAAAACTTCTCACCTTAGCGATCTCAGAGCTACGTCATCAGGGGCATAACATGCTTACTAAACTCATCCACATACTGGCCCACTGTGCATCCTCCTTGCCGCAAGTTGCGAAACTCGTGCTTCTTCATGTTCATAGCTCCTGCTGAAACATGGGCAGTGCAGAAAGCCTGCTGAAACTGATCCCATGTAACAATGTCAATGGGGTAAGTGGCTGTGAAATTCTCCCACCATGATGCTGCGGGTCCATCAAGCTGATGTGCGGTAAAACACACTCTCTCCGCGTCTGTGCATACTGCAGTGGTGAGCTCCCTTCCAATCTTGCGGAGCCAATCATCTGCTACAATCGGCTCGGTGCTACTAGAGAACACCGGCGGATTCAGCCTTAGGAAACGGGCTAAGTGATCAACATGTGGTGGTGGTGGTGGTGGGTTGTTGTTGTTGTTGTTCCCTTGGTTCTGATTCTGAACTAGTAGCTGCATCAAGGTATTCTGCTGCTGGATCAACTGGCTGAGCTCCGGTGGGAAAGAAAATCCATTGTCACATCTCGGATGCATCTGATGGGTTTAGAAAAGGTGAGAGAACAGAATAGAATGAGGTAAAGGGAAAACACTACCCATGTGCACATGAGACAAACACAACCATATCACTCCAATCAATTCAAACAAGGGCATACAATTGGTCTAACTATCGTTACAAAAGTGCTTGGACTATTCTATATACACAGGGGAGAAGTACTACTGATATGGTGGCCGACTAGAAGTTTTGATCGGTGTAAGACTCCATGATATCCGCTCCAGCTTCATCAACGTAGTCACCATCGCTATCATCGGGGTCAGAATCGGTGTCGTCGATGATGATGTAATCCTGTGAACGAATGTCCTTGGAATGGTCGTCATCGTCGGGGTCTCCCATGAATACTCCTAGCTTCCTCGTCAGGTCGTCATTCTTTTCCACTAGTATTGTCATTTCCTCCTCATATCCATCGCGCGTAGACTTGAGTTCCTCCTCCAGCTCCGTAATCCTGGTCATTGCCTTCTTCAGATCTATCATGCTTGCGCACATCTGGTTCTCCTGGCGGCGAATGTGCTGGTTTAACTCCTGGATGAAAGCTGCAATGGACCTGTCCCTCCTAGTGCTGATCATCTCCCATTGCTCATCTCGGCGCCCACATATCTGCTAAATTGTGTCCATCAAATCCTTGTGATAAACTTCTCCAACGCGTCCCATGGCGATGTGGGCTGCCATGCTCTTTCCTAGACTCCAAGTTGGTGCATCAAAGGAAAACCCTATGGGTTCAGTAACTGGCATCAATGTCCTTCCTGGAACTTGAACTGGAATCATACAATGCTCCTCTTCTGGTAAAGTGGCGATGTAGGTCCCGGTGAAGCTTGGTATTCCGATGTTGAGGTACCTAGTAACTTCCTTCAAGTGTCGTCCAAAAGGAGTGTCTTCATCTGGTTGTGTAAACTTGTTCCTTGAGTCCGCCATCCTATAGAGTGGAAAAGGGAGAGGAGTCAGAAATGAGTAGAGAAGAGTGACCTATGGTTTAACTTAGTGGTCGTGTTCTACAGTCAGCGTGTGCTCTGATACCACCTTGTAGCGACCAGACCTCAAACAACCTAGTCTCTGTGCGTCAGTGTCATCCCTGGATCGGTAATGCTGACACACATAGTACTTGAGGATTTATAATAGAGTTTCAATCACACACCTATTACATCGAATGTCTCAAATTAGAACTTATTACAATAATATGGCTTAAGGCCGTCTAAATAAGATAACAGCGGAAGGCTTGGAGGATAAAGTTACTCCATCAACTCCAACGACATAGTTGAGTGAACGACAACGACCTATGGCACCTTACTCGTCGTCTGAAAAGTATGCAACATGGTATGTTGGAGCCCGAAACGGGTCAACACATGGAATATGCTGGCAATGTAACACAAAGGAGTAATGAACAGAATAAATGCTATCACTACATGCATATATGAATGGTGGAAAGCTCTATGGTTAAAGTTTTGCATAAAGCCAATTTTTTCCTACAACAAACGAATAAATTTTATTTAACTATCATGATGGTTGTTAAACATTGAGAAGGTTCCTCCAACTCAGTCCCAATTAAACAATATCAATTAACCCAACAAGTTTATTTAGAGTGATGAGATGAACATGATAATCCAAGAACCAGATACTCAAGATGTCCATAACCGGGGACACGGCTAACCATGATTAGTTTGTACACTCTACAGAGGTTTGCGCACTTTTCCCCACAAGACTCGATCTCCCCCATTAGATTTCTCGCACTACATGACATTTGAGAAACGGATGACCGAGACACAGTCTTTTAGAAATATTAACTCTCTAGTCTGGATGGACAGTTACACCTACTTTCCCCTATATATGCTAGCCCACCACTGAAAGAGGTCATGCAGCCTACTCAACTATGCTAGAGCCAATAATAGCTTGTGGCTGCACACGGAAGTTTCTAGCATGAATAATCTTATGATCCCTTTGAGCCTGGGTGGCGAACCGTAGGATGATCACACAGGTCTCCGGGATATCCTAGGACAACACTGGATTCTCCAGGTGCCCGCAACCAATCCACCTAGATGTGTATTTAAGTAGCCACCTTAAGTTAACCATTAATTAACAGTTCTCACATCTGTCATGGATACACTCACCCAATCCACGTCTACGAGCATAGCATAGCAACCTGAGCATAAGGTAGAAGTAACTCCCAAGGTTTGATAATAAAAGGGCAATAGTTTCTACCTCATCATCTACTTCCCAAACCCACATGTTATTCCGATCCGAACCATGCAATGTTTGAGGATTGGAACTAATGCATAAAAACTGGGTAATAAAGGGATATGATCAAAGTGTTACTTGCCTTGCTGACGATCTGCAAAAACCTAGAGACTCGTAGTAGCACGCTTCGCACTCCGAGAATTCTATCGCAAACAAACAATAGCATACATAAGCACTCAAGCAAGAAGCACTGGTAAAACTCAAATAAGAAGATCTAACCAGAAAGTTCAACTGAAGAACTCCGGTTTGCAAAAAGAATCAACTCAAACGGAGCAACGAAACTCAACTACGAACGAAACAAGATTCGTTTACTACTCTGGACTAAAGTCAAATTTTTTAGTACCAAAATCTTGCTCAAGTTGGTTAAACATAAAGAGGGCTTCGAGACGAAGATTTAGGCGCTGGTTTCATCTAATTTGGATAAACGAGCAAAAAGTTATACTAGATCGAAGATCAGGGCAGAAATTGCGATTGGAAATAATGGCAGATAAACCCTGGAAAATAAATGAAACGAACAGGCTAACAAATGAAGGTTCGTTAACAGAACCTAATCGGTGAACATCGTTCGTTAAAACGAACGAACGGACGAACGTCCGCTAAATAAATAAACCACTTAAAAACCGAACCGATCTATCTAAAAAGAAACAGATCTATGGGTTTCTAAAAAAAACTGACGGTTGTTGCTGTGGCCTTCTCGCTCTCTCTAGCCCTAGCTCGGCTCTACCTCTCCCTCTCTCTGTCTACGATGAACCGAGGAAGAAGAAGACCAAGGTAGAAGAAGGACACGGGACGGGGTGTTTTTTCCTGGCGCAACTACGCCCCCCACGAGCTTGTACTCGTCACACCACCGCAACCATTACAACGCGCCCTCACGGGCTTTATAACCGGGCCAGACACTGGGCACGAACCCCACGTCTGCACCCGCCCGAGCGCACGGTCCGGCCCGCTCCAGCCGCGTCCACTCCACGCACGAACGCGCCCAGGACGCGGCGAGCCCGCAACGGCCCCGACTCGGTCACCCTGACCTGCGCGCCAACAGCCGCTCCTGGTCCTACGGTGCAGCATGCACAGCGCACGCTCGCACCCTAGCCTACTAACGCACGCACCCATGCACACAAGCCATACACAAGTCGGACCCAAGTCAGACTCTGCCCAGACTATCTACAAGTCAGACACTACTCAGACTATGGCCAGACAATGGCTCGACGCCGCCACGGACAGCACCCGACGCGACCACCGCACACACGCCTACGTACACCCACGCCATGGAGCCGGCCGCGCCCGACTCGCCCCATGCACGCGCCTGGTGCTCCCGACGCGAACGCCGCCATCCGGGCATGACTTGCTGCTATCAACCTCCACGTCCATGGCATCTCCGCGTCCGTGGTCAGCAGCGCGAACATTACTACAGAGACCAGCCACCACCACGGCAGCTGCCACATCAGTGGCTTCCTGCATGGCAAATCCGGCGACTGCAACAAGGATCACGGCTCGGTCTACCGCAAAGACGGCCACCGCGACCCGCAGTTCAGGTGCTCACCCCCGGTGTCGGCCGACACCCCAGCGATCCTGACTCTGAACAGCTTCGCACGAGGTGGAGACGGAGGCGGCAAATCATTCTGCGACAACCTCTACCACAAGGACAACGAGCTGGTGGTGGCGCTGTCCACGGGGTGGTTGCGCCTTGACGGCAAGCGCAGGTGCAACAAGATGATCCGCATCAACGGGAACGGGCAGGCCGTCCTGGCCAAGGTCGTCGACGAGTGCGACTCCGTGTACGGCGACGCAGAGCACAACTTCGTGCCGTCGTCCCCATACAACTACGTGGACGCGTCGCCGGCGGTGTGGAAGGCGCTGGGGCTCAAGGAGAAGATTGGGGTGTTCAAAATCACTTGGTCTGATGTGTGAACTATGCCATGCATGGAGACCTTGATCGCATTAATCTACATGTAGAGGAGGTGCATACACATATATAGTATGAAATTGTGTGCCGCTCACTTATTATATGCCCCTACGTGTGGTGTGTGCAATACTATTCTTTGTGGTGGAGTTGCTATATCTATAGAGTAGTATTGCACACTATATCTGTAGAGTAGTATTGCCCCTCACTTAAATAAGCCACTGATCAGATGTATTTCATATTTTTCCAACTATATCTATTTGCCTTATTTCGGTCCCAGACGCACGGTTATATATTTCTCTTGAATTTGTTTGAACAGTCACTACTGCAGATTAACTAACTAAACCATTGATCGGCCGCACCATTTAAGTACATCCCTCCACGCGTAGCAAACATGACGATTCTTCCGCCTAGGTGAGTTGTTTGCTTGCATATTTCTCCGAGTCAGCGGCCTACTTTGGTTTGGAACTAGCAAAAAGACAGTGAACAGGCAGGCTGATCCGGGCGAAACATGGTTCACATGGGCTGACAAACGAGGGCATGGAGATGAAATACTCTGGAGCTCTGCGGTCAAAGCATTCTAGTGATCTTAGTAAAAGAGGAAAGCGGTCTCTATGGAAAATCTAATTATATTTGTAGTTAAAAAACGAATGGGAATTGTGTGTGATCCTTCTTCATGAGCCAGTCATCATCTCCAAAAGGTCCCCTATTATTTGAGCTCGAACTCTCATCAAGACCAAGAAAACAAGAGATTGTAATAGAAGAAATCTAGTAACACCCAAAATAATGAGAATATGAACTCTTTATTCTTCCCCATGCTTTTTGGTAGCTAGATCCATCACTTGTACCACACGTTGCCTTTCATTTTTGAAAGCCACTAATGTTGTCTAGCTTTGTTGTGAGTACTATCATGTTTACCAACATGTGTATCAAAAACACTAGGTCCATCCTATCAATTTCTAAATCTGACCGTTGTGAATGCCTCAATACCATAATTTCTTGCTCCAGATTGCGTAAAAAGAAAGTAATATAAACAAAAGGACACATCTTTAGCAACACTACATTCAAAGCAACCGGAATGCTTCTTGAATGAATTAGCATGAAAGATTCATTGTTTTGAAGAATTTCCTTGAGGTGCTTTTTATATTTTACGATCAGTTGGTTGGCATAGACACATATTAATATAATCCTTCTAGCAGCACTCTATTGTCCAGATCTTAGCTTTCAGTAGGTTTTCTAAGACCTGGATAAGGTTCAATTACACCTTTACGGAATTGTACACGGTCATTATCAGGAATACGAATATTGTTACTCTCTCGAATTGACATTGTAGATGGGTTGCTTGAAGAAAAAGTCGATGATTCCATTTTTTTAGTTGTCTTAGTACGTGGTGTTTATTAAGTGCCTTCAGCCGCTTGATTCCCACCATCTGAAACTGTAGGTGTAGTCATCCGCATTGCGGGCACCGGTGAAGAAAATCTCATCACCTTTGTTTGTCTACAACATGAAATGAAATTGGCAAATACATCAATTTTGAGTTCAACAATACCCTGCATATATGACTGAACACACGTGCACGCACGTGCGCGCGTGCACACACACACACACACACACATTTTTTCCAATAATTTTTTTGATCAATGTGGTTCATACACAAAGGTCACATGTAGAATACAATGCAAGTGGAAAAATAAAAAAAATTACCAGGCCAGGCCGCCAGTCAGGTAGCGAAGCAGGGCTGGCGCGAGGCGGGTAATGACACATAGGAGAGCGGGGACCAGGACCAGGGGAGTAGGGGCCTATCTGGGGAAGTTGGGACAGCCGAAGGAGGCGCTGAGGCAAAGTTAAAGCCAGTCGAGCATCTCCTGTGCGGACGAGTTAGTTTATGCGTTTCCACCGGTGAGCCAACCTATCCATGCTTTGGGCATCCTTTGATTGGGCTGAACCCCATGACAACGCAAAATATATATAGTAGTTGGGAATTTTTCACACAGCCCGGGCTTAGATCTTGGGTAGCCAGGCCCAGCTCCACTCTCATGGCCTAATGGTCTGCTTCTAAGAATAAAGGGGGTCTGGCTCTGTTGTTCTTGAGCACCAAGGCGTCGATCTGCTTCAAGTTTTCCTCCTCGATTTCCGGTCTTCTTCTTGGAGATTTCCGCAGTTTGGCGCAGGGCGCTACTGGATATCTATACTGAATTCGAAACAGTCGCGCGCGCCCGTATCATCAGCCAGAGTGGCTTCATTTGGGCGAGGCACGGAGCTTCACCTTCTTGTTAGTACAGTGGGACATGTCTTAATATAGATTTTCATGAAACTAACATAGGTGGAGAAATCATGGTGGCTGCGATCCGAGGTTGGTATTGGCAGAGAGGGTACTAGTTGTGTTGAAGACAATGTGGCACAGGTTATCCCTGTGTGTCAGGTGTTTGACGACTTGCAGCAACAACATTGGCAAGAAGAGGTGGCAACATAGGCGCAACACATCCTTGGTGGTGCTCCTCAAGTATCGGGCCATGATTTCCAGGGTGTAAATCCAAGGTCAGGCCTTCATTGGTTGTATCTGACAATGACCTTCTTGAAATCATTGTTTTGGAACTCAGACTTTCACCAGGGTGAAAACCTAAGATCTTGCCGAGCTACACCTTAATCTTGGCGGATTCCATCCCACATATAATATAAGAAATTAGGAAACGTATGTCACTCACACGGATAGTCTAAATTAGTTAGTTAGTTGTACTACTTTCCTGTGAATTTCATTCACTCGGATGTTCAAAAATGACTATTAATAGAAGCTCCATGCCAACATTCCATTCACTGAAACAAAGAAGGCAGTTGTTTAAAAATATTTGTTGCACACCCACATGTTACAAGCACAAAGTTGCAGAACACCAACCATCGGTTGGTTGCAAAATCGAAGAAAGAGACTGAATTAGTGCAAAAGAAAGTAAAGTTTATTGTAAAAGAAACTTCCAAACTTTTGTGACTTTTTATTATTACTAATTTTTCTATATGAGAATGAGATATATATACACCATGGAACTAAAGGGTATCTCCCACCGGGGCATGCTCTACCATATTTGATGATTTACAGGTTACATACTTATATTTATACCCAACAAAATAAAATTTAAAATTCATTTGAATTCTTTGGGCGGTAAAACACGAAGATTTCTGAGTTTTTTACAAAAACCGATTCTTTTTGTGCCTAAAAAAAAAAACACATGGTATCGAGAAGGGTGTGGACGGTAGCTGCTCGAATTACAAAGCGCTTTGAGTAACACCAAATAGAGAACTACAAGCAAAATTAGATACAGTTACATTTGTAACAATTCAATCTGTCTTTATATTATTTTGATGTTACCAAGCGAGACCTTAATCTTGGCGGCTTCCATCCCTTTGATATAATACAAGTAGGAAACGTACATCACTCTTGATACAAATAGTCTCAACTAGTTACTTACACTACTTCACTGTGAATGTCATTCACTCGGATGTTCACGCATGTCTCCACCTCGACTATTAAAGGGAGCTCCATGCCAAAAGTTAGTTCACTAAAGTAAAGAAGAGACGACTGTTATAAAATATATGTTGCACGCCCAAATGCTACAAGGCCGAAGGTTGCAGAACATCAACCATCTCTGGGTTACAAAACCGAAGAAACGAGACTGAATTAGCATACCCAGTTGCATGAGCAGTTGTTGTTAGTTGGGGCTTGTGCCCTATATAAAGAACATGGATCAACCAATATATCCTCACAAAAGCACAAGCACAAATTGCATTTTTGCAAGCAACATGAGTACCTTACCGACATGGTTAACTTGAAGAAGCTACTAGTTATGTTTGCTCTCTTGATGTTCCTGTAACACCTCCGTGTCCATGGCATCTCCGTGTCCATGGGCAGTAGCACGAATGTTCCTACAGAGAGCAGCCACAGTCGCGGCAGGTGCCACATCAGTGGCTTCCTGCATGGCAAATCCGGCGACTGCAACAGGGATCACGGCTCGATCTGCTGTAAAGACGGTCACCGCTCCCCGCAATTCAGGTGCTCGCCCCCGGTGTCGGCCGACACGTCGGCGATCCTAATTCTGAACAGCTTCACACGAGGTGGAGACGGCGGCGGCATATCGTTCTGCGACAACCGCTTCCACAAGGACACCGAGCTGGTGGTGGCGCCGTCCACGGGGTGGCTGCGCCTGGACGGCAAGCGCAGGTGCAACAAGATGATCCGCATCAACGGGAACGGGCGTGCCGTGCTGGCCAAGGTCGTCGACGAGTGCGACTCGGTGTACGGCTGTGACGCCGAGCACAACTTCGAGCCACCGTGCCCATACAACGACGTAGACGCGTCACCAGCCGTGTGGAAGGCGCTGTGGCTCAAGGAGGCGATTGGACTGTTGAAGATCACATGGTGTGATGTGTGAGCTATGACATGAAGACCTTGCATTAAGCTATGTACACGCAGACATGCGGAAGCGTTGATGTGTGCGTTGTTCTCTCGGTGGTGGATTGCTGCTAATTAAAATAAGCCACCACTCGCTTGTTTTTGATATTTTCTCAACTTTATGTATTTTTCCTGTTTCGGTGCTATATTTACCATTCACATGTATACGATATTTTCCTTTATTTATGTATTTACCTTGTTTCGGTGCTATATGTATTATTTACGTGTATTTAATATTTTCTAGATTTATGTATTTTCCCAGTTTGGGTGCAATATGAAATGAAATTGGCAAATACATCAATTTGTAGTTCAACAACACCTTGCATATATGACTGAGCGCGCGCGCACACACACACACTACCATATGTGATGTTATGCAGGTCATAGACATATATTTCACTATTTATAGACAAAAACTTTGAATTCTTCAGGAGGTAAAACTCGATGATTTCTGAGCTGTTCCAAGAACCGGTTCATTTAACGCCTCTTGGAAAGAAGCACCGGTACTGAGAAAAAAAAGTACCCTAAACGATGTGGAGGGAGCTAGTGAAATTACAAAACGCTTTGAGTACCACGAAACAACAAATTGCAAGGGAATTAGATACAAAGGTAAATTCTAGTGAGTTACATTTGTAATAATTTAACCAGATGGTGTATTAATTTGATGTTGCCGAGCTACACCTTAATCTTGGCAGATTCCATCCCATATATAATATATGATATTAGGAAACGTATGTCACTCATACGGATAGTCTAAACTAGTTAGTTAGTTGCACTACTTTCCCGTGCATTTCATTCAGTCGGATGTTCACAAATGACTATTAATGGATGCTCATTGCAAAAATTCCATTCACCGGAACAAAGAAGGTGGCTTCTTAAAAATATTTGTTACACACCCACATGTTACAAGCCCGAAGGTTGCAGAACACCAACCATCCGTTGGTTACAAAATCGAAGAAAGAGACTGAATTAGTGCAAAAGTGAGTCAAGTTTATTGTAAAAAAAAACTTTCAAACTTTTTTGAGTTTTTATTATTACTATTTTTTCTATATGAGGCGTGTATACACCCTGGAACTAAAGGGTATCTCCCATTGGGGCATGCTCTATCAGATTTGATGATTTACAGGTTACATACTTATATTTATACCCAATAAATTAGAATTCAAAATTCATTTGAACTCTTTGGGCGGTAAAACACCGAGATTTCTGAGTTTTTACAAAAAACGATTCTTCTGGTGCTTCCCAAAAAACACCTGGTATCGAAAAGGGCGTGGAAGGTAGCTGCTGGAATTACAAAGCGCTTTGATTAACACCAACTAGAAAATTACAAGAAAAATTAGATACAAGGTTAATCACAAGTGAGTTACATTTGTAACAATTCAATCTGTCTTTATATTATTTTGATATTACCAAGCTAGACCTTAATCTTGGCGGCTTCCATCCCATAGAAATAATACAAGTAGGAAACGCACATCACTCTTGATACAGATAGTCTCAACTAGTTACTTACACTACTTCACTGTGAATGTCATTCACTCGGATGTTCACGCATGTCTCCACCTCGACTATTAATGGAAGCTCCATGCCAAAAGTTCGTTCACTAAAATAAAGAAGAGACGGCTGTATAAAAATATATGTTGCACGCCCAAATGCTACAAGCCCGAAGGTTGCAGAACATCAACCATCTCTGGGTTACAAAACCGAAGAAAGCGAGACTGAATTAGCATACCCAGTTGCATGAACAGTTGTTGTTCGTTGGGGCTTGTGCCCTATATAAAGAACATGGATCAACCAATATATCCTCACAAACGCACAAGCACAAATTGTAGATTTGCAAGCAACGCGAGTACCTCACAGACATGGCTAACTTGAAGAAGCTACTAGCTATGTCTGCTCTCTTGATGTTCCTATCACACCTCCATGTCCATGGCGTCTCCGTGTCCGTGGGCAGTAGCGCGAACGTTACTACAGAGAGAAGCCACAGTCGCGGCAGGTGCCACATCAGTGGCTTCCTGCATGGCAAATCCGACGACTGCAACAGGGATCACGGCTCGGTCTGCTGTAAAGACGGTCACCGCTACCCGCAATTCAGGTGCTCGCCCCCGGTGTCGGCCGACACGCCGGCGATCCTAACTCTGAACAGCTTCGCATGAGGTGGAGACGGCGGCGGCAAATTGTTCTGCGACAACCGCTTCCACAAGGACACCGAGCTGGTGGTGGCGCTGTCCACGGGGTGGATGCGCCTGGATGGCAAGCGCAGGTGCAACAAGATGATCCGCATCAACGGGAACGGGCGTGCCGTGCTGGCCAAGGTCGTCGACGAGTGCGACTCGGTGTACGGCTGTTACGCCGAACACAACTTCGAGCCACCGTGCCCATACAACGACGTGGGCAGCGTCACCAGCCGTGTGGAAGGCGCTGGGGCTCAAGGAGGCGATTGAGTGTTCAAGATCACATGGTCTGATGTGTGAGCTATGCCATAAAGACCTGGCATTAAGCTATGTACACGCAGACATGCAGAAGCGTAGATATGTGCGTTGTTCTCTCGGTGGTGGAGCTGCTGCTAATTAAAATAAGCCACCACTCGCTTGTATTTGATATTTTCTCAACTTTACATATTTGTCCTGTTTCGGTGCTATATTTACCATTCACATGTATAGGATATTTTCCTTTACTTATGTATTTACCTTGTTTCGGTGCTATATGTATTATTTACGTGTATTTAATATTTTTCCAGATTTATGTATTTGCCCAGTTTGGGTGCAATATGAAATGAAATTGGCAAATACATCAATTTGTAGTTCAACAACACCTTGCATATACGACTGAGCACACACACACACACACACACAAACACACGCGCACACATGCACACACTACCATATGTAATGTTATGCAGGTCATAGACATATATTTCACTATTTATAGACAAAAACTTTGAATTCTTCGGGTGGTAAAACTCGATGAATTCTGAGCTGTTCCAAGAACCGGTTCTTTTCCCGCCTCTTGGAAAGAAGACCGGTACTGAGAAAAAAAAGTACCCTAAACAATGTGGATGGAGCTAGTGAAAATACAAAGCGCTTTGAGTACCACGAAACAACAAATTGCAAGGGAATTAGATACAGAGGTAAATTCTAGTGAGTTACATTTGTAATAATTTAATCAGATGGTGTATTACTTTGATGTTGCTGAGCTACACCTTAATCTTGGCGGATTCCATCCCATATATAATATATGATATTAGGAAACGTATGTCACTCATACGGATAGTCTAAACTAGTTAGTTAGTTGCACTACTTTCCTGTGAATTTCATTCACTCGGATGTTCTAAATGACTATTAAGGGATGCTCATTGCCAAAATTCCATTCACTGGAACAAAGAAGGCGGCTGCTTAAAAATATTTTGCACACCCAGATGTTACAAGCCCAAAGGTTGCAGAACACCAACCATCCGTTGGTTACAAAATCGAAGAAAGAGATTGAATTAGTGCAAAATTGTGTCAAGTTTATTGTAAAAAAACTTCCAAACTTTTGCGAGTTTTTATTATTACTGTTTTTTCTATATGAGGCGTGTATACACCCTGGAACTAAACGGTATCTCCCACTGGGGCATGCTCTATCAGATTTGATGATTTACATGTTACATACCTATATTTATACCCAATAAATTAGAATTCAAAATTCATTTGAATTCTTTGGGCGGTAAAACACCAAGATTTCTGAGTTTTTAAAAAACCGATTCTTCTGGTGCTTGCCAAAAACACACCTGGTATCGAAAAGGGCGTGGAAGGTAGCTGCTGGAATTACAAAGCGCTTTGAGTAACACCAAATAGAAAATTACAAGAAAAATTAGAAACAAGGTTAATCACAAGTGACTTACATTTGTAACAATTCAATATGTCTTTATATTATTTTGATATTACCAAGCTAGACCTTAATCTTGGCGGCATCCATCCCATAGATATAATACAAGTAGGAAACGTACATCACTTTTGATACAGATAGTCTCAACTAGTTACTTACACTACTTCACTGTGAATGTCATTCACTCGGATGTTCACGCATGTCTCTGTTGGAAATATGCCCTAGAGGCAATAATAAATTAGTTATTATTATTATATTTCCTTGTTCATGATAATCGTTTATTATCCATGCTATAATTGTATTGATAGGAAACTCAGATACATGTGTGGATACATAGACAACACCATGTCCCTAGTAAGCCTCTAGTTGACTAGCTCGTTGATCAATAGATGGTTACGGTTTCCTGACCATGGACATTGGATGTTATTGATAACGGGATCACATCATTAGGAGAATGATGTGATGGACAAGACCCAATCCTAAGCCTAGCACAAAGATCGTAGTTCGTATGCTAAAGCTTTTCTAATGTCAAGTATCATTTCCTTAGACAATGAGATTGCGCAACTCCAGAATACCGTAGGAATGCTTTGGGTGTACCAAACGTCACAACGTAACTGGGTGGCTATAAAGGTGCACTACAGGTATCTCCGAAAGTGTCTGTTGGGTTGGCACGAATCGAGACTGGGATTTGTCACTCCGTGTAAACGGAGAGGTATCTCTGGGCCCACTCGGTAGGACATCATCATAATGTGCACAATGTGAACAAGGGGTTGATCACGGGATGATGTGTTACGGAACGAGTAAAGAGACTTGCGATAACGAGATTGAACAAGGTATCGGGATACCGACGATCGAATCTCGGGCAAGTACAATACCGCTAGACAAAGGGAATTGTATACGGGATCGATTGAGTCCTTGACATCGTGGTTCATCCGATGAGATCATCGTGGAACATGTGGGAGCCAACATGGGTATCCAGATCCCGCTGTTGGTTATTGACCGGAGAACGTCTCGGTCATGTCTGCATGTCTCCCGAACCCGTAGGGTCTACACACTTAAGGTTCGATGACGCTAGGGTTATAAAGGAAGCTTGTATGTGGTTACCGAATGTTGTTCAGAGTCCCGGATGAGATCCCAGACGTCATGAGGAGTTCCGGAATGGTCGGAGGTAAAGATTTATATATAGGAAGTCCTGTTTGACCATCGGGACAAGTTTGAGGTCATCGGTATTGTCTGGGACCACCGGAAGGGTCCTGAGGTCCACCGGTGGGGCCACCTATCCCGGAGGGTCCCATGGGCTGAGGTGAGAAGGGATCCAGACCAAAGTGGGCTGGGCGCCACTTCCCCTAGGGCCCATGCGCCTAGGGTGAAGGAAACCCTAAAGGAAGATTCCCATAAGGGAAGGCACCTCCTAGGTGCCTTGAGGGAAGGACTCCTCCACGGCCGCCGCCCCTTGGAGATTGGATCTCCTAGGGGCTGGCGCACCCCCTTGGGATCCCTATATATAGTGGGGTAGGAGGGCCTCTCAAACACACCTTTTGCCTTTGGTGCAGCCCTCCCTCTCTCCCAAGTTCTTCTCCTCCTCCTCTCCCTTGGTGCTTGGCGAAGCCTGCTTGGGATTGCCACGCTCCTCCATCACCACCATGCCGTTGTGCTGCTGCTGGATGGAGTCTTCCTCAACCTCTCCCTCTCTCCTTGCTGGATCAAGGCGTGGGAGGCGTCACTGGGCTGTACGTGTGTTGAACACGGAGGTGCCGTCCGTTCGGCACTAGGATCATCGGTGATTTGAATCACGGCGAGTGCGACTCCATCAACCCCGTTCACTTGAACGCTTCCGCTTAGCGATCTACAAGGGTATGTAGATGCACTCTCTTCCCTCGTTGCTAGTTTCTCCATAGATAGATCTTGGTGACACGTGGGAAAATTTTGAATTTCTGCTCGTTCCCCTACGATGGCATCATGAGCTAGGTCTATTGCGTAGATTCTTTGCACGAGTAGAACACAAAAGTAGTTGTGGGCGTTGATGATGTTCAATATGCTTACCGTTACTAGTCCAATCTTGTTTCGACGGTATTGTGGGATGAAGCGGCCGGACCGACCTTACGTACTCTTACGTGAGACAGGTTCCACCGGTGACATGCACTTGGTGCATAAGGTGGCTAGCGGGTGCCGATCTCTCCCACTTTAGTCGAGCGGATTCGATGAAAAGGGTCCTTATGAAGGGTAAATAGCAATTGGCATATCACGTTGTGGTTTTGCGTAGGTAAGAAAGCGTTCTTGCTAGAAACCCATAGCAGCCACGTAAAACATGCAAACAACAATTAGAGGGCGTCTAACTTGTTTTTGCAGGGTATGCTATGTGATGTGATATGGCCAAAAGAATGTGATGAATATATGTGATGTATGAGATTGATCATGTTCTTGTAATAGGAATCACGACTTGCATGTCGATGAGTATGACAACCGGCAGGAGCCATAGGAGTTGTCTTTATTTATTGTATGACCTGCGTGTCATTAAACAACGCCATGTAATTACTTTACTTTATTGCTAACCGGTAGCCATAGTAGTAGAAGTAATAAGTTGGCGAGACAACTTCATGGAGACACGATGATGGAGATCATGATGATGGAGATCATGGTGTCATGCGGTGACAATAATGATCATGGAGCCCGAAGATGGAGATCAAAAGGAGCAATATGATATTGGCCATATCATGTCACTACTATATAATTGCATGTGATGTTTATTATGTTTATGCATCTTGTTTACTTAGAACGACGGTAGTAAATAAGATGATCCCTTACACAAATTTCAAGAAGTGTTCTCCCACGGTATTGCACCGTTGCTACAGTTCGTAAACTTCTAAGCACCACGTGATGATCGGGTGTGATGGATTCTTACGTTCACATACAACGGGTGTAAGACAGATTTACAGGAAAAACACTTGGGGTTAACTTGACGAGCCTAGCATGTACAGACATGGCCTTGGGAACACAGAGACCGAAAAGGTCGAGCATGAGTCGTATAGTAGATACGATCAACATGAAGATGTTCACCGATGTTGACTAGTCCGTCTCACGTGATGATCGGACACGGTCCGTTGACTCGGATCATGCAATCACTTAGATGACCGAGAGGGATGTCTATCTGAGTGGGAGTTCATAAGATGAACTTAATTATCTTGAACATAGTCAAAAGACCTTTTGCAAATTATGTGTAAATGGCTCGCGCTTTAGTTCCACTCTTTAGATATGTTCCTAGAAAAAATATAGTTGAAAGTTGACAGTAGCGATTATGCGGACAGTAGAAAGCTTATGTCCTTAATGCACCGCTCAGTGTGCTGAACCCCAAACGTTGTTTGTGGATGTTACGAACATCGGACATACACGTTTTGATAACTACGTGATAGTTCAGTTAAACGGTTTAGAGTTGAGGCATCAAAAATGTTTTCGAAACGTCGCGGAACATATGAGATGTTTCGAGGGCTGAAATTGGGATTTCAAGCTCGTGCCCACGTCAAAAGGTATAAGACCTCCGACAATCTTCTTAGCCTGCAAACTAAGGGAGAAAAGCTCAATCGTTGAGCTTGTGCTCAGATCGTCTGAGCACAACAATCACTTGAATCGAGTGGGAGTTGATCTTCCAGATGAGATAGTGATGTTTCTCCAAAGTCATTGCCACCAAGCTACTAGAGCTTCGTGATGAACTATAACATATCAGGGATAGATATGATGATCCTTGAAGTATTCGCGATGTTTGACATCACGAAAGTAGAAGTCAAGAAGGAGCATCAATTGTTGATGGTTGGTGAAACCACTAGTTTCAACAAGGGAAAGAAGGGATACTTCATGAAACGGCAAATCAGCTGCTGCTCCAGTGAAGAAACCCAAGGTTGAACCCAAACCCGAGACTAAGTGCTTCTGTAATAAGGGGAACAGCCAACGAGCGGAATTACCCTAGATACTTGGTAGATGAGAAGGCTGGCAAGGTCGATAGAAGTATATTGGATATATATTATGTTAATGTGTACTTTACTAGTACTCCTAGTAGCACCAAGGTATTAGACACCGGTTCGGTTGCTAAGTGTTAGTAACTCGAAATAAAAGCTACGGAATAAACGGAGACTAGCTAAAGGTGAGCCGACGATATATGTTGGAAGTGTTTCCAAGTTTGATATGATCAAACATCGCACGCTCCCTCTACCATCAAGATTAGTATTAAACCAGAATAATTATCATTTGGTGTTTGCGTTGAGCATAGACATGATTGGATTATGTCTATCGGAATACGGTTATTCATTTAAGGAGAATAATGGTTACTCTATTTATTTGAATAAATACCTTCAATGGTCTTGCACCTAAAAGAATGGTTTATTGAATCTCGATTGTAGTGATACACATTTTCATGCCAAAAGATATAAGATAGTAATGATAGTACCACTTACTTGTGGCCTTTGCCATGTAAGTCATATTGGTGTGAACGCATGAAGAAGCTCCATGTTGATGGATCTTTGGACTCACTCGTTTTGAAAAGTTTGAGACATGCAAACCATGTCTATTGGTGTGTCGCATGAAGAAACTCCATGCAGATGGATCGTTTGGACTCACTTGATTTGAATCACTTGAGATATGCAAAACATACCACATGGGCAAGATGACCGAAAAGCCTCGATTTCGAAGATGGAACAAGATAGCAACTTGTTGGAAGCAACACATTTTGATATGTGCAGTCCAATGAGTGCTTTGAGGCATGCAATGAATATCATTATGTTACGACTTCACGAGATGATTCGAGTAGATGTTGAGTATATTTACTTGATGAAACACAAATCTGAATTATTGAATGGTTCAAGTAATTTCAGAATGAAGTTTAAGATCTTCGTGACAAGAGGATAGAATGTCTATGATATGATCATAGAGATGAATATCTGAGTTACGAAGTTTTGGCACACAATTAAGACATTGTGCAAATTGTTTCACAATTAATACCGCTGGAACACCATAGTGTGATGGGGTGTCCGAACATCATAGTTGCACCCTATTGGATATGGTGCGTACCATGATGTCTCTTATCGAATTGCCACTATCGTTCATGGGTTAGGCATTAGAGACAACCGCACTCACTTTAATAAGGTACCACGTAATTCCGTTGAGATGACACCGTATGAACTATGGTTTAGAGAAACCTAAGCTGTCATTTCTTAAAGGTTTGGGGCATGACGCTTATGTGAAAAAGTTTCAGGTTGATAAGCTCGAACCCAAAGCGGATAAAATGCATCTTCATAGGACACCCAAAAATAGTCGGGTATACCTCCTAATTTAGATCCGAAAGCAATAGGGATTGTTTCTTAAATCGGGTCCTTTCTCGAGGAAAAGTTTGTCTCGAAAAGTTGAGTGGGAGGATGGTGGAGACTGGATGAGGTTATTGAACCATCACTTCAACTAGAGTGTAGCAGGGCACAGGAAGTTGTTCCTGTGGCACCTACACCAATTGAAGTAGAAGCTTATGATAGTGATCATGAAGTTTCGGATCAAGTCACTACCGAACCTCGTGGGGCGACAAGGACGCAGCGTCTTTGCTTGAGTGGTACGGTGATCCTGTCTTGATAAACCCTACGAGCTATGGAGAAGCGATGGTGGGCCCAAATTCCGACAAATGGTTAGAGGCCATGAAATCCGAGATAGTATCCATATATCGTAACAAAGCATGGACTTTGGTGGACTTGCCCGATGATCGGCAAGCCATTGAGATGAATGGATCTTTAAGAAGAAGACGGACGTGGACGGTAATGTCACCGTCTATGAAGCTCGACTTGTGGCGAAGAGTTTTTCACAAGTTCAAGGAGTTGACTACGATGATATTTTCTCATCCGTAGCGATGCTTAAGTCCGTCGGAATCATGTTAGCATAAGCTGCATTTATGAAATCTGGCATATGGATGTCAAAATGAGTTTCCTTACCAGTTTTCGTAAGGAAAGGTTGTATGTGATACAATCAGAAAGCTTTGTCGATCCTAAGGATGCTAAAAGGTATGCTAGCACCAGCGATCCTTCTAAGGACTGGAGTAAGCATCTCGGAGTTGGAATATGCACTTTGATAAGATGATCAAAGATTTTGGGTTTATACAAAGTTTATAAGAAACTTGTATTTCCAAAGAAGTGAGTGGGAGCACTATGGAATTTCTGATAACAATATGTTATTGACATATTGATGATCAGAAATGATGTAGAATTTCTAGAAAGCATATAGGGATGTTTGAAAAGTGTTTTTCAATGGAAAACCTGGATTAAGCTACTTGAACATTGAGCATCAAGATCTATAAGGATAGATCAAAAATGCTTAATGGTACTTTCAAATGAGCATATACCTTGACATGATCTTGAAAGTGTTCAAGATGGATCAGTCAAAGAAGGAGTTCTTGCATGAGTTGTAAGGTATGAAGTTAAGAGTTAAAGCTCGACCACGGCAGAAGAGAGAAAGGGCGAAGGTCGTCCCTATGCCTTAGACATAGGCTCTACAAGATGCTATCTTTGTGTACCGCACGGAAGTGTGCCTTGCCATGAGTCGGTCAAGGGTACAAGAATGATCCAGAATAGATCATTGGACAGCGGTCAAAATTGTCCTTGGAGTAAATAAGGACATGTTTCTCGATTATGGAGGTGATAAAGAGTTGGCGTAAAGGGTTACGTCGATGCAAGCTTTAACACCTATCCGAATGACTCTGAGTAGCAAACTGGATACGTATAGTGGAGCAACCATTTGGAATAGCTCCAAGTGAAGCGTGGAAGCAGCGTTTACAATATAACCTAGAAAGTTGCAAAGCACACACGGATCTGAAAGGTTCAGACCCGTTGACTAAAACCCGTTGACTAAAACCTCTCTCACAAGCAAAACATGATCAAACCTCAGAACTCATTGAGCCTAAATCACATGATGATGTGAACTAGTTCTGAGACACTAGTGAACTCTTTGGGTGTTGGTCACATGGCGATGTGACCTATCAGTGTTAATCACATCACGATGTGAACTAGATTATTGACTCTAGTGCAAGTGGGAGACTGTTGGAAATATGCCCTAGAGGCAATAATAAATTACTTATTATTATTATATTTCCTTGTTCATGATAATCGTTTATTATCCATGCTATAATTGTATTGATAGGAAACTCGGATACATGTGTGGATACATAGACAACACCATGTCCCTAGTAAGCCTCTAGTTGACTAGCTCGTTGATCAATAGATGGTTACGGTTTCCTGACCATGGACATTGGATGTCATTGATAACGGGATCACATCATTAGGAGAATGATGTGATGGACAAGACCCAATCCTAAGCCTAGCACAAAGATCGTAGTTAAGTATGCTAAAGCTTTTTAATGTCAAGTATCATTTCCTTAGACCATGAGATTGTGCAACTCCCGGATACCGTAGGAATGCTTTGGGTGTACCAAAGCGTCTACAACGTAACTGGGTGGCTATAAAGGTGCACTACAGGTATCTCCGAAAGTGTCTGTTGGGTTGTACGAATCGAGGCTGGGATTTGTCACTCCGTGTAAACGGAGAGGTATCTCTGGTCCCACTCTGTAAGACATCATCATAATGTGAACAATGTGAACAAGGGGTTGATCACGGTATGATGTGTTACGGAGCGAGTAAAGAGACTTGCCGTAGCGAGATTGAACAAGGTATCGGGATACCGACGATCGAATCTCGGGCAAGTACAATACCGCTAGACAAAGGGAATTGTATACGGGATCGATTGAGTCCTTGACATCGTGGTTCATCCGATGAGATCATCGTGGAACATGTGGGAGCCAACATGGGTATCCAGATCCGCTGTTGGTTATTGACCGAGAACGTCTCGGTCATGTTCGCATGTCTCCCGAACCCGTAGGGTCTACACATAAGGTTCGATGGCGCTAGGGTTATAAAGGAAGCTTGTATGTGGTTACCGAATGTTGTTGAGTCCCGGATGAGATCCCGGACGTCGCGAGGAGTTCGGAATGGTCCGGAGGTAAAGATTTATATATAGGAAGTCCTGTTTTGACCATCGGGACAAGTTTGAGGTCATCGGTATTGTCTGGGACCACCGGAAGGGTCCTGGGGGTCCACCGGGTGGGGCCACCTATCCCGGAGGGTCCCATGGGCTGAGGTGAGAAGGGATCCAGACCAAAGTGGGCTGGGGCGCCACTTCCCCTCGGGCCCATGCGCCTCGGGTGAAGGGGAAACCCTAAAGGAAGATTCCCATAAGGGAAGGCACCTCCTAGGTGCCTTGAGGGAAGGACTCCTCCCGCCGCCGCCCCTTGGAGATTGGATCTCCTAGGGGCTGGCGCACCCCTGGGATCCCTATATATAGTGGGGTAGGAGGGCCTCTCAAACACACCTTTTGCCTTTGGTGCAGCCCTCCCTCTCTCCCAAGTTCTTCTCCTCCTCCTCTCCCTTGGTGCTTGGCGAAGCCTGCTTGGGATTGCCACGCTCCTCCATCACCACCATGCCGTTGTGCTGCTGCAGGATGGAGTCTTCCTCAACCTCTCCCTCTCTCCTTGCTGGATCAAGGCGTGGGAGACGTCACCGGGCTGTACGTGTGTTGAACACGGAGGTGCCGTCCGTTCGGCACTAGGATCATCGGTGATTTGAATCACGACGAGTACGACTCCATCAACCCCGTTCACTTGAACGCTTCCGCTTAGCGATCTACAAGGGTATGTAGATGCACTCTCTTCCCCTCGTTGCTAGTTTCTCCATAGATAGATCTTGGTGACACGTAGGAAAATTTTGAATTTCTGCTACGTTCCCCTACAGTCTCCACCTCGACTATTAATGGAAGCTAAATGCCAAAAGTTCGTTCACTAAAATAAAGAAGAGACGGCTGTATAAAAATATATGTTGCACGCCCAAATGCTACAAGCCCGAAGGTTGCAGAACATCAACCATCTCTGGGTTACAAAACCGAAGAAACAAGACTGAATTAGCATACCCAGTTGCATGAGCAGTTGTTGTTCGTTGGGGCTTGTGCCCTATATAAAGAACATGGATCAACCAATATATCCTCACAAACGCACAAGCACAAATTGCAGATTTGCAAGCAACGTGAGTACTGTTGGGGAACGTAGTAATTTCAAAAAATTTCCTACGCACACGCAAGGATCATGGTGATGCATAGAACCGAGAGGGGAGAGTATTGTCCACGTACCCTCGTAGACCGTAAGCGGAAGCGTTATCACAACACGGTTGATGTAGTAAATGCGTCTTCACGATCCGACCGATCCAAGTACCGAGCGTCACGGCACCTCCGAGTTCAGCACACGTTCAGCTCGATGGCGATCCCGGACTCCGATCCAGCAAAGTGTCGGGATAAGTTCCGCCCGACGACGGGCGTGGTGATGATGATGATGTTCTACCGGCGCGGGGCTTCGCCTAAACTCCATGACGATATGACCGAGGTGGAATATGGTGGAGGGGACACCGCTGCGGCTAAGGAGCGATCACGAAGATCAACTTGTGTGTCCATGGGTGCCCCCTGCCCCGTATATAAAAAGTGGAGGAGGGAGGGCGGCCCTCTCTATGGCGGCGCCCTAGGGGAGTCCTACTCCCAGGAGTAGGATTCCCCCTTTCCTAGTCCAACTAGGAACCCTTCCATGTAGTAGGAGTAGGAGAGAAGGAAATGGAAGAGAGAAGGAGCACGCAGCCCCGGTGCGCCCCCCCTTCCCTAGTCCAATTCGGACTAGTCCAAGGGGAGGTGCGGCCACTCTTTTGGCCCTTTCTCTCCTTTCCCGTATGGCCCAAAGAGGCCCAATACGAATTCCCGTAACTCTCCGGTACTCCCAAAAATACCCGAATCACTCGGAACCTTTCCGAACTCCGAATATAGTCGTCCAATATATCGATCTTTACGTCTCGACCATTTCGAGACTCCTCATCATGTCCCCTATCTCATCCGAGACTCCGAACTCCTTCGGTACATCAAAACTCATAAACTCATAATAAAACTGTCATCGTAACGTTAAGCGTGCGGACCCTACGGGTTCGAGAACTATGTAGACATGACCTAGAACTATTCTCGGTCAATAACCAATAGCGGAACCTGGATGCCCATATTGGCTCCTACATATTCTCTGAAGATCTTTATCGGTCAAACCGCATAACAACATACGTTGTTCCCTTTGTCATCGGTATGTTACTTGCCCGAGATTTGATCGTCGGTATCCAATACCTAGTTCAATCTCGTTACTGGCAAGTCTCTTTACTCGTTACGTAATGCATCATGAAGGAAATATGCCCTAGAGGCAATAATAAAGTTATTATTTATTTCCTTACATCATGATAAATGTTTATTATTCATGCTAGAATTGTATTAACCGGAAACATAATACATGTGTGAATATATAGACAAACAGAGTGTCACTAGTAGAGTGATTCGGGTATTTTTCGGAGTACCGGAGAGTTACGGGAATACGTATTGGGCCTTATTGGGCCATACGGGAAAGAAGGAAAAGGGCCTCAAGGGTGGCCGCACCCCTTCCCTTGGTCTGGTCCGGATTGGACTAGGGAAAGGCGCCCCTTCCTTCCTTCTCCTTTTCCCTTCCCTTTCCTTCTCTCCTACTCCTACTACATGGAAGGTTTCCTAGTTGGACTAGGAAAGGGGGAATCCTACTCCCGGTGGGAGTAGGACTCCCCTAGGGCGCGCCATAGAGAGGGCCGCCCTCCCTCCTCCACTCCTTTATATCTGAGGCAGGGGCACCCATGGACACACAAGTTGATCTACGGATCGTTCCTTAGCCGTGTCGGTGCCCCTCCACCATATTCCACTTCGTCATATCGTCATGAGCTTAGGCGAAGCCCTGCGCCGGTGAAGTCATATCGTCAGCGGAGCTTAAGCGAAGCCCTGCGTCGGTGGAGCATCATCATCGTCCTGCACGCTGTCGTCTTGTGGAACTCATCCCGACACTTTGCTGGATCGGAGTCCGGGATCGTCATCGAGCTGAGCGTGTGCAGAACTCGGAGGTGCCGTGCGTTCGGTACTTGGATCGGTCGAATCGTGAAGGCGTCGTCTTCATCAACCGCGTTGTTATAACGCTTCCGCTTACGGTCTACGAGGGTACGTGGACATACACTCTCCCCTCTCGTTGCTATGCATCACCATGATCTTGCGTGTGCGTAGGAAAATTTTGAAATTACTACGTTCCCCAACAGTGGCATCCGAGCCTAGGTTTTTATGGTTTGATGTTTTGCACGAGTAGAACACAAGTGAGTTGTGGGCGATACAAGTCATACTGCCTACCAGCATGTCATACTTTGGTTCAGCGGTATTGTGAGATGAATCGGCCCGGACCGACATTACGCGTACGCTTACGCGAGACTGGTTTCACCGTTACGAGCACTCGTGCTTAAAGGTGGCTGGCGGGTGTCTGTCTCTCTCACTTTAGTTGAACTGAAGTGTAGCTACGCCCGGTCCTTGAGAAGGTTCAAGCGAGTCTATTTGACAAACTATCGTTGTGGTTTTGATGCGTAGGTGAGAGCGGTTCTTGCTAAGCCCGTAGCAGCCACGTAAAATTTGCAACAACAAAGTAGAGGGCGTCTAACTTGTTTTTGCGGGGCATGTTGTGATGTGATATAGTCAAGGCGTGATGAGATATAAGTTGTTGTATAGGATGATCATGTTTTGTTGAAGTTATCGACAGCTGGCGGAAGCCCTATGGTTGTCTCTTTGTTGCATAAGATGCAAGTGCCAAATAATTGCTTTACTTTATCGCTATGCGATAGCAATAGTTGCAAGAGCAATAGTTGGCGAGACAACCATGTGATGACACATTGATATAGATCAAGATGATGAAGATCATGGTGTCGTGCGGTGTGACGATAGAGATCATGACAGTACTTTGGAGATGGAGATCAAAGGCGCAAGATGATCATGGCCATATCATGTCACATATTTTGATTGCATGTGATGTTTATCTATTATACATCTTATTCTTGCTTTGATTGACGGTAGCATTTTAAGATGATCTCTCACTAATTATCAAGAAGTGTTCTCCACGAGTATGCAGCGTTGCCAAAGTTCGTCGTGCCCGGACACCACGTGATGATCGGGTGTGATAAGCTCTCGTCCATCTACAACGGGTGCAAGCCAGTTTTGCACACGCGGAATACTCGAGTTAAACTTGACGAGCCTAGCATATGCAGATATGGCCTCGAACCACGGAGACCGAAAGGTCGGCGTGAATCATATAGTAGATATGATCAACATAGTGATGTTCACCATTGAAAACTACTCCATCTCACGTGATGATCGGTTATGGTTTAGTTGATTTGGATCACGTGATCACTTAGATGACTAGAGAGATGTCTGTCTAAGTGGGAGTTCTTAAGTAATATGATTAATTGAACTTAAATTTATCATGAACTTAGTCCTGGTAGTATTTTGCAAATTATGTTGTAGATCAATAGCTCGCGTTGTTGCTTTCATATGTTTATTTTCATATGTTCCTAGAGAAAATTGTGTTGAAAAATGTTAGTAGCAATGATGCGGATTGGATCCGCGATCTGAGGTTTATCCTCAATGCTGCACGGAAGAATTATGTCCTTAATGCACCGCTAGGTGACAGACCTATTGCGGGAGCGGAATGCAGGCGTTATGAGCGTTTGGCTAGCTCAATATGATGACTACTTGATAGTTTAGTGCACCATACTTAGCGGCTTAGAATCGGGACTTCAAAGGCGTTTTGAGCGTCATGGACCATATGAGATGTTCCAGGAATTGAAGTTAATATTTCAAGCAAATACCGAGTTGAGAGATATGAAGTCTCCAACAAGTTCTATAGCTAAAAGATGGAGGAGAATCGCTCAACTAGTGAGCATGTGCTCAGATTGTCCGAATACTTCAATCGCTTGAATCAAGTGGGAGTTAATCTTCCGGATAAGATAGTGATTGACAGAATTCTCTAGTCACCATCACTAAGTTACTAGAACTTCGTGATGAACTATAGTATGCAGGGGATGGCCGAAAGCGATTCCCGAGCTCTTCGTGATGTTGAAATCAACGAAGGTAGAAATCAAGAAAGAGCATCAAGTGTTGATGATTGACAAGACCACTAGTCTCAAGGAAAAGGGCAAAGGGAAGAAGGGGAACTTCAAAAGGAACGGCAAGCAAGTTGCTGCTCGAGTGAAGAAGCCCAAAGTCTGGACCTAAGCACGAGATTAAGTACTTTTGCTGCAATGGAACTGGTCACTTTGGAAGCGGAACTACCCCTGAATATTTGGTGGATAAGAAGGATGGCAAAGTGAACAAAGGTATATTTGATATACAGATTATTGATGTGTATTTTACTAGGGTTCATAGCAACCCCTCGGTATTTGATCTTTGGTATAGTTGCTAAGAGTAGTAACTTGAAGCAGAGTTACAGAATGAACAGAAACTAGTTGAAGGGGAAGTGACGATGAGTGTTGGAAGTAGTTCCAAGATTGATATGATCATCATCGCACACTCCCTATACTTTCGGGATTAGTGTGGAACCTAAATAAGTGTTATTTGGTGTTGAGCATAAATATGATTTGATCATGTTTATTGCAATACGGTTATTCATTTAAGTAAGAGAATAAATTGTTGTTACATTTACATGAATAAAACCTTATATGGTTACACACCCAATGAAAATGGTTCATTGGATCTCGATCATAGTGATACACATATTCATAATATTGAAACCAAAAGATGCAAAGTTAATAATGATAGTGCAACTTATTTGTGGCACTTTGCCGTTTAGGTCATATTGGTGTAAAGCGCTTGAAGAAAACTCCATCGATGGACTTTTGGAATCACTTGACTATGAATCATTTGATGCTTGCGAACCGTGCCTTTTGGGCAAGATGACTAAAACTCCGTTCTCCAACAATGGAACAAGCTCTTGACTTATTGGAAATAATACATACCGATGTATGCGATTCAATGAGTGTTGATGCTCGTGGCAAGTATCGTTATTTTCTGACCTTCACAAAATGATTTGAGCAGATATGGGTATATCTACTTGATGAAACATAAGTCTGAAATAATTGAAAAGTTCAAAGAATTTCAGAGTGAAGTGGAAAATCATCGTAACAAGAAAATAAAGTTTCTGCGATCTGATCGTGGAGATAAATATTTGAGTTCTGAGTTTGGTCTTCATTTGAAACAATGTGAAATAGTTTACAACTCACGCCATATGGAACACCACAACATAATGGTGTGTCCGAAAGTCGTAACCGCACTTTATTGGATATGGTGCGATCTATGATGTCTCTTATCAATTTACCACTATCGTTTTGGGGTTATGCATTAGAGACAGCTGCATTCACGTTTAATAGGGCACCGTCTAAATCCGTTGAGGCAACACCGTATGAACTATGGTTTAACAGTAAACCTAAGCTGTCGTTTCTTAAAGTTTGGAAGTTGTGATGCTTATGTGAAAAAGTTTCATCCTGATAAGCTCAAACCCAAATCGGAGAAGTGCGTCTTCATAGAATACCCAAAGGAAATTGTTGGGTATACCTTCTATCACAGATCCGAAGACAAAACATACGTTGATTATAAATGGATCCTTTCTAGAGAAGGAGTTTCTCTCGAAAGAAGTGAGTGGGAGGAAAGTGGAGCTTGATAAGGTAATTTGTACCTTCTCCCGAATTGGAAAGTATTTCATCACGGAAATCAGTTCCGATTGATTCCTACACCAATTAGTGAGGAAGCTAATGATGATGATCATGTAACTTCAGATCAAGTCACTACCGAATCCCGTGAGGTAAACCAGAGTGAGATCCGCACCAAAGTGGTAATGCGGCAATCCTGTTACGGAAGTCATGCTACTAGATCATGGCGAACCTACAAACTATGAAGAAGCGATGGTGAGCCCAGATTCCGCTAAATGGCTAGAAGCCATGAAATGCGAGATGGGATCCATGTATGAAAACAAAGTGTGGACTTTGGTTGACTTGCCCGAGGTCGGCAAGCAATAGAAAATAAATGGATCTTCAAGAGGAAGGCGGACGTTGATAGTAGTGTTACTATCTACAAAGCTCGACTTATGCATAAAGGTTTTGACAAGTTCAAGGTGTTAACTACAATGAGATTTTCTCAACTGTAGCGATGCTTAAGTCTCTCCGAATCATGTTAGCAATTGCCACAATTTATGAAATTTGGCAAATGGATGTAAAAACTGCATTCCTGAATGGGTTTCTGGAGGAAGAGTTGTATATGATGCAACCAGAAGGTTTTATCGATCCAAAGGGAGCTAACAAAGTGTGCAAGCTCCAGCGATCCATCTATGGACTGGTGCAAGAATCTCGGAGTTGGAATATACGCTTTGATAAGTTGATCAAAGCATATAGTTTATACTGCACTTACAAAGTGAAGCCTGTATTTACTAGAAAGTGAGTGGGAGCACTACAGCATTTACGATAAGTATATGTGAATGACATATTGTAGATCGGAAATAATGTAGAATTATTCTGCAAAGCATAAAGGAGTGTTTGAAAGGAGTTTTTCAAAGAAAAACCTCAGTGAAGCTGCTTATATATTGAGCATCAAGATCTATAGAGATAGATCAAGGCGCTTGATAAGTTTTTCAATGAGTACATACCTTGACAAGATTTTGAAGTAGTTCAGAATGGAACAGTCCAAGAAAGAGTTCTTGCACGTGTTACAAGGTGTCAAATTGAGTAAGACTCAAAACCCGACCACGGCAGAAGATAGAAAGAGAATGAAAATCATTCCCTATGCCTTGGCCATAGGTTCTATAAAGTATGCCATGCCGTGTACCAGATCTATTGTATACCCTACACCGAGTTTGGCAAGGGAGTACAATAGTGATCTAGGAGTAGATCACTGGACAACGGTCAAAATTATCCTTAGTGGAATAAGGATATGTTTCTCGATTATGGAAGTGACAAAAGGTTAAATGCGTAAAGGGTTACGTCGATGCAAGTTTTGACACCGATCTGGATGACTCTAAGTCTCGATCTAGATACATATTGAAAGTGGGAGCAATTAGCTAGAATAGCTCCTTGCGAACATTGTTGACATAGAAATTAGAAAATACTTACGGATCTGAATGTGACAGACCCGTTGACTAAAAATATCTCACAAGCAAAACATGATCACACCTTAGTACTCTTTGGGTGTTAATCACATAGTGATGTGAACTAGATTACTGACTCTAGTAAACCCTTTGGGTGTTGATCACATATCGATGTGAACTATGGGTGTTAATCACATGGTGATGTGAACTATTGCTGTTAAATCACATGGCGATGTGAACTAGATTATTGACTCTAGTGCAAGTGGGAGACTGAAGGAAATATGCCCTAGAGGCAATAATAAAGTTATTATTTATTTCCTTACATCATGATAAATGTTTATTATTCATGCTAGAATTGTATTAACGGAAACATAATACATGTGTGAATATATAGACAAACAGAGTGTCACTAGTATGCCTCTACTTGACTAGCTCGTTAATCGAAGATGGTTATGTTTCCTAACCATAGACATGAGTTGTCATTTGATTAACGGGATCACATCATTAGTAGAATGATCTGATTGACATGACCCATTCCGTTAGCCTAGCACTTGATCGTTTAGTATGTTGCTATTGCTTTCTTCATGACTTATACATGTTCCTGTAACTATGAGATTATGCAACTCCGTTTACCGGAGGAACACTTTAGGTGCTACCAAACGTCACAACGTAATCGGGTGATTATAAAGGAGTACTACAGGTGTTTCCATAGGTACATGTTGGGTTGGCGTATTTCGAGATTAGGTTTTGTCACTCCGATTGTCGGAGAGGTATCTCTGGGCCCTGTCGGTAATTCACATAATTATAAGCCTTGCATGCACTGTGACCACTGAGTTGGTTAAGGGATTATGCATTACTGAACGAGTAAAGAGATTTGCAAGTAACGAGATTGAACTAGGTATTGGATACCGACGATCGAATCTCGGGCAAGTAACATACCGATGACAAAGGGAACAACGTATGTTGTTATGCGGTTTGACCGATAAAGATCTTCGTAGAATATGTAGGAGCCAATATGGGCATCCAGGTCCCGCTATTGGTTATTGACCGAGAATAGTTCTAGGTCATGTCTACATAGTTCTCGAACCCGTAGGGTCCGCACGCTTAAGGTTTCGATGACAGTTATATTATGAGTTTATGAGTTTTGATGTACCGAAGGAGTTCGAAGTCCCGGATGAGATCGGGGACATGACGAGGAGTCTCGAAATGGTCGAGACGTAAAGATCGATATATTGGACGACTATATTCGGAGTTCGGAAAGGTTCCGAGTGATTCGGGTATTTTTGAGTACCGGAGAGTTACGGGAATACGTATTGGGCCTTATTGGGCCATACGGGAAAGAAGGAAAAGGGCCTCAAGGGTGGCCGCACCCCTTCCCTTGGTCTGGTCCGGATTGGACTAGGGAAAGGGGGCGCCCCCTTCCTTCCTTCTCCTTTTGCCTTCCCTTTCCTTCTCTCCTACTCCTACTACATGGAAGGTTTCCTAGTTGGACTAGGAAAGGGGGAATCCTACTCCCGGTGGGAGTAGGACTCCCCTAGGGCGCGCCATAGAGAGGCCGGCCCTCCCTCCTCCACTCCTTTATATCACGGGGCAGGGGCACCCCATGGACACACAAGTTGATCTACGGATCGTTCCTTAGCCGTGTGCGGTGCCCCTCCACCATATTCCACTTGGTCATATCGTCGCGAGCTTAAGCGAAGCCTGCGCCCGGTGAAGTCATATCGTCGCGGAGCTTAGGCGAAGCCCTGCGTCGGTGGAGCATCATCATCGTCACCACGCTGTCGTCTTGTGGAACTCATCCCCGACACTTTGCCGGATCGGAGTCCGGGATCGCCATCGAGCTGAGCGTGTGCGTAACTTCGGAGGTGCCGTGACGTTCGGTACTTGGATCGGTCGAATCGTGAAGACGTGCGACTACATCAACCGCGTTGTTATAACGCTTCCGCTTCTGGTCTCACGAGGTACGTGGACATACACTCTCCCCTCTCGTTGCTATGCATCACCATGATCTTGCGTGTGCGTAGGAAAATTTTGAAATTACTACGTTCCCCAACACATCATTCCGTAACTAACTCATTAGCTACATTGCTTGCAAGGCTTATAGTGATGTGCATTACCGAGAGGGCCCAGAGATACCTCTCCGACAATCGGAGTGACAAAACCTAATCTCGAAATACGCCAACCCAACATGTACCTTTGGAGACACCTGTAGTACTCCTTTATAATCACCCGATTACGTTGTGACGTTTGGTAGCACCAAAGTGTTCCTCCGTAAACGGAGTTGCATAATCTTATAGTTATAGGAACATGTATAAGTCATGAAGAAAGCAATAGCAATATACTAAGCGATCAAGTGCTAGGCTAACGGAATGGGTCATGTCAATCACATCATTCTCCTAATGATGTGATCCCATTAATCAAATAACAACACATGTCTATGGTTAGGAAACATAACCATCTTTGATTAATGAGCTAGTCAAGTAGAGGCATACTAGTGACTATATGTTTGTCTATGTATTCACACATGTATCATGTTTCCGGTTACAATTCTAGCATGAATAATAAACATTTATCATGAAATAAGGAAATAAATAATAACTTTATTATTGCCTCTAGGGCATATTTCCTTCAGTCTCCCACTTGCACTAGAGTCAATAATCTAGTTCACGTCATCATGTGATTCAACACTAATATTCACATTTGTATGTGATTAACACCCATAGTTCACATCGTCATGTGACCAACATCCAAAGGGTTTACTAGAGTCAATAATCTAGTTCACATCGCTATGTGATTAACACCCAAAGAGTACTAAGGTATGATCATGTTTTGCTCGTGAGAGAAACTTAGTCAACGGGTCTCATCACATTCGAGCCGTATGTATTTTGCAAATATTTTATGTCTACAATGCTCGCAGAGCTACTCTAGCAAATTGCTCCCACTTTCAATATGTATCCAGATTGAGACTTAGAGTCATTTGGATCAGTGTAAAAAGCCTGCATCGATGTAACTCTTTACGACGAGCTCTTTTATCACCTCCATAATCGAGAAATATTTCCTTAGTCCTCACTAAGGATGTTCTTGACCAATGTCCAATGATCTACTCCTAGATCACTATTGTACTCCCTTGCCAAATTCAGAGCAAGGTATACAATAGGTCTGGTACATAGCATAGCATACTTTATAGAACCTATGACTGAGGCATAGGGAATGACTTTCATTCTCTTTTCTATTTTTCTGCTGTGGTCGGGATTTGAGTCTTACTCAATTTCACACCTTTGCAACACAGGCAAGAACTTTTCTTTGATTGTTCCATTTTGAATTACTTCAAAATCTTGACAAGGTATGTACTTATTGAAAAAACTTATCAAGCGTCTTGATCTATCTCAATAGATCTTGATGCTCAATATGTAAGTAGCTTTACTGAGGTCTTTCTTTTAAAGAACTCCTTTCAAACACTCCTTTATGCTTTCCAGAAAAATTCTACATCATTTCTGATCAACAATATGTCACTCACATATACTTATCAGAAATGTTGTAGTGCTCCCACTCACTTTCTTGTAAATACAAGCTTCTCCAAAAGTCTGTATAAAACCATATGCTTTGATCAAATCATCAAGCATATATTCCAACTCTGAGATGCTTGCACCAGTCCATAGATGGATCGCTGGAGCTTGCACATTTTGATAGCATCTTTAGGATTGACAAAACCTTCTGGTTGCATCATATGCAACACTTTTTTAATAAATCCATTAAGGAATGCAGTTTTGACATCCATTTGCCAGATTTCATAAAATGTGGCAATTGCTAACATGATTCGCATAAACTTAAGCATCATTACGAGTGAGAAAATCTCATCGTATTCAACACCTTGAACTTGTCGAAAACCTTTTGCAACAAGTCGAGCTTTGTAGATAGTAACACTACTATCAACGTCCGTCTTCCTCTTGAAGATCCATTTATTTAACATGGCTTGCTGATCATCGAGCAAGTCAATCAAAGTCCATACTTTGTTCTCATACATGGATCCTATCTCAGATTTCATGGCCTCAAGCCATTTCGCGGAATCTGGGCTTATCATCGCTTCCTCATAGTTCGTGAGGTTCATGATGGTCTAGTAACATGACTTCTAGAATAGGATTACCGTACCACTTTGGTGCGGATCTTATTCTAGAAGACCTACGAGGTTCGGTAGTAACTTGATCTGAAGCTTCATGATCATCATCATTAGCTTCCTCATTGATTGGTGTAAGAATCACAGGAACTGATTTCTGTGATGAACTACTTTCCAATAAGGGAGAAGGTACAATTACCTCATCAAGTTCTACTTTCCTCCTACTCACTTATTTCAAGAGAAACTTCTTCTCTAGAAAGGATCCATCTTAGCAACGAAAAACTTGCCTTCGGATCTGTGATAGAAGGTGTACCCAATAGTTACCTTTGGGTATTCTATGAAGACGCACTTCTCCGAATTGGGTTCGAGCTTATCAGGTGAAAACTTTTTCACATAAGCATCACAACTCCAAACTTTTAAGAAACGACAGCTTAGGTTTACTGTTAAACCATAGTTCATATGTTGTCATCTCAACGGATTTAGATGGTGCCCTATTAAACGTGAATGCAGCTGTCTCTAATGCATAACCCCAAAACGATAGTGGTAAACCGATAAGAGACATCATAGATCGCACCATATCCAATAAAGTGCGGTTACGACGATCGGACACACCCTACCAATGTGGTGTTACAGGTGGCGTGAGCTGTGAAACTATTCCACTTTGTTTTAATTGAAGACCAAACTCGTAACTCAAATATTCATCTCCATGACCAGATCGCAGAAACTTTATTTTCTTGTTACGATGATTTTCCACTTCACTCTGAAATTCTTTGAACTTTTCAACTATTTCAGACTTATGTTTCATCAAGAAGATATACGCATATCTGCTCAAATCATCTGTGAAGGTCGAAAATAATGATACTTGCCACGGGCATCAACACTCATTGGATCGCATACATTGGTATGTATTATTTCCAACAAGTCAGTAGCTCGCTCCATTGTTCCGAACAACGGAGTTTCAGTCTTCTTTGCGAAAAAGGCACGGTTCGCAAGCATCAAATGATTCATAATCAAGTGATTCCAAAACCCATCAACACGGAGTTTCTTCATGCGCTTTACACCGATATGACCCAAACGGCAGTGCCACAAATAAGTTGCACTATCATTATTAACTTTGCATCTTTTGGCATCAATATTATGAATATGTGTATCACTACGATCGAGATCCAACAAACTATTTTCATTGGGTGTATGACCATTGAAGGTTTTATTCATTTAAATGCACAACAATTATTCTCTGATTTTAAATGAATAATTGTATTGCAATAAACATGATCAAATCATATTCATGCTCAACGCATAAACGCCAAATAACATTTATTTAGGTTTAACACTAATCCCGAAAGTATAGGGAGTGTGCGATGATGATCATATCAATATTGGAACTACTTCCAACACTCATCGTCACTTCCCTTCAACTAGTCTTTGTTTATTCTCAGAACTCCTGGTTCGAGTTACTAATCTTAGCAACCGAACAAGTATCAAATACTCAGGGGCTACTATAAACACTAGTAAAGCACACATCAATAACCTATATATCAAATATACCCTTGTTCACTTTGCCATCCTTCTTATCCACCAAATATTTGGAGTAGTTCCACTTCAAAGGACCATTTCCTTTGCAGTAGAAGCACTCAGTTTCAGCTTAGGTCCGCACTTGGGCTTCTTCACTTGAGCAGCAACTTGCTTGCCGCTCTTACTGAAGTTCCCCTTCTTCCCTTTGCCCTTTTCTTGAAACTAGTGGTCTTGTTAACTATCAACACTTGATGTTTTTCTTGATTTCTACCTTCGTTGATTTCAGCATCACGAAGAGCTTAGGAATCACTTTCGTCATCCCTTGCATATTATAGTTCATCACGAAGTTCTACTAACTTGGTGATGGTGACTAGAGAATTCTGTCAATCACTATTTTATCTCGAAGATTAACTCCCACTTGATTCAAGCGATTGTAGTACCCAGACAATCTGAGCACATGCTCACTAGTTGAGCGATTCTCCTCCATCTTTTAGCTATAGAACTTGTTGGAGACTTCATATCTCTGAACTCGGGTATTTGCTTGAAATATTAACTTCAATTCCTGGATCATCTCATATGGTCCATGACGCTCAAAACGCCTTTGAAGTCCCGATTCTAAGCCGTTAACATGGTGCACTAAACTATCAAGTAGTCATCATATTGAGCTAGCCAAACGTTCATAACGCCCCGTGATCCGCTCCTGCAATAGGTCTGTTACCTAGCGGTGCATCAAGGATATAATTCTTCCAGGCAGCAATGAGGATAAACCTCGAGATCACGGATCCAATCCGCATCATTGCTACTAACATCTTTCAACACAGTTTTCTCTAGGAACATATTAAAATAAACATATGAAAGCAACAAACATAGGGAAGCAACAAAGCGAGCTATTGATCTACAACATAATTTGCAAAATACTACCAGGACTAAGTTCATGATAAATTTAAGTTCAATAAATCATATTACTTAAGAACTCCCACTTAGACAGACATCTCTCTAGTCATCTAAGTGAGCACGTGATCCAAATCAACTAAACCATAACCGATCATCACGTGAGATGGAGTAGTTTTCAATGGTGAACATCACTATGTTGATCATATCTACTATATGATTCACGCCGACCTTTCGGTCTCCGTGTTCCGAGGCCATATCTTCATATGCTAGGCTCGTCAAGTTTAACCTGAGTATTCGCAGTGCAAAACTGGCTTGCACCCGTTGTAGATGGACGTAGAGCTTATCACACCCGATCATCACGTGGTGTCTGGGCACGACGAACTTTGGCAACGGTGCATACTCAGGGAGAACACTTCTTGATAATTGTTTAGTGAGAGATCATCTTAAAATGCTACCGTCAATCAAAGCAAGATAAGATGCATAAAGGATAAACATCACATGCAATCAATATAAGTGATATGATATGGCCATCATCATCTTGTGCTTGTGATCTCCATCTCCAAAGTACTGTCATGATCTCTATCGTTACCGCACGACACCATGATCTTCATCATCTTGATCTATATCAATGTGTCGTCACATGGTCGTCTCGCCAACCATTGCTCTTGCAACTATTGCTATCGTATAGCGATAAAGTAAAGCAATTATTTGGCACTTGCATCTTATGCAACAAAGAGACAACCATAGGGCTTCTGCCAGATGCCGATAACTTCAACAAAACATGATCATCGCAAACAACAACTTATATCTCATCACGTCTTGACCATATCACATCACAACATGCCCTGCAAAACAAGTTAGATGTCCTCTACTTTGTTGTTGCAAATTTTACGTGGCTGCTACGGGCTGAGCAAGAACCGTTCTTACCTACGCATCAAAACCACAACGATAGTTTGTCAAGTTGGTGCTGTTTTAACCTTCACAAGGACCGGGCGAGCCATACTCGGTTCAACTAAAGTGAGAGAGACAGACACCCGCCATCACCTTTAAGCAACGAGTGCTCGCAGCGGTGAAACCAGTCTCGCGTAAGCGTCTGCGTAATGTCGGTCCGGCCGCTTCATCTCACAATACCGCCAACCAAAGTATGACATGCCGGTAAGCAAGATGACTTGTATCGCCCACAACTCACTTGTGTTCTACTGCATATAACATCTACGCATAAAACCAGGCTCGATGCCACTATTGGGGAACGTAGTAATTTCAAAAAATTTCCTACGCACACGCAAGGATCATGGTGATGCATAGCAACGAGAGGGAGAGTATTGTCCACGTACCCTCGTAGACCGTAAGCGGAAGCGTTATGACAACACGGTTGATGTAGTCGTACGTCTTCACGATCCGACCGATCCAAGTACCGAACGTACGACACCTCCGAGTTCAGCACACGTTCAGCTCGATGACGATCCCCGGACTCCGATCCAGCAAAGTGTCGGGGATAAGTTCCGCCAGCACGACGGCGTGGTGATGATGATGATGTTCTACCGACACAGGGCTTCGCCTAAACTCCGCGACGATATGACCGAGGTGGAATATGGTGGAGGGGGGCACCGCACACGGCTAAGGAACGATCACGAAGATCAACTTGTGTGTCCATGGGGTGCCCCTGCCCCCGTATATAAAGGAGTGGAGGAGGGGGAGGGCCGGCCCTCTCGATGGCGCGCCCTAGGGGTGTCCTACTCCACCGAGTAGGATTCCCACTTTCCTAGTCCAACTAGGAACCCTTCCATGTAGTAGGAGTAGGAGAGAAGGAAAGGAAGAGAGAAGGAGAAGGAAGGAAGGGTGCGCCCCTTCCCTAGTCCAATTCGGACTAGTCCAAGGGAGGTGCGGCCACTCTTTGGCCCTTTCTCTCCTTTCCCGTATGGCCCAAAGAGGCCCAATACGAATTCCCGTAACTCTCCCGGTACTCCCAAAAATACCGAATCACTGGAACCTTTCCGAACTCCGAATATAGTCGTCAAATATATCGATCTTTACGTCTCGACCATTTCGAGACTCCTCGTCATGTCCCCTATCTCATCCGAGACTCCGAACTCCTTCGGTACATCAAAACTCATAAACTCATAATAAAACTGTCATCGTAACGTTAAGCGTCACGGACCCTACGGTTTCGAGAACTATGTAGACATGACCTAGAACTATTCTCGGTCAATAACCAATAGCGGAACCTGGATGCCCATATTGGCTACTACATATTCTACGAAGATCTTTATCGGTCAAACCGCATAACAACATACGTTGTTCCCTTTGTCATCGGTATGTTACTTGCCCGAGATTTGATCGTCGGTATCCAATACCTAGTTCAATCTCGTTCTTGGCAAGTCTCTTTACTCGTTACGTAATGCATCATTCCGTAACTAACTCATTAGCTACATTGCTTGCAAGGCTTATAGTGATGTGCATTACCGAGAGGGCCCAGAGATACCTCTCCGACAATCGGAGTGACAAAACCTAATCTCGAAATCGCCAACCCAACATGTACCTTTGGAGACACCTGTAGTACTCCTTTATAATCACCCGATTCACGTTGTGACGTTTGGTAGCACCCAAAGTGTTCCTCCGGTAAACGGGAGTTGCATAATCTTATAGTTATAGGAACATGTATAAGTCATGAAGAAAGCAATAGCAATATACTAAACGATCAAGTGCTAGGCTAACGGAATGGGTCATGTCAATCACATCATTCTCCTAATGATGTGATCCCATTAATCAAATAACAACACATGTCTATGGTTAGGAAACATAACCATCTTTGATTAATGAGCTAGTCAAGTAGAGGCATACTAGTGACTATATGTTTGTCTATGTATTCACACATGTATCATGTTTCCGGTTAATACAATTCTAGCATGAATAATAAACATTTATCATGAAATAAGGAAATAAATAATAACTTTATTATTGCCTCTAGGGCATATTTCCTTCAAGTACCTCACAGATATGGCTAACTTGAAGAAGCTACTAGCTTTGTTTGCTCTCTTGATGTTCCTGTCACACCTCCGTGTCCATGGCGTCTCCGTGTCCGTGGGCAGTAGCGCGAACGTTACTACAGAGAGCAGCCATAGTCGCGGCAGGTGCCACATCAGTGGCTTCCTGCATGGCAAATCCGGGCGATCGCAACAGGGATCACGGCTCGGTCTGCTGTAAAGACGGTCACCGCTACCCGCAATTCAGGTGCTCACCCCCGGTGTCGGCTGACACGCCGGCGATCCTAACTCTGAACAGCTTCGCACGAGGTGGAGACGGCGGCGGCAAATCGTTCTGCGACAACCGCTTCCACAAGGACACCGAGCTGGTGGTGGCGCTGTCCACGGGGTGGCTGCGCCTGGATGGCAAGTGCAGGTGCAACAAGATGATCCGCATCAACGGGAACGGGCGTGCCGTGCTGGCCAAGGTCATCGACGAGTGCGACTCGGTGTACGGCTGCGACGCCGAGCACAACTTCGAGCCACCGTGCCATACAACGACGTAGACGCGTCACCTGCCGTGTGGAAGGCGCTGGGGCTCAAGGAGGCGATTGGAGTGTTCAAGATCACATGGTCTGATGTGTGAGCTATGCCATGAAGACCTTGCATTAAGCTATGTACACGCAGACATGCAGAAGCGTAGATGTGTGCGTTGTTCTCTCGGTGGTGGAGTTGCTGCTAATTAAAATAATCCACCACTCGATTGTATTTGATATTTTCTCAACTTTATGTATTTGTCCTGTTTCGGTGCTATATTTACCATTCACATGTATAGGATATTTCCCTTTATTTATCTATTTACCTTGTTTTGGTGCTATATGTATTATTTACGTATATTTAATATTTTTCCAGATTTATGTGTTTGCCCAGTTTGGGTGCAATATGAAATGAAATTGGCAAATACATCAATTTGTAGTTCAACAACACCTTGCATATACGACTGAGCACACACACACACACAGAAACACACACACACACACACACACACACACACACACACACACACACACACACAAACACACGCGCACACGCGCACACACTACCATATGTGATGTTATGCAGGTCATAGACATATATTTCACTATTTATAGACAAAAACTTTGAATTCTTCGGGTGGTAAAACTCGATGATTTCTGAGCTGTTCCAAGAACCGGTTCTTTTCCCGCCTCTTTGAAAGAAGCACCGGTACTGAGAAAAAAAAGTACCCTAAACGATGTGGAGGGAGCTAGTGAAATTACAAAGCGCTTTGAGTACCACGAAACAACAAATTGCAAGGGAATTTGATACAGAGGTAAATTCTAGTGAGTTACATTTGTAATAATTTAATCAGATGGTGTATTACTTTGATGTTGCTGAGCTACACCTTAATCTTGGCGGATTCCATTCCATATATAATATATGATATTAGGAAACGTATGTCACTCATACGGATAGTCTAAACTAGTTAGTTAGTTGCACTACTTTCCCGTGAATTTCATTCACTCGGATGTTCACAAATGACTCTTAAGGGATGCTCATTGCCAAAATTCCATTCACTGGAACAAAGAAGGCGGCTGCTTAAAAATATTTGTTGCACACCCAGATGTTACAAGCCCAAAGGTTGCAGAACACAAACCATCTGTTGGTTACAAAATCAAAGAAGAGAATGAATTAGTTCAAAATTGAGTCAAGTTTATTGTAAAAATATTCCAAACTTTTTATTATTATTACTGTTTTTTCTATATGAGGCGTGTATACACCCTGGAACTAAAGGGTATCTCACACTGGGGCATGCTCTATCAGATTTGATGATTTACAAGTTAAATACTTATATTTATACCCAATAAATTAGAATTCAAAATTCATTTGAATTCTTTGGGCGGTAAAACACCAAGATTTCTGAGTTTTTACAAAAACCGATTCTTCTGGTGCTTCCCAAAAAACACCTGGTATCGAAAAGGGCGTGGAAGGTAGCTGCTGGAATTACAAAGCGCTTTGATTAACACCAAATAGAAAATTACAAGAAAAATTAGATACAAGGTTAATCACAAGTGAGTTACATTTGTAACAATTCAATCTGTCTTTATATTATTTTGATATTACCAAGCTAGACCTTAATCTTGGCGGCTTCCATCCCATAGATATAATACAAGTAGGAAACGTACATCACTCTTGATACAGATAGTCTCAACTAGTTACTTACACTACTTCACTGTGAATATCATTCACTCGGATGTTCACGCATGTCTCCACCTCGACTATTAATGGAAGCTCCATGCCAAAAGTTCGTTCACTAAAATAAAGAAGAGACGGCTGTATAAAAATATATGTTGCACGCCCAAATGCTACAAGCCCGAAGGTTGCAGAACATCAACCATCTCTGGGTTACAAAACCGAAGAAACGAGACTGAATTAGCATACCCAGTTGCATGAACAGTTGTTGTTCGTTGGGGCTTGTGCCCTATATAAAGAACATGGATCAACCAATATATCCTCACAAACGCACAAGCACAAATTGTAGATTTGCAAGCAGCGCGAGTACTTCACAGACATGGCTAACTTGAAGAAGCTACTAGCTATGTCTGCTCTCTTGATGTTCCTGTCACACCTCCATGTCCATGGCGTCTCCGTGTCCGTGGGCAGTAGCGCGAACGTTACTACAGAGAGCAGCCACAGTCGCGCAGGTGCCACATCAGTGGCTTCCTGCATGGCAAATCCGGCGACTGCAACAGGGATCACGGCTCGGTCTGCTGTAAAGACGGTCACCGCTACCCGCAATTCAGGTGCTCGCCCCCGGTGTCGGCCGACACGCCGGCGATCCTAACTCTGAACAGCTTCGCACGAGGTGGAGACGGCGGCGGCAAATCATTCTGCGACAATCGCTTCCACAAGGACACCGAGCTGGTGGTGGCGCTATCCACGGGGTGGCTGCGCCTGGACGGCAAGCGCAGGTGCAACAAGATGATCCGCATCAACGGGAACGGGCGTGCCGTGCTGGCCAAGGTCGTCGACGAGTGCGACTCGGTGTACGGCTGTGACGCCGAACACAACTTCGAGCCACCGTGCCCATACAACGACGTAGACGCGTCACCAGCCGTGTGGAAGGCGCTGGGGCTCAAGGAGGCGATTGGAGTGTTCAAGATCACATGGTCTGATGTGTGAGCTATGCCATAAAGACCTTGCATTAAGCTATGTACACGCAGACATGCAGAAGCGTAGATATGTGCGTTGTTCTCTCGGTGGTGGAGCTGCTGCTAATTAAAATAAGCCACCACTCGCTTGTATTTGATATTTTCTCAACTTTACATATTTGTCCTGTTTCGATTGCTATATTTACCATTCACATGTATAGGATATTTTCCTTTACTTATGTATTTACCTTGTTTCGATTGCTATATGTATTATTTACGTGTATTTAATATTTTTCCAGATTTATGTATTTGCCCAGTTTGGGTGCAATATTAAATGAAATTGGCAAATACATCAATTTGTAGTTCAACAACACCTTGCATATACGACTGAGCACACACACACACACACACACACACACACACACACACACACACACACACACACACACACACACACACACAAACACACGCGCACACATGCACACACTACCATATGTGATGTTATGCAGGTCATAGACATATATTTCACTATTTATAGACAAAAACTTTGAATTCTTGGTGGTAAAACTCGATAAATTCTGAGCTGTTCCAAGAACCGGTTCTTTTCCCGCCTCTTGGAAAGAAGCACCGGTACTGAGAAAAAAAAGTACCCTAAACGATGTGGATGGAGCTAGTGAAATTACAAAGCGCTTTGAGTACCACGAAACAACAAATTGCAAGGGAATTAGATACAGAGGTAAACTCTAGTGAGTTACATTTGTAATAATTTAATCAGATGGTGTATTACTTTGATGTTGCTGAGCTACACCTTAATCTTGGCGGATTCCATCCCATATATAATATATGATATTAGGAAACGTATGTCACTCATACGGATAGTCTAAACTAGTTAGTTAGTTGCACTACTTTCCCGTGAATTTCATTCACTCGGATGTTCACAAATGACTATTAAGGGATGCTCATTGCCAAAATTCCATTCACGGGAACAAAGAAGGCGGCTGCTTAAAAATATTTTGCACACCCAGATGTTACAAGCCCAAGGTTGCAGAACACCAACCATCCGTTGGTTACAAAATCGAAGAAAGAGATTGAATTAGTGCAAAATTGAGTCAAGTTTATTGTAAAAAAACTTCCAAACTTTTGTGAGTTTTATTATTAATGTTTTTTCTATATGAGGCGTGTATACACCCTGGAACTAAAGGGTATCTCCCACAGGGGCATGCTCTATCAGATTTGATGATTTACATGTTACATACCTATATTTATACCCAATAAATTAGAATTCAAAATTCATTTGAATTCTTTGGGCGGTAAAACACCAAGATTTCTGAGTTTTTACAAAAACCGATTCTTCTGGTGCTTGCCAAAAACACACCTGGTATCGAAAAGGGCGTGGAAGGTAGCTGCTGGAATTACAAAGCGCTTTGAGTAACACCAAATGGAAAATTACAAGAAAAATTAGATACAAGGTTAATCACAAGTGAGTTACATTTGTAACAATTCAATATGTCTTTATATTATTTTGATATTACCAAGCTAGACCTTAATCTTGGCGGCATCCATCCCATAGATATAATACAAGTAGGAAACATACATCACTTTTGATACAGATAGTCTCAACTAGTTACTTACACTACTTCACTGTGAATGTCATTCACTCGGATGTTCACGCATGTCTCCACCTCGACTATTAATGGAAGCTCCATGCCAAAAGTTCGTTCACTAAAATAAAGAAGAGACGGCTGTATAAAAATATATGTTGCACGCCCAAATGCTACAAGCCCGAAGGTTGCAGAACATCAATCATCTCTGGGTTACAAAACCGAAGAAACGACACTGAATTAGCATACCTAGTTGCATGAGCAGTTGTTGTTCGTTGGGGCTTGTGCCCTATATAAAGAACATGGATCAACCAATAAATCCTCACAAACGCACAAGCACAAATTGTAGATTTGCAAGCAACGCGAGTACCTCACAGACATGGCTAACTTGAAGAAGCTACTAGCTATGTCTGCTCTCTTGATGTTCCTGTCACACCTCCATGTCCATGGCGTCTCCGTGTCCGTGGGCAGTAGCGCGAACGTTACTACAGAGAGCAGCCACAGTCGCGGCAGGTGCCACATCAGTGGCTTCCTGCATGGCAAATCCGGCGACTGCAACAGGGATCACGGCTCGGTCTGCTGTAAAGACGGTCACCGCTACCCGCAATTCAGGTGCTCGCCCCCGGTGTCGGCCGACATGCCGGCGATCCTAACTCTGAACAGCTTCGCACGAGGTGGAGACGGCGGCGGCAAATCATTCTGCGACAACCGCTTCCACAAGGACACCGAGCTGGTGGTGGCGCTATCCACGGGGTGGCTGCGCCTGGACGGCAAGCGCAGGTGCAACAAGATGATCCGCATCAACGGGAACGGGCGTGCCGTGCTGGCCAAGGTCGTCGACGAGTGCGACTCGGTGTACGGCTGTGACGCCGAACACAACTTCGAGCCACCGTGCCCATACAACGACGTAGACGCGTCACCAGCCGTGTGGAAGGCGCTGGGGCTCAAGGAGGCGATTGGAGTGTTCAAGATCACATGGTCTGATGTGTGAGCTATGCCATAAAGACCTTGCATTAAGCTATGTACACGCAGACATGCAGAAGCGTAGATATGTGCGTTGTTCGCTCGGTGGTGGAGCTGCTGCTAATTAAAATAAGCCACCACTCGCTTGTATTTGATATTTTCTCAACTTTACATATTTGTCCTGTTTCGGTGCTATATTTACCATTCACATGTATAGGATATTTTCCTTTACTTATGTATTTACCTTGTTTCGGTGCTATATGTATTATTTACGTGTATTTAATATTTTTCCAGATTTATGTATTTGCCCAGTTTGGGTGCAATATTAAATGAAATTGGCAAATACATCAATTTGTAGTTCAACAACACCTTGCATATACGACTGAGCACACACACACACACACACACACACACACACACACACACACACACACACACACACACACACACACACACACACAAACACACGCGCACACAAACACACACAACCATATGTGATGATATGCAGGTCATAGACATATATATCACTATTTATAGACAAAAACTTTGAATTCTTGGTGGTAAAACTCGATGAATTCTGAGCTATTCCAAGAACCGGTTCTTTTCCGCCTCTTGGAAAGAAGCACCGTACTGAGAAAAAAAGTACCCTAAACGATGTGGATGGAGCTAGTGAAATTACAAAGCGCTTTGAGTACCACGAAACAACAAATTGCAAGGGAATTAGATACAGAGGTAAACTCTAGTGAGTTACATTTGTAATAATTTAATCAGATGGTGTATTACTTTGATGTTGCTGAGCTACACCTTAATCTTGGCGGATTCCATCCCATATATAATATATGATATTAGGAAACGTATGTCACTCATACGGATAGTCTAAACTAGTTAGTTAGTTGCACTACTTTCCCGTGAATTTCATTCACTCGGATGTTCTAAATGACTATTAAGGGATGCTCATTGCCAAAATTCCATTCACGGGAACAAAGAAGGCGGCTGCTTAAAAATATTTTGCACACCCAGATGTTACAAGCCCAAAGGTTGCAGAACACCAACCATCCGTTGGTTACAAAATCGAAGAAAGAGATTGAATTAGTGCAAAATTGAGTCAAGTTTATTGTAAAAAAAACTTCCAAACTTTTGTGAGTTTTTATTATTAATGTTTTTTCTATATGAGGCGTGTATACACCCTGGAACTAAAGGGTATCTCCCACAGGGGCATGCTCTATCAGATTTGATGATTTACATGTTACATACCTATATTTATACCCAATAAATTAGAATTCAAAATTCATTTGAATTCTTTGGTGATAAAACACCAAGATTTCTGAGTTTTTACAAAAACCGATTCTTCTGGTGCTTGCCAAAAACACACCTGGTATCGAAAAGGGCGTGGAAGGTAGCTGCTGGAATTACAAAGCGCTTTGAGTAACACCAAATAGAAAATTACAAGAAAAATTAGATACAAGGTTAATCACAAGTGAGTTACATTTGTAACAATTCAATATGTCTTTATATTATTTTGATATTACCAAGCTAGACCTTAATCTTGGCGGCATCCATCCCATAGATATAATACAAGTAGGAAACATACATCACTTTTGATACAGATAGTCTCAACTAGTTACTTACACTACTTCACTGTGAATGTCATTCACTCGGATGTTCACGCATGTCTCCACCTCGACTATTAATGGAAGCTCCATGCCAAAAGTTCGTTCACTAAAATAAAGAAGAGACGGCTGTATAAAAATATATGTTGCACGCCCAAATGCTACAAGCCCGAAGGTTGCAGAACATCAATCATCTCTGGGTTACAAAACCGAAGAAACGACACTGAATTAGCATACCCAGTTGCATGAGCAGTTGTTGTTCGTTGGGGCTTGTGCCCTATATAAAGAACATGGATCAACCAATAAATCCTCACAAACGCACAAGCACAAATTGTAGATTTGCAAGCAACGCGAGTACCTCACAGACATGGCTAACTTGAAGAAGCTACTAGCTATGTCTGCTCTCTTGATGTTCCTGTCACACCTCCATGTCCATGGCGTCTCCGTGTCCGTGGGCAGTAGCGCGAACGTTACTACAGAGAGCAGCCACAGTCGCGGCAGGTGCCACATCAGTGGCTTCCTGCATGGCAAATCCGGCGACTGCAACAGGGATCACGGCTCGGTTTGCTGTAAAGACGGTCACCGCTACCCGCAATTCAGGTGCTCGCCCCCGGTGTCGGCCGACACGCCGGCGATCCTAACTCTGAACAGCTTCGCACGAGGTGGAGACGGCGGCGGCAAATCATTCTGCGACAACCGCTTCCACAAGGACACCGAGCTGGTGGTGGCGCTATCCACGGGGTGGTTGCGCCTGGACGGCGAGCGCAGGTGCAACAAGATGATCCGCATCAGCGGGAACGGGCGTGCCGTCCTGGCCAAGGTCGTCGACGAGTGTGACTCGGTGTACGGCTGCGACACCGAGCACAACTTCGAGCCACCGTGCCCATACAATGACGTAGACGCGTCACCAGCCGTGTGGAAGGCGCTGGGGCTCAAGGAGGCGATTGGAGTGTTCAAGATCACATGGTCTGATGTGTGAGCTATGCCATGAAGACCTTGCATTAAGCTATGTACACGCAGACATGCAGAAGCGTAGATATGTGCGTTGTTCTCTCGGTGGTGGAGCTGCTGCTAATTAAAATAAGCCACCACTCGCTTGTATTTGATATTTTCTCAACTTTACATATTTGTCCTGTTTCGGTGCTATATTTACCATTCACATGTATAGGATATTTTCCTTTACTTATGTATTTACCTTGTTTCGTGCTATATGTATTATTTACGTGTATTTAATATTTTTCCAGATTTATGTATTTGCCCAGTTTGGGTGCAATATGAAATGAAATTGGCAAATACATCAATTTGTAGTTCAACAACACCTTGCATATACGACTAAGCGCGCGCGCACACACACACACACACACACACACACACGCGCGCACACATGCACACACTACCATATGTGATGTTATGCAGGTCATAGACATATATTTCACTATTTATAGACAAAAACTTTGAATTCTTCGGGTGGTAAAACTCGATGAATTCTGAGCTGTTCCAAGAACCGGTTCTTTTCCCGCCTCTTGGAAAGAAGCACCGGTACTGAGAAAAAAAAGTACCCTAAACGATGTGGATGGAGCTAGTGAAATTACAAAGCGCTTTGAGTACCACGAAACAACAAATTGCAAGGGAATTAGATACAGAGGTAAATTCTAGTGAGTTACATTTGTAATAATTTAATCAGATGGTGTATTACTTTGATGTTGCTGAGCTACACCTTAATCTTGGCGGATTCCATCCCATATATAATATATGATATTAGGAAACGTATGTCACTCATAATGGATAGTCTAAACTAGTTAGTTAGTTGCACTACTTTCCTGTGAATTTCATTCACTCGGATGTTCACAAATGACTATTAAGGGATGCTCATTGCCAAAATTCCATTCACTGGAACAAAGAAGGCGGCTGCTTAAAAATATTTTGCACACCCAGATGTTACAAGCCCAAAGGTTGCAGAACACCAACCATCCGTTGGTTACAAAATCGAAGAAAGAGATTGAATTAGTGCAAAATTGAGTCAAGTTTATTGTAAAAAAAACTTCCAAACTTTTGTGAGTTTTTATTATTAATGTTTTTTCTATATGAGGCGCCAGATACACCCTGGAACTAAAGGGTATCTCCACAGGGGCATGCTCTATCAGATTTGATGATTTACATGTTACATACCTATATTTATACCCAATAAATTAGAATTCAAAATTCATTTGAATTCTTTGGGCGGTAAAACACCAAGATTTCTGAGTTTATACAAAAACCGATTCTTCTGTGCTTCCCAAAAACACACCTGGTATCGAAAAGGGCGTGGAAGGTAGCTGCTGGAATTACAAAGCGCTTTGAGTAACACCAAATAGAAAATTACAAGAAAAATTAGATACAAGGTTAATCACAAGTGAGTTACATTTGTAACAATTCAATATGTCTTTATATTATTTTGATATTACCAAGATAGACCTTAATCTTGGCGGCATCCATCCCATAGATATAATACAAGTAGGAAACGTACATCACTTTTGATACAGATAGTCTCAACTAGTTACTTACACTACTTCACTGTGAATGTCATTCACTCGGATGTTCACGCATGTCTCCACCTCGACTATTAATGGAAGCTCCATGCCAAAAGTTCGTTCACTAAAATAAAGAAGAGACGGCTGTATAAAAATATATGTTGCACGCCCAAATGCTACAAGCCCGAAGGTTGCAGAACATCAATCATCTCTGGGTTACAAAACCGAAGAAACGACACTGAATTAGCATACCCAGTTGCATGAGCAGTTGTTGTTCGTTGGGGCTTGTGCCCTATATAAAGAACATGGATCAACCAATAAATCCTCACAAACGCACAGGCACAAATTGTAGATTTGCAAGCAACGCGAGTACCTCACAGACATGGCTAACTTGAAGAAGCTACTAGCTATGTCTGCTCTCTTGATGTTCCTGTCACACCTCCATGTCCATGGCGTCTCCGTGTCCGTGGGCAGTAGCGCGAACGTTACTACAGAGAGCAGCCACAGTCGCGGCAGGTGCCACATCAGTGGCTTCCTGCATGGCAAATCCGGCGACTGCAACAGGGATCACGGCTCGGTCTGCTGTAAAGACGGTCACCGCTACCCGCAATTCAGGTGCTCGCCCCCGGTGTCGGCCGACACGCCGGCGATCCTAACTCTGAACAGCTTCGCACGAGGTGGAGACGGCGGCGGCAAATCGTTCTGCGACAACCGCTTTCACACGGACACTGAGCTGGTGGTGGCGATATCCACGGGGTGGCTGCGCCTGGACGGCAAGCGCAGGTGCAACAAGATGATCCGCATCAACGGGAACGGGCGTGCCGTGCTGGCCAAGGTCGTCGACGAGTGCGACTCGGTGTACGGCTGTGACGCCGAACACAACTTCGAGCCACCGTGCCCATACAACGACGTAGACGCGTCACCAGCCGTGTGGAAGGCGCTGGGGCTCAAGGAGGCGATTGGAGTGTTCAAGATCACATGGTCTGATGTGTGAGCTATGCCATGAAGACCTTGCATTAAGCTATGTACACGCAGACATGCAGAAGCGTAGATATGCGCGTTGTTCTCTCGGTGGTGGAGCTGCTGCTAATTAAAATAAGCCACCACTCGCTTGTATTTGATATTTTCTCAACTTTACATATTTGTCCTGTTTCGGTGCTATATTTACCATTCACATGTATAGGATATTTTACTTTACTTATGTATTTACATTGATTCGTTGCTATATGTATTATTTACTTGTATTTAATATTTTTCCAGATTTATGTATTTGCCCAGTTTGGGTGCAATATGAAATGAAATTGGCAAATACATCAATTTGTAGTTCAACAACACCTTGCATATACGACTAAGCACACACATACACACACACACACACAAACACACGCGCACACATGCAAACACTACCATATGTGATGTTATGCAGGTCATAGACATATATTTCACTATTTATAGACAAAAACTTTGAATTCTTCGGGTGGTAAAACTCGATGATTTCTGAGCTGTTCCAAGAACCGGTTCTTTTCGCGCCTCTTGGAAAGAAGCACCGGTACTGAGAAAAAAAAGTACCCTAAACGATGTGGAGGGAGCTAGTGAAATTACAAAGCGCTTTGAGTACCGCGAAACAACAAATTGCAAGGGAATTAGAGACAGAGGTAATTTCTAGTGAGTTACATTTGTAATAATTTAATCAGATGGTGTATTACTTTGATGTTGCCGAGCTACACCTTAATCTTGGCGGATTCCATCCCATATATAATATATGATATTAGGAAACGTATGTCACTCATACGGATAGTCTATACTAGTTAGTTAGTTGCACTAATTTCCCGTGAATTTCATTCACTCGGATGTTCACAAATAATTATTAATGGATGCTCATTGCCAAAATTCCATTCACTGGAACAAAGAAGGCGGCTGCTTAAAAATATTTGTAACACACCCAGATGTTACAAGCCCGAAGGTTGCAGAACACCAACCATCCGTTGGTTACAAAATCAAAGAAAGAGAGTGAATTAGTGCAAAAGTGAGTCAAGTTTATTGTAAAAAAAACTTCGAAACTTTTGTGAGTTTTTATTATTGCTATTTTTTCTATATGAGGCGTGTATACACCCTGGAACAAAAGGGTATCTCCCATTGGAGCATGCTCTATCAGATTTGATGATTTACAGGTTACATACTTATATTTATACCCAATAAATTAGAATCCAAAATTCATTTGAATTCTTTGTGCGGTAAAACACCGAGATTTCTGAGTTTTTACCAAAACCGATTCTTCTGGTGCTTCCCAAAAAAAACATCTGGTATCGAAAAGGGCGTGGAAGGTAGCTGCTGAATTACAAAGCGCTTTGAGTAACACCAAATAGAAAATTACAAGAAAAATTAGATACAAGGTTAATCACAAGTGAGTTACATTTGTAACAATTCAATCTGTCTTTATATTATTTTGATATTACCAAGCTAGACCTTAATCTTGGTGGCCTCCATCCCTTAGATATAATACAAGTACGAAACGTACATCACTCTTGATACAGATAGTCTCAACTAGTTACTTACACTACTTCACTGTGAATGTCATTCACTCGGATGTTCACGCATGTCTCCACCTCGACTATTAATGGAAGCTCCATGCCAAAAGTTCGTTCACTAAAATAAAGAAGAGACGGTTGTTTAAAAATATATGTTGCACGTCCAAATGCTACAAGCCCAAAGGTTGCAGAACATCAACCATCTCTGGGTTACAAAACCGAAGAAACGGGACTGAATTAGCATACCCAGTTGCATGAGCAGTTGTTGTTCGTGTTGGAAATATGCCCTAGAGGCAATAATAAAAGGATTATTATTATATTTCCTTTTTCATGATAATTGTCTTTTATTCATGCTATAATTGTATTATCCGGAAATCGTAATACACGTGTGAATACTTAGACCACAACATGTCCCTAGTGAGCCTCTAGTTGACTAGCTCGTTGATCAACAGATAGTCATGGTTTCCTGACTATGGACATTGGATGTCGTTGATAACGAGATCACATTATTAGGAGAATGATGTGATGGACAAGACCCAATCCTAAGCATAGTACAAGATCGTGTAGTTCGTTTGCTAGAGCTTTTCCAATGTCAAGTATCTTTTCCTTAGACCATGAGATCGTGTAACTCCCGGATACCGTAGGAGTGCTTTGGGTGTACCAAATGTCACAACGTAACTGGGTGACTATAAAGGTATACTACGGGTATCTCCAAAAGTGTCTGTTGGGTTGACACGGATCGAGACTGGGATTTGTCACTCCGTATGACGGAGAGGTATCTCTGGGCCCACTCGGTAATGCATCATCATAATGAGCTCAAAGTGACCAAGTGTTTGGTCACGGGATCATGCTATACGGTACGAGTAAAGTGACTTGCCGGTAACGAGATTGATCGAGGTATTGGGATACCGACGATCGAATCTCGGGCAAGTAACGTACCGATTGACAAAGGGAATTGTATACGGGGTTGCTTGAATCCTCGACATCGTGGTTCATCCGATGAGATCATCGAGGAGCATGTGGGAGCCAACATGGGTATCTAGATCCCGCTGTTGGTTATTGACCGGAGAGTCGTCTCGGTCATGTCTACGTGTCTCCCGAACTCGTAGGGTCTACACACTTAAGGTTCGGTGACGCTAGGGTTGTAGAGATATGAGTATGAAGTAACCCGAAATTTGTTCGGAGTCCCGGATGAGATCCCGGACATCACGAGGAGTTCCGGAATGGTCCGGAGGTGAAGAATCATATATGGGAAGTCGAGTTTCGGCCATCGGGAAAGTTTCAGGGGTCACCGGTATTGTAGCGGGACCATCGGAAGGGTCCCGGGGGTCCACCGGGTGGGGCCACCTTTCCCGGAGGGCCCCATGGGCTGAAGTGGGAGGGGAACCAGCCCCTGGTGGGCTGGTGCGCCCCCCCCCTTGGGCCCCCCTGCGCCTAGGGTTGGGAACCCTAGGGGAGGGGGCGCCTCCACTTGCCTTGGGGGGCACTCCACCCCCTTGGCCGCCGCCCCCCTTGGGAGATCCCATCTCCAGGGCCGGTGCCCCCCCCTTTGGGGGCCTATATAAAGAGGGGGGAGGGACGGCAGCCGCACCCCATGCCCCTGGCGCCTCCCTCTCCCACTCCAACACCTCCTCCTCCTCCGTAGAGCTTAGCGAAGCCCTGCCGAGATCCCTGCTGCATCCACCACCACGCCGTCGTGCTGCTGGATCTCCATCAACCTCTCCTTCCCCCTTGCTGGATCAAGAAGGAGGAGACGTCTTCCCCAACCGTACGTGTGTTGAACGCGGAGGTGCCGTCCGTTCGGCACTCGGTCATCGGTGATTTGGATCACGACGAGTACGACTCCTCAACCCCGTTCTCTTGAACGCTTCCGCTCGCGATCTACAAAGGTATGTAGATGCACTCCAATCACTCGTTGCTAGATGAACTCATAGATAGATCTTGGTGAAACCGTAAGAAATTTTTTATTTTCTAAAACATTCCCCAACAGTTCGTTGGGGCTTGTGCCCTATATAAACAACATGGATCAACCAATATATCCTCACAAACGCACAAGCACAAATTGCAGATTTGCAAGCAACGTGAGTACCTCACAGACATGGCTAACTTGAAGAAGCTAGCTATGTTTGCTCTCATGATGTTCCTGTCACACCTCCGTGTCCATGGCGTCTCCGTGTCCGTGGGCAGTAGCGCGAACGTTACTACAGAGAGCAGCCACAGTCGCGACAGGTGCCACATCAGTGGCTTCCTGCATGGCTAATCCGGCGACTGCAACAGGGATCACAGCTCGGTCTGTTGTAAAGACGGTCACCGCTACCCGCAATTCAGGTGCTCGCCCCCGGTGTCGGCCGACACGCTGGCGATCCTAACTCTGAACAGCTTCGCACGAGGTGGAGATGACGGAGGCAAATCGTTCTGCAACAACCGCTTCCACAAGGACACCGAGCCGGGGTGGCTGCGCCTGGACGGCAAGCGCAGGTGCAACAAGATGATCCGCATTAACGGGAACGGGCGTGCCGTGCTGGCCAAGGTCGTCGAGAGTGCGACTCGGTGTACGGCTGCGACACCGAGCACAACTTCGAGCCACCGTGCCCATACAACGACGTAGACGCGTCACCTGCCGTGTGGAAGGCGCTGGGGCTCAAGGAGGCGATAGGAGTGTTCAAGATCACACGGTCTGATGTGTGAGCTATGCCATGAAGACCCTGAATTAAGCTATGTACACGCAGACATGCAGAAGCGTAGATGTGTGCGTTGTTCTCTCGGTGGTGGAGTTGCTGCTAATTAAAACAAGCCACCACTCGCTTGTATTTGATATTTTCTCAACTTTATGTATTTGTCCTCTTTCGGTGCTATATTTACCATGCACATGTATAGGATATTTTCCTTTATTTATGTATTTACCTTGTTTCGGTGCTATATGTATTATTTACGTGTATTTAATATTTTTCCAGATTTATCTATTTGCCAGTTTGGGTGCAATATGAAATGAAATTGGCAAATACATCAATTTGTAGTTCAACAACACCTTGCATATATGACTGAGCACACACACACACACACACACACAAACACACACACACACACACAAACACACACACACACACACACACACACACACACAAACACACACACACACACACACACACACAAACACACACACACACACACACACACACACACACACACACAAACACACACGCACACACGTACACACTACCATATGTGATGTTATGCAGGTCATAGACATATATTTCATTATTTATAGACAAAAACTTTGAATTCTTCGGGTGGTAAAACTCGATGATTTCTGAGATGTTCCAAGAACCGGTTCTTTTCGCGCCTCTTGGAAAGAAGCACCGGTACTGAGAAAAAAAAGAACCCTAAACGATGTGGAGGGAGCTAGTAAAATTACAAAGCGCTTTGAGTACCACGAAACAACAAATTGCAAGGGAATTAGATACAAAGGTAAATTCTAGTGAGTTACATTTGTAATAATTTAATCAGATGGTGTATTAATTTGATGTTGCCGAGCTACACCTTAATCCTGGCGGATTCCATCCCATATATAATATATGATATTAGGAAACGTATGTCACTCATACGGATAGTCTAAACTAGTTAGTTAGTTGCACTACTTTCCCGTGAATTTCATTCACTCGGTTGTTCACAAATGATTATTAATGGATGCTCATTGCCAAAATTCCAATCACTGGAACAAAGAAGGCGGCTACTTAAAAATATTTGTTGCACACCCAGATGTTACAAGCCCGAAGGTTGCAGAACATCAACCATCCGTTGGTTAAAAAATCGAAAAAAGAGACTGAATTAGTGCAAAAGTGAGCCAAGTTATTGTAAAAAACTTCCAATTTTTGTGAGTTTTTATTATTACTATTTTTTCTATATGAGGTATGTATACACCATGGTACTAAAGGTTATTTGCCACTGGGGCATGATCTATCAGATTTGATGATTTACAGGTTACATACTTATATTTATACCCAATTAATTAGAATTCAAAATTCATTTGAATTCTTTGGGCGGTAAAACACCGAGATTTCTGAGTTTTTAAAAAAACCGATTCTTCCGGTGCTTCCCAAAAGAACACCTGGTATCGAAAATGGCGTGGCAGGTAGCTGCTGGAATTACAAAGCGCTTTGAGTAACACCAAATATAAAATTACAAGAAAAATTAGATACAAGGTTAATCACAAGTGAGTTACATTCGTAACAATTCAATCTGTCTTTATATTATTATGATATTACCAAGCTAGACGTTAATCTTGGCGGCTTCCATCCCCTAGATATAATACAAGTAGGAAACGTACATCACTCTTGATACAGGTAGTCTCAACTAGTTACTTAAACTACGTCACTGTGAATGTCATTCACTCGGATGTTCACGCATGTCTCCACCTTGACTATTAATGGAAGCTCCATGCCAAAAGTTTGTTCACTAAAATAAAGAAGAGACGGCTGTTTAAAAATATATGTTGCACACCCAAATGTTACAAGCTCGAAGGTTGCAGAACATCAACCATCTCTGGGTTACAAAACCGAATAAACGAGACTGAATTAGCATACCCAGTTGCATGAGAAGTTGTTGTTCCTTGGGGCTTGTGCCCTATATAAAGAACATGTATCAACCAATATATCCTCACAAATGCACAAGCACAAATTGCAGATTTGCAAGCAACGTTAGTACCTCACAGACATGGCTAACTTGAAGAAGCTACTAGCTATGTTTGCTCATGTTCCTGTCACACCTCCGTGTCCATGGCGTCTCCGTGTCCGTGGGCAGTAGCGCGAATGTTACTACAGAGAGTAGCCACAGTCGCAGCAGGTGCCACATCAGTGGCTTCCTGCATGGCAAATCTGGCGACTGCAACAGGGATCACGGCTCGGTCTGCTGTAAAGACGGTCACCGTTACCCGCAATTCAGGTGCTCGCTCCCGGTGTCGGCCGACATGCCGGAGATTCTAACTCTGAACAGCTTCGCACGAAGTGGAGACGGTGGCGGCAAATCGTTCTGCGACAACCGCTTCCACACGGACACCGAGCTGGTGGTGGCACTGTCCACGGGGTGGCTACGCCTGGACGGCAAGCGTAGGAGCAAAAAGATGATCCGCATCAACGGGAACGGGCGTGCTGTGCTGGCCAAGGTCATCGACGAGTGCGACCCGGTGTATGGCTGCAACGCCGAGCACAACTTCGAGCCACCGTGCCCATACAACGACGTAGACGCGTCACCAACCGTGTGGAAGGCGCTGGGGCTCAAGGAGGCGATTCGAGTGTTCAAGATCACATGGTCTGATGTGTGAGCTATGCCATGAAGACCTTGCATTAAGCTATGTACACGCAGACATGCGGAAGCGTAGATGTGTGCGTTGTTCTCTCGGTGGTGGAGTTGCTGCTAATTAAAATAAGCCACCACTCGCTTGTATTTGATATTTTCTCAACTTTATGTTTTTGTCCTGTTTCGGTGCTATATTTACCATTCACATCTATACAATATTTTCCGTTATTTTTGTATTTACCTTGTTTCGGTGCTATATATATTATTTACGTGTATTTAATATTTTTCCAGATTTATGTATTTGCCCAGTTCACTGGTAGAAAAAAGGCCTTTAGTCCCGGTTCGCAAAGGCCTTTAGTCCCGGCTGTGCAACCGGGACTAAATATGCGCGACTAAAGACCCCCCCCCCCCCTTTAGTCGCGCCTCTTACGAATCATGACTAAAGGCTTTAGTCCCGGTTCTCGTGGCCAACCGGGACTAAAGGCCGTCCTTTAGTCCCGGTTCTCGTGGCTAACCGGGACTAAAGGCTCGTCCTTTAGTCCCGGTTCTTGTGGCTAACGGGACTAAAGGCCTCCTCCGCAGGTTTTTTGCGAATTTTTTAAATTTTTTTATTTTCAAATTTCTGAATTATTTTAACCTCTAATCTCTAATCACCACCCCTCATCACTGCTCAATTTAACCACTAATCTCTAATCACCCCTCATCATTCCAAATCATCTAACTTCCCGGACGGTCACCCATCCTCTCACTACTCCAGCCTGAGCACGCTTAACTTCCGGGTTCTATTCTCCCTCGTTTCCAAGTCTGCACTTGTTGTTTTCCTAACAATAGTAGGATGTCAATCCTATTAACCCTCGGGAATTTAGCTTGAGCATGAAGTGACACATTTCACTGTTTGAGTTTGAAACTATTGTTTTAAAAAACAATAATTATTTAGTAACACTAATATTTCTGGAATAATTAGTTTGACCATTGTTTGACCACTGTTTGACCAGATTTGACCAAAATTTTAAAAAAACTGAAATAATTATTTAGTAACACTAATATTCTAGAATAATTAGTTTGACCATTGTTTGACCACAGTTTGACCACAATTTGAAATTTTTGAATTTTTTGCCTCTCCAAATCTTAAAAGCCCGTATCTTTTTTTTTTTTTTTACATTAGGTTTTTGAGGATTTTGAAAATGTTAAATTCGGATGTAACTTTTCGAGTAGATGATTTTTCATATAAATTTTTTTCATCCGAGTTCAGATGCAAAAGTTATGCCCATTTTGAAAATGAGGCCTCAAATCCCTTTAGTCGCGGTTGGCTGCACCAACCGGGACTAAAGGTCTAAGCTTTACTCCGGTTGGTCCGCCAACCGCGACTAAAGGTTCGGGCCATTAGTCGCGGTTGGCTGCACCAACCGACTAAAGGTTCTAACCTTTAGTCCCGGTTGGCCTGGCCTACCACGACTAAAGGCCTTCGGGCCAGCTCGAGGATTTTAGTCCCGGTTGTGCCAACCGGGACTAAAGCCCCACCTGGCCCGCCAACAAGACGCTGGGCCCAGATAGTTGGTCGCGGGTCTCCTCCCGAACCGCGACTAAAGACCCCTTTGGTCGCGGTTCGATTATTTTGGGGACTAATGGGGGCGTATGGAAGCCTCTTTTTCTACTAGTGGTTTGGGTGCAACATGAAATGAAATTCGCAAATACATCAATTTGTAGTTCAACAACACCTTGCATATATGACTGAGCACACACACACACACACACACACACACACACACAGAGACACAAACACACACGCACACACTAAGGGCCCGTTCGGATCTCATCTGGCTTCCAGATTCCAGAGAATCGCGAAAGAAGCCAGCCGAACAGTTCAGATCCCAGAATCCAGCTTCTGGAGAACGGGCAGACCTCCGTGCAAATTTGTGGAGCAGCTATCGCCCAGCTTCGCAAAAAAGGGAAGCGGAAGTTGCTCCAAATTACGTGTACCTGCCATCCCGAAGTGCTACAGCCCACCGAGCAAATCGTTTTCCTATCGCTAAAGCCCCGCATGAACCGTTTTCTCCCAGCGAATCGTTTTCCTATCGCTACAGCCCACCAAGTCAACCGAACGCTCGCCCAGCTCCCGCGAGAAGCCAGCTCGCACAGCTCCCGCGAGAATCTGGCCCGTTTGGGAAGCTGGAGAGCTTCCGAACGGGCCCTAAATATGTGATGTTATGCAGGTCATCGACATATAGTTCACTATTTATAGACAAAAATTTTGAATTCTTCGGGTGGTAAAACTCGATGATTTCTGAGCTGTTCCAAGAACCGGTTCTTTTCGCGCCTCTTGGAAAGAAGCACCGGTACTGAGTAAAAAAAGAACCCTAAACGACGTGGAGGGACCTAGTGAAATTACGAAGCGCTTTGAGTACCACGAAACAACAAATTGCAAGGGAATTAGATACAAAGGTAAATTCTAGTGAGTTACATTTGTAATAATTTAATCAGATGGTGTATTACCTTGATGTTGCCGAGCTACACCTTAATCTTGGCGGATTCCATCCCATATATAATATATGATATTAGGAAACGTATGTCACTCATACTGATAGTCTAAACTAGTTAGTTAGTTGCACTACTTTCCCGTGAATTTCATTCACTCGGATGTTCACAAATGACTATTAATGGATGCTCATTGCCAAAATTCCATTCACTGGAACAAAGAAGGCGGCTGCTTAAAACTATTTGTTGCACACCCATATGTTACAAGCCCGAAGGTTGCAGAACACCAACCATCCGTTGGTTACAAAATCGAAGAAAGAGACTGAATTAGTGCAAAAGTGAGTCAAGTTTATTGTAAAAAAAAACTTCCAAACTTTTGTGAGTTTTTATTATTACTATTTTTTCTATATGAGGCGTGTATACACCATGGAACTAAATGGTATTTGCCACTAATGCATGCTCTATCATATTTGATGATTGACAGCTTACATACTTATATTTATACCCAATAAATTAGAATTCAAAATTCATTTGAATTCTTTGGACGGTAAAACACCAAGATTTTTGAGTTTTTACAAAAACCGATTCTTCTGGTGCTTCCCAAAAAAACACCTGGTATCGAAAAGGGCATGGAAGGTAGCTGCTGGAATTACGAAGCGCTTTGAGTAACACCAAATAGAAAATTACAAGAAAAATTAGATACAAGGTTAATCACAAGTGAGTTACATTTGTAACAATTCAATCTGTCTTTATATTATTTTGATATTACCAAGCTAGACCTTAATCTTGGCGGCTTCCATCCCCTAGATATAATACAAATAGGAGACGTACATCACTCTTGATACAGATAGTCTCAACTAGTTACTTACACTACTTCACTGTGAATGTCATTCACTCGGATGTTCACGCATGTCTCCACCTCGACTATTAATGGAAGCTCCATGCCAAAAGTTCGTTCACTAAAATAAAGAAGAGACGGCTGTTTAAAAATATATGTTGCACTCCCAAATGCTACGAGCCCGAGGGTTGCAGAACATCAACTATCTATGGGTTACAAAACCGAAGAAACGAGACTGAATGAGCATACCCAGTTGCATGAGAAGTTGTTGTTCCTTGGGGCTTGTGCCCTATATAAAGAACATGGATCAACCAATATATCCTCACAAACGCACAAGCATAAATTGCAGATTTGCAAGCAACGTGAGTACCTCACAGACATGGCTAACTTTAAGAAGCTACTAGCTATGTTTGCTCTCTTGATGTTCCTGTCACACCTCCGTGTCCATGGCGTCTCCGTGTCCGTGGGCAGTAGCGCGAACGTTACTACAGAGAGCAGCCACAGTCGCGGCAGGTGCCACATTAGTGGCTTCCTGCATGGCAAATCCGGCGACTGCAACAGGGATCATGGCCCGGTCTGCTGTAAAGACGGTCACCGCTACCCGCAATTCAGGTGCTCGCCCCCGGTGTCGGCCGACACGCTGGAGATCCTAACTCTGAACAGCTTCGCACAAAGTGGAGACGGCGGCGGCAAATCGTTCTGCGACATTGCTTCCACAAGGACACCGAGCTGGTGGTGGCGCTGTCCATGGGGTGGCTGCGCCTGGACAGCAAGCGCAGGTGCAACAAGATGATCCGCATCAACGGGAACGGGCGTGCCGTGCTGGCCAAAGTCGTCGACGAGTGCGACTCGGTGTACGGCTGCGACGCCGAGCACAACTTCGAGCCACCGTGCCCATATGAAAGTGCGTTATATCGACTAGAGGGGGGGTGAATAGGCGATTTTTATGAATTCTTCACTGAGGAATTTGCTGGTGAGGAAATTCCTAAATGAGGAACTACTTGCAGCGGAATAAGTACCCAGAAAGGAACACAACAGAACACAAGCATAGTCATCATGATGAAATGAAGACAAGCAAGGAGTACAGATAGCGTAAACACAGGATAACACAAGGAAGAAGACGAACAGACTGAAGAAATAGAACTGAGGAAATGAGAAAGTCTTCAGTCAAAGTCTTCAAACATATATGAACAAACACACAGCAACATACATGAGGAATTTAAAGAGTTGAGGAAATAGAACGAGTAAGCTCGGTGAAGACAATGATTTGGTAGACCAGTTCCAACTGCTGTCTCAGTTGTACATCTGGTTGGAGCGGCTGAGTATTTAAACTCGAGGACACCCAGTCCCGAACACACAGTCCTCACCGTATTCTCCTTGAGCTAAAGTCACACAGACCTCGCCCAATCACTCGTGGTAAGTCTTCATGTGACTTCCAAACCTTCACAAACTCGGTCACTCGGCGATCCACAATTCCTCTTGGATGCTCTAGACCTTGACGCCTAACCGTCTGGAAGAAGCACAGTCTTCGAAGGAAACAAGCATCGGATCCACGCAGGATCAATCTCTTCCGTGAGGCTCAATCACTTGGAGTTTTGGAGGTTTGGGTTTGGGATTTCCTCACTTGATGATTTTCACTCAAAGTCCTCGGAGAATGGGTTGCTCTCAAATGACAAGTGTCAGTTTCTCTCGGAGCAGCCAACCAACTAGTGGTTGTAGGGGGCGGCTATTTATAGCCTAGGGAGCAGCCCGACATGATAAGACATAAATGCCCTTGTTTGATATGACCGTTAGGTGGGTAGATATTTTGGGACAGCTGGCGCGTAGCACAGCAACGGTCGGAATACTTGAGGTTCGAATTCCTCAGGGCTATCGTGTTCCTCACTTGGTAGGCAATTCGCAGTGGCCAATTCTTAACTCTTCAGTCAGAACAAATTCCTCAGAGACCAGAAGAACTTCGTCTCTGTCACTGAAGAATATGGCTGAACTGTGCGAGATTTCCAATGGCTTCACTCGAAGGGATTGGTAGGTGTAGGATTTGAGTTGAGCATCACATGGAACATTTTCCTTAGTATTTCCTCGACCCCCTTTAACAGTACGGTGTTTCCTATGACTGAAGAAAGAGAAAATGAAACTATGAAAACAAAAGTCTTCGCGCTTCGTGTTCCTCAAATGAATATCAAGTCTTCAAGGTCACACCAATTTCTTCACTTTCAAAATCTTCAGAAAGTCTTCAGAAATACAAAGTCTTCAGTCGAAGAACTTCATTTCTAGGGGTCGACTTTCTTTGTAAATATCAAACTCCTCATAGACTTATAGACCTGTGTACACTCACAAACGCATCAGTCTCTTAACCTATAAGTCTTCAATACACCAAAATCACTAAGGGGCACTAGATGCACTTACAATCTCCCTTTTTGGTGATTGATGACAATATAGGTTAAGTTTTCAACGGGGATAAACATGTGAAGTGTAAATACTGATATTGAGGAATTTGAATGCAAGATATAGAAGAACTCCCCCTGAAGATGTGCATCGTGAGGAATTTGCTTTTGAAGCAATGCACACTTGAAGAGTATAATCATGGAGATTCCCCCTATATCTTGTAATTCATACACGCATTTGATATATAATATGAGGAATTTGAAATGCATGATGAAATATGGTGACTGATGTAATTCAGCATGCGTGCATTATCATTAATGAGGAATAAGCATGCAGAAGAACACGACAAAAGTATCAAGCCACCATAGAGTTTAAGATTACAACTCGATCCAGCAAAGTCATCAGAAGAACGAGAGTCGTAACTTAGCAAAAAAAACGCCCATATATAGACCCGCTTGAAGACTAACTCAAATTTCTCCCCCTTTGTCATCGAAGACCAAAAGGGTTGAAACTAAGGACTAACGCCCTTGAAGAATTTCATGATGATGATGGAGGAGCGCCAGCATTGTCAGGGTGTTGAGTCGTTGTAGGGCCTGCTGCAGTGTCGTCCAAGTCTTCATTCTCGTCCGTGGCACGTGATGAAGAATATGAGCTGGCCACCAAGGAAGGAACCTTGACCTTCTTGAATTTCTTCGGTGGAGGTGCAGACCAGTCAAAGTCTTCCTTGAAGCCCATTTGCTTCAGATCTTCTTTGCCATATAGATGTGACATTATAGCCCAGGTGCGATCAAACACTTCATGGAGGTAGTAGTGGTTTTTCTTCACTGCATTATGTGTGGAAGTCATGTTGTGAAGAATAGAGCCAAACCGACGCTTAACCCATTTTTTATTCCGATCGACCTTCTGGTGAAGACTTATGAGCAGTTCACGGTTAGTCATCACACGAGGAGCAGTAGCTCGAGGACTTGACTTTGAAGCATTGGCAGCAGAATCATGTGTGGCAGAGTCATATATATATCATTGGTGGAATAGGATGTAGTTTTGCGGAATTGACCATCCAATGGATGAGTGCCTTCATCGAGCACACCTGGTGACTTGCCCTTCACATCAGATGAGGAAATGGTCCGCTTGAGGACTTCAATCGAGGGCAAGTAGTTGCCATGATTAAGATTGTCAGCCTTATAGTTGAGTGAAGTCCTTGATCTGAGGAATCACATGATCCATGGTGCATAAGGCTTCAGCTCAAATGGCGAGAGTGCAAAATTTGCAAGAGTACTCATGAAGAAATCATGGTAATTGATAGGAATACCATGCATGATGTTGAAGAGCATATTCTTCATCATCCCCACAATTTCGTCATCTCAAGAATCATGTCCTTTGATTGGGTTGATAGTCTTCGTCAGGATGCGGTATATGGTTCTTGGCACATAGAGCAATTCCTTCACGAGGAATTTGGTCCTGTGAATTTGTCCTGGCTTCAGCGGCTTCATGAGCACTTGCATATAATGATCAGTAAGTTCAGGTTCATCATACAGACAGCGAGCGCCTTCTGGTGGAGGCCTGATTGGCAAGGCACGAAGCAATTCAGTGGCTGGTGCCTTGTAGTGAGTGTTCTCAGTCATCCAGTCCAACACCCAAGAGTTAACGACAGCTGCGTTGCATGTGATGTGCAAAGTTGCATAGAATTGAAGAATTAGATCTTCATTCCAGTCAACAATGTCAGCGCAGAAATTCAGCAAGCCTGCATCGTGAAGCAGACTGAGAACCGGCGTGAAGCATGGCATGGATTCCATGTCCATGTGAGGAATGTGCTCATGATCGAAGATTTTGTCCTTGTCAAAAAGAACTGAGGAATAGAAGTTGGCTTGGCTAGCAGTCCAGAAGCGCTTCCTTCTAAGACGAGCATTATCATACGGGTTGAATTCAGTGAAGAAGACGTGCTCGCCGAAGAAATCATCAGCCTTGAATTTTGGCTTCTTCTAGAAGGGATTCTTTGGTTTCGGTTGAGGAGTGTCAGTGATTTGCAGTATCACCTCAGGAATCGTAATCTCAGGTTCCTCATGCTGAGGAATTTTAGTTTCTTCTGCATCTGCAGCCTGAACCATTTCTTCTTCATTTTGATTTTCATCAGCGCTAGTGGCTGGAATTTCCTCATTGACGGGCGAAGTTGCACGAGGTTCATCAGATCCCACTTGGACTTCAGTAGTGGCTGGGGACTGAGGAACAGCTTGGAGAGGAGTGAACATTGGTGAGTTTGGATGCTGACTGTCCCAAAATTCATCATTGAGCACAGGTGTGGTACATCCAATGTCCACATCCTCATCGTCAATTTCTTCAACACCTGCCTCTTCAGCAGTGAACTGAGGCATAGGTGAGGAAATGACAGGGGTTGAAGGGATCGCATCCAATTCAATTTCTTCGTCCAACTGCTCTGTCGAAGCAGCAGATGGAGTTTCTTCGTCAGGTTCCTCGGGAATCTCATATTCTTCACCATAAGGAACAAGGTCCTTTGATGGCATTGAGGAGACGGGAATGACACCAATTGGATTGTCAATTGAACTGATCAGAGTCTTCATCTTCTTCGAAGCTGAAGAATTTGATGAAGCTGATGCCTTCCTTTTCTTCATCGCTGCACATTCTGCAGCCTTGGTCTTCTTCACATCAAGAGCAGATGGAAGGATAGGAGTTGGTGTAGGCGTAGGAGGTGCATTTTCTTTAGGCGCAATTGTTGCAGTTGCCCTGGCTTGTTCACTTTCCTCAGGCGCATCACTAGTGGATGCCCTAGCAAGATCATTTTCTTCAGGCGCATCACTAGGGGATGCCTTGGCAATATCATCAGCGGCTGGAATGGAGTCATCAGCCCTGGTATTCTCACTTTCTTCAGCAGCCATACTGACATCTGCGGTGCTGGCATGTTCTTTAGTGGGCTGAGCAGATTCTTCACCCTAAGGAATTTCAACATGCACTGGTGCAGAGGCAGTTGAAGAGAAAGTCTTCGTCAAGTTGATGAAACGAACCTTTGCTCCCTTCCAATCAGCATGATACCGATTGAAATAATCACCTAGTTGCTTGATTTCAGCTTGTACAGCAATGAGTTGTTCTGGAGTGAGAGTGAGGACATTGTCCGTGAGGAAGCGTTGTTTCTTATATTGCGCTTTCTTCAGCCTTCGACCTTCTTCATACTTCAGTTTCTCTTCCTCAATAAAGTGAGTAAGAACATGGCTTTGACCAGGAGTGAGGTTCAACTCCGGTAGAGGCGTGTTAGGGTCCTTGTGCCATAAGTCAATGAAGTCGAGGATCAACTTTGGATCCAACAGTAGTTGCACATTGCTGCCTTTGGCTCTAGCGGCCCTGGCTTGCCTGTCTCTGATGATTTCAGCAAGTTCATCATCATCCGCCTCATCATCATCAGACGGCACTTGGAAAGCGACTTGGTTGTTGTGAGGACTTGGTCGAATACCTCGTCCAGCAGTGGCCTTTTTCTTCAGCGGTGAGGGACCAACTGAGGAAGGTCGAGCAGCTGAGGAGCTTGCAGATGCTCCTGAGGCAATAGAGAAGCCTTGAGTCCTTTGGCACGTGGCAAGATGCACAGGTGCCAAAGATTTGGTAGGAGCAGCAAAAGAATTTGTCGGAGGTGCTGAGGACTTTGGAGGAGGAGCAGACTGAGGAATTGGCCGTGAGGGCATTGAAGATGCTGGCCGTGAGGGCATTTCTGAGGAACTTGGCCGTGAGGGCATTGAAGGAGAAGCACTGGACTTGTGAGCAGGCTTCTTTGGCATAGCCTTCCTGGGATTACTACCAGAGGCCTCAGCAGCGTTAGCAGCAGCAAAATCTTCATTGAATTTCCTCACTGCTTCTTTTGCTTGCTTGGCTAGTTTGGCCTGGCGCCTAGCCCATTCAGTAGCATAGTCCTCACCGCGCTTGAGGCTGGTGGGATCTGCCAGTTGGCCAGGCCTCAATGGAGGTCTTGAGCATGGAGGGTTGAGTGCGGATTTCTTCATGTACTTGGGAGTAGCATACCTGTACTCCCTCCATTCTCGTGCCCATCTCAGTTCAATACGCTGTATGCGCACTTTGCGTTGATTCTTGTCCTCCTTGCCAAACTTGGACTCATCTGGAGTGCAATATCCAGCATATATATCCTTAGGGATTTCAAACGCGGTGTTGACCTCAGGCCTTTTTCCTCCCTTCCGTGGCTTCATGTCAGCCATTTTCTTCAGCTGAGGATTAACAACTGAGGTTTCTGAAGACGTATGCAACTTTTCTTCGAGGAACGCTGCAAATGAGTTAAGTTGATGAGAACCTAGTGATTCAGCAGCGGACATTTGTACCTGTGAACAAAGTATAGTTGCGAGGAATTTGGAGAGGTCATATGCGTTCTCAGAAGATTTTTTAAAAAGGAATAGGTTTGAGGAATTTGACCGATGAGTCTTGAAGAATTTCACTAAGCGTTCTTTATCTTAGGTCCAGAGTTGTACAGATTTGAAAATCCACACAATTGAGGAATCTTGAAGAAAATCATTGCTTAGAGAAAGGAATCAAGAACATATAACATGTGAGGTGTTTAGTGTGTGAAGATTTGAAGAATAAACACCTTTGAAGATTTTTAGGAGAAACACATGAATCAAAGCAGGCTATAAAAGTAACTTTTAATTACCCAAAGTCAAGAACACGACGAACTGAGAAGTGTTGAAGTGAAGTTCGTCCGTTCAGATCTTCCACGCCCTAACTCGGTAGAGGAAGACGGCTACGGCCGCGGCGGAGTGAAGAAATCCGCAACCGGCGCGAGTACGACAGCGACGAGGTCGAGGCAGTGAAGCTCTTCCTCACCGGTGACGATGAAGTAGCGGCGGCGCTAGGGTTTAGGAAGCTCGAGCGGGAGAGAGAGGTCGAGCGGAGTAAAAGTGAAGTGAGGAGAAGACAGGGGTATTTATAGCGGCAGTGAAAAATTGTGCGCCCGAGGATTTCGGACGAACGTGCCTGTCGGTGTCAAAACCGGCGGATCTCGGGTAGGGGGTCCCGAAGTGTGCGTCTAGGCGGATGGTAACAGGAGACAAGGGACACGATGTTTTTACCTGTGTTCGGGCCCTCTCGATGGAGGTAATACCCTACTCCCGCTTGATTAATATTGATGATATGGGTAGTACAAGAGTAGATCTACCACGAGATCAAGGAGGCTAAACCCTAGAAGCTAGCCTATGGTATGAGGGTAGTTCGTCCCACGGACTAAAACCCTCCGGTTTATATAGACACCGGATAGGTTAGGGTTACACAGAGTCGGTTACCATGGTAGGAGATCTACATATCCGTATCGCCAAGCTTGCCTTCCACGCCAAGGAAAGTCCTATCCGGACACGGAACGAAGACTTCAATCGTGTATCTTCATAGTCTTGGAGTCCGGCCGTGATGATAGTTCGGCTATCCGGACACCCCCTAGTCCAGGACTCCCTTAGTAGCCCCTGAACCAGGCTTCAATGACGACGAGTCCGGTGCGCATATTGTCTTCGGCATTGCAAGGCGGGTTCCTCCTCCGAATACTTCATAGAAGGTTTTGAACACCAGGATAGTGTCCGGCTCTGCAAAACAAGTTCCACATACCACCGTAGAGAGAATAATTTTTGCACAGATCTGCTGACGTATTCCGCAGCGTGACATTACACCACGGCCAGGCCTTTATATGAATCGTTTTTTAATGTTCCACCTTAGCGCATTTAGCAAGGCGGTTTCCTTGGCACGTCTTATCAAAGCGTAGATCGTGCCCCTTATTCCGGGATTCTCATCAATACGGACATAGGTAACCCAACCGTGCCCGTTGGCACGCCTCCTCTACCGAAGGCGAGTCCTAATCGACCACGGGGAGGGCTCTTGGTATTCAACCTCTTTATAATGAGACCAAGGCCCTCTTCCTTTTTACACCCTCCATCGAGTTCGCCTCGCGCTTCGAGTTCTAACACCCAAAGCTTCAGATTTAGGCGCTTCGGACCTTCGACGATGTCCGGCTCCGACCAGCACGGCCGATTGATGTCTTCTTCCGTCACAGAAGAAGATGTGCTAATGCTGCGAGACGCCAGGTATCTGACCGGCGAGATTTCGCATAGGCTGCCTGCTCCAGGGCAGGTCATTCCCACTCCCGAGCCCGGCGAGAGTGTGGTGTTCGTGTCTCACTTCCTTCGGGGTTTAGGCTTCCCGATGGATACCTTTGTGCGGGGGCTCATGTTTTATTATGGGCTGGATTTCCATGACTTGAATCCGAAGTCCATCCTCCATATCTCATCATTCATTGTCGTATGTGAGGCCTTCCTCCATATTACCCCTCACTTTGGATTGTAGCTCAAGACCTTCAAGGGGGAGCCAAAGATGATCGAGGGGCAGCAAGCAGAGTGCGGAGGGGCGGTCATAAGCAAGTGTGCTGATGCTCCGTGGCCCGAGGGCTCCTTTCAAGAGGAGCTTGGTTTGTGGCAACGAGAGTGGTTTTATATCACCGCTCCCAGGGGCACCAAATGGGTGGCGCCACCCACCTTTCGCTCAGGTCCACCACAGCGGCTGGCGTCATGGGTCAACAAGGGGCTCGACTGGGTGTCGTCCAAGGACGTTCCTCTGTTGCAGGGCCGTATTCGAGACCTCCAAGAAAGAGAGATCAATCTGGTTGCAGTGGCGCAGGTTATGTTGATTCGGCGCCTTCTGCCCTGCAAACGTTGCCCCCTTCGTCTGTGGGAATTCAATCCGGAGGGACAACGAGCTCTCCAGCATTTTATGGGTACGACACCCGTGGAGATGTATAAACTGTTCTTCGGATCACAAGAGAAGTGTCCGGACCTGACTGAGGACGCATGGCTAAGCTGCAATCGCCCAGATACTCAAGTAAGTAGTCCTCAGAATCGGACAAGGCTGTTCATTCATTTATCATATACATGCCCTTTAAAGGAGCCGTTTCTTGAACAGGATGGATAGCCAAGGCAAAGTTAATAAGGTGTCCGGCTCCCCTCCCAGAGAACACGCCGGATCCCATGCTGACCAAGATGTTGAAGGCCGCACCTTTTAAAGAAGGCGAGGAGGGGAGTGGGGAAGCAACTGCCTCCTTGATGGAGACTTTCGAGGAAGGAGGGATCAAAGGTCCCACCCTCCAAGGAGAGAAGAGGACCGCTTCGGAAGATCCGGAGGTCAAGGCCTCAAAGAAGGGAAAGAAATCTTCGTCAGAGAGTCCGGCATTGGGAAGTAACCCAGCCGCACTGTTTCCCCAAGGGGATCAGCCCTCCAGCGAGCTGTAAGTAAAAAAGAAGGGGTCTTGTAAATAAGGAACATCCCTGCATTTATTTCTGAAGATAACCGAAATTGTACCTTGTAGTTCGGATCTCAGCCCTTCTCAGCAGAGCTCGTCTTCGGGGGATCTTCTTCCGGAGATGATGGAGAGCGAAACGCCTCCACCTGTCGCACCTTCATGTGAGGCGGACGCCCCTGAGGTGTCGTCGCGGAGGGTTCCCCGAGTCCAGCGGGGCCGGAAGGTCCGGCGCCAACTGGCGTACGGTCGGAGGAGCTGAAGGATCTGCTCGGGCGAGCGGCTATCTCAGAAGATCACCGTGTTCTAATGGGTACGGTGATTGAAAGAGTTAAATCCGCGGAGAGCGGATTGCATGAAGCCGTCAGAAGCTTACTGAAGGGGTTCGAGGTACGAAAAAATGATGTACCTTCTGACAGTTATGCATATAGAATGCGCCCTGTATAGATAGTAGCCCCTGAGAGTCGGTATGTTGTCAAAATTGACAGCGTGCCGAGGATCATAATCTTAGTTATAACATATCGCCGCTCCTAAATAGGTGGTGGGGCGTCCGATGGCCAGCTGGACTGATGAATATGCCGAACTAAAGCGGCAACTTGACGAGGCGGATGCGGACATCGCGCTGGTTAATAAATGGTTTGACGAGTCACAAGGTATGTGACTTCTATGCGGACACCTGGTAAGGGGGCTTGACGCCCATGCCTTACTACTTGTATGCTTAATGCAGGTGGTGCCGCTGCTGTGGAGGAGCTGCGGGCGGAACTTGCCCGAGCAAAAGAGCAAGCCAGAAATAGTAATGCGGCCGCTTTAAGGGCGGCCGAAGAGCTAAAATCCGAACGGGCTGCTCACTGCCGAAGCAAAGAAGAAATGGCCGATATGGCCATAAAGTTGCAGAATACTACCGACTGCTGCGAGGTTCTTGAAAAAGAACGTCAAGCGGAGCAAGAGGGCCTGAAAAAGGCCACCGCCGAATCCAAGGATGCCCGTTCCGCTTTGAGAGCTGCCAAGGAGGAGCTGAGTCAGGCCGGGCTATTGCGGCTGGAAAACCGTTCTTTGTGGAGGAAATATACGGATCCGAAGTATGCTCGCTTGGACAAGTTGTGGAGTTCGGAGGATGCTTATCGGCCTTAGCGGCGAAGCGCCGCAGACGCTGATTGAGCACTTCCGAGGCCGGAAGGGCACGAAAGGAAGAGCTATATTGGTCGCAATTCCATAGTCCGGGCGTCCTCTTCCGTTGACGATCGGTTGGCCGAATGGGCCGAGCTGAATCGATTATCCAGACTTGCCATGAAGCATGTCATGACTCATTTGTGGCCAGGCGGACCCCAGCCGAAGAGTTATTTTGGTTTAGTGCAGCAGTTCCTTGGTGCGGTACCGCGTATCGATGCAATGAAGCGGTCGGCGTGTATTGAGGGACCGCGGATGGCTCTGGCCCGTATCAAGACATACTGGACGGAGATGAAGGCCACCGACGTTGCATCCCAAGATTCGGACAGAAGTCGAGTACCTGCCGAGCACTATTTTGAGGAAGTCCTGCAGGGCGCTCGTTTAATAGAGACGCAGTGCTCGAAGGATATTATGTTTAAATGACATGTATGATTTGTGAAAACAATGTTCCAATATAATATAAGAGCTTTTATACTTGCGCGTTCAAGTAGTAAACTACTCCCTGTGCGGCCGTTGATGTATATGTATATATAACCCTTTGAAAGATGGCAGTCCTTGGCTTTTCCCCCCACGCACATAGTGCGGGGTGTTTGCAAAGAAGGCGCTTTTTCACACTTAATCCAACGTCTTGGTCCTGTTAAGGAGGTGGTAGCGTAGCAAACTAGGCAACCGGACTATAATGCTTTATCACTTTCACTTAGCCATAGGAGTTCGAGGGTGGGGCTACTCTATAGCCCCTGGGGGCACCGGACTCTCCCGAATTGAAGTGCGTATGTGCCTGACCGAAAACGGTCCTTCGTTAATGCGGAGGAATTCTAAACATTCCGGTGAGTCATCGAGTCGTTGACCAGTCTCTCTATATCATGACGATCAGTTTTGGCTTTCTCTCGAGGTGCTCGCCCGGCGAACCGGGCACAATCGCAGAGTTCTCCTGGTGCCGTTAGCCGATAGAACGGAACGTAAGGCAGCAAAACACAGGAGCCGAGCAAACCCAACATTTGACCAAAGACATGATTCAGAGCTAATGCATATAAGGCCTAACTTGAGACGCCGAACACTCCCTAAGGTATTCGGTCTTTATAAAAACGGGCAGAATAATGCCCTAAGCCCCTGGTGTCCAGATATGCGCAAAAATTCTGGTGCAGCCAATGCCAAAATGCCAGCCTCCTTCTCGGTTATAGTAAGAAACAGGGGGATGTATATCAACAAGAGACAGTAAAAAAGGTGTACACATGGTCTTAATCTGAAAAGAATCCTTGCTATGGGTCCCTCTTGCGTCTGCTTTGTGTCTCCGTTGTGCCGTATCCTGGACGGGTGTAGCACGTTGTTCATCTGTAAAAGAGAGGAACTTAGTTTAAAATAAAAAAGATCGTGCGAAAAAATGTACTTTATATTAAATAAACAGAATACGATTCGAGAAGTGAATGAAATTGAGCTTTATTGTCTCTTGTTGTACATGCGTGCAACCCCTTGTATGGGGGCATGCTGCTAGTAATCGCCAGACTTGTCTAGCCGTGTCCGGGGTTTGAATGACATATTCAGTTTCTTTGACTAGCGGAGCCGGATAGGTGTGGCGCTGTCAAGGCAGTCTCATGTTCTTCCGTGCTCGAGTAACACTTAATACTCCCTTTTAATGAGATGATGCCGCGTGGACCGGGCATTTTAAGTGTAAGAGATGCATAATGCGGTATTGCGTTAAAGCGGGCGAAAGCTTCGCGTCCCAATAGTGCTTGATGGCTACTTTTAAATGGGGCGACATGGAAGACTAACTTTTCGCGACGGAAGTTGTCGGATGAACCAAACACAACTTCTAGCAGTAGGGAGCCCGTACAATGGGCATATGGGCATGGCATTACCCCTTTAAAGGAGGTGTTGCTATGGCGAATTTTGGTTGGGTCTATCCCCATCCTGTGGATTGTGTCCTGATATATCAGGTTTATGTCACTGCCGCCATCCATGAGGACTTGTGTAAATTGGAATCCATCGATTATAGGATCCAATATCAAGGCAGTCCATCCTGCGTTCCGGATACTTTCGGAGTAGTCCTGATGGTCGAAGGTGATTGGTTTTGAGAACCAGTGTTGGTACTATGCTAGGGTAGTATGTGCGGCGCGCATCTTAATGGGCGCTGCTCTGTTTTTTCCTTTTATCGCGTGAAGTGAGTTTACTGTTCTAACCTCTTGCGGGAAATTCTTTTGTTTTCCGGTGCTCTGCTTGTGGGGTTCGTCATCATCCTCACTTGGTGTGTCGAGCCCCTTGTGTTCGGCGTTGAGTCTGCCGAACTGTTTGAAGACCCAACAATCTCTGTGGGTATGGTTTGCAGGCTTCCCAGGAGTACTGTGGATTTGACATATCTTGTCCAAGATTTTGCGCGTGAGCTTTTGAATCCGGCGTTGACTGCCGCGTTCTTTGGACCGTTCCCCTTAATCCGGCGCTGGTCCTTGTTGCGCCGTGGTTTTCCATTTCCATCCCTGACTTCGGATATACTTGGGTCGCTAGTGCTGCATCTTGCTAGCCAGCTATCCTCTCCCGCGCAAAAGCGGGTCATGAGGCTTGTTAAAGCGGCCATTGTTCTTGGCTTTTCTTGGCCGAGGTGTTCAAGCGAGCCATTCGTCTTGGACGTTGTGTTTGAAGGCTGCTAAGGCTTGGCGTCCGGACAATCGACTATTTGGTTCTTTTAGTAAGGAACCTATTCCGAATTTCCGGCTGACTCTCCTGGCTGTTGAGTTATGTGACTTAGATCGCTCGCATCCGGAGGGCGGACATAGGTCCCCTGAAAATTTGCCCAAACGCATCCCCGAGCTCTTCCCAGCTTCCAATGGTATTTTCGGGAGGCTTTTAAGCCAATGCCGAGCTGGCCCTTTGAGTTTGAGGGTAAGTATTTTATGGCATGGAGATCATCTCCTCTAGCCATGTGTATGTGGAGGATGTAATCCTCAATTCAGACTCAGTGGTCTGTTGTTCCGTCGTATGCCTCTATGTTTACGGGTTTGAATCACTGGAAATTCATGATCCGGCACCTCATCGGTGAAACATAGGGGATGTGCGGCGCCTCAGATTTGGATGTGCCGTGATGTTCGGATATTTGGCGTGTTGCATTGCTTTGAAGAGCTTGCTTTCGGCCCATAGATGGACCTAATCGGGCCATCCTTTTGATGTGAATCCTTATGCGGATCGCGTACCGGCTTGTGTGCGGCGCGATTTGCCGCTCTCTTTTTGACGTGGGGTCGTCCATCCGACCGGTTGGCCTTCTTACTTTGTGATTGTGGGGGCTCTAAGGCCTCCTCATCAAATTCGGGCAGTAGTTTTCTCTTTGGGTAGCTCTTTGTTCGGCGACTGTCGCCGTATTTGTCTGCGGTGTTGAATACTTTGCTCCATCTGATTCTGAGTGCATCTTCCGCTGTTTTGAGCTTCCGCTTCTGCTTTTTCATCTGATTCTGCCGTATTTGTCTGCGGTGTTGAATACTTTGCTCCATCTGATTCTGAGTGCATCTTCCGCTGTTTTGAGCTTCCGCTTCTGCTTTTTCAGGCTACGCGCAGTGGCGACGAGCCTTTTATGGAGGTTATTCTGCTCCAACAATTTGTCCGGCGTGAGATCGTCCGGGCTGTTATCTTCGCCGGGGACGGGTTGTTTATCCAAGTTGTCCTGTTCGGACGGTTGCTCGATGGAGTGTTCGTCGTCCACCGGTTCGCCCTGCTCTTTGGCTAGGTCTTTGTTGAGGCGGGACTTGGTGCGGCGTTTACGTTGCCGTTTTGACTGCTTTTCGAGGGATTTATCCTTCGTAGCGTCCCGTTGTTCCTCGTCTTCATTTCCATTAGGTGTATCCACCATGTATACATCATGGGATGAGGTGGTTGTCCAGCATCCTATAGGCGCTGGTTCATGGTTGTCTCCTACATCGTCGTCCATACCGTTGATGTCTTCGGAGTCGAAATCGAGCACGTCGTGTAAGCTTTCGACAGTGGCTACGAAGTGGGTGGTGGGTGGGCGTTGAATTTCTTCGTTGTCCGCATCCCAACCTTCCTGACCGTAGTCCGGCCAGGGCTCTCCGGATAAAGAGAGAGACTTTAGTGAATTCAGGATGTCGCCAAGGGGCGAGTGCTGAAACATGTCCGCGGCGGTGAACTCCATGGCCGGCGCCCAATCGCATTCGATTGGCAGGGGCGCGGAGGGTTCGGAGTCCGGAGAGGAGTCCGGCACCCTGGAGTCAAGGTCTTCGCAAAGGACAGGGATGGAGTTCGGCTCAATCGCCGTAGAGATCGTAGCCCCCGAGGCGGTGTCCAACCACTCGTCCTCGATCGGGGAATCCGACTCCGGATTACGGGTCGGAGCGGATCTTTGGTGCGGCCTCGAGCAGCCTTTGTTCGGCGGCAGAGCTAGATCATACCCATCGAGACAGTCACGGCACGCTGGCATGGCTCGAATCCGTCGAAGATCAAGTCTCCGCGGACATCGGCCGTATAGTTCAAACTTCCAAATCTGACGATGGCGGGCGTAGCTTTCGATCTGCTCCAGATGGCCGAGCGAATTGGCCCGCAGTGCAAAGCCGCCGAATACGAAGATCTGTCCGGGGAGAAAAGTCTCACCCTGGACCGCATCGTTGCTGATGATCGTGAAGGAAATATGCCCTAGAGGCAATAATAAAGTTATTATTTATTTCCTTATATCATGATAAATGTTTATTATTCATGCTAGAATTGTATTAACCGGAAACATAATACATGTGTGAATACATAGACAAACAGAGTGTCACTAGTATGCCTCTACTTGACTAGCTCGTTAATCAAAGATGGTTATGTTTCCTAACCATAGACATGAGTTGTCATTTGATTAACGGGGTCACATCATTAGGAGAATGATCTGATTGACATGACCCATTCCGTTAGCCTAGCACTTGATCGTTTAGTATGTTGCTATTGCTTTCTTCATGACTTATACATGTTCCTGTAACTATGAGATTATGCAACTCCCGTTTACGGAGGAACACTTTGGTACTACCAAACGTCACAACGTAATCGGGTGATTATAAAGGAGTACTACAGGTGTCTCCAAAGGTACATGTTGGGTTGGCGTATTTCGAGATTAGGTTTTGTCACTCCGATTGTCGGAGAGGTATCTCTGGGCCCTCTCGGTAATGCACATCACTATAAGCCTTGCAAGCAATGTAGCTAATGAGTTAGTTACGGAATGATGCATTACAGAGCGAGTAAAGAGACTTGCCGGTAACGAGATTGAACTAGGTATTGGATACCGACGATCGAATCTCGGGCAAGTAACATACCGATGACAAAGGGAACAACGTATGTTGTTATGCGGTTTGACCGATAAAGATCTTCGTAGAATATGTAGGAGCCAATATGGGCATCCAGGTCCCGCTATTGGTTATTGACCGAGAATAGTTCTAGGTCATGTCTACATAGTTCTCGAACCCGTAGGGTCCGCACGCTTAAGGTTTCGATGGCGATGCTTATATTATGAGTTTATGAGTTTTGATGTACCGAAGGAGTTCGAGTCCCGGATGAGATCGGGGACATGACGAGGAGTCTCGAAATGGTCGAGACGTAAAGATTCATATATTGGATGATATGTTTAGGCCAAGGGTCAAGCCCATGAGGCTTTAGGTCGGTGCAAAAGGAGTTCTGCGGAGGCGGGGCCAAACACGGAGACCTGGCGTTCGCCCCTGGGCAGACGCCGAGGCCCATGGCGTCTGGGCCAGACGCCAAGGATTGGGGCGTTTGGTCCTGGAGTCCGAGTGGGACTCTTGCCTTTCGGGCAAAACCGACTTTGAGGAGGCTTTTGCTCCAAGTTTCACCCCGGCTCAACATATAAATAGAGGGGCAGGGCTAGCACAAAAGATACAACAATTGATCCCTTGGATCTCTTAGCCGTGTGCGGTGCCCCCCTCCACCATATTCCACCTCGGTCATATCGTCGCAGAGTTTAGGTGAAGCCCTGCGCCGGTAGAGCATCATCATCGTCACCACGCCGTCGTGCTGACGGAACTCATCCCCGACACTTTGCTGGATCGGAGTCCGGGAATCGTCATCGAGCTGAACGTGTGCTGAACTCGGAGGTGCCGTACGTTCGGTACTTGGATCGGTCGGATCGTGAAGACGCATTTACTACATCAACCGCGTTGTCATAACGCTTCCGCTTACGGTCTACGAGGGTACGTGGACATACACTCTCCCCTCTCGTTGCTATGCATCACCATGATCTTGCGTGTGCGTAGGAATTTTTTTGAAATTACTACGTTCCCCAACAGTGGTATCAGAGCCAGGTTTTATGGTTTGATGTTTTGCACGAGTAGAACACAAGTGAGTTGTGGGCGATACAAGTCATACTGCCTACCAAAGATGTCATACTTTGGTTCAGCGGTATTGTGAGATGAAGCGGCACTGGACCGACATTACGCCAGACGCTTACGGGAGACCTGGTTTCACCGTTACGAGCACTCGTGCTTAAAGGTGGCTGGCGGGTGTCTGTCTCTCTCACTTTAGCTGAACCGAGTGTGACTACGCCCGGTCCTTGCGACGGTTAAAACGGAGTCTATTTGACAAACTATCGTTGTGGTTTTGATGCGTAGGTGAGAACGGTTCTTGCTAAGCCCGTAGCAGCCACGTAAAATTTGCAACAACAAAGTAGAGGGCGTCTAACTGGTGTTTGCAGGGCAGGTTGTGAGGTGATCTGGTCAAGGCGTGATGAGATATAAGTTGTTGTATAAGATGATCATGTTTTTTTGAAGTTATCGGCAACTGGCAGAAGCCCTATGGTTGTCTCTTCGTTGCATAAGATGCAAGTGCCAAATAATTGCTTTACTTTATCGCTATGCGATAGCAATAGTTGCAAGAGCAATAGTTGGCGAGACAACCATGTGATGACACATTGATATAGATCAAGATGATGAAGATCATGGTGTCGTGCGGTGACGATAAAGATCATGACAAGATTTTGGAGATGGAGATCAAAGGCGCAAGATGATCATGGCCATATCATGTCACATATTTTGATTGCATATGATGTTTATCTATTATACATCTTTTTTTGCTTTGATTGACGGTAGCATTTTAAGATGATCTCTCACTAAAATTATCAAGTAGTGTTCTCCCTGAGTATGCACCGTTGCCAAAGTTCGTCGTGCCGAGACACCACGTGATGATCGGGTGTGATAAGCTCTCGTCCATCTACAACGGGTGCAAGCCAGTTTTGCACACGCGGAATACTCAGGTTAAACTTGACGAGCCTAGCATATGCAGATATGGCCTCGGAGGACGGAGACCGAAAGGTCGAAAGCGTGAATCATATAGTAGATATGATCAACATAGTGATGTTCACCATTGAAAACTACTCCATCTCACGTGATGATCGGTTATGGTTTAGTTGATTTGGATCACGTGATCACTTAGATGACTAGAGAGATGTCTGTCTAAGTGGGAGTTCTTAAGTAATATGATTAATTGAACTTAAATTTATCATGAACTTAGTCCTGGTAGTATTTTGCAAATTATGTTGTAGATCAATAGCTTGCGTTGTTGCTTTCATATGTTTATTTTGATATGTTCCTAGAGAAAATTGTGTTGAAAGATGTTAGTAGCAATGATACGGATTGGATCCGTGATCTGAGGTTTATCCTCATTGCTGCACAGAAGAATTATGTCCTTAATGCACCGCTAGGTGACAGACCTATTGCAAGAGCAGATGCGGACGTTATGAACGTTTGGCTAGCTCAATATGATGACTACTTGATAGTTTAGTGCACCATGCTTAACGGCTTAGACTCGGGACTTCAAAGACGTTTTGAACGTCATGGAGCATATGAGATGTTCCAGGAATTGAAGTTAATATTTCAAGCAAATACCCGAGTTGAGAGATATGAAGTCTCCAACAAGTTCTATAGCTAAAAGATGGAGGAGAATCGCTCAACTAGTGAGCATGTGCTCAGATTGTCTGAGTACTTCAATCGCTTGAATCAAGTGGGAGTTAATCTTCCGGATAAGATAGTGATTGACAGAATTCTCTAGTCACCATCACCAAGTTAGTAGAACTTCGTGATGAACTATAGTATGCAAGGGATGATGAAAATGATTCCAGAGTTTTTCATGATGATGAAATCGATGAAGGTAGAAATCAAGAAAGAACATCAAGTGTTGATGGTTAACAAGACCACTAGTTTGAAGAAAAGGGCAAAGGGGTAGAAGGGAACTTCAAGAAGAACAGCAAGCAAGTTGCTGCTCAAGGTGAAGAAGCCCAAATCTGGTCCTAAGCCTGAGACTAAGTGCTTCTATTGCAAAGGGACTGGTCACTGGAAGCGGAACTACCCCAAGTATTTGGCGGATAAGAAGGATGGCAAAGTGAACAAAGGTATATTTGATATACAGATTATTGATGTGTATTTTACTAGTGTTCGCAGCAACCCCTCGGTATTTGATACTGGTTCAGTCGCTAAGAATGGTAACTTGAAGCGGGAGTTGCAGAATGAACGAAACTAGTTGAAGGGAAGTGACGATGAGTGTTGGAAGTGGTTCCAAGATTGATATGATCATCATCGCACTCCCTATACTTTCGGGATTAGTGCGGAACCTAAATAAGTGTTATTTGGTGTTGAGCATGAATATGATTTGATCATGTTTATTGCAATACGGTTATTCATTTAAGTAAGAGAATAAATTGTTGTTACATTTACATGAATAAAACCTTATATGGTTACACACCAACAAAAATGATTTGTTGGATCTCGATAGTAGTGATACACATATTCATAATATTGAAACCAAAAGATGCAAAGTTAATAATGATAGTGCAACTTATTTGTGGCACCGCCGTTTAGGTCATATTGGTGTAAAGCGCATAAAGAAACTCCATCTTGATGGGCTTTTGGAATCACTTGATTATGAATCACTTGATGCTTGCAAACCATGCCTCATGGGCAAGATGACTAAAGCTCCGTTCTCCGGAACAATGGAGCGAGCAACAGATTTGTTGGAAATCATACATCTTGATGCATGTGGTCCGATGAATATTAAGGCTCATGACAAGTATCATTATTTTTTGATCTTCACAGATGTTTTTGAGCAGATATGGGTATATCTACTTGATGAAACATAAGTCTGAAACATTTGAAAAGCTCAAAGAATTTCAGAGTAAAGTGGAGAATCATCGTAACAAGAAAATAAAAGTTTCTACGATATGATCGCAGAGGTAAAATATTTGAGTTACGAGTTTGGTCTTCAATTAAAACAATGTGAAATAGTTTCACAAATTCATGCCACCTGGAACACCACAGCATAATGGTGTGTCCGAACATCATAACCGTACTTTATTGGATATAGTGCAACTATGATGTTTCTTACCGATTTACCGTTATAGTTTTGGGGATATGCATTAGAGACAGCTGCATTCACGTTAAAAAGGGCACCATCTAAATCCGTTGAGACGACACCGAATGAACTGTGGTTTGGCAAGAAACCAAAGTTGTTGTTTCTTGAAGTTTGGAGTTGCGATGCTTATGTGAAAAAGTTTCATCCTGATAAGCTCGAACCCAAATCGGAGAAATGCGTCTTCATAGGATACCCAAAATGTTGGGTACACCATCTATCACAGATCCGAAAGGCAAGACATTCGTTGCCAAGAATGGATCCTTTCTAGAGAAGGAGTTTCTCCCGAAAGAAGTGAGTGGGAGGAAAGTCGAACTTGATGAGGTAATTGTACCTTCTCCCTTATCAGATCAAGTTACTACCGAACCTCGTAGGTCAACCAGAGTGAGATCCGCACCAGAGTGGTACGGTAATCCCATTCTGGAGGTCAGGTTACTTGACCATGACGAACCTACGAACTATGAGGAAGCGATGATGAGCCCAGATTCCACAAAATGGTTTGAGGCCATGAAATCTGAGATATGATCCATGTATGAGAACAAAGTATGGACTTTGATGGATTTGCCCGATGATCGGCAAACCATAGAAAATAAATGGATCTTCAAGAGGAAGACGGACGCTGATAGTAGTGTTACTGTCTACAAAGATAGAATTGTCGCAAAAGGTTTTCGACAAGTTCAAGATGTTGACTACGATGAGAGTTTCTCACTCGTATCTATGCTTAAGTCTGTCCGAATCATGTTAGCAATTGCCGCATTTTATGAAATCTGGCAAATGGATAAACAAAACTGCATTCCTTAATGGATTTATTAAAGAAGAGTTGTATATGATGCAACCGTAAGGTTTTGTAAATCCTAAAGGTGCTAACAAAATATGCAAGCTCCGATGATCCATCTATGGACCGGTGCAAACATCTCGTAGTTGGAATACATGCTTTGATAAGTTGATCATAGCATATAGTTTTATACGCACTTGCGGTGAAGCCTGTAATTACTAGAAAGTGAGTGGGAGCACTACAAGCATTTACGATAAGTATATGTGAATGACATATTGTAGATCGGAAATAATGTAGAATTATTCTGCAAAGCATAAAGGAGTGTTTGAAAGGAGTTTTTCAAAGAAAGACCTCGGTGAAGCTGCTTACATATTGAGCATCAAGATCTATAGAGATAGATCAAGGCGGCTTGATAAGTTTTTTCAATGAGTACATACCTTGACAAGATTTTGAAGTAGTTCAAAATGGAACAGTCAAAGAAAGAGTTCTTGCCTGTGTTACAAGGTGTGAAATTGAGTAAGACTCAAAACCCGACCACGGCAGAAGATAGAAAGAGAATGAAAGTCATTCCCTATGCCTTGGCCATAGGTTCTATAAAGTATGCCATGCTGTGTACCAGATCTATTGTATACCCTACACCGAGTTTGGCAAGGAGTACAATAGTGATCTAGGAGTAGATCATCGGACAGCGGTCAAAATTATCCTTAGTGGAATAAGGATATGTTTCTCGATTATGGAAGTGACAAAAGGTTAGGTAAGTAAAGGGTTACGTTGATGCAAGTCTTGACACCGATCTGGATGACTCTAAGTCTCGATCTAGATACATACCGAAAGTGGGAGCAATTAGCTAGAGTAGCTCCGTGCAGCATTGTAGACATAGAAAATTGCAAAATACATAACGGATCTGAATATGAAAGACCCGTTGACTAAGATTCTCTCACAAGCAAAACATGATCACACCTTAGTACTCTTTGGGTGTTAATCACATAGCGATGTGAACTAGATTACTGAATCTAGTAAACCCTTTGGGTGTTGGTCACATGGCGATGTGAACTATGGGTGTTAATCACATGATGATGTGAACTATCGATGTTAATCACATGGTGATGTGATCTAGATTATTGACTCTAGTGCAAGTGGGAGACTGAAGGAAATATGCCCTAGAGGCAATAATAAAGTTATTATTTATTTCCTTATATCATGATAAATGTTTATTATTCATGCTAGAATTGTATTAACCGGAAACGTAATACATGTGTGAATACATAGACAAACAGAGTGTCACTAGTATGCCTCTACTTGACTAGCTCGTTAATCAAAGATGGTTATGTTTCCTAACCATAGACATGAGTTGTCATTTGATTAACGGGATCACATCATTAGGAGAATGATCTGATTGACATGACCCATTCCGTTAGCCTAGCACTTGATCGTTTAGTATGTTGCTATTGCTTTCTTCATGACTTATACATGTTCCTGTAACTATGAGATTATGCAACTCCGTTTACGGAGGAACACTTTGGGTACTACCAAACGTCACAACCTAACTGGGTGATTATAAAGGAGTACTACGGTGTCTCCAAAGGTACATGTTGGGTTGGCGTATTTTCGAGATTAGGTTTTGTCACTCCGATTGTGGGAGAGGTATCTCTGGGCCCTCTCGGTAATGCACATCACTATAAGCCTTGCAAGCAATGTAGCTAATGAGTTAGTTACGGAATGATGCATTACTGAGCGAGTAAAGAGACTTGCCGGTAGCGAGATTGAACTAGGTATTGGATACCGACGATCGAATCTCGGGCAAGTAACATACCGATGACAAAGGGAACAACGTATGTTGTTATGCGGTTTGACCGATAAAGATCTTCATAGAATATGTAGGAGCCAATATGGGCATCCAGGTCCCGCTATTGGTTATTGACCGAGAATAGTTCTAGGTCATGTCTACATAGTTCTCGAACCCGTAGGGTCCGCACGCTTAAGGTTTCGATGACGGTTATATTATGAGTTTATGAGTTTTGATGTACCGAAGGAGTTCGGAGTCCCGGATGAGATCGGGGACATGACGAGGAGTCTCGAAATGGTCGAGACGTAAAGATTCATATATTGGATGATATGTTTAGGCTAAGGGGTCAAGCCCATGAGGCTTTAGGTCGGTGCAAAAGGAGTTTTATGGAGGCCGGGGCCAAACGCCGGAGACCTGGCGTTCGCCCTGGGCCGACGCCGAGGCCCATGGCGTCTGGGCCGACGCCAAGGATTGTGGCGTTTGGTCCTGGAGTCCGAGTGGGACTCTTGCCTTTCGGGCAAAACCGACTTTGAGGAGGCTTTTGCTCCAAGTTTCGACCCGGGGCTCAACATATAAATAGAGGGCAGGGCTAGCACAAAGATACAACAATTGATCCCTTGGATCTCTTAGCCGTGTGCGGTGCCCCCTCCACCATATTCCACCTCGGTCATATCGTCGCAGAGTTTAGGCGAAGCCCTGCGCCGGTAGAGCATCACCATCGTCACCACGCCGTCGTGCTGACGGAACTCATCCCCGACACTCTGCTGGATCGGAGTCCGGGGATCGTCATCGAGCTGAACGTGTGCTGAACTCGGAGGTGTCGTACGTTCGGTACTTGGATCGATCGAATCGTGAAGACGTACGACTACATCAACCGCGTTGTCATAACGCTTCCGCTTACGGTCTACGAGGGTACGTGGACATACACTCTCCCCTCTCGTTGCTATGCCATCACCATGATCTTGCGTGTGCGTAGGAAATTTTTTGAAATTACTACGTTCCCCAACAGATCGAAGGAGCCATCGGGCCTATAGGTGACGACACAGAGGAACTCTCAATGCAAGCACCAATGTCGGTGTCAAAACCGGCGGATCTCGGGTAGGGGGTCCCGAACTGTGCGTCTAGGCGGATGGTAACAGGAGACAAGGGACACGATGTTTTTACCCAGGTTCGGGCCCTCTCGATGGAGGTAATACCCTACTCCTGCTTGATTAATATTGATGATATGGGTAGTACAAGAGTAGATCTACCACGATATCAAGGAGGCTAAACCATAGAAGCTAGCCTATGGTATGATTGTTGTTCGTCCTACGGACTAAAACCCTCCGGTTTATATAGACACCGTATAGGTTAGGGTTACACAGAGTCGGTTACAATGGTAGGAGATCTACATATCTGTATCGCCAAGCTTGCCTTCCGCGCCAAGGAAAGTCCCATCCGGACATGGGACAAAGTCTTCAATCTTGTATCTTCATCGTCTTGGAGTGCGGCCGTGATGATTGTTCGGCTATCCGGACACCCCCTAGTCCAGGACTCCCTCAGTGCCCCTGGCTTTTCTCATTCACAAGACATGTGTCACCCACTTACTTTGAGGTGGCGATCGTGTAGGATTGTGGATGAATAGATAAGTATTTGTCTTGAGAAGCGGAACAGTTTGAGCAGCAAAGACGAAAATTTAGATAACATAAGTTTTAAGTTACCATTCACAATTTCTTCAGCTGTCAAGGACACAGTGAAGATTTTGAACGAGTTTCAAATCAGAACGCATATGAAGAATTTGTGAATAGACTGGATTGAGTTTAGCATAGAGGGGGAAGGGTCCGATCACATTCACTTAGCGAAAAAGTCAACTTGAGGAAATAGCAATAAGTGAATGCTGTAGAGGACATAAACTCATATATATTTATATTCAACTGAAGACAAACGACGGAAATAGTGAAGACATTGCAAGTTGAAGAATTTGAAAAAAAAACTGAGGAATTTCAAAACTGAGGAAAAACTCAAATTTGAAGATTTCAACTTTTGTGGTGGCGTAACGCACTGTATAAGAAAGTTGGCTTCAGACACCGCGTACAATTGTCGTAGGGCTCTGAGAGTCAATTTCTTCATTAATTTCTTCACACTTAGAGGTTTAGTCTTCATTGATTGAAAAAAAACGTTACTTCGTGTGTTGCGCATCTAAGTCGTCAAGTCAGCATAAGTGTTAGGATGAGTGTCCATTTCAGAGAACATTCGAAGATTCTAGGATATTTAGCTCACACCGCAACTTGCTAAATCTCTTCTCATCCAAGGGCTTAGTGAAGATATCGGCCAGCTGATCTTCAGTGCTAGCATGGTCGATGGAGATATCGCCCTTCAACACATGATCACGAAGAAAATGATGACGAATCTGGATGTGCTTTGTCTTCGAGTGCTGAACTGGGTTATGAGCAATTTTGATAGCACTCTCATTGTCGCAGTAGAGAGGCACATTCTTCGCGTTGATTCCATAGTCCTTGAGAGTTTGCTTCATCCATAATAATTGAGCACAACATGATCCAGCAGCAATGTACTCAGCTTCTGTAGTGGAGAGAGATACGCAGTTCTGTTTCTTCGAGGACCAAGAGACGAAAGATCGTCCGAGGAAATGGCAAGTGCATGATGTTGACTTGCGGTCCACGTGATCGCTAGCATGGTCAGAGTCGGAATATCCAATGAGATCAAATAAAGAGCCCTTGGGATACCATAATCCAAGTGTTGGAGTGTGAGCTAGATATCGAAGAATATGCTTCACAGCCTTATGGTGTGATTCCTTCGGTGTAGCTTGAAATCGGGCACACATGCAAACACTAAGCATAATATCTGGCCTAGATGCACATAGGTACAATAAAGAGCCAATCATGGAGCGGTATACCTTTTGATCGAAGTCTTTACCATTTTCATCAGTGCATAGATGGCCATTTGTGGGCATTGGAATTTTGACCCCTTTGCAATCTTGCATGCCGAATTTCCTCAATACTTCTTTGAGGCATTTCTCCTGCGATATGAATATACCATTGCGTTGTTGACGAATTTGAAAACCTAAAAAGAATTTCAACTCTCCCATCATAGACATTTGATATTCTTCACTCATCATATAGGCAAATTCATCACTATAACGTTGGTTAGTACAGCCAAAGATAATATCATCAACATATATTTGGCACACAAACAGTTCACCATCATAAGATTTAGTGAAAAGAGTTGGATCGAGTGAACCAGGTTTGAAGCCATTCTTCACGAAGAATTCCTTCAACGTGTCATACCACGCCCGAGGGGCTTGCTTGAGGCCATACAGGGCCTTGTTGAGTCTGAAGACTTTGTCAGGATTCTTTGGATCTTCAAAACACGGGGCTGAGCAACATATACTTCTTCCTCAATCTTACCATTGAGGAATGCACTTTTCACATCCATTTGTTGTAAGATAATATTAAGATGGTTAGCGTAAGCAAGTAATATGCGAATAGCCTCAAGTCTAGCAACATGTGCAAAAGTTTCATCAAAATCAATTCCTTCAACCTGTGTGTAGCCTTGAGCTACAAGTCGTGCCTTATTCCTCACCACAAGGCCATTTTCATCTTGCTTGTTGCGGTAGATCCACTTTGTGCCAATGACGTTGTGCTTGCGAGGATCTGGACGTTTCACCAGTTCCCAGACATTTTTGAGCTCGAACTGATGTAATTCTTCTTGCATAGCCTGAATCCACTCAGGCTCCATAAATGCTTCATCTACCTTAGTGGGCTCTATGATAGAGACAAAAGCAAAGTGCCCACAAAAGTTAGATAGATGTGAAGATTTTGAGTGAGTGAGAGGACCTGGTGCTTCAATGTCATCAATGATCTTCTCAATTTGCACTTCATTAGCGATGCGAGGATGAGTGGGTTGTCTTCGAGGAATTTGATCAGCATTTCCTTCAGAAGCATTTTCTTCAGCACCATTTTCTTCAGGTGCGACAGCTCGGTAATCATCACGATCAGGAATGAATTCTTCAGCAGTTTCTTCGGTAGGAATGACATCCTCAGTAGCCTTGAATTTGATAGAATCTTCAGGTGCTGGTTCATCTATCACAGAAGGTAGGTGCTCTCTTTGCGAGCCATTAGTTTCATCGAACCGCACATCTACAGTTTCAATAACTTTGTGCAGAACGTTGTTGAAGACTCTGTAGGTGTGCGAGTCCTTTCCATAACCAAGCATAAAACCTTCATGTGCTTTTGGTGAGAATTTAGATGTGTGATGAGGATCTCTAATCCAACATTTTGCACCAAAGACTTTGAAATAACTCACATTTGGCTTTTTGTCAGTGAGGAGTTCCTAAGCAGTTTTCTTGAAGAATTTGTGAAGATATACCCGATTGATGACGTGGCATGCAGTATCAATTGCCTCAATCCAGAAATGACAAGGCGTCTTGTATTCATCAAGCATAGTGCGGGCCATTTCAGCGAGGAGTATAAGGAGCAGATAACTCAAGAGTAATACCAAGTTCATCAAGATAGCCATCAAGACCGGAATTCTTGAACTCGGTCCCATTGTCAGTTCTGATGTGCTTGATCTTCACACCAAAGTTGGTTGAAGCCCTCGAGGAAAATCGTTTGAAGATTTCCTGCACTTCATGTTTGTAAGTGACAATGTGTACCCATGTGTAACGAGAATAGTCATCAACAATAATAAAGCCATATAGAGATGCATCATTTGAAACAGCAGAATAATGATTAGGACCGAAAAGATCCAGGTGAAGCAATTCAAATGGTCGAGTGGTGGTCATGATAGTCTTCGCTGGATGCTTGGCCTTTGTCATCTTTCCAGCTTCACAAGCTCCGCATAAGTGATCCTTGAGGAATTTGACATTCTCAATGCCAATGACATGCTTCTTCTTCGCAAGCGTGTTCATATTCCTCATGCCAGCATGACCAAGTCGTCGATGCCATAGACAGCCTTCTAAAGCTTTTGCAAGTAAGCACACGGCTGGTTGTGGTCCTGTACAGAAATCAACAATATACAGATCTCCTCTCCTAAAGCCTTCGAAGACTTTGGAATGGTCAGCTTCCATGATCTCAACACAACAATATCTTCCAAAGACAACAACCATATCGAGATCACAAAGCATTGAGACAGGCATGAGGTTGTATCCTAAGGACTCGACAAGCATGACTTTGTCCATGTGTCGATCCTTTGAGATCGCAACCTTACCTAGACCCAATACCTGACTTTTGCCTTTGTCAGCGAAGATGATATGCTTCAGATGTGACGGTGATAAAGGAGCATCCATCAATAGATTCTTGTCACCCGTCATGTGGTTTGTACATCCACTATCGAGGACCCACTCGTTTGCTTTGGGCTGATCATCCTGCAGATGAATTAGTGCAGCTTACGAACTCATATACTTCATCAGTGAACAATATGACATCAATATCATTAGTTCGATTTCATCAAGCATTAGCACAGATAAACAGTATGAGGACGTTAGAAATGAAAATTCATTTCTTCATGATTAGCCTGCATCCTTTCAGGCACATTCAGGTCTCCAGCAAATTCTTCAGACGTTTTGAGCACGTCTAGAGACCTGACCCTGCATAAGAGATTAGTTCTTTTTCTTCACCACCCACATCTGAAGGGGTGGCAAAGAATTCATCACTCTGCGAGCACCATATGAGAAAGGTGGCATAGAAGCTAGTCCGCTTCGTTTCACATAAGAGTGGTTAGGATAAGCATATGAATAAGCAGAGAAATTCTTCGAGGACTTATGAACATAATGATTTGAAGAACAATGTGCATATTCATATCCCTTAGCTCTACCCTGCGAAACATAAGGGTTAGCATGACGATGATCATATGAGGACTTTGATCCACTTGAGGAATTTGATCCATGTGAAGAATTAGGTCCATATGAAGAATTGGATCTGGGGTTCCTGTTCTTCATAGGTGGTGTCATGAGGACATTCACCTGAAGACTTTCAAGATAACTTTTGGGAACCCAGATTTTCTTCATAGGACACCCATTCCTGCAGTTAGTGCCAATATATCTAGCAAATACTTCACCATTCCGATTTTTGAACAGTTTATAGTTAGATTCACATGTAAAGCCAGATAAGTTGGATGGATCAAGTGGAGGTCCCTTTGTAGCAACGCATGAGGTTTTGGGGTACTGCTCAGGCTTCCAATATGTTCCATCAGCATTGAGTTTCCTCTCAAAGGCAATACCCTCTTTCCTAGGGTTTACATTGAGGATCCGCTTTTAAGCACATCACAAAGAATCTGATGCCCTTTGAGGCTTTTGTACATGCCTGTCGTGTACAATTCCTTCAGCCCTGCATCATCAGTAGTACTAGCAATATCCTCAGATGAGGAATTAGTAATAGCAGAGACAAGTGAAGAATTTGTAACATTTGAAGCATATGAACATTCAGGTGAAGAATTAGCAGATTCACGTTCAATGCACTTTAGACAAGGAGGAACAAATTCTTCCTGGGTAGCGCTGATTTGTTGAGCAAGTAATGAATCGCTCCTTCTGAAGATCTTCATAACTCACTCTTAGCTTCTCAAGATCTTGCTTTCTTTGAAGAAATTCATAAGAAAGCTTCTCGTGATCAGATAAGAGAGTTTTATGATGACTTTGAAGGTTGTCAAATTTAGACTGAAGTCCCTGAAGATTTTCAGTTAAGTCTGTAGTGCGGTCCATTTCATCACCCAACATATCATCACTTTTGTCAAGCATGTTTTGAAGCTTTTCAATAGCCTTTTGTTGTTTCACAGCAATATTAGCAAGTTTAGAATAGCCAGGCTTAAGATTTTCATCAGATTCATCCTCACTTGATTCAGAGGAGGGGTATTTAGTTACCTTGGCACCCTTTGCCATGAAGCAATAGGTGGGAGCGTAGTCATCATTGCCTTCACAAGATTGCTGGTGTTGCCATTTTCTTCAGCATTGAAGATAGACTTGCTGACAAATGCGGTAGCAAGAGCTAGACTTGCCACACCAAACTCAGACTCCTCGGATGCCTCCTCTTCCTCATGATCCTCAGATTCAGCCTCATAATCCATTTCCTTGCCAATGAATGCCCGAGCCTTCTTGGAGCTGCTCTTCTTGTGAGATGAAGACTTTGAGGATTTTGATGATGAAGACTTCGAAGATATCTTCTTCTTCTTGGCGTCATCAAAACTGTAATCCTTGTATTTCTTCTTCTTCAGTTCCTTGTCCCACTGAGGACAATCTTGGATGTAGTGACCAGGCTTCTTGCATTTGTGGCACAGCCTTTTCTTGTAGTCATTGGATGAGGAATCGTTGCTCCTTGAGGATTTTCCAAAGCGACCGCGACTTGAGAACTTCTGAAATTTCTTCACGAGCAGTGCTAGTTCCTGGCTTAGTTCTTCAGGATCACCAAGGCTGCTGGTAGAGTCTTTTTCCTCAGACTCAGAGACTGCCTTGGCCTTCAAAGCACGTGGTTTGCCATAGCTCGGACCATAGAGATCTCTCTTCTCAGCAAGCTGGAACTCATGAGTGTTTAGCCTCTCGAGGATATCAGCGGGATCAAGTGACTTGTAATCACCACTCTCTTGAGTCATCAGTGCCAGAGTGTCAAATGAAGAATCGAGCGATCTCATCAATTTCTTCACCACCTCATGGTCGGTGATGTCAGTGGCGCCAAGCGCTTGAAGCTCATTTGAGATATCAGTGAGGCGATCGAAGGTTTGCTGAACATTTTCATTGTCGAGTCTTTTGAAGCAGTTGAAGAGATTGCGAAGAACGTCAACACAAGAGTCACGTTGAGTTGAGACTCCTTCGTTTACTTTGGAGAGCCTATCCCAGATAAGCTTAGTGGTTTCCAAAGCACTCACTCTACCATACTGCCCTTTACTCAGATGGCCACATATGATATTCTTCGCTTGAGAATCGAGTTGCTTGAATCTCTTCACACCAGCAGCATTTAGGGAAGGTGTGACTGAGGGAAAACCATTTTCCACAACATACCAGAGATCGTTATCAATTGCTTCAAGATGCATTTGCATCTTATTCTTCCAGTAGGGATAGTCCGTGCCATCGAAGGTAGGACACCCAGCAGAGACCTTGATCATACCTGCGATCGACATAACTAGAACTCCAGGTGGTTAAACCAAAATCACACAGAACAAGGGAGTACCTTGCTCTAATACCAATTGAAAGTGCGTTATATCGACTAGAGGGGGGGTGAATAGGTGATTTTTATGAATTCTTCACTGAGGAAATTGCTGGTGAGTAAATTCCTAAATAAAGAACTACTTGCAGCGGAATAAGTACTCAGAAAGGAACACAACAGAACACAAGCATAGTCATCATGATGAATTGAAGACGAGCAAGGAGTACAGATAGCATAAAAACAGGATAACACAAGGGAGAAGACAAACAGACTGAAGAAATAGAACTGAGGAGATGAGAAAGTCTTCAGTCAAAGTCTTCAAACAGATATGAACAAGCACACAGCAACATACATGAGGAATTTAAAGAGTTGAGGAAATAGAACCAGTAAGCTCGGTGAAGACAATGATTTGGTAGACCAGTTCCAACTGCTGTCTCAGTTGTAGATCTGGTTGGAGCGGCTGAGTATTTAAACTCGAGGACACCCAGTCCCGGACACACACTCCTCACCGTATTCTCCTTGAGCTAAAGTCACACAAACCTCGCCCAATCACTCATGGTAAGTCTTCAGGTGACTTCCGAACCTTCACAAACTCGGTCACTCGGCGATCCACAATTCCTCTTGGATGCTCTAGACCTTGACGCCTAACCGTCTGGAAGAAGCACAATCTTCAAAGGAAACAAGCGTCGGATCCACGCAGGATCAATCTCTTCAGTGATGCTCAATCACTTGGAGTTTTGTAGGTTTGGGTTTGGGATTTCCTCACTTGATGATTTTCACTCAAAGTCCTCGGAGGATGGGTTGCTCTGAAATGACAAGTGTCAGTTTCTCTCGGAGCAGCCAACCAACTAGTGGTTGTAGGGGGCGGCTATTTATAGCCTAGGGAGCATCCCGACATGATAAGACATAAATGCCCTTGTCTGATATGACCGTTAGGTGGGTAGATATTTTGGGACAGCTGGCGCGTAGCACAACAACGGTCGGAATACTTGAGGTTCGAATTCCTCAGGGCTATCATGTTCCTCACTTGGTAGGCAATTCGCACTAGCGAATCCCTAACTCTTCAGTTAGAAAAAATTCCTCAGAGACCAGAAGAACTTTGTCTCTGTCACTGAAGAATATGGCTGAACTGTGCGAGATTTCCAATGTCTTCACTCAAAGGAATTGGTAGGTGTAGGATTTGAGTTGAGCATCACATGGAAATTTTTCCTTAGTATTTCCTCGACCCCCTTTAACAGTACGGTGTTTCCTATGACTCAAGAAAGAAAAAATGAAACTATGAAAACAAAAGTCTTCGCGCCTCATGTTCCTCAAATGAATATCAAGTCCTCAAGGTCACACCAATTTCTTCACTTTCAAAGTCTTCAGAAAGTCTTCAGAAATACAAAGTCTTGATGATTTTGTAGGTTTGGGTTTGGGATTTCCTCACTTGATGATTTTCACTCAAGGTCCTCGGAGGATGGGTTGCTCTGAAATGACAAGTGTCAGTTTCTCTCGGAGCAGCCAACCAACTAGTGGTTGTAGGGGGCGGCTATTTATAGCCTAGGGAGCAGCCCGACATGATAAGACATAAATGCCCTTGTCTGATATGACCGTTAGGTGGGTAGATATTTTGGGACAGCTGGCGCGTAGCACAACAACGGTCGGAATATTTGAGGTTCGAATTCCTCAGGGCTATCATGTTCCTCACTTGGTAGGCAATCCGCACTGGCGAATTCCTAACTCTTCAGTCAGAACAAATTCCTCAGAGACCAGAAGAACTTCGTCTCTGTCACTGAAGAATATGGCTGAACTGTGCGAGATTTCCAATGTCTTCACTCAAAGGAATTGGTAGGTGTAGGATTTGAGTTGGCATCACATGGAAATTTTTCCTTAGTATTTCCTCGGCCCCCTTTAACAGTACGGTGTTTCCTATGACTCAAGAAAGAAAAAATGAAACTATGAAAACAAAAGTCTTCACGCCTCATGTTCCTCAAATGAATATCAAGTCTTCAAGGTCACACCAATTTCTTCACTTTCAAAGTCTTCAGAAAGTCTTAAGAAATACAAAGTCTTCAGTCGAAGAACTTCATTTTTAGGGGTCGATTTTCTCTGTAAATATCAAACTCCTCATAGACTTATAGACCTGTGTACACTTACAAACGCATCAGTCTCTTAACCTATAAATCTTTAATACACCAAAATCACTAAGGGGCACTAGATGCACTTACACCATACAACGACGTAGATGCGTCACTAGCCGTGTGGAAGGTGTTGGGGCTCAAGGAGGCGATTGGAGTGTTCAAGATCACATGGTCTGATGTGTGAGCTATGCCATGAAGACCTTGCATTAAGCTATGTACACGCATACATGCAGAAGCGTAGATGTGTGCGTTGTTCTCTCGGTGGTGGAGTTTCTGCTAATTAAAATAAGCCACCACTCGCTTGTATTTGATATTTTCCCAAATTTATGTATTTGTCCTGTTTCGGTGCTATATTTACCATTCACATGTATAGGATATTTTCCTTTATTTATGTATTTACTTTGTTTCGGTGCTATATGTATTATTTATGTGTATTTAATATTTTTCCAGATTTATGTATTTGCCCAGTTTGGGTGCAATATGAAATGAAATTGGCAAATACATCAATTTGTAGTTCAACAACACCTTGCATATATGACTGAGCGCACACACACACACACACACACACACACACACACACACACACACACACACTAACACACACGCACACACGCACACACTACCATATGTGATGTTATGCAGGTCATAGACTTATATTTCACTATTTATAGACAAAAACTTTGAATTCTTCGGGTGGTAAAACTCGATGATTTCTGAGATGTTCAAAGAATCAGTTCTTTTCGCGCCTCTTGGAAAGAAGCACCGGTACTGAGAAAAAAAAGAACGCTAAACGATGTGGAGGGACATAGTGAAATTACGAAGCGCTTTGAGTACCACGAAACAATAAATTGCAAGGGAATTAGATACAAAGGTAAATTCTAGTGAGTTACATTTGTAATAATTTAATCAAATGGTGTATTACTTTGATGTTGCCAAGCTACACCTTAATCTTGGGGGATTCCATCCCGTACATAATATATGATATTAGGAAACGTATGTCACTCATACGGATAGTCTAAACTAGTTAGTTAGTTGCACTACTTTCCCGTGAATTTCATTCACTCGGATGTTCACAAATGACTATTAATGGATGCTCATTGCCAAAATTCCATTCACTGGAACAAAGAAGGCGGTTGCTTAAAAATATTTGTTGCACACTCATATGTTACAAGCCCGAAGGTTGCAGAGTCACAACCATCCGTTGGTTACAAAATCGAAGAAAGAGACTGAATTAGTGCAAAAGTGAGTCAAGTTTATTGTAAAAAAAAACTTCCAAACTTTTGTGAGTTATTATTATTACTATTTTTTTCTATGTCGGGTGTGTATACACCATGGAACTAAAGGGTATTTGCCACTGGGGCATGCTCTATCAGATTTGATAATTTACAGGTTACATACTTATATTTATACCCAATAAATTAGAATTCAAAATTCATTTGAATTCTTTGGGTGCTAAAACACTGAGATTTCTGGGTTTTTACAAAAACCGATTCTTCTGGTGCTTCCCAAAAAACACCTGGTATCGAAAAGGGCGTGGAAGGTAGCTGCTGGAATTACAAAACGCTTTGAGTAACACCAAATAGAAAATTACAAGAAAAATTAGATACAAGGTTAATCACAAGTGAGTTACATTTGTAACAATTCAATCTATCTTTATATTATTTTGATATTACCAAGCTAGACCTTAATCTTGGCGGCTTCCATCCCATAGATATAATACAAGTAGGAAACGTACATCACTCTTGATACTGATAGTCTCAACTAGTTACTTACACTATTTCACGTGAATGTCATTCACTCGGATGTTCACACATGTCTCCACCTCGACTATTAATGGAAGCTCCATGCTAAAAGTTGGTTCACTAAAATAAAGAAGAGATGGTTGTTTAAAACTATATGTTGCACGCCCAAATGCTACAAGCCCGAAGGTTGCAGAACATCAACCATATCTGGGTTACAAAACCGAAGAAACGAGACTTAATTAGCATACCCTGTTGCATGAGCAGTTGTTGTTCATTGGTGCTTGTGCCCTATATAAAGAACATGGATCAACCAATATATCATCACAAACGCACAAGCACAAATTGCAGATTTGCAAGCAACGTGAGTACCTCACAGACATGGCTAACTTGAAGAAGCTACTAGCTATGTTTGCTATCTTGATGTTCCTGTCACACCTCCGTGTCCATGGCGTCTCCGTGTCCGTGGGCAGTAGCGCGAACGTTACTATAGAGAGCAGCCACAGTCGCGGCAGGTGCCACATCAGTGGCTTCCTGCATGGCAAATCCGGCGACTGCAACAGGGATCACGACTCGGTCTATTGTAAAGACGGTCACAGCTACCCGCAATTCAGGTGCTCGCCCCCGGTGTCGGCCGACACACCGGCGATCCTAACTCTGAATAGCTTCGCACGAGGTGGAGACGGCAGCGGCAAATCATTCTGCGACAACCGCTTCCACAAGGACACCGAGCTGGTGGTGGCGCTGTCCACGCGGTGGCTGCGCCTGGACAGCAAGCGCGGGTGCAACAAGGTGATCCGCATCAATGGGAACGGGCGTGCCGTGCTGGCCAAGGTCGTCGATGAGTGCGACTCGGTGTACAACTGCGACTCCGAGAAAACTTCGAACCACCGTGCCCATACAACGACGTAGACGCATCACCAGCTATGTGGAAGGCGCTGGGGCTCAAGGAGGCGATTGGAGTGTTCAAGATCACATGGTCTGATGTGTGAGCTATTCCATGAAGACCTTGCATTAAGCTATGTACACGTAGACATGCAGAAGCGTAGATGTGTGCGTTGTTCTCTCGGTGGTGGAGTTGCTGCTAATTAAAATGAGCCACCACTCGCTTGTATTTGATATTTTCTCAACTTTATGTATTTGTCCTGTTTCGGTGCTATATTTACCATTCACATGTATAGGATATTTTCCTTTACTTATGTATTTACCTTGTTTCGGTGCTATATGTATTATTTATGTGTATTTAATATTTTTCCAGATTTATGTATTTGCCCAGTTTGGGTGCAATATGAAATGAAATTGGCAAACACATCAATTTGTAGTTCAACAACACTTTGCATATATGACTGAGCACACACACACACACACACACACACACACACACACACACACACACACACACACACACACACACACACACATTACCATATGTGATGTTATGCAGGTCATAGACATATATTTCACTATATATAGACAAAAACTTTGAATCCTTCCGGTGGTAAAACTCGATGATTTCTAAGCTGTTCCAAGAACCGGTTCTTTTCGCACCTCTTAGAAAGAAGCACCGGTACTGAGAAAAAAAAGAACCCTAAACGATGTGGAGGGAGCTAGTGAAATTACCAAGCGCTTTGAGTACCACGAAACAATAAATTTCAAGGGAATTAGATACAAAGGTAAATTCTAGTGAGTTACATTTGTAATAATTTTATCAGATGGTGTATTACTTTGATGTTGCCGAGCTACACCTTAATCTTGGCGGATTCAATCCCATATATAATATATGATATTAGGAAACATATGTCACACATACAGATAGTCTAAACTAGTTAGTTAGTTGCACTACTTTCCCGTGAATTTCATTCACTTGGATGTTCACAAATGACTATTAATGGATGCTCATTGCCAAAATTCCATTCATTGGAACAAAGAAGGCGGCTGCTTAAAAATATTTGTTGCACACCCAGATGTTACAAGCCCGAAGGTTGCAGAACACCAACCATCCGTTGGTTACAAAATCGAATAAAGAGACTGATATAGTGCAAAAGTGAGTCAAGTTTATTGTAAAAAAAACTTCCAAACTTTTGTGATTTTTTATTATTACTATTTTTTCTATATGAGGCATGTATACACCCTGGAACTAAAGGGTATCTCCCACTGGGGCATGCTCTATGAGATTTGATGATTTACAGGTTACATACTTATATTTATACCCAGTAAATTAGAATTCAAAATTCATTTGAATTCTTTGGGCGGTAAAACACCGAGATTTCTGAGTTTTTACAAAAACCGATTCTTCTGGTGCTTCCCAAAAAAACATCTGGTATCGAAAAGGGCGTGGAAGGTAGCTGCTGGAATTACAAAGCGCTTTGAGTAACACCAAACAGAAAATTGCAAGAAAAATTAGATACAAGGTTAATCACAAGTGAGTTACATTTGTAACAATTCAATCTGTCTTTATATTATTTTGATATTACCAAGCTAGACCTTAATCTTGGCGGCTTCCATCCCCTAGATATAATACAAGTAGGAAACGTACATCACTCTTGATACAGATAGTCTCAACAAGTTAATTACACTACTTCACTGTGAATGTCATTCACTCGGATGTTCACGCATGTCTCCACCTCGACTATTAATGGAAGCTCCATGCCAAAAGTCCGTTCACTAAAATAAAGAAGAGACGGTTGTTTAAAAATATATGTTGCACGGCCAAATGTTACAAGCCCGAAGGTTGCAGAACATCAACCATCTCTGGGTTACAAAACCGAAAAAACGAGACTGAATTAGCATACCCAATTGCATGAGCAGTTGCTATTCCTTGGGGCTTGTGCCCTATATAAATAACATGGATCAACCAATATATCCTCACAAATGCACAAGCACAAATTGTAGATTTGCAAGCAACGTGAGTACCTCACAGACATGGCTAACTTGAAGAAGCTACTAGCTATGTTTGCTGTCGTGATGTTCCTGTCACACCTTCGTGTCCATGGTGTGTCCGTCTCCGTGGGCAGTAGCGTGAACGATACTACAGAGACCAGCCATAGTCGCGCAGGTGCCATATCAGTGGCTTCCTGCATGGCAAATCCGTTGACTGCAACAGGGATAATGGCTCGGTCTGCTGTAAACACAGTCACCGCTACCTGCAATTCAGGTGCTCGCCACCGGTGTCGGTCGACACACCGGCGATCCTAACTCCGAACAGCTTCGCACGAGGTGGAGACGGCGGCGGCAAATCGTTCTGCGACAACCGCTTCCACAAGGACACCGAGCTGCTGGTGGCGCTGCCTGATACGTCTCTGTCGTATCTATAATTTTTTATTGTTCCATGCCAATATTCTACAACTTTCATATACTTTTGGTAACTTTTTATATTATTTTTTGGGACTAACATATTGATCCAGTGCCTAGTGTCAGTTCCTGTTTGTTGCTTGTTTTATGTTTTGCAGAAACCCAATATCAAACAGAGTCGAAACAGGATAAAAATGGACGGAGAATTATTTTGGAATATTTGTGATTTTTGGGAGGAAAAATCAACGCGAGACAGTGCCCGAGGTGGCCACGAGGGTGGCCCACGCCACCACTTTAAGTGGGCACGCCCCTGACCCTTGTGGGCCCCTCGTAAGGCGGTTGATGCTCTACTTTGGCCGCAAGAAAGCCAATTTTTGGAAAAAATATATGGGCGAAGGTTCCAATCCAATCGGAGTTACGGATCTCCGGATATAAAAGAAACGGTACCAGGGCAGAATCTGAGAGCGCAGAAACTGAGAGAGACGGAGAGATAGATCCAATCTCAGAGGGGCTCTCGCCCCTCCCACGCCATGGGAGTCAAGGACCAGAGGGGAAACCCTTCTCCCATCTAGGGAGAAGGTCAAAGAAGAAGAAGAAGAAGGGGGGGGGCTCTCTCCCCCTTGCTTTCGGTGGCGCCGGAACGTTGCCGGGGGCCATCATCATCACCGCAATCTTCACCAACAACTTCACTGCCTTCATCACCAACTCTTCCCCCCTCGATGCAGCGGTGTAACCCCTCTCTTACCTGCTGTAATCTTTACTTAAACATGGTGCTCAACGCTATATATTATTTCCCAATGATGTATGGCTATCTTATGATGTTTGAGTAGATCTGTTTGTCCTATGGGTTAATTGATGATCGTGACTGGTTTGAGTTGCATGTTTTATTATTGGTGTTGTACTATTGTGCCCTTTGTGTCGCGCAAGCGTGAGGAATTCCCGCTGTAGGGTTTGCAATATGTTCATGATTTGCTTATGGTGGGTGGCATGATGCTTTAATGCTATGGTTGGGTTTTACCTTAATGATCTTTAGTAGTTGCGGATGCTTGCTAGAGTTCCAATCGTAAGTGCATATGATCCAAGAAGAGAAAGTATGTCCGCTTATGCCTCTCCCTCAAATAAAATTGCAATAGTGATTACCGGTCTAGTTATTGATTGCCTAGGGACAAATAACTTTCTTGTGACAAAAAGCTCTCTACTAAAACTAACTTTATTGCTTATTTATCTAAACAGCCCCTAGTTTATATTTACGTGCTCTTTATTATCTTGCAAACTTATCCAACAACACCTACAAAGTACTTCTAGTTTCATACTTGTTCTAGGTAAAGCGAACACTAAGCATGCGTAGAGTCGTATCAGTGGCAGATAGGACTTGAGAGAATATTTGTTCTACCTTTAGCTCCTCGTTGGGTTCGACACTCTTACTTATCGAAAGAGGCTACAATTATCCCCTATACTTGTGGGTTATCAAGACCTTTTTCTGGCGCTGTTGCCGGGGAGTCATAGCATGGGGTGAATATTCTCGTGTGTGCTTGTTTGCTTTATCACTAAGTAATTTTTATTTGCTGTTGTAAGTTGTTATCTATCTTTAGTTATGGATATGAAACACTAAATACCAAAAAAATTAGGTGTACTTGCTGCTCATGGAGATGGGGAACCTCCTAAAACCCTCGATGCTCGTTATGTGAAAGAAATTATGTACTACTTTATAATCCTGAGAAAACCCCATTCAATTATGTTATGGGAGATACGTTGGATCAACGTGAATACTTTAGGGATTATCACTTGACACAAAAAGGGAAACTATTATGGGATCAAATTTATATGTTATATTGGTATGCTAGGCAACTATGCTTGAGATATGATTATACTTGTTGCTCTAGGATGAAGGCTCCACACCTTCCCTTTTCATGCAAATTTAATGATGATAAAACCATGGCGTCTTATGCTAATGGTATCTATGATTACTATGATGTGGAACAAACAGAAGAATTCATTGCTTTTATGGGTGCTTATTGAAGGAAATATGCCCTAGAGGCAATAATAAAGTTATTATTTAATTCCCTATATCATGATAAATGTTTATTATTCATGCTAGAATTGTATTAACCGGAAACATAATACATGTGTGAATACATAGACAAACATAGTGTCACTAGTATGCCTCTACTTGACTAGCTCGTTTATCAAAGATGGTTATGTCTCCTAGCCATGGACAAAAGAGTTGTCATTTGATTAACGGGATCACATCATTAGGAGAATGATGTGATTGACTTGACCCGTTCCGTTAGCCTTAGCACTTGATCGTTTAGTATGTTGCTACTGCTTTCTTCATGACTTATACATGTTCCTATAACTATGAGATTATGCAACTCCCATTTACCGGAGGAACACTTTGTGTGCTACCAAAGCGTCCACAACGTGAATCGGGTGATTATAAAGGAGCTCTACAGGTGTCTCCAAAGGTACATGTTGGGTTGGCGTATTTCGAGATTAGGATTTTTCACTCCGATTGCCGGAGAGGTATCTCTGGGCCCTCTCGATAATGCACATCACTTAAGCCTTGCAAGCATTGCAACTAATGAGTTAGTTGTGAGATGATGTATTACGGAACGAGTAAAGAGACTTGTCGGTAACGAGATTGAACTAGGTATGGAGATACCGATGATCGAATCTCGGGCAAGTAACACACCGATGACAAAGGGAACAACGTATGTTGTTATGCGGTTTGACCGATAAAGATTTTCGTAGAATATGTAGGAGCCAATATGAGCATCCAGGTTCCACTATTGGTTATTGACCGGAAACGGTTCTCGGTCATGTCTACATAGTTCTCGAACCCGTAGGGTCCGCATGCTTAAGGTTTCGATGACAGTTATATTATGAGTTTATGAGTTTTGATGTACCGAAGGAGTTCGGAGTCCCGTATGAGATCGGGGACATGACGAGGAGTCTCGAAATGGTCGAGATGTAAAGATCGATATATTGGACGACAATATTCGGAGTTCGGAAAGGTTCCGAGTGATTCGGGTATTTTTCGGAGTACCAGAGAGTTACGGGAATTCGCCGGGGAGTATATGGGCCTTATTGGGCCATACGGGAATATAGGAGAGAGGCCAAAAGGACGGAGGCCTTCGCCCCCCCCCCCCCCTCTGGTCTGAATTGGACAAGGGGAGCAGCCCCCTTTTCCTTCTCCCTCTCCTCCTCTTTCCTTCTCTCCTACTCCAACAAGGAAAGGAAGAGTCCTACTCCAGGTGGGAGTAGGATTCCCCCCTTAGCACGCCTCCTCCCAAGGTCGGCCGCCTCCCCCCTTGCTCCTTTATATACGGGGGCAGGGGGCACCCCAGAGACACAACAACACCAGTTGATCTTCGTGATTGTTCCTTAGCCGTGTGCGGTGCCCCCCTCCACCATATTCCACCTCGGTCATATCGTTGCGGTACTAAGGCGAAGCCCTGCGTCGGTAGAACATCATCATCGTCACCACGCCGTCGTGCTGACGGAACTCATCCCGACACCTGCTGGATCGGAGTCCGGGATCGTCATTGAGCTGAACGTGTGCTGAACTCGGAGGTGCCGTCGTTCGGTGCTTGGATTGGTCGGATCGTGAAGACGACGACTACATCAATCTGCGTTGTCATAACGCTTCCGCTTTCGGTCTACGAGGGTACGTGGACACACTCTCCCCTCTCGTTGCTATGCATCACCATGATCCTGTGTGCGCGTAGGAACTTTTTGAAATTACTACGTTCCCCAACAGTGGCATCCGAGCCTGGTTTTATGCGTAGATGTTATATGCACGAGTAGGTTGTGGGCGATACAAGTCATACTGCTTACCAGCATGTCATACTTTGGTTCTACGGTATTGTTGGATGAAGCGGCCGGACCGACATTACGCCAGACGCTTCGCGAGACTAGTTCTACCGACGCGTGCTTTGCCCGGTGTCGGTTTCTCCAACTTTAGTTGAACCGAGTGTATACGCCCGGTCCTTGAGAAGGTTAAAACAGCACTAACTTGACGAACTATCGTTGTGGTTTTGATGCGTAGGTAAGAACGGTTCTTGCTCAGCCCGTAGCAGCCACGTAAAACTTGCAACAACAAAGTAGAGGACGTCTAACTTGTTTTTGCAGCGCATGTTGTGATGTGATATGGTCAAGACGTGATGCTATATTTTATTGTATGAGATGATCATGTTTTGTAACCGAAGTTATCGGCAACTGGCAGGAGCCATATGGTTGTCGCTTTATTGTATGAAATGCAAACGCCCTATAATTCCTTTACTTTATCACTAAGCGGTAGCGATAGTCGTAGAAGCAATAGATGGCGAAACAACAACGATGCTACGATAGAGATCAAGGTGTCGCGCCGATGACGATGGTGATCACGACGGTGCTTCGGAGATGGAGATCACAAGCACAAGATGATGATGGCCATATCATATCACTTATATTGATTGCATGTGATGTTTATCCTTTATGCATCTTATCTTGCTTTGATTGACGGTAGCATTTTAAGATGATCTCTCACTAATTATCAAGAAGTGTTCTCCCGAGTAGGCACCGCTATGAAGTTCTTCATGCTGAGACACCACGTGATGATCGGGTGTGATAGGCTCTACATTCAAATACAATGGGTGCAAAACAATTGCACACGCGGAATACTCAGGTTAAACTTGACGAGCCTAGCATATACAGATATGGCCTCGGAACACGGAGACCGAAAGGTCGAACGTGAATCATATAGTAGATATGATCAACATAGTGATGTTCACCATTGAAAACTACTCCATCTCACGTGATGATCGGACATGGTTTAGTTGATTTGGATCACGTGATCACTTAGATGACTAGAGAGATGTCTGTCTAAGTGGGAGTTCTTAAGTAATATGATTAATTGAACTTAAATTTATCATGAACTTAGTCCTGGTAGTATTTTGCAAATTATGTTGTAGATCAATAGCTTGCGTTGTTGCTTTCATATGTTTATTTTGATATGTTCCTAGAGAAAACTAAGTTGAAAGATGTTATTAGCAATGATGCGGATTCAATCCGTGATCTGAGGATTATCCTCGTTGCTGCACAGAAAAATTATGTCCTTGATGCACCGCTAGGTGACAAACCTATTGCAGGAGCAGATGCAGACGTTATGAACGTTTGGCTAGCTCAATGTGATGACTACTTGATAGTTTAGTGCACCATGCTTAACAGCTTAGAATCGGGACTTCAAAGACGTTTTGAACGTCATGGACCATATGAGATGTTCCAGGAGTTGAAGTTAATATTTCAAGCAAATACCCGAGTTAAGAGATATGAAGTCTCCAACAAGTTCTATAGCTAAAAAGATGGAGGAGAATTGCTCAACTAGTGAGCAAGTGCTTAGATTGTCTGAGTACTAACAATCGCTTGAATCAAGTGGGAGTTAATCTTCCAGATAAGATAGTGATTGGCAGAGTTCTCTAGTCACCATCACCAAGTTACTGGAACTTCGTGATGAACTATAATGCAAGAGATGACGAAAATGATTCCCGAGCTCTTCGTGATGCTGAAATCGACGAAGGTAGAAATTAATAAATGAGCATCAAGTGTTGATGATTGACAAGATCACTAGTTTCAAGAAAAGGGCGAAGGAAAAGAAAGGGAACTTCAAGCAGAATAGCAAGCAAGTTGTCACTCCCATGAAGAAGCCCAAAGCTAAACCAAAGCCTGAAACTGAGTGCTTACACTGCAAAGGAAATGGTCACTGGAAACGGAAATACCCTGAATATTTGGTGGAAAAGAAGGATGGCAGAGTGAACAAGGGTATATTTGATATACAGGTTATTGATGTGTACCTTACTAGTGTTTATGGTAGCCCCTGAGTATTTGATACTTGTTCGGTTGCTAAAAATTAGTGACTCGAAACAGGAGTTACAGAATAAACAGAGACTAGTTGAGGGTGAAGTGACGATGAGTGTTGGAAGTAGTTCCAAGATTGATATGATCATCATCGCACACTCCCTATACTTTCGGGATTAGTGTTAAACCTAAATAAATGTTATTTAGTGTTTGCGTTGAGCATGAATATGATTTGATCATGTTTATTGCAATTCGGTTATTCATTTAAAGTTAGAGAATAATTGTTGTTCTGTTTACATGAATAAAACCTTCGATGGTCATACACTCAATGAAAATAGTTTATTGGATCTCGATCGTAGTGATACACATATTCATAATATTGATGCCAAAAAGATGCAAAGTTTATAATGATAGTGCAACTTATTTGTGGCACTGCTGTTTGGGTCATATCGGTGTAAAGCGCATGAAGAAACTCCATAAAGATGGATTTTTGGAATCTCTTGGTTATGAATCATTTGATGCTTGCGAACCGTGCCTTTTGGGCAAGATGACTAAAACTCCGTTCTCCGGAACAATGGAACGAGCTAGTGACTTATTGGAAACAATACATATCGATGTATGATGTCCAATGAGTGTTGATGCTCGTGGCAGGTATCGTTATTTTCTGACCTTCACAAGATGATTTGGGCAGATATAAGTATATCTACTTAATGAAACACAAGTCTGAAACATTTGAAAAGTTCAAAGAATTTCAGAGTGAAGTGGAGAATCATCACAAAAAAAAAAGTTTCTACGATCTGATCGTGGAGGAGAATATTTGAGTTACGAGTTTGGTCTTCAATTAAAACAATGTGAAATAGTTTCGCAACTCACGCCACCTGGAACACCACAATGTAATGGTGTGTCCGGACGTCGTAATCGTACTTTACTAGATATGGTGCGATCTATGATGTCTCTTATCGGTTTACCACTATTGTTTTGGGGTTATGCATTAGAGACAGCTGCATTCACATTTAAATAGGGCACCATCTAAATTCGTTGAGACGACACCGTATGAACTATGGTTTAGCAGTAAACCTAAGCTGTAGTTTCTTAAAGTTTGGAGTTGTGATGCTTATATGAAAAAGGTTTTCAACTTGATAAGCTTGAACCCAAATCGGAGAAGTGCATCTTCATAGAATACCCAAAGGTAACTATTGGGTACACCTTCTATCACAGATCCGAAGGCAAGTTATTCGTTGCTAAGATGGATCCTTTCTAGAGAAGGAGTTTTCTCTCGAAAGAAGTGAGTGGGAGGAAAGTAGAACTTGATGAGGTAATTGTACCTTCTCCTGAATTGGAAAGTAGTTCATCACAGAAATCAGTTCCAGTGATTCCTATACCAATTAGTGAGGAAGCTAATGATGATGATCATGAAAACTTCAGATCAAGTTACTACAAAACCTTGTAGGTCTTCCAGAGAAAGATCCGCACCAGAGTGGTACGATAATCCTGTTTTGGAAGTCATGTTACTAGACCATGATGAACCTACGAACTATGAGGAAGTGATGATGAGCCCAGATTCCGCAAAATGGCTTGAGGCCATAAAATCTGAAATGGGATCCATGTATGAGAACAAAGTATGGACTTTGATTGACTTGCTCGATGATCAGCAAGCCATGTTAAATAAATGGATCTTCAAGAGGAAGACGGACACTGATAGTAGTATTACTATCTACAAAGCTCGACTTGTTGCAAAAGGTTTTCGACAAGTTCAAGGTGTTGAATACGATGAGATCTTCTCACTTAAGTCTGTCCAAATCATGTTAGCAATTGCCACATTTTATGAAATCTGGCAAATGGGTGTCAAAACTGCATTCCTTAATGGATTTCTTAAAGAAGTGTTGTATATGATACAACCAGAAGGTTTTGTCAATCCTAAAGGTGCTAACAAAATGTGCAAGCTCCAGCGATCCATCAATGGACTGGTGCAAGCATCTCGGAGTTGGAATATACGCTTTGATGAATTGATCAAAGCATGTGGTTTTATACAGACTTTTGGAAAGTCCTATATTTACAAGAAAGCGAGTGGGAGCACTACTGCCTTTCTGATAAGTATATGTGAATGACATATTATTGATCGGAAATGATGTAGAATTTTCTGGAAAGCATAAAGGAATGTTTGAAAGGATTTTTTCAAAGAAAGACCTCAGTAAAACTACTTACATATTGAGCATCAAGATCTATTGAGATAGATCAAGACGCTTGATAAGATTTTCAATGAGTACATACCTTGACAAGATTTTGAAGTAGTTCAAAAATGGAACAGTCAAAGAAAGAGTTCTTGCATGTGCTGCAAAGGTATGAAATTGAGTAAGACTCAAATCCCGACCACGGCAGAAAATAGAAAGAGAATGAAAGTCATTCCCTATGCATCAGTCATAGGTTCTATAAAAGTATGCCATGCTATGGACCAAACCTATTGTATACTCTGCCCTGGTTTGGCGAGGGAGTACAATAGTGAACTAATAGTAGATCACTGGACAGCGGTCAAGAATATCCTTAGTGAGGACTAAGGAGATGTTTCTCGATTATGGAGGTGATAAAAGAGCTCGTCGTGAAAGTTACATCGGTGCAAACTTTTACACTGATCCAGATGACTCTAAGTCTCAATCTGGATACATATTGAAAGTGGGAGCAATTAGCTAGAGTAGCTCCGTGCAAAGCATTGTAGACATAGAATATTCAAGAAATACATACGACTGTAATATGACGTAATTCGTTGACTAAACTTCTCTCACGAGCAAAAACATAATCATACCTTAGTACTCTTTGGGTGTTAATCACATAGCGATGTGAACTAGATTATTGACTCTAGTAAACCCTTTGGGTGTTGGTCACATGACGATGTGAACTATGGGTATTAATCACATACAGATGTGAATATTGGTGTTGAATCACATGATGATGTGAACTAGATTATTGACTCTAGTGCCAGTGGGAGACTGAGGAAATATGCCCTAGAGGCAATAATAAAGTTATTATTTATTTCCCTATATCATGATAAATGTTTATTATTCATGCTAGAATTGTATTAACCGGAAACATAATACATGTGTGAATACATAGACAAACATAGTATCACTAGTATGCCTCTACTTGACTAGCTCGTTTATCAAAGATGGTTATGTTTCCTAGCCATGGACAAAAGAGTTGTCATTTGATTAACGGGATCACATCATTAGGAGAATGATGTGATTGACTTGACCCATTCCGTTAGCCTTAGCACTTGATCATTTAGTATGCTGCTACTGCTTTCTTCATGACTTATACATGTTCCTATGACTATGAGATTATGCAACTCCCGTTTACCGGAGGAACACTTTGTGTGCTACCAAATGTCACAACATAACTGGGTGATTATAAAGGAGCTCTATAGGTGTCTCCGAAGGTACATGTTGGGTTGGCGTGTTCGAGATTAGGATTTGTCACTCCGATTGTCGGAGAGGTATCTCTGGGCCCTCTCGGTAATGCACATCACTTAAGCCTTGCAAGCATTGCAACTAATGAGTTAGTTGTGAGATGATGTATTACGGAACGAGTAAAGAGACTTGTCGGTAATGAGATTGAACTATGTATTGAGATACCGATGATCGAATCTCGGGCAAGTAACATACCGATGACAAAGGGAACAACGTATGTTGTTATGCGGTTTGACCGATAAAGATATTCGTAGAATATGTAGGAGCCAGTATGAGCATCCAGGTTCCTCTATTGGTTATTGACCGGAAACGGTTCTCCATCATGTCTACAAAGTTCTCGAACCTGTAGGGTCCGCACGCTCAAGGTTTCGATGACAGTTATATTATGTGTTTATGAGTTTTGATGTACCGAAGGAGTTCGGAGTCCCGGATGAGATCGGGGACATGACGAGGAGTCTCGAAATGGTCGAGACGTAAAGATCGATATATTGGACGACTATATTCGGAGTTCGGAATGGTTCCGAGTGAGTCGGTATTTTTCGAGTACCGAAGAGTTACGGGAATTCGCCGGGGAGTATATGGGCCTTATTGGGCCATACGGGAATAGAGGAGAGAGGCCAAAAGGAAGGAGGCCTGCGCCCCCCCTCTGGTCCGAATTGGACAAGGAGAACAGCCCCCTTTTCCTTCTCCCTCTCCTCCTCTTTCCTTCTCTCCTACTCCAACAAGGAAAGGAGGAGTCCTACTCCCGGTGGGAGTAGGATTCCCCCCTTGGCGCGCCTCCTCCCTAGGTCGGCCGCCTCCCCCCTTGCTCCTTTATATACGGGGGCAGGGGGGCACCCCAGAGACACAACAACACAAGTTGATCTTCGTGATCGTTCCTTAGCCGTGTGCGGTGCCCCCCTTCGACCATATTCCACCCCGGTCATATCGTTGCGGTGTTAAGGCGAAGCCCTGCGTCGGTAGAACATCATCATCGTCACCACGCTGTCGTGCTGACGGAACTCATCCCCGACACCCTGCTGGATCGGAGTCCGGGGATCGTCATCGAGCTGAACGTGTGCTGAACTCGGAGGTGCCGTATGTTCGGTGCTTGGATCGGTCGGATCGTGAAGACGTACGCCTACATCAACCGCGTTGTCATAACGCTTCCGCTTTCGGTCTACTAGGGTACGTGGACATACTCTCCCCTCTCGTTGCTATGCATCACCATGATCTTGCGTGTGCATAGGAATTTTTTTGAAATTACTACGTTCCCCAACACTTATGAGATTGAATCTATGTTTAAAGAGTTTTAAGATTTTGATGATTCAGTTTACAGACCTGAAAATTTTGCTATCCTTAGATATTGCTATGAAAATTATGAATACAATTCCAATATTGATGCATTTATTGAGAAAGTCTCCGTTGTCAAAGAAGAGACTAATATTTTGCAGGAAGCTATGGAAGAAGAAATTGATGAAACTATGAGCTCGTTGGATGAAAAAGATGATGAGGAGAGCGAAGAACAAAAGGAGGAAGAGTGGATTAGCTACCCGTGCCCACCTTCTAATGAGAGTAACTCTTCAACTCATACATTGTTTAATTTCCCTTCGTGCTTACCGAAGGATGATTGCTATGATGATTGTTATGATCCCGTTGATTCTCTTGAAATATCCCTTTTTGATGATGCTTGCTATGCTTGTGGCCAAGATGCCAATATGAATTATGCCAATGGAGATGAACTTGCTATAGTTCCTTATGTTAAACATGAAATTGTTGCTATTGCACCCACGCATGATAGTCCTATTATCTTTTTGAATTCTCCAAACTACACTATATCGGAGAAGTTTGTGCTTAGTAAGGATTATATTGATGGGTTGCCTTTTAACATTGCACATGATGATTTTGATGAATGTAATATGCATGTGCTTGCTGCTCCTACTTGCAATTATTATGAAAGAGGAACTATATCTCCACCTCTCTATGTTTCCAATATGATAAAATTGCAAAAAACTGCTTATACTATGCATTGGCCTTTACTTGGTGTGCATGAATTGTTCTCTTATGACATGCCGATGCATCGGAAGAGAGTTAGACTTCGTTATTGCTTGATATATGTTACTTTGTGCTCACTACTAAATTACAAATCATTATTAATTAAAATTGGCTTTGATATACCTTGGGATCGGGTGGATCCATTACTTGAGCACTATATGCCTAGCTTAATGACTTTAAAGAAAGCGCTGCCAGGAAGACAACCCAGAAGTTTTAGAGAGTCATTTATTTCTGTTGAGTGTTTTTATATAGTTTAAAAACAATAAAAATAAAGAGGGGAACCCAAAAACTTTTCAAAAAGGAAAGTGAAAGTGAGAAAGACAAGCATTGTTGAAGTGGGGGAGCTCCTTGAACTTTTTTCATGCTCAAGGAAACTTTGTAATTCTTGATTATAGAAACTTTTAATCAAAAATAATTATCCCCTCGTACAATTCCATTGTATTATAAAATAATGTGCCAAGGTTTGCCTTTAGGATGTTTACAATGCTTGATGGTTTGTACGGTGCAGGACAGAAACTTTAGCTGTAGTGCGTGATTTTAAATTTTTAACTAGAACGTCAAATGGTTCTGATTCCTTTTGCACTGTCTTGATGTACAAATTTTTTATTTTTCCTAATTTTGGTAGAATTTTGGGGGTAACACAAGTATTGTGAATGTTCAGATTGCTACAGACTGTTCTGTTTTTGACAGATTATGTTTTTGATGCTTAGTTTACTTGTTTTGATGAATCTATCAATTTATATCAGTGGATTAAGCCATGGAAAAGTTATATTACAGTATACACGATGCAAAAACAAAATATGAATTGGTTTGCTACAGTACTTAGAGTAGTGATTTGCTTTATTATACTAACGGATCTTACCGAGTTTTCTGTTGGAGTTTTGTGTGGATGAAGTGTTTGATCGAGGGGGTCTCGATATGAGGAAAAGGAAGAGAGAAAATAGATCAATATTGGGGATGCCCAAGGCACCCCAAGTAAATATTCAAGGAGACTCAAGCGTCTAAGCTTGGGGATGCCCCGGAAGGCATCCCCTCTTTCTTCAACAAGCATCGGTATGTTTTCGTATTCGTTTCGTTCATGCGATATGTGCAAGTCTTGGAGCGTCTTTCGCATTTAGTTTTCATTTTTCTTTTATGCACCATGCTGGTACGAGATAGTCCATGGTTGATTTATAGAATGCCCATTGCACTTCACTTAAATCTTTTGAGTATGGCTTTATAGAATGCTTCATGTGCTTCACTTATATCATTTGAAGTCTGGATTGCCTGTTTCTCTTCACATAGAAAACCGCCATTTGTAGAATGCTCTTTTGCTTCAGTTATATTTGTTAGAGCGTGGGCATATCTTTTGCAGAAAGAATTAAACTCTCTTGCTTCACTTATATCTATTTAGAGAGATGACGGGAATTGGTCATTCACATGGTTAGTCATAAAATCCTGCATAAACTTGTAGATCGCTGAATATGATATGGTTGATTCATTGCAATAGTTTTGCGATATTGAGATGATAATATGTGGGAGGTACTCGTAGATGGTTGTGTTTAGTAAGGATGTTGGTGTTAAGGATTGTGATTCCCGAAGCATGCACATATGGTCTATTAACTATGTAACCAAATTGGCGCGCATTGTATTTTGATTGTTTATCTTTGCGTGAAGGTCGGGGGCGCGCGATGGTTAACTCCTACCAACCTCCCCCCTAGGAGCATGCGTGTAGTACTTTGTTTCAAGGGCTAATAAATTTTTGCAATAAGTATGTGAGTTCTTTATGACTAATGTTGAGTCCATGGATTATGCGCACTCTCACCCTTCCATCATTACTAGCCTCTTCGGTACCGTGCATTTCCCTTTCTCACCTCGAGAGTTGGTGCAAACTTCGCCGGTGCATCCAAACCCCGTGATACGATACACTTTATCACACATAAGCCACCTTATATCTTCCTCAAAACAGCCACCATACCTACCTATCATGGCATTTCCATAGCCATTCCGAGATATATTGCCATGCTACTTCATCCATCACCATATTCATGACTTGAGCATTCATTGTCATATTGCTTTGCATGATCGTAAGACAGCTAGCATGATGTTTTCATGGCTTGTCCGTTTTTATGTCATTGCTACGCTAGATCATTGCAGATCCCGGTACACCACCGGAAGCATTAATATAGAGTCATATCTTTCTTCTATTATCGAGTTGTAATATCAAGTTGTAAGTAAATAAAAGTGTGATGATCATCATTATAGAGCATTTCCCCATAAAAAAAGAGAGGCCAAAGAAACCTAAATAAAAAAGGGGGCCAAAGAAGCCCGCCCAAAAAAAGGAGCAAAGAAAAGGGGCAATGTTACTATCCTTTTATCACACTTGTGCTTCAGAGTAGCACCATGTTCTTCATATAGAGAGTCTCCTATGTTATCACTTTCATATACTAGTGGGAATTTTCATTATAGAACTTGGCTTGTATATTCCAACGATGGGCTTGCTCAAATGCCCTAGGTCTTCATGAGCAAGCAAGTTGGATGCACACCCACTTAGTTTTCAGTTTGAGCTTTCATACACCTATAGCTCTAGCGCATCCGTTGCATGGCAATCCGTACTCCTCGCATTGACATCAATTGATGGGCATCTCCATAGCCCGTTGATTAGCCGCGTCGATGTGAGACTTTCTCCATTTTTGTCTTCTCCACATAACCTCCACCATCATATTCTATTCCACCCATAATGCTACATCCAGGGCTCACGATCATGTATTGCGTGAAAGTTGAAAAAGTTTGAGAATACTAAAGTATGAAACAATTGCTTGGCTGACACCGGGATAGGCATGAGGGGTACCTTGTGTTAAGAAAAGGGAGCATACAAGATTATATGATTTTGTAGGGATAACGTTCTGGAAGCATTGATATTTTGAAAGACATGATTGTTTGTTGGGATGCCCTAAGTATTATTGTTTTTTATGTCAAATGATAGACTATTGCTTTGAATCACTCATATCTTAATATTCATACCATGATTAGACATATGATCAAGATTATGCTAGGTAGCATTCCACATCGAAAATTATCTTTTTTATCATTTACCTACTCGAGGACGAACAGGAATTAAGCTTGGGGATGCTGATACGTCTATGTCGTATCTATAATATAATTTTTGATTGTTCCATGCCAATATTCTATAACTTTCATATACTTTTGAAACTTTTCATATTATTTTTTGGGACTAACATATTGATCCAGTGCCCAGTGCCAGTTCCTGTTTGTTGCATGTTTTATGTTCCGCAGAAACCCAATATCAAACGGAGTCCAAACGGGATAAAAACGGACGGATAATTATTTTGGATTATTTGTGATTTTTGGAAGGAAGAATCAACGCGAGACGGTGCCCAAGGTGGCCACGATGGTGGCCCACGCCACCACTTTAATTGGGCGCGCCCCTGACCCTCGTTGGCCCCTTGTAAGGCGGTTGATGCTCTACTTTGGCCGCAAGAAAGCTAATTTTTGGAAAAATATCTGGGCGAAGGTTTCAATCCAATCGGAGTTACGGATCTCCGGATATAAAAAAACGGTGTCAGGGCAGAATCTGAGAGCGCAGAAACAGAGAGAGACAGAGAGATAGATCCAATCTCGAAGGGGCTCTCGCCCCTCCCATGCCATGGGAGTCAAGGACCAGAGGGGAAACCCTTCTCCCATCTAGGGAGAAGGTCAAGGAAGAAGAAGAAGAAGAAGAAGGAGGGCTCTCTCCCCCTTGCTTCTGGTGGCGCTGGAACGCTGCCGGGGGCCATCATCATCACCGCGATCTTCACCAATAACTTCACTGCCTTCATCACCAACTCTTCCCCCCTCTATGCAGCGGTGTAAACCCTCTCTTAACCGCTGTAATCTCTACTTAAACATGGTGCTCAACGCTATATATTATTTCCCAATGATGTATGGCTATCTTATGATGTTTGAGTAGATCCGTTTTGTCCTATGGGTTAATTGATGATCGTGATTGGTTTGAGTTGCATGTTTTATTATTGGTGCTGTCCTATTGTACCTTCCGTGTCGTGCAAGCGTGAGGGATCCCCGCTGTAGGGTTTGCAATATATTCATGATTTGCTTATGGTGGGTGGCGTGAGTGACAGAAGCACAGACCCGAGTAAGTAGGTTGTTTGCGTATGGAATAAAGGGGACTTGATGCTTTAATGCTATGGTTGGGTTTTACCTTAATGATCTTTAGTAGTTGCGGTTACTTGCTAGAGTTCCAATCATAAGTGCATATGATCCAAGAAGAGAAAGTATGTTAGCCTATGCCTCTCCCTCAAATAACATTGCAATAGTGATTACCGGTCTAGTTATCGATTGCCTAGGGACAAATAACTTTCTTGTGACAAAAAGCTCTCTACTAAAACTACCTTTATTGCTTCTTTATCTAAACAACCCCTAGTTTATATTTACGTGCTCTTTATTATCTTGCAAACTTATCCAACAACACCTATAAATTACTTCTAGTTTCATACTTGTTCTAGGTAAAGCGAACACTAAGCGTGCGTAGAGTCGTATCAGTGGCAGATAGGACTTGAGAGAATATTTGTTCTACCTTTAGCTCCTCGTTGGGTTCGACACTCTTACTTATCGAAAGAGGCTACAATTATCCCCTATACTTGTGGGTTATCACTGTCCACAGGGTGGCTGCGCCTGAACGGCAAGCGCAGGTGCAACAAGATGATCCGCATCAACGGGAACGGGCGTGCCGTGCTGGCCAAGGTCAACGACGAGTGCGACTCGGTGTACGGCTGCGACAACGAGCACAACTTCAAGCCACCGTGCCCATACAATGACGTAGACGCGTCACCGGCCGTGTAGAAGACGTTGGGGCTCGAGGAGAAGATTGGAGTGTTCAAGATCACTTGGTCTGATGTGTGAGCTATGCCATGAAGACCTTGCATTAAGCTATGTACACGCAGACCTGCGAAAGTGTAGATGTGTGCGTTGTTCCCTCGGTGGTAGAGTTGCTGCTAATTAAAATAAGGCACCACTCGCTTGTATTTGATATTTTCTGAACATTATGTATTTGTCCTGTTTCGGTGCTATATTTAGCATTCACATGTATACGACATTTTCCTCGATTTATGTATTTACCTTGTTTTGGTGCTATATGTATTATTTACGTGTATTTAATATTTCTCCAGATTTATGTATTTGCCCAGTTTGGGTGCAATATGAAATGAAATTGGCAAATACATCAATTTGTAGTTCAACAAGACCTTGCATATATGATTGAGTACACACACACACACACACACACACACACACACACACACACACGCATGCACACACGCACACACGCACGCACGCACTACCATATGTGATGTTATGCAGGTCATAGACATATATTTCACTACTTGTACACAAAAACATTGAATTCTTCGGGTGGTAAAACTCGACGATTTCTGAGTTGTTCCAAGAACCGGTTCTTTTAGCGCCTCCTGGAAAGAAACACTGGTACTGAGAAAAAAGAGAGCCCGAAATGATGTGGAGGGAGCTGGTGAAATTACAAAGCCCTTTGAGTACCACGAAACACCAAATTGCATGAGAATTAGATACAAAGGTAAACTCTAGTGAGTTACATTTGTAATAATTTAATCAGATGGTGCATTACTTTGATGTTTCCAAGCTACACCTTGATCTTAGCGGATTCCATCCCATATATAATATATGACATTGGGAAAAATATGTCACTCATACAGATAGTCTAAACTAGTTAGTTAGTTGCACTACTTTCCCGTGAATTTCATTCACTCGGATGTTCACAAATGACTATTAATGGATGGTCCATGCCAAAATTCCATTCTCTGGAACAAAGAAGGCGGTTGTTTAAAAATATTTGTTGCACACTAGATGTTACAAGCCCGAAGGTTGCAGAACACCAACCATCTGTTGGTTGCAAAATCGAAGAAAGAGACTGAATTAGTGCAAAAGTAAGTTAAGTTTATTGTAAAAAAACCTTCCAAATCTTTTGTGAGTTTTTATTATTACTATTTTTTTCTATATGAGGTGTGTATGCACCATGGAACTAAAGGGTATCTCCCACCGGGACATGCTCTATCAGATTTGATGATTTACAGGTTATATACTTATATTTATACCCAATAAATTAGAATTCAAAATTCATTTTAGTTCTTTGGGCTGTAAAACACCGAGATTTCTGAGTTTTTACAGAAACTGATTCTTCGGGTGCCTCCCAAAAAACAGCTCGTATCGAGTGTTGGCAATAAGCCATGCCTGTGGCAGCGGTGTCCGGTGCATGCGCGCACTCTAGGTCCGGCTCGTAAGGCAGCGGCTGTTAGCTAGAGTTATGGGTTGTTAGTGCATGGCAGTGCATGGCTCGGTTAGTTAGCTAGTGGAGCGCTTTTAGGAGTGGATGAGTGCATGCAGTTAGTGGCCGTGTGGTGGTGGCCGGGTCTTGCGTGAGTGCGTGAGTGTGCTGGTGTGTGTGCTAACCCGGGTATAAATAACCTCCGTGTACTGCTTGTTGATGCGCCGGAATGAGCCATGATGTAGCCTGTGTGTTGAATATAAAGGAGGCGTTGGGGCGCCGGGGCGTTGGTCGTCAGAAAAAAGTGCTCCATCCATCAGAGAGAGAGAGCGGTTCCAACAATTGGTATCATGAGCTTGGTGTCTTGGGCGTGCTTACCGTGTCGGAGGCGTGGCGGCGGTGGCGGCGTTCGCCGGCGGCTGCACGGTGAAGCTCCGGTCCGTGTGTCGGTCTATGGAGGTGCGCGGCGCGGCAAAGAGGCCGCGGTGGCTGCGGCGGACGCGGCGTGCGCGGCCGACATGGAGGCATCGGCTGCGGCGCGCGGCGAGCGCGTGGTGACAGCGACGCATGGCGAGTCCGTGGCTATGCGGTGTGATGTCGCGCGCGAAAAGCATGGTGGTCGCGGAGACGCAGGAGGTCGCGGAGGACCTGCGTGGTGGCGCAGAGGTCGCGGCGGCTCGGCGCGACAACCGTGGAGGCGCGTTGCACGGAGCCGCGGCGGCACCGGCGGACCTGCACGGTGGCGCGGCATGGCGGAATGGAAGTGTTGCGCTGCGGTTGAGGCCGCGGCGGTGCAGGGCAATAAGACGCGGCGGCGAGCCGGGCGCGACCGGTGCGTGTTATGGGTGCGCACTGGAAGCGTCGGGCGCGTGGGGACCGCGGGCGCGCGTACGAGCGTGCGGTTGACGTTGGGAGGAGGCATATGTCACCGTGGTGCTCGAGTCCGTGCTCGAGTTCGGCTACATCCTTCCGGCATTTGTCGCTGGCGGCTGGCATGGCGGACGCGGAGGTGGCACGCCTGTGAGCGTTTGGTGCTGTCGGGCTCGTCGGGCGCGTCGGATCTGTAGCAGGGCGTCTGGACGCACTGGTCTTGTCGGGCTTGTCGGGCACGTCGAATGCGTGCGGAACGTGCGGGACGTCAGGCGTGTGTCGCCGGTGGAGATGGAGCTCGGCGTGTGTCGCCGGAGTCGTGACGGAGCACGATGCGACCGACGTCAGTACGACAGGTCGGGTCCGCGGGCTAGGTCACGGTCGTGGCGACATCGACGCTGAGAGCTGCAACAACTCCGATGACGACAAGGTCATGGCTTAGGGGGTGAGTGTTGGCAATAAGCCATGCCTGTGGCAGCGGTGTCCGGTGCGTGCGCGCACTCTAGGTCCGGCTCGTAAGGCAGCGGCTGTTAGCTAGAGTTATGGGTTGTTAGTGCATGGCAGTGCATGGCTCGGTTAGTTTGTTAGTGGAGCGCTTTTAGTAGTGGATGAGTGCATGCAGTTAGTGGCCGTGTGGTGGTGGCCGGGTCTTGCGTGAGTACGTGAGTGTGCTGGTGTGTGTGCAAACCCGGGTATAAATAACCTCCGTGTACTGCTTGTTGATGCGCCGGAATGAGCCATGATGTAGCCTGTATGTTGAATATAAAAAAGGCGTTGGGGCGCCGGGGCGTTGGTCGCCAGAAAAAGTGCTCCATCCATCAGAGAGAGAGAGCGGTTCCAACATCGAGGAGGGCGTGGAAGGTAGCTGCTAGAATTACAAAGCGTTTTGAGTAATACCAAATAGAAAATTTCAAACAAAATTGAATACAAGGTTAATCACAAGTGAGTTACATTTGTAACAAATCAAACTGTCTTTATATTATTTTGGTATTACCAAATTAGACCTTAATCTTGGCGGCTTCCATCCCATAGATATAATATAAGTAGGAAACGTACATCACTCTTGATACAGATAGTCTCAACTAATTACTTGCACTACTTCACTGTGAATGTCATTCACTCAGATGTTCACGCATGTCTCCACCTCGACTATTAATGGAAGCTCAATGCCAAAAGTTTGTTCACTAAAATAAAGAAGAGACGATTGTTTAGAAATATATGTTGCACGGCCAAATGTTTCAAGCCCGAAGGTTGCGGAACATCAACCATCTCTCGGTTACAAAACCGAAGAAACGAGACTGAACTAGCATACCAAGTTGCATGAGCAGTTGTTGTTCCTTCGGGGTGGTGCCCTATATAAAGAACATGGATCAACCAATATATCCTCACAAACGCACAAGCACAAATTGCAGATTTGCAAGCGACGTGAGTACCTCATAGACATGGCTAACTTGAAGAAGCTACTAGTTATGTTTGCTCTCGTGATATTCCTGTCACACCTCCGCGTCCATGGTGTCTCCGTATCCATGGGCAGCAGCGCGAACATTACTATAGAGACCAGCCACAGGCGCGGCAGGTGCCACATCAGTGGCTTCCTGCATGGCAAATCCAGCGACTGCAATAGGGATCACGGCTCGGTCTGCTGTAAAGACGGTCACTACTACCCGCAATTCAGGTGCTCGCCCCGGTGTCGGCTGACACACCTGCGATCCTAACTCTGAACAGCTTCACACGAGGTGGAGACGGAGGCGGCAAATTGTTCTGCGACAACCGCTTCCACAAGGACACCGAGTTGGTGGTGGCGCTGTCCACGGGGTGGCTGCGCCTTGACGGCAAGCGCATGTGCAACAAGATGATCCGCATCAACGGGAACGGGCGTGCCGTGTTGGCCAAGGTCGTCGACGAGTGCGACTCGGTGTACGGCTGCGACGCCGAGCACAACTTCGAGCCACCGTGCCCATACAACGACGTAGACGCGTCACCGGCCGTGTGGAAGGCGCTGGGGCTCAAGGAGGAGACTGGAGTGTTCAAGATCACTTGGTCTGATGTGTGAGCTATGGCATGAAGACCTTGCATTAAGCTATGTACACGCAGACATGCGGAAGCGTAGATGTGTGCGTTGTTCTCTCGGTGGTGGAGTTGTTGCTAATTTAAATAAGCCACCACTCGCTTGTATTTGATATTTTCTCAACTTTATGTATTTGTCCTGTTTCGGTGCTATATTTACCATTCACATGTATACGATAATTTCCTCGATTTATGTTTTTACCTTGTTTTGGTGCTATATGTATTATTTACGTGTATTTAATATTTTTCCAGATTTATGTATTTGCCCAGTTTGGGTGCAATATGAAATGAACTTGGCAAATACATCAATTTTTAGTTCAACAAGACCTTGCATATATGACTGAGTACACACACGCGTGCGCATTACCATATGTGATGTTATGCAGGTCATAGACATATATTTCACAATTTATACACAAAAACATTGAATTCTTCGGTTGGTAAAACTCGATGGTTTTTGTGTTGTTCCAAGAACCGGTTCTTTCAGCGACTCCTGGAAAGAAACACCGGTACTGAGAAAAAAGAGATCCCGAAACGTGTGGAGGCAGCTGCTTAAATTAGAAAGAGCTTTGAGTACCACGAAACAACAAATTGCAAGGGAATTAGATACAAAGGTAAACTCTAGTGAGTTACATTTGTAATAATTTAATCAGATGTTGTATTACTTTGATGTTGCCGAGCTACAGCTTAATCTTGGCGGATTCTATCCCATATATAGTATAAGAAATTAGGAAATGTATGTCACTCATACGGATAGTCTAAACTAGTTAGTTAGTTGCACTACTTTCCCATGAATTTCATTCACTCGGATGTTCACAAATGACTATTAATGGAATCTCCATGCCAAAATTCCATTTACTGGAACAAAGAACACGGCTGTTTAAATATATTTGTTGCACACCCTAATGTTACAAACACGAAGGTTACAAAAGACCAACCATCTGTTGGTTGCAAAACCGAAGAAAGAGACTGATTAGTGCAAAAGGAATTCAAGTTTATTGTAAAAAAATCCAAACGTTTTTTACTTTTATTATTATTATTATTTTCTATGTGAGGTGTATATACACCCAGGAACTGAAGGGTTTCTCCCACCAGGGCATGCTCTACCATGTTGATGATTTACAAGCTATATACTTATATTTATACCCAATAAAATAGAATTAAAAATTCATTTGAATTCTTTAGGCGGTAAAAATACCGAGATTTCTGGTGTTTTCCTAAAACCGATTCTTCTGGTGCCTCCAAAAAAACACCTGGTATGGAGAAGGGCGTGGAAGGTAACTCCTGGAATTACAAAGTGCTTTGAGTAACACCAAATAGAAAATTACAAGCCAAATTAGATACAAGGTTAATCACAGGTGAGTTAAATTTGTAACAATTCAATCTGTCTTTATGTTATTTTGATGTTACCGAGCTAGACCTTAATCTTAGCGGCTTCCATCCCCCATATATAATACAAGTAGGAAATGTACATCACTCTTGATACAAAGTCTCAACTAGTTACTTACACTACTTCACTGTGAATATCATTCACTTGGATGTTCACGCATGTCTCCACCTCGTGTTAATCAAAGCTCCATGCCAAAAGTTCATTCACTAAAATAAAGAAGAGACGACTATTTAAAAATATATGTTGCACCCTGATACGTCTCCGTCGTATCTATAATTTTTTATTGTTCGATGCCGATATTCTACAACTTTCATATACTTTTGGCAATTTTTTATACTATTTTTGGGACTAACATATTGATCCAGTGCCCAGTGCCAGTTCCTGTTTGTTGCATGTTTTTTGTTTCGCAGAAAACCCATATCAAACGGAGTCCAAACGGGATAAAAACTGACGGAGATTATTTTTGGAATATTTATGAATTTTGGAAAGTGGAATCATCGTGAGACGATTCTCGAGGGGCCCACGAGGCAGGGGGCGCGTCCCAGGGGTGGGCGCACCCCTGACCCTCATGAACACCCCGTAAGGCGGTTGTTGTCCTTCTTTTCGCCACAAGAAACCTAATATCCAGATAGCAATCGTGTTAAAATTTCAGCCCAATCGGAGTTACGGATCTCCGGGAATATAAGAAACGGTTAAAGGCCAGAATACAGAATGCAGAAACAAAGAGAGACAAAGAGACAGATCCAATCACGGAGGGGCTCTCGCCCCTCCCATGCCATGGAGACCAAGGACCAGAGGGAGAACCCTCCTCCCACCTAAGGAGAAGACCAAGGAAGAACAAGGAGGGGAGATCTCTCCCCCTCACTTCCGGTGGCGCCAGAACGCCGCCGGGGCCATCATCATCACCGCAATCTACACCAACAACTTCACCGCCCTCATCACCAAATCTTCCCCCCTCTATGCAGCGGTGTCACCCCTCTTTTACCCGCTGTAATCTCTACTTAAACATGGTGCTCAATACTATATATTATTTCTCAATGATGTATGGCTATCCTATGATGTTTGAGTAGATCTGTTTTGTCCTATGGGTTAATTGATGATCGTGATTGGTTTGAGTTGCATGTTTTATTATTGGTGCTATCCTATGGTGCTCTCCGTGTCACGCAAGCATGAGGGATCCCTGCTGTAGGGTTTTCAATATATTCATGGTTTGCTTATTATCTGCGTTGCGTGAGTGACTGAAACACAAACACGGATAAGTGGGTCATGGCGTATGGGAATAAAGAGGACTTGATACTTTAATGCTATGGTTGGGTTTTACCTTAATGATCTTTAGTAGTTGCGGATGCTTGCTCGAGTTCCAATCATAAGTGCATATGATCCAAGAAGAGAAAGTGTGTTAGCTTATGCCTCTCCCTCAATAAAATTGCAATAGTGATCACCGTTTTAGTTATCGATTGCCTAGGGACAAATAACTTTCTTGTGACAGAAAGCTCTCTACTAAAACTAACTTTATTGCTTATTTATATAAACAGCCCCTACTTTTTATTTACGCGCTCTTTATTATCTTGCAAACCTATCCAAAAATACCTACAAAGTTCTTCTAGTTTCATACTTGTTCTAGGTAAAGCGAACGTCAAGCGTGCGTAGAGTTGTATCGGTGGTCGATAGAACTTGAGGGAATATTTGTTCTACCTTTAGCTCCTCGTATGGGTTCGACACTCTTACTTATCGAAAGAGGCTACAATTGATCCCCTATACTTGTGGGTTATCAAGACCTGTTTCTGGCGCCATTGCCGGGGAGTTATAGCGTGGGGCGAATATTCTCGTGTGTGCTTGTTTGCTTTATCACTAAGTAGGTTTTATTTTGTGCTCTTGTTTTCTATCTTTAGTTATGGGTAGGAATCACAAAATACCAAAAAAATTAGTTGTACGTACTACACCAATGGTTGAAGATCCACTCAAAATCTATCACACTCCTGAAGCTTTTTACTTGGATCATCTTTGATCCCTATGTGCTCGTGCTGAAACCCCAACTAGCTTAGTTGAGGGAAACTCTTTAGATGAGCATGCTTGTTATGTGCGACACCGCTTATCTCAAAAAGGGAAACTTTTACAGGATCAAATTCATCTTTTGCAATGCTATGCTTGGAATTTATGTGAAATATATGATTTTACTTGTTGTTCTGAAGACCCTAAGAAACACCTTCCCTACCAATGTGAGTTTAGTGATAATGGAATCGTATCTTCGTATGCTAAGGGTGTTTATAATTACTATGATGTTCAACAAATTGAAGAATTTGTTGCTTTTAAGGGTGCTTATGAAATTGCTTCTTTGATTGGAAAGTATGATGCTACTCTTTACAAATATGAAAATTTTGCCACACTTAAATATTGTTATGATAATTATTCTTCGAATGCCTATGTTAAACCATATATTGAGGACTCATCCGCTGTCCAAGAAGAGACTAATATTTTGTAGGAGTCTATGGAAGAAGGAACTGATGAAACTGTGAGCTCATTGGATGAAAAAGAAGATGAGGAGAGCGAAGAACAAAAGGAGGAAGAGCGGATTAGCTACCTTCTAATGAGAATAACTCTTCAACTCATACATTGTTTAATTTCCCTTCGTTCTTACCGAAGGATGATTGTTATGATAATTGCTATGATCCCTTTGATGCTTTTGAAACATCCCTTTTTGATGATGCTTGCTATGCTTGTCGCCAAGATTCCAATATGAATTGTGCTTATGGAGATGAAATTTCTCTAGTTCCTTATGTTAAACATGAAATTTTTGGTATTGCACCCACGCATGATAGTCCTATTATCTTTTTGAATTCTCCCGACTACACTATATCGGAGAAGTTTGCCCTTATTAAGGATTATATTTATGGGTTGTGTTTCACTACTACACATGATGATTTTGATAGATATAATATGCATGTGCTTGCTGCTCCTACTTGCAATTATTATGAGAGAGGAACTATATATCCACCTCTCTATGTTTCCCACACGATAAAATTGCAAGAAACTGTTTATACTATGCATTGGCCTTTACTATGTGTGCATGAATTGTTCTTTTATGACATGCCGATGCATAGGAAGAGAGTTAGACTTCGTCATTGCTTGATATATGTTACTTTGTGCTCACTACTAAATTACAAATCATTCTTAATTAAAATTGGCTTTGATATACCTTGGGATCCGGGTGGATTCATTAATTGAGCACTATATGCCTAGCTTAATGGCTTTAAAGAAAGCGCTGCAAGGGAGACAACCCGGAAGTTTTAGAGAGTCATTTATTTCTGTTGAGTACTTTTATAAAGTTTAAAAAGAAAAAAATAATGAGGGGAACCTAAAAATTTTTCAAAAAGAAAAGCAAAAGTGAGAAAGACGAGCATTGTTAAAGTGGGAGCTAGCCTTGAACTTTGTTCATGCTCACGGAAACTTTGTGAATCTTGATTACAGAAACTTTTCAACAAAAATAATTATCCCCTTGTACAATTCCATTATATAATAAAAATAATGTGCCAAGTTTTGCCTTTAGGATGTTTACAATGCTTGTTGGTTTGTGCAGTGCAGGACATAAACTTTGGCTGTAATGCGCGATTTTACATTTTTTACTGGAATGTCAAACGGTTACAAAACTTTTTGCATTGTCATTATATATAAATTTTTTATTTTTCATAATTGTTTCAAAAAATTGGAGTACCATAAATATGGTGAATGTTCATATTACTATAGACTGCCCTATTTAAGACAGATTCTGTTTTCGATGCATAGTTTGCTTGTTTTGATGAAGCTATCAATTTCTCTTAGTGGAATAAGCCATGGAAAATTTATATTACAGTAGCTACAGTACAAAAACAAAATACGAATTGGTTTGCAATAGTACCTAGAGTAGTGATTTGCTTTATTATACTAACGGATCTTACCGAGCTTTCTGTTGAGTTTTGTGTGGATGAAGTGTTCGAACATCGAGGAGGTCTCGATATGAGGAGAAGGAGGAGAGGCAAGAGCTCAAGCTTGGGGATGCCCAAGGCACCCCAAGTAAATATTCAAGGATACTCAAGCGTCTAAGCTTGGGGATGCCCCAGAAGACATCCCTTCTTTCTTCAACAAGTATCAGTATGTTTTTGGATTCGTTTCGTTCATATGATATGTGCAAATCTTGGAGCGTCTGTTGCATTTAGTTTTCACTTTTCTTGTATGCAGCATGCTGGTATGAGATAGTCCTTGGTTGATTTATAGAATGCTCATTGCACTTCACTTATATCTTTTGAGTATGGTTTTATAGAATGCTTCATGTGCTTCACTTATATCTTTTGAAGTTTGGATTGCCTGTTTCTCTTCACATAGAAAACTGCCATTTGTAGAATGCTATCTTGCTTTACTTATATTTGTTAGAGCGTGGGCATATCTTTTGTAGAAAGAATTAAACTCTCTTGCTTAACTTATATCTATTTAGAGAGTTGACAGGAATTGGTCATTCACATGGTTAGTCATAAAATCCTACATAAAACTTGTAGATCACTGAATATGATATGTTTGATTCCTTGCAATAGTTTTGCGATATAAAGGTGGTGATATTAGAGTCATGCTAGTGAGTAATTGTGGATTAGTAGAAATACTTGTGTTGAGGTTTGTGATTCCCAAAGCATGCACGTATGGTGAACCGTTATGTGATGAAGTCGGAGCATGATTTATTTTTTGATTGTCATCCTTTGTGTGGAGGTCGGGATCGCACGATGGTTAACTCCTACCAACCCTTCCCCTAGGAGCATGTGTGTAGTACTTTGTTTTGATGGCTAATAAATTTTTGCAATAAGTATGTGAGTTCTTTATGACTAATAATGAGTCCATGGATTATACACACTCTTACCCTTCCGCAATTTGCTAGCCTCTACGGTACCGTGCATTGCCCTTTCTCACCTTGAGAGTTGGTGCAAACTTCGCCGGTGCATCCAAACCCCGTGATACGATACGCTCTATCACACATAAGCCTCCTTATATCTTCCTAAAAACAGCCACCATACCTACCTATCATGGCACTTCCATAGCCATTCCGAGATATATTTCCATGCAACTTCCATCATCATCATATACATGACTTGAGCATTCATTCTCATATTGCTTTGCATGATCGTAAGATAGCTAGCATGATATTTTTATGGCTTGTCCATTTTTTGATGTCATTGCTACGCTAGATCATTGCACATCCCGGTGTACTACCGGAGGCATTCATATAGAGTCATATCTTTGTTCTAGATATCGAGTTGTAATATTGAGTTGTAAGTAACAAAGTGTGATGATCATCATTATTAGAGCATTGTCCCATGTGAGGAAAGGATGATGGAAGCTATGATTCCCTCACGAGTTGGGATGAGTCTCCGGACTTTATGAAAAATAAAAGAGGCCAAAGAAGCCCAAATAAAAAAAGGCCAAAGAAGCCCAAGAAAAAAATAAAAATAAAATAAAAAATAAAATCAAAAAGAGAGAAAAAGAGAGAAGGGGCAATGCTACTATCCTTTTACCACACTTGTGCTTCAAAGTAGCACCATGTTCTTCATAGAGAGAGTTTCCTATGCTTTCACTTTCATATACTAGTGGGAATTTTTCATTATAGAACTTGGCTTGTATATTCCGATGATGGGCTTCCTCAAATGCCCAATGTCTTCATGAGCAAGCAAGTTGGATGCACACCCACTTAGTTTTCAGTTTGAGCTTTCATACACTTATAGCTCTAGTGCATCGTTGCATGGCAATCCCTACTCCTCACATTGACATCAATTGATGGGCATCTCCATAGCCCGTTGATTAGCCGCGTCGATGTGAGACTTTCTCCTTTTTGTCTTATTCATACAACCTCCACCATCATATTCTATTCCACCTATAGTGCTATAACCATGGCTCACGATTATGTATTGCGTGAAAGTTGAAAAGGTTTGAGAATACTAAAGTATGAAACAATTGCTTGGCTAAAACTGGGGTTGTGCATGATTTAAAACTGCTTCAGACGGAAATCCGCACTGCATCAGAAAGTCAAGCGAACTTCATGATATCTTTTTGTTGGACGTAAATTTTCTCGAACGAGTTTTTGTTTTATTTTCTGAAACATTTTTTATGAACGAGAATGGACCGCAGAGACGAGTGAAAATGAACCTCGACATATATGGAAGTGAACCACATTACTATTTTTTGTTTCGCTAATTTTTTTCACACTTCCACGCTTTGTGCAAGTGAACAGCATCACTCTCAAAGGTGAACCTCATCCAAGGACCAAACGCACTGCATGTGTTGATGTAATCGACTGAACAAACAAAAAAAATTGCACTTCATTCAGAGTGGTAATGAGCTGCTATTTTTCTTATACTCCCTCAATTGTGTTTACAAGTAATCCCTCAATTGTTTTTACAAAACAATTTTCTTTTTTTCACAGAGCGAACCATAAGCATTTTGTATAAATGAACTACATCAAAGTGCACTTCACGAATGATGCAAATATACTGAAAACATATTTAATACTTTATAAGTTTACACAAGCAAAAATCCACATGGGAAAAAACAGAGAAAGTAATTTACATAGAGAGGGACAGACATTTTTCATAGTGAATAACGAAGGGGTTATTACAGTGAATGCATATTTTTCTGTATCTACATTTTTTTCAAACACTAACATTTTTCTTTTTACACAACACACACCACACAGGAAATCTTCACTTGGGTTTTCAGTACTGCATTAGAGAACTATGTGAGCTGCAAGACGTCCACTCACTCACTTCAACTCGCGATGATCTATAGTTGCCGTCCACGGATGGTCTGCAAAGCCCGTCATGCTGAACCGCACATATGTGGGCTTGTCGTCGGATGGCAGAGATGGAGGTGAAGGCTTCTTTTGCAGGGAGGGATGAGGTCAGAGACCACCTGTGGGGCAGGAGATGCTTGCGTTAGGGGGCAGGATGGAGGACTTGTGGCACCAGACTGCAAGTGGACAGCATGGCTGCGAAAACTGAGCTGCACGGGACAAACTGACGAACCACTGTCGAAACTACACGCCGACAGAATCCGAGCTGCCCCGGCTGGAGATGTGGGCTGCGGCGAGCTCTGGCCATGTCCAAACTGCGTGCGCACACAAGAACATACAGAGAGCAAAAAATCACAAGAACTCCAGGAACAGTGGGATCCTCCCTGCCGCCCACCTACGCGGATTCCTGGTGATCCCCGGCGCCGTGACACGCGCCACGACCGCCACCTGTAGGTGGATCCACCGGATCCAGGCTCCAGTCCTTCCCCCCGACATCCTCATCTGGCAGAGGCTACCGGCAGCGACGGGGGACAGTGACGCGCGGCGCGGGTGGGCCGGTGGCGGCGTGGCCACCCGGGGGAAAGGGGTGGTGCATCAGAGCAGGGGAGGAGGAGGCGCGGCGGCGCGACGGCGCAGGGGAGGCGGCGGCGCCGCTGGAAGGTGCCACAGGGAGGGGCCAACACGCGGTGGTAGGTGGCCAGGGGCGGAGGAGGAACTTATGGGTTCAGGGAGGGGCACCATGGCCCGCCGGTGTGGGGAGGAGGTCAGGCGACGGACCGGGCGCGGGGGCCCTTGCAGTTCGGCAATGGGAAGGGGGGCACGGGAGGAAGCTGGAGGGGAGGGACGTGGGGAGGAGTTGGGCGCGGGACGTGGTGGGCGCACCGGACGGGACGTGGTGGCGCCATGACCACAGTTAGGAGGAGGAGTTGGGCGCGGGAAGGTCGTACCCTGGCGGCGGCGGAACTGGCATGGGAGAAGCCAGATGCGGATGGGGCGGCGTCGGCGGGGCAAGAAGCAGGCTGGGGGTGGGGCGGCGTCGGTGTAGGAAGAAACCCAATGGGGATGGGGCGGCGCGCCCTGGAAGAGCAGAAGGTGGATCTGGGGGAGGGGAATCGTGGCAGAGGAGGAGGGAGGTCGGGGTGCGTGGGCGGGGTTGGTGAGGTTTGTTTTAGATGCCTCGGCTGACTGTGTGGGTGCGGGTCGAGAGTGTTATCAGAATAAGAGGTGGATGTGCAGAATAAGGGTTTTAAAGGGTGTTATCATAATAGACCCACCATATATATATATATATATATATATATATATATATATATATATATATAGGTGGAGGGGGAGGGGAGGCAGCCCTAGGACGCTCCCAAAAGGGCCGGCGGCCAGCCCTAGTGGTCTGCCCTAGGTGCGCCCTCCTTCCTTTTTTGGTGCTTGATAACCCACAAGTATAGGGGATCAATTGTAGCCTCTTCCAATAGTAAGAGTGTCTAACCTAATGAGGAGCTAGAGGTAGAACAAATATTCCCTCAAGTTCTATCGGCCACCGATACAACTCTACGCACGCTTAACGTTCGCTTACCTAGAACAACTATGAAACTAGAAGTACTTTGTAGGTGTTGTTGGATAGGTTTGCAAGATAAGAAAGAGCGTGCAAATAAAAAGTAGGGGCTGTTTATATGAAGACACAACTAAGTTAGTTTTAGTAGAGAGCTTTTTGTCACAAGAAAATTATTTGTCCCTAGGCAATCGATAACTAGACCAGTAATCACTATTGCAATTTTATATGAGGGAGAGGCATTAGATAACATACTTTCTCTTCTTGGATCATATGCACTTATGATTGGAAATCTAGCAAGCATCCGCAACTACTAAAGATCATTAAGTTAAACCCAACCATAGCATTAAAGTATCAAGTCCTCTTTATTCCCATATGCAAACAACCTACTTACTCGGGTCTGTGCTTCTGTCACTCACGCCACCCACCATAAGCAAATCATGAACATATTGCAAACCATAGGACAACACCAATAATAAAACACCAATCACGATCATCAATCAACCCATAGGACAAAATGGATCTACTCAAACATCATAGGATAGCCATACATCATTGGGAAATAATATATAGCGTTGATGAAAGTGCAACTATCCCTAGGTGGTTTTGGTAATTCCTAACAACATATAGCTCATTGAGCTAATGCTATTTATAGATAAATATTTCAGGAAAGCTCAATGAATGACATGGCATGGATGAGAAAAGTGGACCCGTAAAAATGCTAAAGACAAAAGGATTGGCTCAAGCTCAAAGCTCAAGACTCTACATTTTATATTTTAGTGATCCAAGATCACATTGAGTCTATAGGAAAAGCCAATACTATCAAGGAGGGATGAGGTGTTGCTTAATGAGGTTCTTGCTCAAAGTGCTTAGTGATATGCTCAAAGGACCCCAACTACTTTCTCACATCCACATATGACCTAAATCAAAAGTCAAACTCGGCCCCACCGATTCTTTCTATCCAGCGCCACCGAGTTCAGATGTCATAGCCACTGCCACAAACCCTAGGCAAATCGGTCTCACCGATAGGGATCTCGGTCTCAAAGAGATGGGATTGTAATCTCTCTGTTTCCCTTCGTAACATTTCGGTACCAACGAGATGAGCGATCGGTCCCACCGAGATTGCAATGTAAACTCTCTGTTTCCCTTTCGTAACATTTCGGTCTCACCGAAATGAGCGAGCCGGTCCCACCGAGTTTACCTGACCAACTCTCTGGTTAGCTTATTACCAAAATCGGTCTCACCTAGTTTTTGTAATCGGTCTGACCGAGATTACGTTATGCCCTAACCCTAACCATATCGGTCCTACCGAGTTGCATGTCGGTCCCATCGAAAATCCTAACGGTCACTAGATTTGTTGAATCGGTCCGACCGAGTTTCACAATTCGGTCCCACCGAGATTGGCAAGTTGTGTGTAACTGTTAGATTTTGTGTGGAGGCTATATATACCCCTCCACCTCCTCTTCATTCGTGGAGAGAGCCATCAAAACGAACCTACACTTCCAACTTACATTTTCTGAGAGAGAACCACCAACACTTGTGTTGAGGCCAAGATATTCCATTCCTACCATATGAATCTTGATCTCTAGCCTTCCCCAAGTTGCTTTCCACTCAAATCTTCTTTCCACAAATCCAAATCCTATGAGAGAGAGTTGAGTGTTGGGGAGACTATCATTTGAAGCACAAGAGCAAGGAGTTCATCATCAACAGACCATTTGTTACTTCTTGGATAGTGGTGTCTCCTAGATTGGCTAGGTGTCACTTGGGAGCCTCCGACAAGATTGTGGAGTTGAACCAAGCAGTTTGTAAGGGCATGGAGATCGCCTACTTCGTGAAGATCTACCGCTAGTGAGGCAAGTCCTTCGTGGGCGACGGCCATGGTGGGATAGACAAGGTTGCTTCTTCGTGGACCCTTCTTGGGTGGAGCCCTCCATGGACTCGCGCAGCCGTTACCCTTCGTGGGTTGAAGTCTCCATCAACGTGGATGTACGATAGAACCACCTATCGGAACCACGACAAAAACATCTGTGTCTCCAATTGTGTTTGAACTCTCCAAACCTCTTTCTTTACATTCTTGCGAGTTGCATGCTTTACTTTCCACTGCTCATATACTCTGTGCATGCTTGCTTGAATTGTGTTAAGATTGCTTGACTTGTGCTAAGTTAGCTAAAATCTGCCAAAGACTAAAATTGGGAAAAGGATAAGTTTTATTTGGTCAATTAGTCTAATCACCCCCCCCCCTCTAGACATACTTCCGATCCTACAAGTGGTATCAGAGCTTTGGTCTCCATTTGCTTTGATTTCCATAGCTTTTGGTGGTCATAGGCTTGGTTTCACAACCTAGGAGAGTATGGCGTCTAGCGAGGGAAATTATCACCGTAGAGGTCCTAACTTTGATGGTACTAATTTTGCTAGTTGGAAGCATAAGATGAAAATGCGTATTCTTGGACATAACCCCGCCGTTTGGGCTATTGTGTGTATTGGCTTGCAAGGTGAATTCTTTGATGGGAGAGAACCGAACTGTGAAGCTAGCGCAGATGAGTTGAAGATGCTGCAATACAACGCTCAATCTTGTGATATCCTCTTCAACGGATTGTGCCCCGAAGAATTCAACAAAATCAGTCGTCTTGAGAATGCAAAGGAAATTTGTGATACTTTGATTGATATGCACGAAGGTACCGACTCCGTCAAGGAATCCAAGTTGGATGTGCTTCAAGGTCAACTTGACAAGTTCAAGATGAAGGATGGTGAAGGCTTCGCTGAAATGTACTCTAGGCTTGTTCTCATTAGAAATGAGATTGCCGGCTTAGGAAGTGAAGAGATGACAGACAAATTCATCATCAAGAAGATCCTAAGAGCTTTGGATGGAAAATATGATACCGTGTGCACATTTATCCAAACGATGTCCAATTACAAGAATCTCAAGCCAACGGAAGTCATTGGAAGAATTGTTGATCATGAGATGTCACTCAAGGATAAGGAGGAGCTCCACAACAAGTCAAGTGGTGCTTACAAAGCCTCATGTGAAGCCCCCACATCATCAAGTGAGAAACAAACCTTCAATGAAGAATTGAGCCTAATGGTGAAGAACTTCAACAAGTTCTACAAGAGTAGAAGCAAAGAGAGAAGCTCCAAGTCAAGGTCCTACAATGACAAAAGATCTTCTAGTCGAGAGCGTAATTGCTATAATTGCGGAAGACCCGGACACTATTCCAATGAGTGTACAGCTCCCTACAAAAGAAGAGAAGAATCGCCTTAGAGGAGAAGTAGAAGAGAAGAATCACCACCAAGAGAGAGAAGGAGTAGAGATGATCGTTATGAACGAAGAACATCCCAGAGGAGCAAGGATTCAGAAAGGAAGGACAAGTCATCAAGGAGCTACACAAAACAGGACATCAATCTCATGTTGGTGAATGGGTATCTGGCTCTGACTCCGACAATCACTCCGAGAGAAGCTATCACTCCGACTCCGAACATACTAAAGATGAAGGTGTTGCCGTTCTAGCACTTGTGTCAACCAACTCCTACGACATATTTGATTCACCAAATGAAGGACTTGGAAGATGCTTCATGGCTAAAGGCCCAAAGGTAACACCCCCGAGTATGTTGATTTCAATAGTGATGAAGATGACTTGTTAGGTGATGATGATTTACTTACTGACAACTCTAGTGATGAATACTATGATGAAACGTCAATTAATCATGCTAATCAAGATAAAACGAATGACAACGATAAGGAGAAGATTGAGCTCTTAACTAAAGAACTAAACACTCTTAAGTTAGCTCATGAAACTATCTTAGGGGATCATCGAGAACTTTTAAGGACTCATGAAAAGTTACGCTTTGAAAAGCTCAACCTTGAGCAAGAGCATGAGTTCTTAAAGGCGATCAATGATGATCTTCGCAAGAAAAGTTCTTCTTACATTGCTAAGCGTTTACTCTTATCTACTTACATGCCTCAAGTCAAGTCCAGTAACAAGAACAAGAAGGATTCTTCCTCTAGTAGTAACAATAATCATGTTAAATCCAATGTTGTTTATTCTAGTAGTTCTCTTGATTCCACTAATGATTCTCTTAGCCAAGTTACACTTGATCAAGAAAACAGCTTATTGAAGGGAATTATAGAGAAAGGTGTTTACAAGAGCCTTGCCGGGAGTAAGCAATTCGAGGAAATTGTACGCAAGCAAGGAAGGCACCGGAAGAACCAAGGTGTTGGTTTTGAACGAAAGTTCAATGCCAATGGAGTTGAGTGGGAAGAAGATCAATACCCCAAGATGAAGTTTGTTCCTCAACAAGAGAAGTATGATCCTACTTCCTTCAAAGGGACACAAGCTCAAGATGATCTTCCACCACAAGACCACAAGCAAAAAGGCAAGGATGAGCTTCAAGAGGAGATTTATGCATTTGAAGAAGCTCCCAAGGCCTTGGTCAAGTGGGTTCCCAAGACTACGTCAAGTTTTACTTCATCAAGTACAACTACAACTCCAAGGATTCCCATCAAGATGATGTGGATCCCGAAGAAGAAGAACCAGAAAGTTCTTGAGGGTGACTCCGCCAACATACTTCACTCATATCATTTTGGCGAGAACAAGTGCAATCAACTTCCACATCTTGCACTAGTTCATGGAGTCACAAACCCTCTTGTTGGTAAGACAAGGGACAAGGTATCCTAATGCTCTCATGGACATCATTTTGTGTGTGCATCACTCCATGTCTATGGATATCCTTGTTTGTTCCTTGTGGGACTAACCATGTAGGTATTGAAAGTGCAACTCACTCCAAAGGATTGCTCCAAATGATCTACATCAACATTGAGCATCCACATCTTCAACACCTACATGAAGTCATCATCGACAAAACCCAAGGTTAGTTCATCCCTCTAAGGGGGGTTCTCACATCTAGGGGGAGCTTTACTCTAAGAGTTGAGTTAAAGCAACTCTAATGGTGTGAACACAACAATGCATTATGTAAAAGTGGCTACCCCACTTGAGCTTAAATGATGAGTATGACCTATGATCAAATGTTCTCATTTGACTCCTAAGTCAATATACTCATATATAGACTACCCAGTCATTGCAAATTGCATGATAGATGCTAGAATGGTTGTGCATGCTTTGCCACATATTTCATTTGTCATTTTATTGTGTGAGAATGTTGGTTGCATATTTCACTCATTCGAGGACATCCACTTGTAGTTTTGATTGTTTGGTTTCTTTTCTTTTTGCCAAGTGGATGGACAAGAATGCCTAAGAACCTTCTCTAGCTATCTATGCTTTTCTTGTCTCAAACTCTATTCATGCTACATAACAATGTTTGATCAAGTCAGATTCGAACCACTCTGTGTGAGGAGCACTCGGAGTCCCCGATTCTTCATAGACTTAAACTTCCAAAACTTCTATGTGCGTTTTGGTCTGACTGATTCCTCCTTTTCGGTCATACCGAGATCACTAAGTCGATCTAGGTTTTCAATCTTGGTGCAACCGATTAGGCCATTTCGGTCACACCGAGTTGCAGTAACTACTTGCAGTTATGTATCTCGGTGCCACTGAGTTGTTCCACTCGGTCACACCGACAGGGTCGGGCTATATATGTCCACGGGCCAAATTTTTGAAATTTCTCCGAACTCTTTCGCGCGCGCTCAGCCTGCTCTGCCTCCCTGGGTCTCCAGATCGTCCTCCTCGTTGCCAGCTGCCTCCCGCCGCTGGTCTCCGCCGCCCGTCAACGGGAATCATCTCCGCCGTTGCCGCCGTAGCAAGTCCATCACCGAACTAGGGTATGGACTTGATCTTTGTGCTAATCTCACTCCGATTCCTAGCACATTGTTTTTGCCATGTATCATACCACGATTGAGATCATCTTATCCAGCGAAAACACTCCGTAGTTTAATTGTGAATTGAAAATTTAGGGTTAGGTTTCCGCCGAAACCATCCTGGACCAACCGAGTTGTAGAAATCGGTTCCACCGATTTGGCCAAGGCCATTGCGCATGTGATTATCGGTCTGACCGAGAATTGCAAATCGATGTGACCGAGTTCAGGACTTTGTGAAACCCTAGCAGTCTCGGTGCCACCGAACTGTGACTCGGTCTGACCGAGTTCACTAGTTTAGGTTCCAAAAGCTGCTTCGGTATCACCGAGTTTACAAATCGGTAGATCCGAAATGCTTTCTATGGAAAACTAAAACTAAGTTTTTGACTCATTCTTTTGCAAAAACCTCTGTATTTTGTGATGCTCATCCTATCTACCTCATCTATATCCATTCACAGGGTTTGTTGTTAGTGTTTGCAACATGTCTGATCAAAGTGGCAGTCAGAACAAGTCTGAGGAACAGGTTCACATGAGTGAGGGCACTAGTCCCTCTAGCAGCTATGATGGTAGTAGGAGCACACCCAGCAACTTGCCTAAGGCAGCCACCAGGGCCAGAAAGAAGAAAACCTCAGAGTCTGAGGATGAAGAATTATGTGGCTGTTGAGGATGAGGCCACTTCCAAGAAGAAGGTGCTCAAGAAGGAATATGGCACAGCTGCTGCCACTAAGCCTGGTATGAGGACCAAAGCACCTGCTAGAAGAATTCTCATGTCTAAAGCCAGAGCCTCCACTCAAGTACCTTTGGAGTCTGAACCCAAAGAGGCTGCTGAAGAAGCGAAGAAGAGGAAGGAAAGAGTCAAGAAGACCATGGCCAGGGTTGTTGGAAAGCCTTCCATGATGGAAGAGGAAGAAGAGGAAGAGGTTGTTGCACCAGCACCTAAAGCTCAGAAGCTTATGGGTGATGCCATCAGGTTAGGGGCTGCTTCATCAAAGCCCAAAGAAGCTCCCAAGGCAGCTGCTCCAAAGCCTAAAGCTGCACCCAAGAGGAACAAAAGGAACATTCCTGCTGGAGAGAAGAACAAGGCCCTAGTGCCTGAAGCTGATGTTGAAGAAGAAGATGATGAGGAACATGTCTTGAGGAAGTTGAATCCCAAAATTCCAGATCATAATGATGCTCACCTAGTGGCTGAGGATATGAAGCTCAGGAAGGATGCAGGTCTCACAAAATGGAGATTGACTGATCCCTATGCAGTCAGGAGGAAAACTTTTGTGGACTACAGGTTCCATACAAAGGAACATCAGGATTTCTATGAGACAGTGCTGCTTGACAAGAAGCCAATAGTCTATGACATGAGATGGGTGGACTGGAAATATATCAGGGAAAATGAAGAGCACTATCCTGGAGTGTATGAAAGTTTCAATGCTTGTGGAGTGGATGACTTTGTTGGGCAGAAGCTCACAAAGTGGAATGATGAGCTTATAATGCAGTTCTACTCCACAACTCACTTATGTCCAGATGGAAGGATAGTATGGATGTCTGAAGGTACTAGGTACCAGTCAACTGTTGAAGAATGGGAAAATCTGATCCATGCACCTAAGGAGAAAGAGGATGACTTGGATGTATATGCCAAGAAGAAGAAGGATCACAATTCTATGGCACATATGTATAGGGAGATCCCAGATGCTGCTGTTGAAACACACAAGTTTGGATCAGTACATTACCTTCTGTCAGGATTGCCAACAATCAACTGGATCCTCAGGCACACTCTTTTGCCTAAGTCAGGTGATCACAAGATGATCAGAGGCCATGCGATCAACCTGCTTCACATATTTGATGTGCCTCAAAAGTTCAAGGTCATGAGCCTCATAGTAGAAACTATCAAGAGGACAGCTGCTGACCAAAAGAGAAGTTGTGGGTATGCCCCACAGATCCAGGAGCTAATCAACTCCAAGATGGGCACTGGCACATACCTCTTGGACAAGGATCACATGCCCATCTACCCAGATTTTGAGGACAACACAGTGGTTATGGATGAAAATGAACCATCTTCCATGCAAGCACAAGCAAAGAAGGAGAAGGCAAGGACTGAAAAGGCTACAAAGATGCCAACCATTGATGAGGCATCTCAGTATTTCCTGAAGAGCAAGCAAGATCAGCTTGGCTACTTGATTGCCTCCACTCTGAGCATTGAGAAGGGATTGGACACCCTGACTCAAAACCAGGAGAGCCTGGAGAGAGGATCATGGAGTAGAAATTCTATGACTTGGATGTGAAGGTCACTGAGATACAGTCAGTTGTGAGCAACTTCCGGATGACATGCAGAAGAGGAAGGGCAAGACTACCACTGATGCGTTTTCTAGAGTGCCCAGAGCACAGAGATCTGCTGAAGTGCATGTTCCAGACACAAGAGCAACTTCATCTGCACCAGCTACAACTTCAGTGCCACCAGCTCCAGCACCTACTCCACCAGCTCCAGCTTCATCAACTTATGCTTTCGTCCTTGGCGTTATTTCTACACCACCAGCTGAAGACCAAGCCTGAGAGTCGATTTAGTACAATGCATTTTCTATGATCTTTTTGGTAACTTGTTGCCAAAGGGGGAGAAAATGTATAGATCATAGGCTTCGAGAGAGAGAGAGATTTTTGTCACGAGAAAATTATTTGTCCCTAGGCAATCGATAACTAGACCGGTAATCACTATTGCAATTTTATATGAGGGAGAGGAATTAGCTAAGATACTTTCTCTTCTTGGATCATATGCACTTATGATTGGAACTCTAGCAAGCATCCGCAACTAGTAAAGATCGTTAAGGTAAAACCCAACCATAGCATTAAAGTATCAAGTCATCTTTATTCCCATATGCAAATAACCTACTTACTCGGGTATGTGCTTCTGTCACTCACGCCACCCACCATAAGAAAATCATGAACATATTGCAAACCCTACAGCAGGGATCCCTAAAGCTTTCATGACACGGAGAGCACCACGGGACAACACCAATAATAAAACACCAATCACGATCATCAATCAACCCATAGGACAAAATGGATCTACTCAAACATCATAGGATAGCCATACATCATTGGGAAATAATATATAGCATTGATGAAAGTGCAACTATCCCTAGGTGGTTTTGGTAATTCCTAACAACATATAGCTCATTGAGCTAATGCTATTCTAGATAAATATTTCAGGAAAGCTCAATGAATGGCATGGCATGGATGAGAAAAGTAGACCCCTCAAAATGCTAAAGACAAAAGGATTGGCTCAAGCTCAAAGCTCAAGCTCTACATTTTATATTTTAGTGATCCAAGATCACATTGAGTCTATAGGAAAAGCCAATACTATCAAGGAGGGATGAGGTGTTGCTTAATGAGGTTCTTGCTCAAAGTGCTTAGTGATATGCTCAAAATCCCTCAACTACTTTCTCACATCCACATATGACCTAAACCAAAAGTCAAACTCGGCCCCACCGATTCTTTCTATCTAGCGCCACCGAGTTCAGATGTCATAGCCACTGCCACAAACCCTAGGCAAATCGGTCTCACCGATAGGGATCTCGGTCTCACCAAGATGGGATTGTAATCTCTCTGTTTCCCTTCGTAACATTTCGTTACCAACGAGATGAGCGATCGGTCCCACCGAGATTGCAATGTAAACTCTCTGTTTCCCTTTCGTAACATTTCGGTCTCACCGAAATGAGGGAGCCGGTCCCACCGAGTTTACCTGACCAACTCTCTGGTTAGCTTATTACCAAAATCGGTCTCACCGAGTTTGTGTAATCGGTCTGACCGAGATTATTTTATGCCCTAACCCTAACCATATCGGTCCTACCGAGTTGCATGTCGGTCCCATCGAAAATCCTAACTGTCACTAGATTTGTTGAATCGGTCCGACCGAGTTTCACAATTCGGTCCCACCGAGATTGGAAAGTTGTGTGTAACGGTTAGATTTTGTGTGGAGGCTATATATACCCCTCCACCTCCTCTTCATTCGTGGAGAGATCCATCAGAACGAACCTACACTTCCAACTTACATTTTCTGAGAGAGAACCACCTACACTTGTGTTGAGGCCAGGATATTCCATTCCTACCATATGAATCTTGATCTCTAGCCTTTCCCAAGTTGCTTTCCACTCAAATTTTCTTACCACCAAATCCAAATCCTGTGCGAGAGAGTTGAGTGTTGGGGAGACTATCATTTGAAGCACAAGAGCAAGGAGTTCATCATCAACACACCATTTGTTACTTCTTGGAGAGTGGTGTCTCCTAGATTGGCTAGGTGTCACTTGGGAGCCTCCGACAAGATTGTGGAGTTGAACCAAGGAGTTTGTAAGGGCAAGGAGATCGCCTACTTCATGAAGATCTACCGCTGGTGAGGCAAGTCCTTCATGGGCGACGGCCATGGTGGGATAGACAAGGTTGCTTCTTCGTGGACCCTTCTTGGGTGGAGCCCTCTGTGGACTCGCGCGGCCGTTACCCTTCGTGGGTTGAAGTCTCCATCAACGTGGATGTACGATAACACCACCTATCGGAACCACGACAAAAAAATCCGTGCCTCCAATTGCGTTTGAACTCTCCAAACCCCTTTCCTTACATTCTTGCAAGTTGCATGCTTTACTTTACGCTGCTCATATACTCTTTGCATGCTTGCTTGAATTGTGTTAAGATTGCTTGACTTGTGCTAAGTTAGCTAAAATTTGCCAAAGACTAAAATTGGGAAAAGGATAAGTTTTTATTTGGTCAAGTAGTCTAATCACCCCCCCTCTAGACATACTTCCGATCCTACAGTTGAGCACCATGTTCAAGTAGAGATTACAGCAGGGAGAAGAGGTGTTACACCGCTGCATAGAGGGGGAGAGAGTTTGTGATGGCGGCGGTGTATTTGTTGGTGTAGATCGTCGTTGCGATGATGGCCCCGTGGGCGTTCCGGCGCCACCGGGAGAGAGGGGGAGAGAGCCCCCCTTCTTCTTCTTCCTTGACCTTCCCCCTAGATGGGAGAAGGGTTTCCCCTCTGGTCCTTGGCTTCCATGGTGGCAGAGGGGCGGGAGCCCCTTCGAGATTGGATCTCTCTCTCTGTTTCCTTCTGTTTATGCGCTCCCTGATTATGCCCTTTCACTGTTTCTTAAATTCCCAGATATCCGTAACTTCGATTGGGCTGAATTTTGGACATGATTTTTATCCAGATATTGGCTTTCTTGCGGCAAAAGAGGGCACCAACCACCTTACGGAGTGTCCACGAGGGCCCAGGGCGTGCCCTACCCCCCTGGGGCGCGCCCCCTGCCTCGTGGACTCCTCGGGCATCGTCTCACGTTGATTCTTTTTCCAAAAAATCACATATATTCCAAAAAAAATCTCCGGAAGATTTTATCGCGTTTGGACTCCGTTTGATATGGATTTTCTGCGGAACAAAAAACATGACACAAACAAGAACTGGCACTGGGCACTGGATCAACATGTTAGTCCCAAAAATAGTATAAAAAGTTGCCAAAAGTATGTAAAAGTTGTGGAATATTGGCATGGAATCCCAAGCTTAATTCCTGCTCACCCTCGAGTAGGTAAATGATAAAAAAGATAATTTTTGATGTGGAATGCTACCTAGCATAATCTTGATCATATAATCTAATCATGCCATGAATATTAAGACACTAGTGATTCAAAGCAATAGTCTATCATTTGACATTAAGACAATAATACTTCAAGCATACTTATAAAGCAATCATGTCTTTTCAAAATAACATGGCCAAAAAAAGTTATCCCTACAAAATCATATAGTCTGGCTATGCTCCATCTTCACCATACAAAATATTTAAACATGCACAACCCCGATGACAAGCCAAGAAATTGTTTCATACTTTTGATGTTCTCAAACCTTTTCAACTTTCACGCAATACATGAGCGTGAGCCATGGATATAGCAATATAGGTGGAATAGAATATAATGGTGGAGGTTGTGTGGAGAAGACCAAAAGGGATAAAGTCTCACATCAACTAGGCAAATTAATGGGCTATGGAGATGCCCATCAATCGATATCGATGCAAGTGAGTAGGGATTGCCATGCAACGGATGCACTAGAGCTATAAGTGTATGAAAGCTCAAACTAAAAACTAAGTGGGTGTGCATCCAACTTGCTTGCTCATGAAGACCTCGGGCATTTGAGGAAGCCTAGCATCAGAATATACAAGCCAACTTCTATAATGAAAATTCCCACTAGTATATGAAAGTGATACCTCAAGAGACTCTCTATATGAAGAACATGGTGCTACTCTGAAGCACAAGTGTGGTAAAAGGATAGTAACATTTCCCCTTCTATATTTTTCTCTCATTTTTTTGGTGGGCTTCTTTGGCCTCTCTTTTTTATTTGGGATTCTTTGGCATCTTTTATTTTTTTTAAGTCCGTAGTCTCATCCCGACTTGTGGGGGAATCATAGTCTCCATCATCATTTCCTCACTAGGGCAATGCTCTAATAATGATGATCATCACACTTTTATTTACTTACAACTCAATATTACAACTCGATATCCAGAACAATATGACTCTATATGAATGCCTCTAGCAGTGTACCGGGATGTGTGATGATTTAGCATAGCAAAGATATCAAAAACGGACAAGCCATGAAAATATCATGCTATCTGTCTTACGATCATGCAAAGCAACATGACAATGAATGCTCAAGTCATGTATATGATGATGATGGAAGTTGAATGGCAATATATCTCGGAATGGCTATGGAAATGCCATGATAGGTAGGTATGGTGGCTGTTTTGAGGAAGATATAAGGAGGCTTATGTGTGATAGAGCGTATCGTATCACGGGGTTTGGATGCACCGGCGAAGTTTGCACCAACTCTAGAGGTGAGAAAGGGCAATGCACGGTATCGAAGAGGCTATCAATGGTGGAAGGGAGAGAGTGCGTATAATTCATGGACTCAACATTAGTCATAAAGAACGCACATACTTATTGCAAAAGTATATTAGCTATCAAAACAAAGTACTACACGCATGCTCCTAGGGGGTAGATTGGTAGGAAAAGACCATCTCCTGTCCCCGACCGCCACTCATAAGGAAGAAAATAAAAAAATATCATGCTCTGACTTCATCACATAACGGTTCACCATATGTGCATGCTTCGGGAATCACAAACCTCAACACAAGTATTTCTACCAATCCACAATTAGTCACTAGCATGACTCTAATATCACCACCTTTATATCGCAAAACTATTGCAAGGAATCAAACATATCATATTCAGTGATCTACAAGTTTTATGTAGGATTTTATGACTAACCATGTGAATGACCAATTCCTATCAACTATCTAAATAGATATAAGTGAAGCAAGAGAGTTTAATTCTTTCGACAAAAGATATGCCCATGCTCTAACAAATATAAGTGAAGCAGAAGAGCATTCTACAAATGGCGGTTTTCTATGTGTAGGGAAACAGGCAATCCAAATTTCAAATGATATAAGTGAAGCACATGAAGCATTCTATAAAGCCATACTCAAAAGATATAAGTGAAGTGCAAAGAGCATTCTATAAATCAACCAAGGACTATCTCATACCAGCATGGTGCATTATTAAAAGCAAAATAAAAAAAGCACACGACCCTCCATGATTTACGCATATCATGTGACGAATAAAAATATAGCTCCAAGTAAAATTACGGATGACCGTTAGAAGAAAGAGGGGATGCCTTCCGGGGCATCCCCAAGCTTAGTTGCTTGGAAGTCCTTGAATAATACCTTGGGGTGCCTTGGGCATCCCCAAGCTTAGGCTCTTGCCACTCCTTGTTCCTTCATCCATCGTGATATCACCCAAAACTTGAAAACTTCAATCACACAAAACTTAACAAAACCCTCGTGAGATCCGTTAGTATAATAAAACAAATTACCACTTTAAGTACTGTTGCAAACTCATTCATATTTTGTTTTCACATTTTAGCTACTGATTATAACTTCTCCATGGCTTATACCACCGATAAAATCGATAGTTTCATCAAAACGAGCAAAATAATGCATCAAAAACAGAATATGTCTTAAACAGGACAGTCTGTAGAAATCTGAACATCTACCACACCTCTGTAACTCCAACAATTCTGAAAAAATAGTAAAAAATAAAAAGTTTGTATAGAAGTACTGTGCGGAAAGTTTCAGAGCTGTTTGACTTTCCAGTAAAAAATGTAAAATCACGCACTAGAGCCAAAGTTTCTGTTTTTGCACCGCACAAACCAAACAAGCAATATAATGATCCTAAAGGCAAATCTTGGCACATTATTTTTATAATACAGTGGATTTATACAAGGGGATAATTATTTTTGTTGAAAAGTTTCTGTAATTAATATTTGCAAAGTTTCCATGGGCATGAACAAAGTTCAAGGCATGCTCCCACTTTAACAATGCTCGTCTCTCTCACTTTCACTTTTCTTTTTGAAAAAGTTTTAGGTTCCCCTCTTTATTTTTTTTGTTTGCAAACTTTATAAAAGCACTCAACAGAAATAAACGACTCTCTAAAACTTCCAGGTTGTCTCCCAGGCAGCGCTTTCTTTAAAGCCATTAAGCTAGGCATATAGTGCTCAAGTAATGGATCCACCCGGATCCCAAGGTATATCAAAGCTAATTTTAATTAACAATGATTTGTAATTTAGTAGTGAGCACAAAGTAACATATATCATGTAATGACGAAGTCTAACTCTCTTCCAATGCATCAGTATGTCATACAAGAACAATTCATGCACACAAAGTAAAGGTCAATGCATAGTATAAATAGTTGGTTGCAATTTTATCGTATTGGAAACATAGAGGGGCGAAGATGTAGTTTCTCTCTCATAATAATTGCAAGTAGGAGCAAGCACATGCATATTATATTCATCAAAATCATCATGTGTAACTGTAAAAGGCAACCCATCAGTATAATCCTTAATAAGAACAAACTTCTGCAATATGGTGTATTTGGGAGAATTCAAAAGGATAATAGGACTATCATGTGTGGGTGCAATAGTAACAATTTCATTCTTAACATAAGAAACTATAGGAAGTTCATCTCCATAATCATCATTCATATTGGCATCATGGCCACAAGCATAGCAAGCATCAATTTCATCAAAAAGGGATATTTCAAACGAATTAAAGGGATCATAGCAATTATCATAGCACTCATCCTTCGGTAAGCACGAAGGGAAATTAAACAATGTATTAGTTGAAGAGTTACTCTCATTAGAAGGTGGGCATGGGTAGCTAATCCGCTCTTCCTCCTTTCGTTGTTCGTTCTCCTCATCATCTTTTTCATCTAATGAGCTCACAATGTCATCAATTTCTTCTTCCATAGTTTCTAGCAAAATATTAGTCTCTTCTTGGACAGCGGAGACTTTCTCAATAAACGCATCAATGTCGGCATTGTATTCATAATTCCCATAGCAATATTTAAGTATAGAAAAATTTTCAGGCCTATAAACATCATCATCAAAAGCTTCATACTTTTCAAACAAAGATTCAATTTCTTAAGCACCCTTAAAAGCAACAAATTCTTCTATTCATTCCACATCATAATAATCATATATACCATTAGCATAAGAAGCCAAGGTTTCATTATCATTAAATTTACATGAAAAGGGAAGGTGTGGAGGCTTCATCCTAGAGCAACAAGTATAATCATATCTCAAGCATAGTTCCCGAGCATACCAATGCAACATATGATTTTGATCCCATAATAGTTTCCCTTTTTGAGTCAAGCGATAATCCCTAAAGTATTCACGTTGATCCAACGTGTCTCCCATTACATAGTTGAATGGGGTTTTCTCAGGATTATTAAAGTAGTGCATAGTATCTTTCACATAATGAGCATCGAGGGTTTTAGGAGGTTCCCCATCTCCATGAGTAGCAAGTACACCTAATTTTTTTCGTATTTCGTGTTCCATATCCATGACTAAAGATAGAGAACAATTTAGAACAGCAAATAAAAACTACTTAGCGATAAAGCAAACAATCACACACGAGAATATTCACCCCATGCTATTGCTCCCCGCCAATGGCGCCAGAAAAAGGTCTTGATAACCCACAAGTATAGGGGATTAGTTGTAGCCTCTTTTGATAAGTAAGAGTGTCGAACCCAATGAGGAGCTAAAGGTAGAACAAATATTCCCTCAAGTTCTATCGACCATCGATACAACTCTACGCACGCTTAACGTTCACTTTACCTAGAACAAGTATGAAACTAGAAGTACTTTGTAGGTGTTGTTGGATAGGATTGCAAGATAATAAAGATCATGCAAATAAAAAATAGGTGTTGTTTAGATGAAGACACAACTAAGTTAGTTTTAGTAGAGAGCTTTTTGTCACGAGAAAGTTATTTGTCCCTAGGCAATCGATAACTAGATCGGTAATCACTATTGCAATTTTATATGAGGGAGGGGCATTAGCTAACATACTTTCTCTTCTCGGATCATATGCACTTATGACTGGAACTCTAGAAAGCACCTGCAACTACTAAAGATCATTAAGGTAAAACCCAACCATATCATTGAAGTATCAAGTCCTCTTTATTCTCATACGCAAACAACCTACTTACTCGGGTCTGTGCTTCTGTCACTCACGCCACCTATCGGTGTCAAAACCGGCGGATCTCGGGTAGGGGGTCCTGAACTGTGCGTCTAGGGTTGATGGTAACAGCAGGCGGGGGACACGATGTTTACCCAGGTTCGGTCCCTCTCTATGGAGGTAATACCCTACTTCCTGCTTGATTGATCTTGATGAATATGAGTATTACAAGAGTTGATCTACCACGAGATCATAATGGATAAAACCCTAGAAGTCTAGCCTGTATGATTATGATTGCCTCTACAGACTAAGCCCTCCGGTTTGTATAGACACCAGAGGGGACTAGGGTTGTACAAAGTCGGTTACAGAGAAAGGAATCTTCATATCCGGGCGCCAAGCTTGCCTTCCACACCAAGGAGAGTCCCATCCGGACACGGGAGAGAGTCTTCTGTCTTGTATCTTCACGGCCCAAAAGTCTAGCCCATGCTACATAGTCCAGCCGTCCGAGGACCCCTTAATCCAGGACTCCCTCAGTAGCCACTAAACCAGGCTTCAATGTCCAGCGCACGAATTGTCTTCGGCATTGCAAGGCGGGTTCCTCCTCCGAATACTCCAAAATAGTCTTTGAACACAAGAATCATGTCCGGCTCTGCAAAACAAATTCCAGACACAACCGCAGAGAGTATAATATTTCACGAGTCCAATCCGCTGACAATTTTTGCAGCGTGACATCACGTCGCCGCCCGGCCATTATTTCGAACTGTTTTTAGCCTGCCGCTCCATATTTTGAGATGCGGTTTCATTGGCACATCTTGTCAAAGCAGAGATCTTGTCCCCTTATCGCGGGATTCTCATCAATACGGGTGTGGGTAACCCAACCATGCCGTCTGCACGGCCGTTGGGGAATAGGCGAGTTTTAAGCGAGTGGGGAGGCGCTTGATATTCGCTGCCTTTATAAGGAGACAAGGATTCACCCCTTTTCACCCACGCCTTCCCTTTCTCTGCCCATCCATTCTCGAGCTCCAACGCCCAAGTCCTCATCCTCTCCGCCTCAAGAAAAGCACTCCAATCATGTCCGGATCCGGAGCACACGGCAAGTGGATGGCCTCCTCCATTAAGGAGAAGGACATTATCAAGCTCCGGGAGGCTGGGTATTTTGCCGAGGAAATCGCCCACCGGCTTTCGGCCAAGGGACAGATCGTCCCCACCCTGGAGCCCCATGAGAGGGTAGTATTCATCCCCCACTTAGTCCGCGGGTTGGGATTTCCTCTCCACTCGTTCGTCCGCGGACTCATGTTCTACTATGGGCTGGAGTTCCACGATCTGGCCCCCAACTCCTTCCTCAACATCTCGGCATTCATTGTCGTGTGCGAGGCCTTCCTCCGCATCCCACCCTACTTCAGATTATGGTTAAAGATCTTCAATGTGAAGCTGAAGGTCGTGGGCAGTCAACACGCGGAGTGCGGAGGCGCCATGGTGAGCAAGATGCCCAACGTCACATGGCCAATAGGTACCTTCGTGGAGACCGTCAAAGGGTGGCAACAGTAGTGGTTCTACGTCACAGAGCCGCGCGACACCACCTGGGCCGTAGCTCCTGAATTCCAGTCCGGAGCCCCGATGCGGCTCACCTCCTGGCTAGAGAAGGGCCTGGACTGGTCTTCGTCGGACGAGCTGACAGCGCTTCAGACATGCATCAGGAGCACGATAGAAAAGAATATCAAGCTTGTCAATGTGATCCAGATGATGCTTATTCGCCGGATCCTTCCGTGCCAAAGCCGGACTTGCCATTTGTGGGAGTACGATCTAGCCAAGCACCAGACCTTGCTGCAGTTCTTCGGCACTATGCACAAAGACATCTGGAAGGTGCTTTTCAAGTCCAACGAGACGTGGCCGGATACAACCGAGGACCGCGGGCACGACTTGGACCATCCCGCTAGTCCGGTAAGTTTTTTCATGTTGTCAAGGTGTATCCTTTACTTGCATACTCGTGGAAGACGCCTTAGCCTCCCTACTGATTCTCTCAGGACTGGACAAAGAAGGCGAAGCGGATTCACTGTCCGGCTCCGCTGCCCGAAGACCCAGCAATTGCATTTTTGACGAAGATGCTGGTTTTGGCGCCCTATCAAGCATCGGAGAAGAAGGCCAAGAAGAAGGCCAGGGGGACAAAAGGTGGCCTCCGTCATAAGGGCACTTCAGATGTGACGTCCGGAGACGCCGAGACACATTCCTCTGCCGCCGAGGACTACGAGGAAGAGGAGGAAGAAGAAGAAAGCCATTCCCCCCTGAGGGGGGAGAAAGAAAAGGACGGCCTCCACGCGTCTGGAGGCCGAAGCGTCCAAAAAGGGGAAGGCTTCCCTCCCGGACGACTCAGCGGACACCGACAGCAGCTCGGAATGGCGCCCCAGGGACAAGCCCTTGGCCGAATCGTAAGTACTTGAAGATGCATTCATATGTCCGGCCCTTTTCCTTCATGGTTTTAACATGTCAAATCATGTGCTGCAGCCCGGCCCGTTCCGTCCTCCAGCGATCCTCATCAACGGGGAATTCGCTGGACAAGAAAGGTGATGGATAGCGGGTCCCTTCCGACGGCCTCCTCTCCCAAGGCCATGGATGACACCGAGGTGTTGTCCCGAAGGACCCCAGGCCAAGGATCGACACAGGATACCGTCAAGGCAGCGCCAGAGGGTGAAACCTTGGCCGCCAGACACATGGGGGAGCAAATCCCCATGGATACTGGCGATGGGGGCCCTATCCAATTTGGCCCCCAGCTGAATACAATTCCGGAGACCTATACGGCTCCAGAATCAGGCAAGCAGCTTCTTTCGAAAGAAGGAGGTGCGCCTATTCCACTGGTGACCTCTGTCCATCCAGAGGCACCGGATAATTTGCTGGAAGCGCTGCAAGGCGCTCCCATTGTTGAGGAACACCGTATCCTTATGGGTATGGTGGTTGAGAGGGTGCGGTCCGTTAAGAGCAGACTGACCGACGCCTGTACCAGCCTTCTAATAGGTTTTGAGCTAAGCGGCATAATTATATAAAAATAATGTCATAGTATAGACAGTAGCCCATGAGACTCTGTCCGGTGTTCGGAAAGAAAAGCCGAACAGAGGATCAAATAATTTTCGCAGGAGACTAACCTGACATGTCTGTGTGAATAAGCAGGCGTCGTTGCTGGCTGTGACCTCTCATGCTGGTGAGGTCTCCAGACTGAAGCAGAGTCTAGAGCGAACCTAGGAAGAACTTGGTTGTGTGAAGAAACAGCTGGAAGACAATCAAGGAATGCAATAACCTTGTCTATATTTAGGAAGGAAGAATGATTTGTGCTGACTAAAGTGCCATGATATTTATTAGGAGCAGCGATCAAGGTGGAGACCCTCAAGAAGGCGCTGGCCAAGGCCGAGGAGAGAGCGGACAAGGAACAAGCCGCCCGTGAAAAGCATGAGGCCAAGGTCGGTGAGGTCCAGCAGGAGCTCCAGGACGCCGTGAAGAAATGCGAGTCCTTGGAGCGCAACATTGCGGATCAAGAGTCCAAACTTGCCAAGGCCCGCCAAAGCACACACGATGCCCGGTTTGAAGCCCAGGGCGCCCTCCAGGAACTCCAGGAGGCCAGAAAAATTGCGGCGGGTAAGGCCTTTATTATGCAGAGCAAATATGTGAAGAAAAGGTTCCTCTTACTGACCTGGATTTGGAGTTCTCTAGGGTCATTTGCGGATCTGCCGCGTAGCGTTTCAGACACTGCGGAGTTCTTCCGAGCCGAAGAGGGGAGCTCCACGGAGAAGCTGTTTTGGTCGCAATACTTTACGCCAGAACATCCGGCGCCCTTTAGCGATCAGCTAAAACAGCTGGTCGAACTGCATAGGTTGGACGAACTAGCCATGAAGGATTTAATAATCCGGCTATGGCCTGCCGAAGCCATACCCAGCAGCTACTTCAGTCTCGTGAAGCGGCTGGTCAATGCCTGCCCTCGGCTTGATGCCATAAGAGGTCGGTCTGCATCGAAGGCGCGCGAATGGCCTTCGCCCGAGTCAAGATACAGTGGGCGAAGAAGGACGCCGTGAAGCTTGCGACCAAGGGACCGCCTGCGGGCAAGGAGCACCGCACGCCCGAGCGGTATTTCGAAGATGTCCTTAAGGGATCCTGTATTGTAGATGGGCAGTGTTCAAAAGACATTATCTTTGAATGAATTCATTCATATTGTCCCTTCCTGTATTATGAAACAGAGCTGTTATGTAATATAATGCCTGTTATTTAAAATTTTACCTCCTGTGCAGCCATTTTGTTAAATCTGAGAGTTGGCCAGTCGTCGGCTTTAGCCCCCATGTAGGTAGTACGGGGGTGTTCGGGATGAATCTAAACACTCTTTATCCCAAAGTTTGGTCCTGAAAGGAGGTGTTTAGCGTAATGAACCAGGCAATCGGACTATGTGGCTTTATCACCCTCACTTAGCCATAGGAGTTTGACAAATAGAAATGTAGGCGCAACCCCTAGTTAGTATTTAATCTGGACTAGGGTGTTGTAGACACTTGATCGGGTAAAGGCCGATTCGTCGCACGAGGCGGAAGAAATCGCAAAAGATTTTGAACATCCGAATAGCTGACCAGCTCTCGCTGCATCATGACAGTCAGTTTTCGGCTTTCTCTACTGAGGTGTTTGCTCAGATAAACCAGAGACACAATTGTAGTAGTTCTCCCTTTACTACCCTAGCCGATAGAGCGGAACGTAAGGTAGTAAGCACAGGAGACGGGAAACCCAACTATTGACCAAAGACATGATTCGGAGCCAATGCATATAATGCTACAATTCGGGGTGCCGAACTGCACTGTAAAAACTGTTCGGACTTTGTTGTCGTAGTATTGAGCGTAATGAAGCCCCTGCCATGACCAGGGGGGAGCTGCGTGCGGGTCCCGAAGATAGGTAGAATGATCATCAAGAAGAACATCTAGAGATTCCCTCACACGTCTATACTGCTTCTCGCCTTTGTATGTATATATCCTTCGAAAGGATCGATGACCAGGCCGTCGTGAGGGGCCTGTGAAAAAGACACAAAAAATGATGAAAAGAAAAAGGAAAAGGTATGTGTGTGAGCCGTATGATGGGCCACAATAACGTTACGCCTCCGTCTATGCCCATGGTATTTTGAGTGCGTAATTATGTACGCGCGGTACGTACGCCGCCATTTGGTCGGAATTGAGACGGAGGCCAAATTGCTAGTCGAGCTCTTGATGAGCTGGACTTTCCTGCTGCAGAGTAGTCCGGACTCGTTTGACAGTGTCTGGGAGCTTGGCCGCCGAATTAAAGTTCTTCTTGATAACGCCACTCTGTACCTCTGCTGCCAGAGCGGCGGTGTGCTCCTCGGTACGGAGGGAGCGCTTTGTGTTTCCATTGACAGTTATGACACCGCGTGGTCCAGGCATCTTAAGTTTGAGATAAGCATAGTGTGGCATCGCATTGAATCGAGCAAATGCAGTTTGTCCGAGCAGGGCGTGATAGCCACTGCGGAAGGGGAAGATGTCGAAGATCCACTCTTTGCTTCGGAAGTTGTCCGGAGATCCGAAGACAACTTCCAATGTGATTGAGCCCATGCAACGAGCCTCTATACCTGGTATAACTCCTTTAAAGGTAGTTTTTGTGGGCTTGATCCTGGATGGATTCATGCTCATTTTGTGCATTGTATCCTGATATAGCAGGTTCAGGCTGCTGCCACCGTCCATGAGGACTTGCGTGAGGTGGAATCCATCAATTATTGGGCCGAGGACCAATGCGGCTGAACCGCCATGACGAATACTGGTTGGATGGTCCCTGCGATCAAAAGTGATTGGGCAGGACGACCAGGGGTTGAACTTTGGGGCGACTGGTGTCGGTGTCAAAACTGGCGGATCTCGGGTAGGGGGTCCCGATTTGTGCATCTTAGGCTGATGGTAATATGAAGCAAGGGACACAATGTTTACCCAGGTTCGGGCCCTCTCGATGGAGGTAAAACCCTACTTCCTGCTTGATTAATATTGAAGATATGAGTAGTACAAGAGTAGATCTACCACGAGATCGTAGAGGCTAAACCCTAAGAGCTAGCCTATGATGGTATGATTGTAATTGTGATCGGCCTTCTAAGGACCATCCTCTCCGGTTTATATAGACACCCGAGAGGGCTAGGGTTTACATGGAGTCGGTTACAAGGAAGGAAATATAATATCCGGATCGCCAGGCTTGTCTTCCACACAAAGGAGAGTCCCATCCAGACACGGGCCGAAGTCTTGAGTATTGTATCTTCACGCTTCAATAGTCCGGACGATGTATACAGTCCAGCTGTCTGGATACCCCCTAATCTAGGACTCCCTCAGTAGCCCCTGAACCAGGCTTCAATGACGATGAGTCCGGCGCGCAGTTTTGTCTTCGGCATTGCAAGGCGGGTTCCTCCTTCCGAATACTCCAAGGTTATTATCGAACACGTAGGCCGTGTCCAGATCTGCAAAATGATCTTCACATACCACAGTAGAGAGAATGATACTTCAGCTGACAACTTTTTAAACGACGTGACATGTCCTTACGGTCGGGTCAAACCGTTTTCCCACAACCAGCCATAGTGCGTATTGCGAGGCGGTTTCCTTGACACGTCTTGTCAAAGCAGAGATCGTGTCCTCTTATCACGGGATTCTCATCAATACGGGTATGGGTAACCCCCCCGCGCCATCAATCGTGGCGCTTGGGGAGTAGGCGATTCTCAACAGGCTAGTGGGGAGGCGCACCACTTTCGTTGCCTCCATAAAGGGATAAGAGTTCCCCATTCTTACCCACGCCTTCTTCCTCCTTTGCCCACTCTCGCCTCCTCAAGCTCCAGCGCCCTAGTCCAAGTCTTCTCCGCACAGCTAAACATGTCCGGAGCAGGAGGCAAATGGGTGGCTTCCACCGTGAAGGAGAAGAACATCGCAAGTCTACGGGCGGCCGGATACTTGGCCGCAAACATAGCGCACCGGCTACCAGACAGCGGGCAGGTCATTCCAACTCCAGGACCCCACGAGAGGGTCGTGTTTCTTGCCCACTTCGTCCATGGACTGGGGTTTCCACTCCACCTCTTCATCCGCGGGCTCATGTTCTACTACGGGCTAGATATCCATGATCTAGCCCTGAACTTCGTCCTCAACATCTCGGCGTTCATCGTCGTATGCGAGGCTTTCCTCCGCATTAAGCCTCACTTCGGCTTGTGGCTTCAAATCTTCTGCGTGAAGCCGAAGATCGTGGGCGGCTAGCAAGCGGAGTGCGGAGGAGCCATGGTGGGCAAAATGCCTAACGTCAGCTGGCTTGACGGCTCCTTTGCGGAAACCGTGAAGGGGTGGCAATCGGGGTGGTTCTACATCACTGAGCCGCGCGACGCCAACTGGGTGGCGGCCCCCGAGTTCCGATCTAGAACCCCTATGCGGCTCACCTCCTGGGAGCAGAAGGGCCTGTTATGGGGCGAATCTACAGAGCTGACCGGACTCACAAACTGCATCAAGGGCATGAAGGACAAGAACATCAAGCTTGTCAACGTGATCCAAGTCATGCTCATTCGTCGGATTCTGCCGTGCCAAAGGCAGGCATTCAATCTGTGGGAGTTCGTCCCAACCGAACACCAGGCGCTCCAGAGGCTCTACGGCATGAAGTACAAAAACGCGTGGAAGGCGCTGTTCAAGGCCTCCGGAGTACCTCCTCTCATATCCGAGGACCGTGGGCTCCACGCCACACGGCACCCTATCCAGGTGAGTTCTCAGGCTGCCACCGGGTTCGGTTCTTCCCAATGTATTCGTGGGGAATCCTTAAGTATATTTGTTCAGGATTATGTGGAGACAGCGGAGCGGATTGACTGTCCGGCTCCGCTGCCAGAAAGCCCAGCTAATGATCTTCTGACGAAGATGCTGGTCCCGGCGCCCTATAAGGGGCCGGAGAAGAAGGCCGATAAGAAGGCCCCTGGGACCCGAAAGGGTCTCCGACGTAAGGCTGTGCAAGCCTCGTCCAAAGACGACGAGGCGCACTCCTCCCTCAAAGGGGAAGAAGAGGAGGAGGAGGAGGCCGCCCCATCTAGAAAGGATGGGGGGCCGGAGACGGCGGACCAGGGGACCAGGAGAGGCCTCCGTCGCAAGGCCGTCATACCCTTGTCGTCTCATGACGACGAGGCAGATTCCTCCCGCGGAAGCGGGGGAAAACAAGAAGAAACTCCACCTCCCCGTACTGGGGGGGAGAAAAAGAGGAAGGCCGCCCCGGTGGGGGAGACTGGGACATCCAAGAAGGGAAAGGTGTCCCTTCCGGACTACTCCGCCACCGTCGCCGATAGCGAGGAAGGGTGGCTGCCCAGGGAGAAGCCCCTAGTGCGATCTTAAGTATCCGCACTCCATCGTAATGTTGCTTCATAGTTTTGTTATAACGCCGAACTTGTACGCAGTCCTGCCAGGGCCCATCCCAAGGTGTCGTCTTCGGACGGGCCCTTGAGTGAGTCAGCAATGAACTCACTCCCGACGGCCACTTCTCCTCGGCCTGCGGACGACACGGAGATGTTGTCCCAAAGGCTCCCCTAGCGGGAGGAGGTGGATCTGGAGGCACCCCAAGGCGGCATTCCAAACGTCGGACACGCGGGGTTCAAGGTCCCCACGGATCGTGTTGGTGAGAGCCGCAGTAAGCCAGACTCTCAGCCGAACACCGTTCCGGAACCTCCCGTGGTTCCGGACTCAGGCGGACAACCCCTCGTTAAGGAGGGCGAGCCGTCTGTGCCGAGTACTTCCGCTACACCCGAGGCGTCGGATCGTCTGCTGGAAGCGCTTCGCGGCGCTTCCATAGATGAAGAGCACCGTACCCTCATGAGTGCGGTGATTCATAAGGTTTCGTCCGCCAAGAGCGGACTAACCGAAGCCTGCACCAGCCTCCTAACAGGCTTTGAGGTAAGTAGTAAAAGTGTGTGAAATTACCAAACGATAGGTAGTAGCCCCTGATACTCTGTTTGGTGTTCGGAAGGAAAAACCAAACGGAGGGTCAATTATAATCCGCAGGAGTCTAACAATAAGTTTGAATGTAAATAAACAGGCTGTGCTGCTGGCCGCTGCTGTCCGTACGGCCGAAATCGCCGGCCTAAAGGAGGACTTGGAGCGGGCACAGGGAGAGCTCGGCCTCACGAGGAGGCAGCTCGAGGAGAGCAAACGTGAATGATTCCCCTCTCTCATATAGTAAAGTATAAATAAAATTGGTTATTCTAACGATGAGGCGTCGTGATTTGGTAACAGAGGCCACCACCGAAGTGGTGTCTCTTAAGAAAGCGATGTCCGAGGCCGAACATAAGGCGTCCTTGGAACGCGAGGAGCGCAAGAAGCAAGAAGCCCGAGTGGGCGAGGTACAAGAAGAGCTCCAGGAGCTCGGCAAAAGGTTCGAGTCCGTGGAGCATGAGCCTAAGCAAAAGAGGTCGAGCTTGCGAAGGCCCTTATAAGTATAAAAGACGCCAAGGCAGAAGCCAAGAGGGCACAACAGGAAATCCAGGAGGCCAAAAAGATAGCGGCGGGAAAGAAATTCTTTATGCAAAGCAAACATGTGGAGGAGGCGTTTCTTTTACTTACACGAGTCCGGAGCTCTCCAGGGGCATTCGCAGATCTGCCAGCAGCGTATCAGACGTCGTGGAGTTCTACCGTGCTCAGGAGGGGAGCTCAACGGAGAAGCTGTTCTGGTCCCAGTATGCTGCGGCCGAACATCCAACGTCTCTGAGTGACCAACTGAAGCAGTTGGTTGAACTCCACAAGGCGGCCGAAGTGGCTATGAAGGATTTCATAGTCCGGATGTGGCCTGGTGAGCTCCTGCCCACCAGCTACTTCAGCCTGATCAAGCGGATGGTGAATACATGTCCGCGACTGGAAGTCATCAAGCGATCCGTTTGCATTGAGGGTGCCCACCGGGCCCTTGCCCGTGCGAAGGTGCATTGAGGCAAGCTGGATGCAGAGAAGCTGGTGAAGGACGGGCCGCCAGAGGGCAAGCCGCATCGCGTTCCCGAGAAGTATTATGATGGTGTTATGAAGGGTGCTCGCCTCGTGGGCGATGAATGTACCAAGGACATAATTTTTGAATGAATTCACTTCTGTCATGTTTGTAATTTAAAGACGAAGTTACTTGCGCTAAGTAGCGCTTTTGTTATTTAAAATATTACCTTCTGTGCAGCTATTTATCAAATTCTGAAAGTAGGCCAGTCGTCGGCTTCACCCCCATGTAACTACTACTGGGGTGTTCGTGGATAACACGGACAATCTTTATCCAAATGTTTGGTCCCTTAAGGAGGTGTCCAGCGCAGCGAACAAGGCAATCGGACTATGCGGCTTTGTAACCTTCACTTAGCCATAGAAGTCTACAATTTTAAATATCGGCGAAGCCCCTAGAATCCGGAAGACTGAATTGGGGCGCTATACACGCCTAGATCGGACGAAGCCGGATTTTCGCCTAAAGCGTAAAATCTTTAAGGATTTTAAGACCTTTCGAACAGTGACCAGCTCTCGCCACATCATGTCGGTCAGTTTTCGGCTTTCTCTACTGAGGTGCTCGTCCGGCAGAACCAGGGCACAATCGCAGTTAGTTCTCCCTGCGCTACCTTAGCCGATATAACGGAACGTAAGGCACCAAAACAAGGGAGCCGCGCTATCCCAACTGTAGACCCAAGACATAATTCGGAGCTGATGCATATAATGCTATAAGTTCGGGGTGTCGCACTGTTGAAAGTGTTCGGACTTGTCGTGCCGTATTATGGGGCGCCATAAGAAGCCCCTGGCAAACTCAACGTACCAAAGTGCACGGATGCAATATTAAAATACATTTGTAAGACAAAAATGCTCAAATAAGAATAATAAGCTGACGCTGTATATGATCTCCCATTGATGAATAATACGTTTAGGCATATGTTTACAATGAATGCATTAAGCGAAGATAAATAGGATTATTTGACATATCCTATCCAGAGGCAGGCTACGTACAGATAGATAAAGCAGGTATAACGATCGTAAATAGATTCCACCTGGGTATTTCCTTCCATGCGCAAAGCATGTTGCCTCCTTGGTTTTCTCTCCTATGTAAGTCCGACAATCCGGCTCTTCTGGAGAAGCTGCACTAAAGCAATGCCCTTAAAGGTAAAAGGAAAGGTACGAGGCAATACCGTACTGTTGACTGAGCCACTGCTACGCCTCCACCTATGCCCATGGTATTTTGAGTGCGTAATTGTGTACGCGTGGCACGAATGCTGCTTTGATGGGATTTGAGCGGAGGCCGGACTGCTAATCATGCTCTTGGCGTGCCTGCTGATCCTGTTGCGAGGTGTTCCGCCCTCGCTTGACGGAGCTTGAGGTTGTCGTCGCCGGATTGGTGGTTTGCCGGAGGAGGCCGCATTGTACTTCTGCCGCAAGGGCTGCATTGTGCTCTTCTATACGGAGAGAGCGGTCCATATTTTCGTTGACTGTTATGACCCCACGCGGGCCTGGCATCTTGAGCTTGAGGTATGCATAGTGTGGTACCGCATTGAATCTAGCGAATGCGGTCTGTCCGAGCAGTGCGTGGTAACCACTGCGGAAGGGGACGATATCGAAGATTAGCTCTTCGCTTCGGAAGTTATCCGGAGATCCGAAGACCACTTCCAATGTTATAGAGCCCGTACAACGGGCCTCTACTCCTGGAATTACACCTTTAAAGGTGGTTTTGGTGGGATTAATCCTTGAAGGATCGATGCCCATTTTGCGCACTGTGTCCTGGTAAAGCAGGTTCAGGCTGCTGCCGCCGTCCATAAGGACTCGCGTGAGGTGGAATCCATCGATGATTGGGTCTAAGACCAATGCGGCCGAGCCGCCATGACGGATGCTAGTAGAATGATCCCTACGATCAAAGGTGATCGGACAAGCTGACCATGGGTTGAATTTGGGGACAACTGGCTCCATCACGTAGACGTCCCGTAGTGCTCGCTTCCGTTCGCGCTTGGGGATGTGGTAGATCATGTTGACCGTTTTCACCTGGGGGGGGGGGGGAGAATTTCTTCTGTCCCCCCATGTTCGGACGTCGGGGCTCCTCGTCATCGTCGCTATGCAGCCCCTTGTCCTTGTTTTCGGCGTTTATCTTGCCGGCCTATTTAAATACCCAGCAGTCTCTATTGGTGTGGTTGGCTGGCTTGTCCGGGGTGCCATGAATTTGGCACGAGCGCTCCAGTATACGGTCTAGACTGGACGGTCCCTAATTGTTTCTCTTGAATGGCTTCTTCCGCTGACCGGATTTGGATCCGCTGAATCCGGCATTGACCGCCGTGTCTTCGGTGTTGTCGCTGTTGTTCCGTCGCTTGTGTCTGTTGCGCCGTAGCTTGCCGTTATTGTCACGGACATCTGACGTGCCAGAATGTGGCGTAGTGCTGCTGCGAGCCAACCAACCGTCCTCGCCCGCGCAAAATCAGGTCATGAGTGTCGTGAGAGCTGCCATAGACTTGGGTTTCTCCTGGCAGAGGTGTCGGGCGAGCCACTCGTCACGGATATTATGCTTGAAGGCCACCAGGGCTTCGGCGTCCGGACAGTCGACTATTTGGTTCTTTTTAGTTAGGAACCGAGTCCAGAATTTCCTGGCTGATTCTCCGGGTTGTTGAGTAATGTGGCTCAAGTCATCGGCATCCGGAGGTCGCACATATGTGCCTTGGAAGTTGTCAAGAAATGCGTCTTCCAGGTTTTCCCAACTGCCAATGGAATTTGCGGGCAGGCTGTTTAGCCAGTGCTGGGCGGGTCCTTTGAGCTTAAGGGGAAGATACTTGATGGCATGTAGATCATCTCCGTGGGCCATGTGAATGTGGAGAAGGAAATCTTTGATCCATACCGCGGGGTCTGTTGTGCCATCGTATGATTCGATGTTTACGGGTTTGAACCCTTCTGGGAATTCATGATCCATTACTTCATCGGTGAAGCGGAGGGGGTGTGCGGCGCCTCTGTGCCGGGCTATGTCGCGACGCAGTCCGGCTGCGTCTGATTTGTTATATTCGGCCCGGCCGGATTTGTTGTTAGTGTATCCGGTATGACGGTCATTGTCATGTGTTGCGGCGCACCCCCGGGATCCGTAGATCGATCTTGGTTGTCCTGCGGCGTTGTCCAGTTTATCGCGCAGGTCCTGAGTATTCCCCCGGGCCGTAGTAAACTGGCGTGGGGGTGCGGGCTGGTATTCGGGCTGATATGTTGTTTATCCCAACCTCGAGGCGGCCGGTCAGCCGTGTGGCGCTCGAGTCCATATTCCTCGGTTGACAGGACTTCTGTCCATCTATCTATGAGCAGGTCTTGATCAGCTTGAAGCTGCTGCTGCTTCTTCTTCAGGCTTCTCGCAGTGGCAATAAGCCGGCGCTTGAAGCGCTCCTGCTCTGTGGGGTCCTCGGGCACGCCGAACTCGTCGTCGCCGAGGCTAAACTCGTCTTTGGAGGAAGGCATGTAGTTGTCCTCCTTCGGATACCCGTCCGTCGCCTGTTCATCTGGGCTGTCATGCCCATCTTCCTGTTTGGCCTGCTCGAAGGCGGGCTGTTCGGGGTTGTATTCATCGTCGGCACCGTCCGAATTGTTTTCGTCTCCGGTGCCGGTATTGCCTTGGCGGGGCTTGGAGCGGCGCGGGCGACGCCCATGCTTTGCTTTCTTCTTGAAGGGGTTATCCTCCGTTGCCTCATCGCCATTGGTTTCTTTCGGAGTGTCCACCATGTATATATCGTATGAAGAGGTGGCTGTCCACCGCCCTGTGAGCGGTGGCTCCTGTACGTCTTCGACATCGTCGTCCATACCGTCGATGTATTCGAAGTCGAAGTCAAGCACGTCAGTTAAATCATCGATCGTGGCAATGAAGTGGGTGGTGGGTGGGCAGCAAATTCCTTCGTCGCCTGCTTCCCACTCAAGCCGGACATAGTTCGGCCCAGAGTCTCTTGACAAAGAGAGAGATTTTAATGAGTTCAGCATGTCGCCAAAGGGCGAGTGCTGAAAGATGTCCACAGCGGTAAACTCCATTACCGGAGCCCAACCTGGCTCGACTGGCTCGAGAGTGTGCGGACCGGGACCAACGACCGGATACGAGTCCGGGGGCCCGGGGATACAGGCCTCCACGGAGATGCGACCTGTGCTCGGCTCCACGGCCGATGAGCGTGCGGCCTGCGGGGCGGGGTCCACCCCTCCGTCCTTGGGCAACGCAATCTGCTCCGGATTTAGATCCGGGGCTGCTGCAGGGATGATGTCATGAGCACTGTCCGACAGCAGGTTTAAGGCGCGCTCGTCGTGACTGTCCGGCACTCCTGGCACAGGCCCGAACCCGTCGAAGATCAAGTCTCCGCGAATGTCCTCCGTGTAGTTCAAGTTTCCGAACCTGATCTGGTGGCCAGGGGTGTAGCTGTCGATCTGCTCCAGATGACCAAGCGAATTGGTCCGCAGTGCGAAGCTGCAGAACACAAAGATCTGTCCAGGGAGAAAAGTCTCGCCCTGGACCGTGTTGTTGACGATTGAAGACACCATCAAGCCTCGAAGCGACGACACAGAGGAACTCTCAATGAAAGCACCAACGTTGGTGTCAAAACCGGCGGATCTCGGGTAGGGGGTCCCGATCTGTGCGTCTTAGGCTGATGGTAACAGGAAGCAAGGGACACAATGTTTACCCAGGTTCGGACCCTCTCGATGGAGGTAAAACCCTACTTCCGCTTGATTAATATTGAAGATATGAGTAGTACAAGAGTAGATCTACCACGAGATCGTAGAGGCTAAACCCTAAGAGCTAGCCTATGATGGTATGATTGTAATTGTGATCGGCCTTCTAAGGACCATCTTCTCCAAGCTTGTCTTCCACGCAAAGGAGAGTCCCATCCGGACACGGGCCGAAGTCTTGAGTCTTGTATCTTCACGCTTCAATAGTCTGGACGATGTATACAGTCCGGCTGTCTGGATACCCCCTAATCCAGGACTCCCTCAACTGGCTCCATCGCGTAGACGTCCCTGAGCACGCGCTTGCGCTCCCTCTTGGGGATATGGGTAGCGTATATCATGTTCACCGTTTTAACTTGGGGGGGGGGGACTTCTTCTGTCCCCCTGTGTTCGGTGCTCGGGGCTCCTCGTCATCGTCCTCGTTTTGCGACCCCTTCTCCTTGTTATCGGCATTTAACTTGCCAGCCTGTTTAAAAACCCAAGAGTCTCTGTTGGTATGATTGGCTAGTTTATCAGGAGTGCCGTGGATTTGACATGGACGATCGAGTATGTTGTCCAAGCTGGACAAGCCCGGATTGTTTCTTTTATATGGCTTCTTCCGCTGACCGGACTTAGAGCCAATGAATCCGGCGTTGACCACCGTGTCCTTGGTGTTGTCGCCGTTGCTTCGACGCTTGTGTCTGTTACGTCGGGGCTTGCCGTTGCTATCTTTGGCTTCAGAAGTGCCAGGTTCGCTCGTGTTGTTATTGCTACAGGCTAGCCATCTATCCTAGCTCGCGCAGAAGCGGGTCATAAGCGTCATAAGGGCTGCCATAGACTTCGGCTTTTCTTGGACGAGGTGTCGGGCGAGCCATTCATCATGGATTCTATGTTTAAAGGACGCTAGGGCTTCGGCATCCGGACAGTCGACGATCTGGTTCTTTTTAGTTAAGAACCTAGTCCAGAATTTCCTGGCTGACTCTCTGGGCTGTTGAACTATGTGACTTAAGTCGTCGGCATCCAGAGGTCAGACATATGTACCCTGGAAGTTGTCGAGGAAGGCGTCTTCCAAGTCTTCCCAGCTGCCAATTGAGTTTTCGGGCAAAATGTTTAACAGTGCCGAGCAGGTCACTTGAGTTTTAGCAGGAGGTATTTGATGGTGTGAAGATCATCACCGCGGTCCATAAGAATATGGAGGAGAAAATCCTCAATCCATACCGCGTGGTCTGTTGTCCCATCATATGATTCGATGTTCACGAGTTTAAACCCTTTCGGGAATTCATGTTCCATTACTTCGTCAGTGAAGCAGAGGGGGTGTGTGGCGCCTCTATATCGGGCGAAGTCGGGACGTAGCTCGGATGGAGTTCTTCTGCGGTTTTCGGCCTGGGCGTGATTATGTTTGTCACGTCCGGCCGGATGGCCATCGTCGCGCATCGAGGCACGCCCCCGCGATCCATAGATCAATCTGGTATGACCTGCTTTGTTTTCCGGGTCATGCCGCAGGTCATATGTGTATCCCCGAGCTGTTGTGTCTTCGTTTTTACGGCGAGGTAGTGCGGGCTGGTGTTCGGCTTGAATTGCCGCTTTGTCCCGGCCACGTGGTGGTCGGTCAACCGTATTACGCGCTGGTAGGACGGGCTCCAGCGCCTCGTCATCGGATTGGGGTAACAATTTGCGTTTCGGGTAACTTTTGGTTGGGCGCTCGAGGTCGTATTCCTTGGCTGCCAGGACATTAGTCCATCTGTCATTGAGTAGATATTGATCAGCTTGAAGCTGCTGCTGCTTCTTTTTCAGGCTCCTTGCAGTGGCTATTAGCCGGCGCTTAAAGCGCTCCTGATCGACGGGCTCCTCAGGCACGATAAAGCTTCGTTGTTGAGGCTCGCATCATCCTCGGAAGGTGGAAGATAATTACTGTCCTCCGATCCTTCGTTAACGGCATGTTCATTAGGGCTGACTCGCCCATCCTCCCGTTCATCCTGTTCGGAAGTTGGCTCAACCGGGTCTTCGTTGTCTTCGGCATCGTCCGGAGTATTATTTTCTCCTGTGACGGTATTGCTGTTTTTTCCACGGCGTGGTTTAGAGCGGCGCCGCTGATGTCAGCGCTTTGGCTGTATCTCAGGAGGCTTATCCTCGACTGGATCCTTTTCATTGTCGCCATTGTTCTCTTTGGGTGTATCCACCATGTATACGTCATATGAGGAGGCGGTTGTCCAGCGCCCTGTAAGTGGTTGTTTTTGTGCATGCTCCTCTCCGGCATCGTCGTTCATACCGTCGATGTCTTCGGAGCCGTAATTGAGCATGTCGGTTAAGTCTTCGATAGTGGCTATGAAGTGGGTGGTGGGTGGGAAGCGGAGTTCTCCATCATCAGCTTCCAATCCAAACCAGATATAGTTCGGCTGAGAGTCCCCTGATAAGGAGAGGGCATTTAATGAGTTTAGCACATCGCCTAAAGGTGAGTGCCGGAAGATGTTCGCGGAGCTAAATTCAACGATCGTCACCTGATCAGGTTCGATGGGCGCGGATGCACGCGGTTCGGAACCTATGGCCAGAGACGAATCCGAGGTTCTAGTGACACAGGCTCCGCTCAAGGTTAGATCTGTGCGCAGCTCTAACGCCTCTAAGTCTGCGGCTTCTGCAGCAGGGCTGAGCTTCCCGTCCTCGGACGGCGCAATCTGCTCCGGATCTAGGGCCAGAGCAGTTATAGGCGGTATCTCCTGGGCACGGTCCGATGACAGATTTAGGTCATGTTCATCGTAGTGATAGGGAGCGGCTGCCATGGGCTTGAATCCATCAAAGATCAAGTCTCCGCGGATATCGGCAACGTAATTCAAGCTTCCAAACCTGGCATGATGGCCAGGGGCGTAGCTGTCGATCTGCTCTACATGGCCAAGCGAGTTGGCCTGAAGTGCGAAGCCGCCGAATACGAAAATCTGTCTGGGGAGGAAAACCTCCCCCTGGACTGCATTGTTGTAGATGATTGACGGAGACATCAAACCTTTTGGTTACGAAGCAGTGGAACTCTCAATGAAAGCACCAATGTCGGTTTCAAAACCGGTGGATCTCGGGTAGGGGGTCCTGAACTGTGCGTCTAGGGTCGATGGTAACAGGAGGCGGGGGAAATGATGTTTATCCAGGTTCGGGCCCTCTCTATGGAGGTAATACCTTACTTCCTGCTTGATTGATCTTGATGAATATGAGTATTACCAGAGTTGATCTACCACGAGATCGTAATGGCTAAAACCCTAGAAGTCTAGCATGTATGATTATGATTGCCTCTACGGACTAAGCCCTCCGGTTTATATAGACACCGGATGGGACTAGGGTTGTACAAAGTCGGTTACAGAGAATGGAATCTTCATATTCGGGAGCCAAGCTTTCCTTCCACGCCAAGGAGAGTCCCATCCGGACACGGGAGAGAGTCTTCTGTCTTGTATCTTCACGGCCCAACAGTCCGACCCACGCTACATAGTCCGGTCGTCCGAGGACCCCTTAATCCAGGACTCCCTCACCATCCACCATAAGCAAATCATGAACATATTGCAAACCCTATAGCGGGGATCCCTCACGCTTGCGTGACACGTAGAGCACCATAGGACAACACCAATAATAAAACATGCAACTCAGATCAATCACAATCATCAATCAACCCATAGGACAAAACGGATCTACTCAAACATCATAGGATAGCCATACATCATTGGGAAATAATATATAGCGTTGAGCACCATGTTCAAGTAGAGATTACAGCAGGGAGAAGAGGTGTTACACCGCTGCATAGAGAGGGAGAGAGTTGGTGATGACTGCGGTGAAGTTGTTGGTGTAGATCGTCGTCGCAATGATGGCCCCGGTGGCGTTCCGGCGCCACCGGGAGAGAGGGGGAGAGAGTCCCCCTTCTTATTCTTCTCCCTTGACCTTGCCCCTAGATGGAAGAAGGGTTTCCCCTCTAGTCCTTGGCTTCCATGGTGGCAGAGGGGCGGGAGCCCCTTCGAGATTGGATCTCTCTCTCTCTCTCTCTCTCTCTCTCTCTCTCTCTCTATTTCCTTCTGTTTGTGCGCTCACTGATTCTACCCTTTAACCATTTCTTAAATTCTCGTAGATCCGTAACTCCGATTGGGCTGAATTTTGGACACGATTTCTATCCGGATATTGGCTTTCTTGCGGCGAAAGAGGGCACCAACCGCCTTACGGAGTGTCCACGAGGGCCCAGGGCGCGCCCCCCTGCCTCGTGGACTCCTCGGGCATCGTCTCGCGTTGATTCTTTTTCCCAAAAATCACATATATTCCAAAAAAATCGCCGGAAGTTTTTATCGTGTTTGGACTCCGTTTGATATTGATTTTCTGCGAAGCAAAAAACATGCAACAAACAGGAACTGGCACTGGGAACTGGATCAATATGTTAGTCCCAAAAATAGTATAAAAAGTTGCCAAAAGTATGTAAAAGTTGTGGAGTATTGGCATGGAGCAAATCAAAAATTATAGATATGACGGAGACGTATCAGCGCTCGCGGAGAAGGCAGGAGGGGAGGCGCCCTCCCTCTCGCCTTTCCTTTCTCTCATGTGGAGGGGAAGGCAGGAGGAGCTAATCCTCATCCCTTTCCTTCCCTTGGACCGCCTGCCATGAGGAGGGGCGCGCCAGCCCTATGTGGGCTGCTGTGCTCAACCTCGTTGGCCCAGCAAGCCCAATAACTCCCCGTGGCCTCCTGGAACCCCTGCCGGTACTCCGATAAAACTTCGGTGCATTCCAAAACCTTTTTGGAGACCAAATAGTATCATCCGATATATAAATCTTTACCTCCGGACTATTTCAGAGCTCCTTGTCTTGTCCGTGATCTCATCCGGGACTCCGAACAACATTCGGTCACCAACTCACATAACTCATATAATACTATATCGTCAACGAACGTTAAGCGTGCAGACCCTATGGGTTCGAGAATGATGTAGACATGACCGAGACGCCTCTCCAGTCAATACCCAATAGCGGGACCTGGATGCCCATATTGGTTCCTACATATTCTACGAAGAGCTTTATGGCAACATATGTAATTCGCTTTGTTTGTCGGTATGTTACTTGCCCGAGATTCGATCGTCGGTGTCTTCACACCTAGTTCAATATCATTACTGGTAAGTATCCTTACTCGTTTTGTAATACATCATATCGTAACTAACTCCTTAGTCACTTTACTTGCAAGCTTCTTGTGATGTTGTATTACTAAGAGGGCCCAGAGATACCTCTCCGATACACGGAGTGACAAATCCCAATCTTGATTCACGCAAACTCAATGGACACCTTCGGAGATAAATGTAGATCATCTTTATGATCACCCAGTTACGTTGTAACATTTGATAGCACACAAGGTATTCCTCCAGTATCCGGGAGTTGCATGATCTCATGGTCCAAGGAATATGTATTTGAGATTAAGAAAGCAGTAGCAGTAAACTGAACGATCATATGCTAAGCTAACGGATGGGTCTTGTCCATCATATTATTCTCCTAATGATGTGATCCCGTTATCAAATGATAACTCATGTCTATGGTTAGGAAACCTTAACCATCTTTGATCAACGAGCTAGTCTAGTAGAGGCTCACTAGGGACACGGTATTTGTTTATGTATCCACACATGTATTTAAGTTTCCATTCAATACAATTCTAGCATGAATAATAAACCTTTATGATGATTAAGGAAATATAATAATAACCATTTAATTATTGCCTCTAGAGTATATTTCCATCAGGAATGCAATATATCAGGTAGTGGTTGCGGCCAATGCAAGTATTGTATGCCTGCAAGAGACTAAGATGGAGGTGATCACCCTGGAAGTTGTAAGGTGCTGTCTTGGAAACAAATTCAAAAGCTTTTATTACGTCCCTGTGGAAGGCACTCGAGGGAAAATCCTACTAGCATGGGATGCCTTGGTGGTGTCTATGTCTAACCGGCATGTTACGGAAAACACAATCACGTCCCTACTAAAACAGGAGGGCAAGCACTGTGGTGGCTAACCGGAGTGTATGGGACCCAAGGAGATGTGGAGAAGATAGCTTTGATGCAAGAGATACAAGACGTCAGAGACCTACACATTGGCCCGTGGGAACTGGTGGGCGACTTCAACCTCCTTGTTAATCCGGAGGAAAAAAACAAGGCCAACATAAACATGCGCATGCTTGCGAGATTGAGAGCCCTCCTCAATAGATTGGAATTGAAAGAACTATATCTTAATGGAAGAAGATACACGTGGACGAACGAGAGGCACAACCCGACAATGGAGAAGATTGACCACATGTTTGTGACAAACTCATGGGAGGATGCACACCCGAGTAGCCTTCTCATGGCCCTGAGAGCATCTCCAACAGCCGCCCAACGTACGGCGCACAAGAAAAGCGTTTGTAGCATGCCGATCGCATGTTTTTGCACGGTGAGGAGTGCTTGCTCCAGCGGCTGCGCAAAAGTTTAGGGCGCGCGAGTAGCTCCAGCAGGCGCGCTAAAAAGCAGCGCGCGCGAGCAGCCGACGCTTGCCATATGTTGCATTTTGGAGATGAGATGAGATATTTCAAACATCAAAACAAAGACATGACATAATTTAGATCACCCAAACAAGTTCATGACATCAAATTTCATGCCCACAACATCATCCAACCAAGTTCATGACACAAACTACACACCAACGAATGGCCCATCAACAATCAAGCCTTTTCCTTGTTTTCATCTTCCTCTTCCTCTTCCTCGGATTCATCATCCGAAGACGATTCTTCCTCCTCCTCTTCATTGTCGCGCGCCGCAGCATCATGTGAAGTTCGGAAGGTGTTGGCAAGATCTTCAACGGCATCATGCGAAGGTGTGTGTGGCACATGGGAAGACATTCCGCCCATGCCGCCCGGAGGTGCTCCCATGCCTCCCATGGTAGCTCCGAAGCCACCCTCGCCTCCCATGGTCTCCATGGTAGCTCCAAAGCCACCCATGGCACCCATGCCGCCCATGGTAGCTCCGAAGCCACCGATGCCTCCCATGCCGCCAATGCCACCGCCACCCATGCCGCCAATGCCACTGCCTCCCATGACGCCAATGCCACCTCCTCCCATGCCGCCAATGCCACCTCCACCCATGCCGCCAATATGCATCTCTACTTTGATCACCTCCAACGGAGGGATCCCTCAACACTTGCAACCAAGTATTGCATAGCAAGATGTCTTCATCATTGGTGTAGTTTCCTCCTCTTCCTTTCGGTGCGTCGACGATGCCCTCACCATCCTCGTCCACCTCAAACTCATGATCATCGAAATGCATGCCATTGGTTTGAGACCAATGAGAATTGTTGAAGCCAACACCCATAGTTGACATATATGCCTCATTGTTGAAGCTACAAAGTATATACAACGAAGCAAATAAGCTATCCATATGTATGCATTCAAAAAACAACAACAACAAAAAGTTGGCGAAATTTTATACCTTTGGGGCATTTCATCGAACACCTTGTGCACGTCGGCCGCCGGCTCAACAAGTGAGCTCGCCGGCGCTTCGGTAGCTACCGCGTCCGTTGCACGCCCTGCAAGCTTCTTCCTCGACGGCTTAGAGGAGCCGTCCGCCGCCTTGTTCTTTTTCGCAAATACCTTGCCCTTCTTCGCCCACGCCGCATTTGGGAGCTTCGAGAGGGGGGCACGTGGCTTCACAGCGGGCGCCGGCGCGACGCTACCTGCCGCCGAGGTCATCCGTGGCGGCATGAAAAGACCGCGCGCGATACCGGTGCTTGGAGGAGTACCGGCGGAGGCAAAGCCAAAGCTCCCCTCGCCAGGGTTTGCGGCGGTGGTGGCGGCGGCGGAGGGGTCGCGGGTGTAGGAAGGGGTGAGGGGGTGCCTGTGCGGCCGTCCATTGGGTCAATTCGCCGGCGGCGGCGCAGGCGGGGCGAATGTGGCGCGGCAGAGAGTGCGGCACGAGTGCTCGAGTGTGCGGCGCGCGGAAGCGGGTGCATCAAATAAACGGCGCGCGATGGCGATTCAGACCGCGCGCTCAACTCTTTATGCCGCGCGCGCGGTTATTGCGCGTCCGCTGGAGCTCGGCTAGCAATTATGCGCGTGCTATAAACTATAAATTTGCGGCGTGGCGCTTATATAGCGCGGCTGTTGAAAATGCTCTTAGCACGGCAGTTTCGGACCACCGCCCGTTACTGATAGACCTCGACACTGACTTCCAACAAGGCCATCATTTTCGATTTGAAAGCTTTTGGACTATGGGGGATGGGCTCCAAGACACTGTGCAGAAAGCATGGCACTCCGTTCCTTCAGTGGGAATTCCATTCACTGTGTCGGATAGTAAATTACGGATGACGGCGAAAGCGCTACAAAATTGGAGCGACCGCTGGATTGGTAACATACAGCTACAACTAGCCATGGCCATTGAGCTCATAAGATGGCTAGACACGGCGGCCGAAGGCCGAGAGCTCACAGACCAGGAACATGGGATGCGCAAACTACTGAAGAAGAAGCTTCTTGGACTTAGCTCCCTGGAACGGACCATCGCAAGATAAAGATCAAGACTCCTATTCCTACAAGAAGGGGATGCCAATACAGGCTTCTTTCACAAGCATGCCAGCTTCCGACAAAAGAAAAACGTCATCATGAACTTGAGGCATAATGAGGAGATCGTGACAGGCCACGACAACATCTCCGCTGCAGCGGACGATTATTACAACACACTACAAGGAACAACAACGGCCAGAGAAGCATATATCAACCTAGATCTACTCGACCTGCCATCTCATGACCTATCTCACCTTGAAGCCCACTTTACAGCAGAGGAGATTGAAAAGACGCTCAAAGCCATGCCATTGGACAAGGCACCTGGCCCGGACGGGTTCACCGGGCGGTTCTACCTCTCCTGTTGGCATGTCATCAAATGTGACTTCTTGCGGGCACTTGATCAGTTTCAAAGCGGAGATATGCGAGGTTTAGCTACCATCAACAAGGCGCTTGTGACACTCCAAAAAAATTTCTTTATTTTTTAACAAAAACCTTGCTTGATTTGAAGAAGGTCATTTAAATCCTTCTCAAAACCTCTCTATCTCAAAACTTTTCCCCTTGGCAAGGACTTTGTTTTTTTTTGTATCTTCTGCAACCCTGGTGTTTGGTTGTTAAGACCTTTATTCTGAGTTTCCCATCTCAAAAAAATATTTTTTTGGGAATTTATTTTTCTTTTAAAAAGAAACCCTAAGGGTTTTGGAGCCACTTTTTTTGTTTTGAACCATCCTTGGTTTTACCATGCCTCATGTGGTAAATTCTCCCAAAACCCCTCCCTCAACTTTGGGGCAACCCAAACAATCTGTCCCAACAAGTTCAATCCATTTTTGGATTTTAATTCATTTATTTTACTCCCCAAAACAATTCTGTCATTTATTCTAAGCCTAGATGATTTACAAAGGAAGTGCCTGTTTTATTTTGAGTTTTGTTCTCAAACCAACTCCTCTGGATAGTCCTTAGCACCCCCAACCTAGATCCATCAAGATCCACTCTTCCTCTTTTCAAAATTTTCAAGTTTCAACCTCTACAAGTTTGGACCAGATTCATCATTTTTGGTGAAATTCATATTTTCCTTTCTCCAAAAATTCCACCAAAATTCAGGCAGTCCCCAGGTGCTTTGAGAGACCACCACACCAAAGATCAGCCCCAGATAAATTTTTCTCATGCTGGAATCATTTCATCAAACACTTGGCCGGCACTGTTCCTGTACACTTTCAGTAAAAGTTCAGAGTTTCAGAGTTATCTTCAGTGTCGTTTTCGTCAGTGACTTGTCACCGATCACCCGTGCGCCCTGGCGCGTTGCGCACGGCCCCTTCTCCCTGACCAGAGCACCGCACGCCCCCTTGGACGGACGCAGGTGTCGGTGGCGGCGAGCATCGCCGACGCCGGCAGCTTCTGCGGTGGCAGAGCCACCCGTGGCGGCCAACGGAGCCAGCGCCGGCTCGCTATGCCGTTCTGCGCCGCCCAAGGCCCCCTAGCCCTCCGCGTGGCCTCATGCATGCCAGCTCGCACCGCAGCACCGTCGCCGTGGCCCGGCAAGCATAGGGCGCGCCCTCTGCCGCCGACGGGCCCGCGCCGCCCCGTTCTGTCGAAACCTCCCTTGCGCGCCAAATCTGACCTGGGTTAGCCTCTAAACGGAGCCCGTGGACTTCCACGTTGATGCCCAACCCCCTAAGCACCCCGACCAAGCACTGCGCCGCCGTAACCATCGCCGGAGATCCCCGTTCACGGCCGCCGCCTCGGATCGCCTATAAAATGGAGTCCCGAGCTCGTTCTCGAGCACGCACCACCACTGCACCCCACCAGTACCCCGCCAAGCCACTAGGAGGACCTCGAGGAGGTCTCCTCCCCCAACTCCGGCCGCCTCAATCCGCCTCGGCCACCAGCTTGATCCACTCCGGTGAGGCCACCCTCGCCGCCCTAACCTCGTCAGTAGTCTCCTCGGGAACCCAGTTATCTAATCCCGGCTTCAATTTTACCTCCGCAGCCCTCCCCGACGAGATCCAACTCCACCCGAGCCACCGTCCGCCGGAGCAAGGACCGCCGTCGACGTGGTGCTCGCCGACGACCACCACCACCACCCACCGACGCGGAAGGACACACTGAGCACGTAGGTACTCTCCGATCCTCCCAACTCGCCGTGGATCGCCGCCGGTGACCACCGCAGCTCTCGGGCGCCGACGAGCTCTGTTCCTCCCCTTTGAAATTTCAAACCTGACAGGTGGGACCCCTCGTCAGTGTTTTCTTTTTATTCAAATCATTTTCTGAAAACGCCTTCGGGCAGAGTACGCTTTCCTTTGCAGTTGACGGCTTTTTAGCCGAAGCATTTTCTGTTTTTATAAGTTGGACCCTGGAAACTTTCTGTTTCATTACAGATGAGTCCCTGGATTAAAATCTTTATAACTTCTTAACAGAAACTGATTTTTGATTGATTCTTTTTCTGTCATCTTTATTTTTCTGTCTAGTTTTTTTTCATATTTATTTGAAAAATATTTGGAACACTTTTCTATGCAGTCACGGTATTTACGATAAGTATGTATTTTCTTATAACGTAGATACCGGAGGAGGTGACGGAACTGCGAACTTCGCCAAGCTAGACTCCGACTACTCCGAACCAGGCAAGCATGTTTGAACTTTTGATATGATGAGTGTTCGTTGCATGTTTGCATTAAGTAGTTACATGGCATGTTTATGAGCATTTTGATAAGTGTTATAATACGTGCAAAGTTGAGGCAAATGAGTTCGAAAATCCATATGTTGTTGCATGGCCATGTGTTGGCATGAGAATAGGTAAGATGGCAGTGTTGTAGCATGCCAGTCTTATGCCAGACTATTTGACTTCAGTGTCAACGTGAATCAAGTCACGTTCCCATTCGTTTCCCTTCCTGTACTACCACATGTTTTCCGCAAGGAATATGGCTTAGTAAGTTGCAAACCGCTTTCCTGGTACACACCAAATAGAGAGGCCGTGATGAGGGTTCCATGGCCCTGGATTAAAGCCCGTCATCCGTTCAGGGGGCATGGGTGTTTCCGTTTGGGACCGAGAGGGGGCACCCCTTAGAGCGCTGCCAGATATAAATTTGATCCCATGCTATTCGAGGTTGTGATCTCCCCGTCTCAAAGTTTTTCTTGAACGTTGTCTAGGGTGATTCCTGGCATCGTGAGGTGGGATGGGTGTGTACTGGTTAGATGTGTTTCTATCGAAATACCGTAAACGGAACTAGTCCTCGTGACTACGGAAATCCGTTGGCTGTGGATAATTAGTACAAACTCTGCAGAGTCACAATCCTTTGAATCATCTTATCCATGTCCAGGTACTGTGTTCAACTTACCTTGTCAGGTGTCAGTCTCAGTGACAAAAACTCCGGTGAAACACTTGAGTGTTAAGTGCTTATTCCTGTGGATGGACTAACCGTTTATTATTATGTGTTGAATATTTCCTATGAGTTTTATATCTTTGTGAATTCATCAGATATGAATAATAAGCCCTTTCTGCGATGTCGCTCAGACGTCCGACTGTGGCACACTTGTTATTTACTTTTGATATAAGCCCTTTCTGCGATGTCGCTCAGACGTCCGACTGTGGCACACTTGTTATTTACTTTTGATATAAGCCCTTTCTGCGATGTCGCTCAGACATCCGACTGTGGCACGCTTGTTGTTTATTTTTGATATAAGCCCTTTCTGCGATGTCGCTCAGACGTCCGACTATGGCACGCTTGTCATTTATTTTCGATATAAGCCCTTTCTGCGATGTCGCTCAGACGTCCAACTGTGGCACGTATGTCATTTACTTTTCAGTATAAGCCCTTTATGTGGTGTCGCTTAGACGCCCGACTGCGGCATGTTAATTTATTTTGTTCACCCTTCGAGGCGCTGCCTGCATAATCTGATCGGTTTTCAGCTATTTTGTTGGAATTTCGGGAAGACTACCGCCCGAATTCCTTTTTACTTATCATGTTGTGCAAGTAATTATTATTTGAATGTGCATTGTTAATTGTTCATGACGCATTACTGCATACATTTATTATATCTTATGTCCGAACTATCTTGCGAGTACTTTCAAAGTACTCACCTGGCTTGTTGATTTGGCCAGATGTTGATGAAGGCGATCTCATGGATGAAGAGTTCGATAGCGAGTCCGACTCCTAGAGGAGTCCCAGTCAGTCTCGTGCGATCTTGGATTTGGTCACTGTATTATATCCGCTTCCGCTACTCGAATAAAATTCATCGAGCCTCACCCCGACGCTCGATGAGCTGCCAGTTTAGGAGTCATGTTATCCTCTCCACTGTGATATATCCACCACCACTTTTATCTCAAGTCAGTAGCATGCCACCACGCTCTTGTGTCATGACCGCCCTTATGTCCAATATCGGCATGTTTGTAATAATTTGTTGAGCAGTCTCGGCTCAACCCTGTAATATATTTAATGCTACTGGCCTTTTGTATCAAGTATTTGTCTACCAGTGAGGATAATTCTTCTCATACTGGGACTTAAAGATCGGTTTCTCAATAAGTATTTTATTGAAAATCTGATCGTGACAAACTTGGTACCAGAGCCAGGCTGACTGTAGGAAGCCACTAGGTGCGATCGCTAATCGGTTATTAGCATAATAGAGTTTATTCATATTTTTGCAAATGTAGTCATTTTCTGACAGTCAGCATAAATTTATGATCTGACCATTCAGAATTTTTGCCTACTTTTGTAGATGGCTGGCAACGACTGTGAGTCACAGGTGTTCGCCAACGTGCCTGAGGGGTTCGTCAAGCTCCTCTCCTTCATCGTCCAGGTCGCGATGGGGCCATCAGTGCGCCCAGTCTTCACACTCTACCCGCACAAGATCAACGACAGTCTGACCATGCACCAGGCCGCGGTGCAATTCAAGGGAGGGCGTGTTGAGTTAGGCCGCTTCCGGTTCTTGGGGAGAGCCATGCCTACGGAGAAGCATGCTATGCAGATGGCTGCCCGTGAGGCGATAGCTCGTCTCCGGGATGTTCTTCCTTCAATGAAGACTCGTCGCTACCGCTACCTTCCATGCCACGTACCATACACCTGTCACTACTCATTCGCTTGCCCCAGAAGAGAGCGAGATGAGGCTATTGAGATGCTTGTCGAGTACCTCCGAGCTCTGGAGGCAGCCTTCGACAACCTGGTGGACGAACTTGTGGCTGCCCGCATGGACTCAGTCCATGGATGTACCGCCAACAGGAGGGAGCTCCTGCACACCGCACCACCGCTGACTTTCGTCTCGTCCTCGGCATCTTATTATCCTACCATTCTCGCCACTGCTCGTCGCCTGCCTACCACCGAGGAGTTCAACCAAGTCATTGCGCCCACTCCAGTTCATTATGCACCACCTATTGCGCCCACTCATGTTCGTGTTGCTCCGCCTATGGCGCTCGCTCCATCAGCTCAGCGCAGCGCATCACGTCTGGAGCCTATTAGCGAGGAGGAGGTTGAGTCCCCAGCCTCACTGCGCCTCACCCTCGGCAGGCCAAGGGAGATCCTTACCATCTCCGACTGAGCACGCTTAGCCGCCATGCGATGTACCGACTTGTACGATATGTTTATATGTACATAGGTTGTGGGAAGTAGCTTGTTTGCGCATCATGTAGGAACTGGGAGAAGTGCACTAGCCTAAATAAAAGTCAGGAATATGTACGCATATCCTGAGTGATGTATTGTATAATTACTGCTTGCGTGTAAGATATGTAATAGTCCTTCTCCGTGCACAATCGTTTATTCTCTTGAAAAATCTTGGAGCATTTAAAATTCTATGTATTTATGAACTTATTGATTTTTGCGACTCAATTTCTTTTCTTATGAGTTTTACAAAATATATCCCCAGAGTGAAAAATGCCTCGTCCTTCGACGCGCTCCATGCCAAATCCGCCAGAGGAAAATTATGGCACACCACCAAACAACAATTTCACACAGGGGCAGTCAAGTCAACAGGGCAGTGAAACAGCATTTACCCAAGTATGCCGCCTTTACGAACAGAGTCAGCAACAACATCAGGAAATGATGAACCAAGTCATCAATATGGGAAATCACCGTGGACAGTATCAGCAACAATCCAAGTTGTCTGAGCTACAGAAGACGCGTTCCCCAACATTTTCTCATACTGACAAACCTCTTGAGGCCGATGACTGGCTTCGAGACATGGAAAGAAAATTAATTATTGCACAGTGTTAAGACCGTGATAAAGTACTATATGCACCGCACTATCTCACTGGAGCAGCTGCATCATGGTGGGAAAATTTCCTACACAAGCACCCCAACGAAAATGAAATAACCTGGGAGGAATTCAAAGAAGGTTTCCGTGGGGCGCACATTCCTAAAAGTGTTATGAAGATCAAGTAGAGAGAATTTGATGACCTCCAACAAAGGACCATGACAGTGTCAGAATACAACAGCCAGTTTACTCTGTTGTCTCGCTACGCCAATGAGGAGCGTATGACTGAAAGCAAGAAGATGGAAAAATTCTTGGAAGGCCTGGCACCCGCGCTTAAATGCCAGCTGGTTGTGCACACCTTTCCAGATTTCAAAACACTGGTGGATAAGGCTATTACCTTGGAAAATGAACGATGCAGCTTGGAGGATTTCCGCAAACGCAAAAGGGACCAGACTACTCTGGCTCAAAACCACCGAAGCAAGACCGAATTTCAGAAAAGTGGGACACACAAACCCACGACGAATAATTCACACTCAATCAAGAATTTTCATGCAAGGGACAAGGAGTTCACATATCGCCCAGGCATTACTTGCTACGCTTGTGGAGAAGAAGGGCACTATGCCAAACAGTGCCCCAAGCCAAGGAACTCGACCCCAAAACCGAACAACGGTGGCAATAATTCAGCGCCCAAGCGGAACAATTTCAACCCTAATAACAATCACAGGAAGGGTCATCTGAACCACGTGACCAGAGAGGAAGCACAAAACGCCCCGGATATCGTACTCGGTACGTTCCCTGTCAACACAATACCTGCCATAGTTTTGTTTGATTCTGGAGCTTCTCACTCGTTCATTTCGAAGAGATTTACTTTGCAAAATATTTTTTCAATGCTTCCCTTGGAAAAATCCATGATCATCAAGTCCCCTGGGATTAAGCAAGTGACCCAGAGCTACTGCCAAGGTGTGGTTATTGAATTTGAAGGATTGAAGTTTCACGCCAACCTTATTGTATTGGAAAATAAAGGACTGGATGTCATCCTAGGGATGGATTGGTTAACCACTAATAAAGGTTTTATTGACTGCTTCAACCGGACCGTAATTCTCACCCACCATCACGGGAAGACAATAAGGGTTTCAGCCAAGGAAAGACAAATATCTCGGCCACCGAGGTTGAACAAGGTGGACGTTTCTGAGTTAAGCAAAGTTCCAGTGGTGTGTGAATTTCCAGACGTATTTCCCGAAGAACTACCAGAATGCCACCGCATCGAGAGATAGAATTCAGCATTGAGCTAGCACCGGAACTGCTCCCATTTACAAGAAACCATACAGAATGGCACCATCCGAGTTGGTAGAATTGAAGAAGCAAATAAAAGAATTCTTGGACAAAGGATATATACGAGCCAGTTCCTCATCCTGGGGTTCACCAATTTTATTTGCCAAGAAAAAGGATGGGACACTGAGATTGTGTATAGACTATCGAGCACTTAACATGGTCACAATCAAGAACAAATACCCAATGCCATGGATAAATGATCTGTTTGATCATCTCGCTCAGGCCAAGGTCTTCTCAAAAATTGACTTAAGGTCGGGATACCATCAATTAAAAGTATGGACAGAGGATATCCCCAAGACAGCCTTCACCTCCAGATACGGACTGTATGAGTTCACGGTAATGCTGTTTGGACTAACAAACGCCCCCGCATATTTTGTTCACCTCATGAACAAAGTATTTATGAAGTTTATGGACAAGTTCGTTGTGGTATTCATCAACGATATTCTGATATACTCCAAGACACCAGAAGAGCACGCTGAGCATCTCCGAATTGTACTAGGAGAACTCAGGAAACATCAATTGTACGCCAAGTTCAGCAAATCTGAATTTTGGCTAAGACAGGTAGGCTTTCCGGGCCACGCATCTTGACCAGGAAGGTATTGCCGTGAGACCCGAAAAGGTCAAGGCCGTGCCATTTGGCTGGAAACCACCAGCCAAACAGAACGGACGTCTGAAGTTTCTTGGGAATGGCAGGATACTACCGAAGATTTATTGAAGGATTCTCCACCATAGCAAAGCCAATGACGCAGCTTACTCAAGAAGGACAAGAAGTTTGAATGGACTGAAGCTTGCGAGAAAAGTTTCCAAGAGCTAAAAAGGAAATTGATGACAACACCAGTATTAATTGTGCCAGACATACACAAGAATTTTGAGGTATATTGTGACGCATCCCGAAAGGGCCTCGGATGCGTGTTGATGCAAGAAGGCAAGGTAGTCGCGTATGTTTCCAGACAACTTCGCAAGCATGAAGAAAATTATCCTACTCACGACTTGGAGTTGGCAGCAGTCATCCATGCACTCAAAGAGTGGAGACATTTCCTACTTGGAAATTGTTGTGAAATATACACAGACCATTAGAGCCTCAAGTATATTTTCACACAACCAGAACTAAATTTACGGCAACGACGCTGGTTGGAATTAGTAAAGGATTATGATGTTGGAATCCACTACCATCCAGGAAAAGCAAATGTAGTGGCAGATGCTCTAAGTCGAAACCCTAGCATGGACAATGACAACCTACCAAACCTGAGACCTGAATTTCGACAGGAGTTTTCTAAACTCAATTTGATGGTGGTCACCGAAGGCAGTTTGTCGAATTTGGAAATACAGCCTACCCTGATAGAAAAGATTAAGGAGGCTCAGCATAGACACCCCAGCATTGAAGGCATAAAACGGAAAGTGAATTTGGGCTAGGCCTCAGAATTCATAATAGACGAGCAGGGGATATTGTGGCACGGAGAGAGGCTTTGCGTACCAAATATCGAGGACCTTAAGTAGCAAATTTTAGCTTAAGGCCACACCGCTCCATATTCAATTCATCCTGGAGGAACAAAGATGTACAGGGATCTTCAGGTAAAATTTTGGTTGCACTGTATGAAAAGGGACATAGCCACATTCATCGCATGTTGTGACTCTTGTCAACGCATCAAGGCCGAGCACCAGAAACCGGCCGGACTTTTATAGCCAAATAAGATAACCAAGTGGAAATGGGACGAAATTGGAATGGATTTTATTGTTGGACTACCTCGGTCACGGCACGGGAATGATGCCATATGGGTCATCACTGATAGACTGACTAAGGTAGCACACTTCATCCCCGTGAAGACAACCCACACCACTCAGAAGCTTGCCAGGCTTTATCTTTCCCGTATCGTCTGCTTACATGGAGTCCCAAAGACAATAATATCAGACAGAGGCACTCAATTCGTCTCCTGATTTTGGGATCACTTACACCAAGCTCTGGGAACTCAACTGGCGTTTAGTACCGCATACCACCCCCATACTGATGGACAAACTGAGCGCGTAAACCAAATTCTAGAAGACATGCTGAGAGCATGTGTCCTCACCTATGGAACCAGTTGGGAAGAAAGCTTCCCATACGCCGAGTTTGCATACAACAACAGTTACCAACCCAGCCTGCAAATGGCACCATTTGAAGCTCTGTACGGGCGAAGATGTCGTACCCCGCTAAATTGGTCAGAAACCGGAGACAGCCATATCTTCGCCCGCATATACTCAAGGAGGCTGAAGATAAAGTTAAGGTAATTAGGGATCGACTCAAGACAGCCCAAAGTCGACAGAAGAGTTATTACGATCAAAAACATCAGGGAGTCAGTTTTGAATCCGGTGAGTTTGTGTACCTACGTGTATCTCCTATGACGGGCCTGCAACGATTCAAGGTTAAGGGAAAGCTAGCACCAAGATTCATCGGACCCTTCTGTATAGTGGCACGAAGAGGCACAGTAGCCTACCAGCTAGACCTACCCGAAGAATTATCCGATGTCCACGACGTGTTCCACGCCTCGCAGCTTGAGGAGGTGCGTGAGCAACCCAGAGAAGCAAGTATCTCATGAAGACATTGACGTGCAACCAGACCTCACTTATCGGGAACGTCCAATAAAAATATTAGAGGAGTCTGAGAGGAGGACCCGACAGAAAACCATCAAGTTTTTCAGAGTCCAGTGGAGCAATCACACCGAGAATGAAGCGACTTGGGAAAGAGAGGATTTTCTTCGGACAGAGCACCCAGACTTATTTGAGGATCAGCTGAAATCTCGGGGACGAGATTTTTCCTAAGGGGGTAGGTGTTGTGACACTCCAAAAAAATTTATTTGTTTTTTAACAAAAACCTTGCTTGATTTGAAGAAGGTCATTTAAATCCTTCCCAAAACCTCTCTCTCTCTCAAAACTTTTCCCCTTGGCAAGGACTTTGTTTTTTTTGTATCTTCTGCAACCCTGGTGTTTGGTTGTTAAAACCTTTATTCTGAGTTTCCCATCTCAAAAATATTTTTTTTGGGAATTTATCTTTCTTTTAAAAAGAAACCCTAAGGGTTTTGGAGCAATTTTTTTTGTTTTGAACCATCCTTGGTTTTACCATGCCTCATGTGGTAAATTCTCCCAAAACCCCTCCCTCAACTTTGGGGCAACCCAAACAATCTGTCCCAACAAGTTCAATCCATTTTTGGATTTTAATTCATTTATTTTACTCCCCAAAACAATTCTGTCATTTATTCTAAGCCTAGATGATTTACAAAGGAAGTGCCTGTTTTATTTTGAGTTTTGTTCTCAAACCAACTCCTATGGATAGTCCTTAGCACCCCAACCTAGATCCATCAAGATCCACTCTTCCTCTTTTCAAAATTTTCAAGTTTCAACCTCTACAAGTTTGGACCAGATTCATCATCATTTTGGTGAAATTCATATTTTCCTTCTCCAAAATTCCACCAAAATTCAGGCAGTCCCTGTGTGCCTTGAGAGACCACCACACCAAAGATCAGCCCGAGATAAATTTTTCTCATGCTGGAATCATTTCATCAAACACTTGGCCGGCACTGCTCCCCGTGACACTTTCAAGAAAAGTTCGTAGTTTCAGAGTTATCTTGATGTCGTTTTTCGTTGACTTGTCACCGATCACCAGTCGCCTGGCGCGTTCGCCTGACCCCTTCTCCCCACTGAGCACCGCCGCCCCTTGGACGGGACGCAGGTGTCGGTGGCGGCGAAGCATCGCCGACGCCGGCAGCTTCATGCGATGGCAGAGCCACCCGTGGCGGCTAACGGAACCAGCCCCGGCTCACACGCCGTTCAAGGCCGCCTAATGCCCCTAGCCCTCGCGTGGCCTCATGCATGCCAGCTTCGCACCAAGCAGCACCGTCGCCGTGGCCCGGCAAGCACGAAGCGCGCCCTCTGCCGCCAGCGGGCCCGCGCCGCCCGTTCGCGAAACCTCTCTTGCGCGCCAAATCCGACCTGGGTTAACCTCTAAAGGAGCCTGTGGACCTCCACGTTGATGCCCAACCCCCTAAGCACCCCGACCAAGCACTGCGCCGCCGTAACCATCGCCGGAGATCTCCGTTCACGGCCACCGCCTCGGATCGCCTATAAAATGGAGTCCCGAGCTCGTTCTCGAGCACGCACCACCAATGTACCCCACCAGTACCCCGCCAAGCCACTAGGAGGACCTCGAGGAGGTCTCCTCCCCCAACTCCGGCCGCCTCGATCCGCCTCGGCCACCAGCTTGATCCACTCCGGTGAGGCCACCCTCGCCGCCCTAACCTCGTCAGTAGTCTCCTCGGGAACCCAGTGAACTAATCCCGGCTTCAATTTGACCTCCGCAGCCCTCCCCGACGAGATCCAACTCCACCCGAGCCGCCGTCCGCCGGAGCAAGGACCGCCGTCGACGTGGTGCTCGCCGAAGACCACCACCACCACCCACCGATGCGGAAGGACACACTGAGCACGTAGGTACTCTCCGATCCTCCCAACTCGCCGTGGATCGCCGCCGGTGACCACCGCAGCTCTCGGGCGCCGACGAGCTCTGTTCTTCCCCCTTTGAAATTTCAAACCTGACAGGTGGGACCCCTCGTCAGTGTTTTCTTTTTATTCGAATCGTTTTATGAAAACGCCTTCGGGCAGAGTACACTTTCCTTTGCAGTTGACGGCTTTTTAGCCGAAGCATTTTCTGTTTTTATAAGTTGGCCCCTGGTAACTTTCTGTTTCATTACAGATGAGTCCCTGGATTAAAATCTTTATAACTTTTTGACAGAAACTGATTTTTGATTGGTTCTTTTTCTGTCATCTTTATTTTTCTGTCTAGTTTTTTGTCATATTTATTTGAAAAATATTTGGAACACTTTTATGTGCACTCACGGTATTTACGATAAGTACATATTTTCTTATAACGTAGATACCGGAGGAGGTGACGGAACCGCGAACTTCGCCAAGCTAGACTCCGACTACTCCGAACTAGGCAAGCATGTTTGAACTTTTGATATGATGAGTGTTCGTTGCATGTTTGCATTAAGTAGTTACATGGCATGTTTATGAGCATTTCGATAAGTGTTATAATACGTGCAAAGTTGAGGCAAATGAATCAAAAATCCATATGTTGTTGCATGGCCTTATGTTGGCATGAGAATGGGTAAGATGACAGTGTTGTAGCATGCCAGTCTTATGCCAGACTATTTGACTTCAGTGTCAACGTGAATCAAGTCACATTCCCATTCGTTTCCCTTCCTGTACTACCACATGTTTTCTGCAAGGAATATGGCATAGTAAGTTGCAAACCGCTTTCCTGGTACACACCAAATAGAGAGGCCGTGATGAGGGTTCCATGGCCCTGGATTAAAGCCCGTCATCCGGTCAGGGGGCATGGGTGTTTCCGGTTGGGACCGAGAGGGGGGCACCCCTTAGAGCGCGCGTATATAAATTTGATCCCATGCTATTCGAGATTGTGATCTCCCCGTCTCAAAGTTTTTCTTAAACGTTGTCTAGGGTGATTCCTGGCATCGTGAGGTGGGATGGGTGTGTACTGGTTAGATGTGTTTCTACCGAAATACCGTAAACGGTTCTAGTCCTCGTGACTACGGAAATCCGTTGGCTGTGGATAATTAGTACAAACTTTGTAGAGTCACAATCCTTTGAATCATCTTATCAATGTCCAGGTACTGTGTTCAACTTACCTTGTCAGGTGTCAGTCTCAGTGACAAAAACTCCGGTGAAACACTTGAGTGTTAAGTGCTTATTCCTGTGGATGGACTAACCGTTTATTATTATGTGTTGAATATTTCCTCTGAGTTTTATATCTTTGTGAATTCATCAGATATGAATAATAAGCCCTTTCTGCGATGTCGCTCAAACGTCCGACTGTGGCACACTTGTTATTTACTTTTGATATAAGCCCTTTCTGCGATGTCGCTCAGACGTCCGATCGCGGGCACACTTGTTATTTACTTTTGATATAAGCCCTTTCTGCGATGTCGCTCAGACGTCCGACTGTGGCACGCTTGTTGTTTATTTTCGATATAAGCCCTTTCTGCGATGTCGCTCAGACGTCCGACTGTGGCACGCTTGTCATTTATTTTCGATATAAGCCCTTTCTGCGATGTCGCTCAGACGTCCGACTGTGGCACGTATGTCGTTTACTTTTCAGTATAAGCCCTTTATGTGGTGTCGCTTAGACGCCCGACTGCGGCATGTTAATTTATTTTGTTCACCCTTCGAGGCGTCGCTCCAGACACCCGATCGGTTTTCAGCTATTTTGTTGGAATTTCGGGAAGACTACCGCCCGACTTCCTTTTTACTTATCATGTTGTGCAAGTAATTATTATTTGAATGTGCATTGTTAATTGTTCATGACGCATTACTGCATACATTTATTATATCTTATGTCCGAATTGTCTTGCGAGTACTTTCAAAGTACTCACCGGGCTTGTTGATTTGGCCAGATGTTGATGAAGGCGATCTCATGGATGAAGAGTTCGATAGCGAGTCCGACGCCTAGAGGAGTCCCAGTCAGTCTCGTGCGATCTTGGATTTGGTCACTATATTATATCCGCTTCCGCTACCCGAATAAAATTCATCGAGCCTCACCCCGACGCTCGATGAGCTGCCAGTTTAGGAGTCATGTTATCCTGTGACACTCGAAAAAATTTATTTGGTTTTCAACGAAAACTTTGTTGGATTTGAAGAAGGTCATTTAAATTCTTCGAAAAACTTCTCTCTCAAAACTTCTTCCCTTGGCAAGGATTTTATTGTTGTATCTCCTTCAACCCTGGTGTCTGGTTAATGAGAACCTTCCTTCTGATTGTTCCCTCCTCAAATATATTTTCTTGGAAATTATTTTCTTTTAAAAAAAGAAACCCTATGAGTTTTGGGGCTTCTTTCATTTTGAAACCACCCATGGTTTTACCATGCCTCATGTGGTAAAACCTCCCAAAACCCCTCCTTCCTCTTTGGAGCAATCTAAACTTTCTGTTCCAACAAGTCCAACCCATTTTTGGATTTTATTTCATTTATTTTATTTCCCAAAACAATTCTGTCATTTATTTTAAGCCTAGGTGATTTACAAAACAAGTACCTAATTCCCTTTGAGTTTTGATCTCAAACCAACTCCTCTGGATATTCTTTAGCACCCCAACCTAGATCCATCAAGATCCACTCTTCCTCTTTTCAAAATTTTCAAGTTTCAACCTCTGCAAGTTTGGACCAGATTTGTCAAATTTGGTGAAATTCATATTTCCTCTTCCCCAAAAATTCTACCAAAATTCAGGCAGCCCCCAGATGCAATGAGAGGCCACCCCACCAAAAATCAGCAAAAGGAAAATTCCCCACATGCCAAAATCTTTTCGTCGAACACTTGGCCGGCATTGTTCCTATAAACTTTCAGAAAGTTCTGAGTTTTAGAGATTTGCAGTGTCGTTTTTTGTCAGAGAGTTGTCATCGATCACCTGAGCGCTCTGGCGCTTTGCGCACGGCCTCTCCTCCTTGACCAGAGCACCGCACGTTCTCTTGGGCCAGGCGCAGTGTCGATGGCGGCGAGCATCACCGACGCCGGTAGCTTCAAGGTGGCAGAGCCACCCGTGGCGGCTAACGGGAGCTGTGAGCTAGCTCGCCACACTGTCCGTCCAGCCGCCTAATGCCCCTAGCCCTCCGCGTGGCCTCATGCATGCCAGCGCACCCCCAAGACTGCCGCTGCCGTGGCCCGGCAAGCACAGGGCGCGTCCTCTGCCGCCGACGGGCCCGCGCCGCCCCGTTCCGTCGAAGCCACCCAGAGAGCCTAATCCAAACTTGGTTAGAACCTAAATGGAACCGGTGAACCTCCACGTTGACACCCAACTCCCTAAACCCCCGACCAAGCACTGCGCCGCCGTAACCATCGCCGGAGATCCCTGCTCACGGCCACCGCCCGGATCGCTTATAAAGGGGGGCCCGAGCTCAGACTCGAGCACGCACCACCACCGCACCCCACCAACACCCCGCCAAGCCACTAGGAGGACCTCGAGGAGGTCTCCTCCCCAACTCCGCCGCCCGATCCGCCTCGGCCTCCAGCTCGATCCACTCCACGAGGCAATCCCCGACGCCCAAACCTCGCCAAGAGCCTCCTCGAGCACCCAAAGTGAGCTGACCCAAGCTTCAATTTGACCTTCGCAGCCCTCCCGACGAGATCCAACTCCACCCGAGCCGTCATTCACGGAGCAAGGGCCGCCGTCGACGTAGTGCTCGCCGACGACCACCACCACCACCCACCGACGCGGAAGGACATGCTGAACACGTAGGTACCGCCCGATCCCCTGCCTCACCGTGGATCGCCGCCGGCGACCACCGCAGCTCTCGGGCGCCGACGGGCTCTGTTCTTCCCCGTTTGAAATTTCAAACCTGACGGGTGGGACCCGCCTGTCAGCCTCTCTTATCTTTTAAATGAATCGTTTTCTGAAAACGTATTCGGGCAAATACGCTGTCAGTCTGAAGCGTTTTTCTGGTCTTTTCTGTTCAGCCCCCCGAGAAGTTTCTGTTTCATTACAGAAAGGTACCTGGATTAAAACCCTTATAACTTTTAAACAGAAAAGGATTTTTGATTGATTCTTTTTCTGTCCTCTTTAAAATTTTGTCTAGTTCTTTATCAGATTTATTTGAAAAATATTTGGAATACTTTTGTGCACCCCACGGTATTTACGATAGTACGTGTGTTTCTGTATTCCATAGATACCGAAGGAGGTGACGGAACCGCGAACTTCATCGAGCTAGGATCCGACTACTCCGAACCAGGCTAGCATGTTTGAACTTTTGATATGATGAGTGTCTTTGGCATGTTTGCATTAAGTAGTTCATGGCATGTTTATGAGCATCTCGATGAATGTCATATTTCATGCAAAGTTGAGGCAAGTGAGTTTCGATAATCCATAAGTTGTTGGATGTGAGTTGGCATGGCCATGTGATGGCATGAGGATGGGTAAGATGGCAGTGTTGTAGCATGCTAGTCTTATGCCACACTATTTGACTCCAGTGTCAACATGAATCAGTCCAGTTTTCGTCCGTTTTCCCTACCTGTACTACCACATGTTTTCCGCAAGGGATACGGCTTAGTAAGTTGCAAACCGCTTTCCTGGTACACACCAAATCGAGAGGCCGTGATGAGGGTTCCATGGCCCTGGATTAAAGCCAGTCATCCGGTCAGGGGGCATGGGTGTTTCCGGTTGGGACCGAGAGGGGGGCACCCCTTAGAGCGCGCGTATATAAATTTGATCCCATGCTATTCGAGATTGTGATCTCCCCGTCTCAAAGTTTTTCTTGAACGTTGTCTAGGGTGATTCCTGGCATCGTGAGGTCGGATGGGTGTGTACTGGTTAGATGTGTTTCTTCCGAAATACCGTAAACGGAACTAGTCCCTCGTGACTACGGAAATCCGTTGGCTGTGGGTATTTTAGTACAAACTCTGCAGAGTCAAAAATCCTTTGAATCATCTTATCCATGTCCAAGTACTGTGTTCAACTTATTCCGTCAAGTGTCAGTCTCAGTGACAAAAACTCCGGTGAACCACATGAGTGTTAAGTCCGGTTAAATGTTTATTCCTGTGGATGGACTAACCCGTTTATTATTGTGTGTTGAATATTTCTTATGAGTATTATATTCTTGTGAATTTATCAAACATGAATGATGAAATATAAGCCCTTTCTGCGATGTCGCTCAGACGTTCGATTGTGGCACAATTGTTATTTACTTTTGAATATAAGCCCTTTCTGCGATGTCGCTCAGACGTCCGACTGTGGCACAATTGTTATTTACTTTTGGATATAAGCCCTTTCTGCAATGTCGCTCAGACGTCCGACTATGGCACAATTGTTATTTACTTTTGATATAAGCCCTTTCTGCGATGTCGCTCAGACGTCCGACTGTGGCACGTATGTCTTTTACTTTTCAATATAAGCCCTTTACGAGGTGTCGCTTAGATGCCCGACTGCGGCATGATTATTTGTTTGTTCACCCTTTAAGGCGTCGCTCCAGACACCCGATCGGTTTTCAATATTTTTTTTTGGATTTCGGGAAGACTACCGCCCGACTCCCTTTTTACTTACCATGTTTTACTAAATTGAATGTGCATTGCTAATTCCTCATGACGCATTCATGCATGCATTTGTTATATCTTACGTCCGAACTGTCTTGCGAGTACTTTCAAAGTACTCACCTGGCTTGTTGATTTGGCCAGATGTTGACGAAGGCGATCTCATGGATGAAGAATTCTATAGCGAGTCCGACGCCTAGAGGAGTCCCAGTCAGTCTCGTGCGACCCTGGATTGGTCACTATATTATATCCGCTTCCGCTACCCAAATAAATTCATCGAGCCTCACCTCGACGCTCGATGAGCTGCCAGTCTAGGAGTCATATTACCCACTCCACTGTGTCATTCCACTACCACTTTATTCTCGAGTCAGTAGTATGCCACCCCCACACCATTGTGTCATATCCGCCATTATGTATAATTATTGGTGTCCTTGTAATAAAATGTACAGCACCCTCAGCTCGACCCTGTAATATGTTTTAATGCTACTGGCTTTCTGTATCAAGATTTTGTCTACCAGTAAGGAGGATTTTCCTCATACTGGACTCAAAAGATCGATTCTCAATAATCATTTTATTGGAAAATCGGTCGTGACATATCCTCTCCACTGTGATATGTCCACCACCACTTTTATCTCAAGTCAGTAGCATGCCACCACGCTCTTGTGTCATGACCGCCCTTATGTCCAATATCGGCATGTTTGTAATAATTTGTTGAGCAGTCTCGACTCAACCCTGTAATATATTTAATGCTACTGGCCTTTTGTATCAAGTATTTGTCTACCAGTGGGGATAATTCTTCTCATACTGGGACTTAAAGATCGGTTTCTCAATAAGTATTTTATTGAAAATCCGGTCGTGACAGCGCTGGTATCCTTACTACCGAAGAAAGAAGGGGCGGTGGACATCAAAGATTTTAGGCCAATCAGCCTAGTTCATGGAGCACTTAAGATCTTCGACAAAGATGTAGCTATGAGGTTGGCAGAGGACTTACCAAGGCTGGTTGGGCACCACCAGAGCGCCTTTGTTAAAGGACGGTCTTTGCATGATAACTTCATACTTGTCCAATGCACGGCAAGGAGGCTACATGCACTAAAGAACCCGACAGTCATGCTCAAGCTTGACATTACTAAGAGCAAATCTAGCAGACCCCGCATCCGTCCCCGACCCGCAAAATAACCGCCAAAATGCGGGTACGGGCAGGAAAGCCTGCCCGACCAGACCCCGCATCCCGCCCCGGCCCGCAAAAAATTTGGGGGGGGGGGGGGCGGCAAATTCTCCGCCCCAACCCGGGAAAATGCGGGTTTCCCCTCGCTGTTGCGGTGCCCTGCATCAGAGAGAAGCAGTTGGCCGGAGGGACATTTTAGCCCGCGCGCTTTCCCCCTCCTTCCGCCGCCGCCCGCCCTTTGCTTCCGCCCGCCCGCCGCCGGCGATTCTGGCCATATCTGCGGGCGGAATCGCGCCCCTTGGCCGCCCCACACCCTCCCGTGCCGAGCCGCTGCACGGCCCCTTCGGATCCGGCGAGAAGAGCCGCCCCCCGTCGTCGCCGCCGCCGCCGGGGATCGACCACCGTTGAGCGCACCCCCTCGTCGCCGTCCGGGATCACCCGCCACCGGTTAGTCCCTTTTTTGTGAATTTTGAGAGCTGCGTAGTAGATTGACGCGCCGGTGTGCGTGTAGATGGAGTTGACCCCGTGCGAGAAGTTCTTGCTATCTGATTCGTCCGATTAGAACGACTCGGATGTTGAGAGCTTGCTTGCGAACTTCCAGCAGCAAACATTAGTCATGGCGCTTGCCGTGAAGGAGCATGAAGACGAGCACCGGAAGAGGAGGCGAGGATCGACTGCCGGTCGTTTGTGCATTCCTCGGAATTGCCATCTTGGGAACGAGATGTTGATGCAAGACTATTTCGCAGAGAATCCTACATATCCTCCGCACCTCTTCCGGAGAAGGTACCGAATGCGCCGATCCCTCTTTGTGAAAATTGTTGAAGCTTGCGAGGCAAATTGCCGGTATTTTACTCAAAGAAGAAATGCCGCAGGCTTAAAGGGATTTAGTGCATATCAAAAAATCTCCGCAGCTATGCGGGTGATTGCATATGGCGTTCCGGCTGACTATGCCGATGAGTATCTTCGCATTGGTGAAGATAGCACAATTGAGTCTGTGCGTAGATTTGCGAAAGTGATCGTTCGTGTCTTCGGTCTTGAGTATCTTCGGGCACCTAATGAAGATGACACAAAGAAATTGATGGCATCAAATGAGAGGAGAGGTTGGCCTGGCATGCTAGGTAGCATTGATTGTATGCATTGGAATTGGAAAAATTGCCCCAAGACTTGGCAAGGAATGTATTGTGGCAAGTCTCGTGATGCAACAATGGTGCTAGAGGCCGTAGCATCCGAGGATTTATGGATTTGGCATTGCTTTCTTGGTATGACGGGCACTCTCAATGATATCAATGTGTTGCAACGGTCTCATTTGTTTGCTAGGCTTGCTAGTGGTGATGCTCCTGCTTGCAACTACACTATCAATGGGCATGAATACACAAAGGGGTACTATCTTGCAGATGGTATATACCCTCCTTGGTGCACATTTGTTGAGAGAATCAAAGAACCCAAAACAAAAAAACAATGTGAATTTGCAAGGGTGCAAGAGGCATCCCGAAAAGACATTGAAAGATCATTCGATGTTTTGCAATCTAGGTTTGTCATTGTCCGTGGTCCTGCTTGTTTTTGGGATAAAAAAACCTTGAAGAACATAATGACATGTTGTGTTATCCTGCACAATATGATCCTTGAAGATGAGAGAGGATTGAACTTAGAATTCTTTTACGACAATGTGGGTAGCCGTGTCAAACCAGCAAGAGACCCAAACCGCATTAGAGCTTTTCTTCAGACATACAAGGAGATTAAAAATGCAGACACCCACTTTCAACTTCAGAAAGATCTCATTGAGCACCATTGATAAAGGGCTGGACACTTATTTTTGTATTCATTTGTATTTGTATTCATGACAAATTTTGTATTGCACTATTTAAGTTTGCTACGGTTATTTGAATAATTATTTGTAATGCGGATGGTTATTGTATTATGTTTTATTGGAATAATTCAGTTTGTTTTTTATTGTTGAATTATGTTGTATTTGATATTTGCGAGCTGATGATATGCGGGATGCAGCAGCGCAAAGAGCAGACCTCGCAAAGCCGACCCGTAAAAAAGTACATTCCACGAATATATTTTTTTATGGATCCGTTTGGGGGTCTGCATCTGTGCCAGCCCAAGCCGACCCGCAAAAGCTGTTTTGCGCGAACTGCAAACGCGTTTTGCGGGCCGGCGGAATGTGGGGTCTGCTAGAGTTGCTCTAAGGCATTTGACACTCTCAAATGGCCTTTTGTCCTGGAGGTGCTGCGAAGACTTGGCTTTCGTGATCGGTGGATAACTTGGATGTGTAGCTTGCTGTCCACAACGTCGACAAGAATTGTGTACGTGCAGAAATTTTGAAATAAAATTATTAATATAACTAGTTTTCTTTGCATTCGAAATCCACATTAAGTATATAAATCAATGAATAAATAGAAGTTATGTTTTTACTAACTAACTTGGAAGTATAAATACATAAACATGCAATTTTGAATAAGTATTAAAATCAATAAAAAAATCATATGAACTTTGCCACATGAATTAGTAAGGTAGTCAAGGTCAAAATATACATTAGATATTGGTCAAATAATATATATTATATACATAAAATTTTAAATATGAATATAGGAAAAGTAATTTTTGTTTTGAAATATTAGTATATAAATTGATGAATAGCTAAAATCTTGAATACTTCTATACGGTAATCTTGATTCTCGTTCCAAAACATCCAATATATAGCAAGGGACTCTTGAATACTTCAATATGCTAATCTTGATTCTCGATCTGAAACATCGAAAGGGAAGTAATAATTACTCCCTATGTCTCATAATGTAAGACGTTTTTTGACACTATACTAGGGTCAAAAAACGTCTTACATTATGGGACGGAGGGAGTACATCATACCTGGATGTCTCATGTATCTGTTTGTTCTGCCCACAGAAAATCATGAATTCCCAACACAGTAATATGTTCATAGTATACCAAAAAAACTTCAAAAAGGGTATAATAAGGGCAAACAATAGCATTCATTAATTTTCTGCCACTGGTAGCGCTTTCACCAACTAAGCGAGCCCACATAGTACTACAGTGAAAAGAACTAACAAATTTATGCATGTATACTTGACAAACAAATCATGCATGACTCAAGTAAGAAGTATTTTTTCCAGTGTGTGAGTGAGTATCATATAATGACATACACTATGTTAACCGTAAATGGTAGATGCAACAAGTTATGAAGGAAACCATCATTGATAGTTTCACTTGTGCAAAATATTTGAAGTTTATGCAAATATCATTGGCATGACCATGTTGAGGGAATTTTTGACATGTTTAACTCAGAGCATGTTTAGAAATGCTAAATTTGTTGTATTATAGATTGTGACAAAATACAATTGATATATACCATGCAAATACATTTGCGTGGTTCACACTACGAGACCTTATGAAGTAAATTGGACCAAGGTTCATAGGTTCACTAGTAACAATCCTATTAAACATGGTGGCACATACTAATAAGCATAGGCATGTGAATTAAACAATTCAAGCAAGCATGGCATAATAAACATTATTAGAGTTGTGTCAAATATTGTGTACAAGGTAGGTTACAGTTGGACTTTGAGTAGTATTGTATTTAGATAGGATACAGAGTCGTGTTCTAGTAGGACACTTGTATCCTAGGCCTCTCATATATAGCGAGGATAGACACACGATGTAACCTATGCCAACATAATAGCACAGGCGCGCAAGGGGGAGCCGGCGGCGTGTGCCGGTGCCCGGATGGCCGGTGTACGGTATTGTGACGGTGTCACGGGGAGGAGCACCCGTAGTCAGGTTCCGGGGATGTGGCCATATCGGTGAACCTCGTTAACAAATCTCGGTGTCTTACTCGTGTGATTGCTTGGTCGTCAAATGATCTATGGAGTGCCTCGGATTTATTCTAACAAATGGTATCATGAACTAGGTTATTCGGAGGTTGTGAATTGTTGATCTAGAAGAAGAAAAGCGCTCGACGTGGATCAACATTGTTCGTACGGAACATGTCGCTGTAGAGCGACGTTTGTGGACGAGGACCGATCCAACAGGTTGGCGTTTTTTGGTATAGCAAGCCGTAAGCATCGGTGGCGGCGCGTTCTTTCGGAGAGACCTGATCGATACGGTCGGGAGCGTGTATGTGGCAGCAGCAGTGGTTGTGCAAGCAGCGGCTGTGGTTGATCGATCGTAGCGAGCAGCACGCGTACTGGGGTAGCTCTCGGCGGATTGGAATGGTGGCAACGAGATCCATTCGGATTCAGCGTAATAGCAATCAGAGGCCTTCTGGCTGCATAGGCGCAAGTACGCAACTTGGCGAGATCGGATCAGATTACACGGACAGTGCGGCGGCTGCGGCGTAACGCGTAGCGCCAGGCTCGCGTGATGGCTATTCGGGCCAGTCACGGCTGGGTTGGTCGGCGTGTGGTGGACGTCAGGTGGGGCACTAAACGTGGTCTGTACTATGAGATTGCGTGGCGCTGGAACGTGCAGAGCTGAAGGAAAAGCAGTAGGAGATTTGTTTGGACCAAAAGGGAGACCGAGTCTCTACGTGACACGGAGATAGGCAGGCATCAATCGCCGGAAAGATGAAATCCATTGAAACTAGCGCAAGGACGAGGGCAAAGCAAATAGCATCAGGAGTTGAGTCAGGATCCAGGAGTTGAATCACGTGAAGATCAACTAGGCTACTAGTAGTACACATGTTGTGTACTTGGACATCGCGTAAGAAGCTTGGATAATTTTTTTTTTTGAAAGAGAAGGTAGATCATGATCTACCTTATGCATTCAAAACGGGGCAAAAGCCCGGATGACAGGAGTCATATTACATGAAGGTGATGTGGGCGCAGCACAGCATGTGCAGCAGGCCACCACCAAGCCTAAGCAGGAAAAAGTGAAGAAAAAAGGGAACTAGGCTGGAAGGAAAAGAGCAGCATAATTACATAATGTTGTTAAATCTTGCTCACGTCGGGCTCTATGCTTCCTTGAAAACCCGAGATGCAGTCCATGTCTTTGTCTTGAAGACAAGAGCGTTCCGGGCTGTCCAGAGAGTAACTGCAATCGCTGCAAAAAGAATGTGCCAAAGCTTGCCATGCATAGCGACGGCCTCCGTTGATAAGATGAAGGTTTGTAGGTCCGGGCAAGCATTGGTGATGTTTTGCATGCCGACCCTTTGCCAAACTGCATCTGCTAACCGGCATCTCAAAATAAGATGGTATATGGTTTCTGCTGCGGGGCACCAATCGGGGCGGGTCGGGGGCCGCACGTCGATCCCCATCCAGGAGGAAGAAGGCCAAGGAGCAACGCGTGGCCTCCCTCTTGGAGCTCCCGCTTCAGGGGACCCCACATCCGCTCACCAGGGGGAAAGCCAGGCGTATCGCGCAGTGCTGTGATCTGAACATCGACGCGATCCTCTCCGACGCAGCACCCTCCTTCTCGGCCAGCCTGGGCAATGCCCCGGTTTCACCTACGCCATCGACATCCACCAATGCCTAGAGACGTCATCGACAATCGAGCTATGCTTTCCATGAGCTGTTTGCATTTGTACCCTTCGAGGCTTCGCCCCGATATGTATCTGTATCTGCTTTTTCTTCTATGTTATGGCACTAGGCATGTTCAACTTGTTGCTTTAGCTTTCCATTTGCATCATGTAGCCTCGTTAGGCCTCTCGGCCATCCTTCATGTAAGCTCTGTCGAGCATTTACTCCTCTGCAAGATTTATGCTGCCTCCCACCAATCACTCTGTTTTTTCCGTCTCTCTCTGTCTGCATGATGTTGGCTCACGCTATGATGAAAATCCTTAACTGGAATGTGCGGGGGCTTGGTGATTCTAACAAATGCAAGTTAGTGAAGGATGCAATCCTGTCTTGCCACCCGAATGTTGTATGTTTGTAGGAAACAAAACTGCAGGCGGTGGATGCTTTTAAGGCGGCCTCCTTCCTACCGCCAAACCTGCGGTCTTTCTTCTTCATGCCAGCCCATGGTACTGCTGGCGGTTTGCTAGTTGCCTGGGATCAGTCTTTGTTGTCAGCATCCGAGACATACAAGCACAGATTCTGCATTTCAGTACATTTCAGTTCTACCAGTGACAATACCTCCTTTCACCTGACAACTGTCTATGCACCCTGCGACGATTCAGACAGACCAGAGTTCTTCGCTGTCATGGAACAAGTTGCCACTCGGAATACCGGTCAATGGATTATTTTGGGGGATTTCAATATGTACAGACATCAAGAGGAAAAGTCCCGTGGCAGGAAGAACTGGAATTTGATGGACAGATTTAATGAATGGATTAGGGATGCTGCCCTGGATGATATTGATATTCTGAATCGCTCGTTCACTTGGTCCAACAAGAGAAGAAACCCAACTCTCATCAAGCTGGACCGTGTCCTGGTAAATGCTGAGTGGAACCTTGGTTTTTTACATACCGAAGCTTCTGTTGTTACAGCCACCACTTCGGATCATGCACCTATCTTGGTTGATTTCAACACCGACAGGGTATCAAGCAAGCTCTTCAGGTTTGAAAACCATTGGTTACAATGCTCGAGCTGAGACAAATCATTTCTAATGGTTTGACCCGAGGAACAAGGCACTTCGCTCACGCCTCTCTCCTTAACTTCAAACTCAAAGTAACTCGTGCAGAAATACACAAATGGACAAAGTCCAGAGCAGGTCTGCAACTACTTCTACAAAACTGTAAGCATGTGGTCTCCTTCTTTGAAGCTGTAGAGGAAAAGAGGGCTCTTACAGCTTTGGAATTCTCCATGAGGAAGTTTGCCATAGAGAAGGCGCAGCAGATCGTCTATTGGCAGACGGACGCTTGGAGGCGCCGTGCAAAAATTAAAGGATGTGTTCTGGGCGATGAAAACACTGCTTTCTTCCATGCTGCGGCCAACTGTCACCATAGAAAGAACAAGATCAAGCTTCTGATAAAAGATGGTGTTGAGTTTTTTGACATCAAGAACAAGCTTATGATTGCTACTGACTTCATTCGGAGTATTTTTGGACAGCCATCACCCTCACGGCCAACAGTGGATACCAACTCCCTGTATGACCGATCTGACCTATGTGCTTTGGAGGAACCTTTCACCTGGGCCGAGATTGCTTCAGTTATCGACAAATCGCCAAACAATAGAAGCCCTGGACCGGATGGATACACCAATGAATTCTTCAAATCTTTTCGAAATGAGCACAAGGATGACCTGCTCCTTTTTTTCAATGACTTTTATCACTGCAGAGCTGATCTCCAAGGTGTCAACACAGCCAATATTGTTCTCATCCCAAAGATGCACAACCGGGTGGACATCAAGAACTTCCGACCCATATTGCTGGTGCACAGCCTGCCTAAGCTGACTTCTAAGGTTCTCGCTGTTCACTTTCAACGCACAATTCCTTCTTTGGTACATCCGTTGCAGTCTGGCTTCCTACCTGGACGATGCATAGTGGAAAACTTCATCCGTGCGGCAGACATGGTGCAGCAGGCTCATAAACGTTGTCTGCCCATGATTGTGCTTAAGTTGGATTTCAGGAAAGCCTTTGACAATAGTCGATTGGGATGCTCTTAATCAAATCATGGAAGCCCGAGGCTTTGGGACTCGATGGATACATTGGATTAACAGCCTGTTATCATCCAGCTCTTCCAGTGTCTTGATCAATGGGCAGATTGGGGACAAGATTAAGCTTCAGAGTGGCCTAAGACAAGGAGATGCTCTATCCCCTTATCTTTTTATTCTCATGGCTGATGTTCTACAACAAATGTGCATTTCTGAGTATAGAAGGGGAACTCTCCAGCATCCTCTCAACATTGATGGGCCTTTTCCAGTTTTACAGTATGCAGACGATACCTTGCTTCTAATCAAAGGCACACAAGAGCAAGCACAAGTGGCCAGGAGGATTTTGGATGCGTTCTCCGCCTTCACTGGCCTACAGATCAACTTTAACAAGAGCACGTTCGTACCAGTGGGCATGGATGAGACCACTTCCAATATGGTGGCTACCATTCTACAGTGTCATATCTCCTCTTTCCCATGCACCTACTTGGGTCTACCTCTGTCCACACAGAAAATCAATCACGGGATGCTGCTACCTGTTATACACAGGGTTGACCGGAGGCTATCAGGATGGCTAGCCACTTTCCTCTCCTGGGGCGGCCGTCTCACCCTGGTTAACTCAGGCTTGCCTCCATCCCCACTTACTTCATGGCTTGTTTCATATGGCCGCAACAGTCTCTAGACAAACTGGAGCAAATCCTACGGGGTTTTCTTTGGCAAGGAAAGAACTCTGCAAATGGCGGACACTGCTTGGTGGCATGGGACTTCGTCACTCTCCCAAAAATTAATGGCGGGCTTGGTCTCAGAAATTTAAAAGAACACAACTTGGCAATGATCTGCAAGCTCACTTCTAATATCTTGCAAGGTCACGAAGCTCCATGCTATGAATGGTTCGCCACAAGATACTGCCACAACTCCCTTCCGGACAGCCCGCGGAGTGGGGACACTCCCATGTGGCGATGCCTGCAATCAACAATTCAGCTCGTTATACAATCTACCAGGTGCGTTTTGGGTGACGGATCTAGAATCTCTTTTTGGAAGGATTTGTGGCTCGATTGCGGAAGACTTGAATTCTCCTTCCCAGTGCTTTTCTCGTTTGCCCAAAACAAGAGCTGCTCGGTTGCCTCTCAGTTCAACGATGGGGTTTGGGACATCAAACTACATCCGAACCTCACCTCCGCAGCCAATGGAGAGTTGCAAGCTCTATATGACATATTGACAAGCATCCAACCTGTGCAAGATCATGCAGATTCCCGGAGGCCAATCTGTTTATACAACACTACAACACACTTCTTTTACAACATGCTCACGTTCAGAGGAATTCAATGCCCCTTGAAAAATAAGGTCTGGGACAGTCTTATACCGAGTAAACACAAAGTTTTCCTCTGGCTAGCGATCTATGGCAGAGTGAACACAAGGGACAATATGCTGAAGAAACATTGGAAGACCACAGCTTGGATAATTTTTCACGGGTCAGCCATATAAAGAATCATGGCATCATCGGGTACCAGGTCTGAGGTGGAGAAGTTTAACGGAACTAGAAGCTTTGGGTTATGGGAAACAAGGGTGAAAAATTTGTTGACACAACAGGGATGTTTGAAGGCATTGCGGGAAGTCATGTCAACTGAGATGGAATTATCATGTGATGGATGAAAATTCATGAAAGACGATTTGGGAGCCTTGAGCGTGTCGTTGCAGTCAGACAAATTCGGCTGGGTCGGACTAGGTAGTCTGACGGATCGACGTGAGTCGGTTGGAACAGAAGACGGTGGCGGGATCGGCGACAGCGACATATGAGCGTGATGCTGATGGTGACCGACTTCTGGGCGTGGAAACACGTGGTGCAGACCCGATGGTTTGTGCGGCTTCGACAAGACTATGGCGCGGGGCTGATTCAAGGTGGTGTACACACGGAGCTTGAAGTCGACGGGGTGCGAGGGTGGACTGATCATCTACCATGGAGTCATGTTGAAGGTGGAGCTGGATTGAGGGGCTACGATGTAAGGATCCATAGAATCGAAGCCTATTTCAGCGGGAAAAAGCGAGTGGCACGTAGTTCGGACTGGAGCCTAGTGGTCTGATGAAAGCGTGAAACTCGTCATCGATCGGTGATGATCGGTGGTACCATGCAGTGGGGGTTGAGTGGTGTGGTTTCGTGACCCTTGAGACTCGACCGGGACAGCGGAGGCTCGACGCGGTAGTAGCGGCGAGGCGTGCGGTTAGCACGGAGGCATGGATACGGGCCAAGGCTCTGGTGGTCATACATGTGGTGAGACAACTGCGAATTTGATTTGGGATGACTATAAGCAACAGTGAAATTCTTTCAAGTTTCAGACAGGCGGTCAAGCAAGGAGCGGTGATGTTGAGTTCAGGTAACTCTTATGTGTGACACCCAGTATATGAGTTGTTTACTTTCACGCAGGTCAGTGATCAGTGTGTGATGGCGTTGGACTGATACTCTGAAGTTGGGAGCGCAAACTAGAGTAATGTGGAACTTAATTTTGCTCGAGTGTTGACTGTGGTCAAGAAAAGAAGGGACTATAAGTTGCAGGTGGAGTCACGTGAAGTCTTTGGAGTAGCAGCGGTACTCATGGGATAAGCTCAAGTCCAATGTATATGGAAGTTTGACACATTGACGAATTCAAGGTGGTGAAGAATATTCGCCAAGGTGGAGTTTGTTAGAGTTGTGTCGAATATTGTGTACAAGGTAGGTTACAGTTGGACTTTGAGTAGTATTGTGTTTAGATAGGATACGGAGTCGTGTTCTAGTAGGACACTTGTATCCTAGACCTCTCATATATAGCGAGGATAGACACACAATGTAACCTATGCCGCGCGCAAGGGGGAGCCGGCGGCGTGTGCCGGCGCCCGGGTGGCCGATGTGCGGTATTGTGACGGTGTCATGGGGAGGAGCGCCCGTAGTCAGGCCCCAGGATTTAACATATCGATGACTCTCGTTAACAAATCTCGGTGTCTTGCTCGTGTGATTACTTGGTCCTCGGATGATCGACGGGGTGCCTCGGATTTATTCTAACAAACATAAATTAGGATAATATGTTATATCTCATGGACGTCCATAATCCGAAAAGCCAATATCCATTGTTAATAATCCACTCAGAGTGATTGGAACCATGCCATGCTTATTATGATTGTTAATTTAGATCTAGGCATTGCATAGAGTATGATGGCATATAGTTGAGAATATATTTCGCACACATATTTTCATCATTGAGAATGTCTCGTAAATTGGGATCTACTTCATCTAATATGTACACACCACTCCGATACGAAAATTTAACTAAAATGCAATCAGTTTTTTCATCTAATACACGCCACTCTCGGTATTGATATTTTAACTAAAAGATGCAATCGGTTTTTTTCACAGAGGTCGCATCTTCTCCTTTACTAAGGTCGCTATAAATGTTTTGACCATAGTGCTCCAGAGTATTTCCTCTCCCTGTCCCAGTTTATCAGCCCATGCAGAGCATCTTTCGCATGTTGTTGGCCCACGTGTGCTCGTTGTGTTGCTCGTTCCAGCCAAAGCAGGGCATCTACACGGAGAAGGTGGCAAGCCAACTCACCTACGCGGAAGAACGTTGCGCACATGTTTACTACGTGTGCAGGGGTCCGCGTGCCTTGGCCGACATATGCAAAGAGTTTGAGGCTTTCTTTTTATTCTTTTTACTTTTATTGTTGTTTTTCCATTTTATTTTATTTTCATTTTTTTTCTTTTATTGTTTTTTGTAACATATTTTTAAAATTTCACTTTTTCTTGATGTGTTGTTTTGGAAATATTCTATTTTCTTAATACCTAGAAACTTACCAGTGATCAGAGTTTTAAATAACCGGCTATAGCCCGCTATAGCGGTTTTACCAGGCTACCGCTAATTGAATTTATGTACAATTGTCTAATAAAATTATGAAATAGCCGGCTATAGCTTATTTGAAGGGCCGGACACTATTTTGCATAGTCCGGTACTTAAAACTATGCTCTAGAAGCACATGACTATCATTACTATAATGTATGTCAATGAAGACGAAGCCCTCTACCAACTTTTAGCCACTTAGGGCGTGAAACCCATCGATGGAGGTGGGGGGTTTAAGGGCCAATTAATGGTTAATTAGTCTATTGTAGCGGCGGTTCAGACAAGTGAAAACAGATGACCTGTCCCGGCACAAGTTCAAGAAAAATACAATATATAATACTCCTTTCGTTCATAAACATAAGATGTTCTGAAAAAATTCTTGAATCGGATGTATGTAGACATGTTTTACGTTTATTCACTCACTTCAGTCTGTATGTATTCTATACTGAAAAATCCAAAAACAGCTTATATTTGTAAATGGGAGGAGCAGTACATATGTCACCCAAAGAGGGCAAATACATAAACTTGGGAAAATAGCAAATACATGTGAGCATTGACTTATTTAAATAGCAGCAATTCCGCGTCACCAACAGTAGCACTGCGCGCGCGCGCACACACCCCTACGGCAGCTGCATATAACAAGTGAGGAGCGATACATATGTATGTTCACACATCAGACCAAGTGACCTTGAACTCTCCAATGTTCCCGTTGAGGCCCAGCGCCTTCCAAACGGCCGGCGACGCGTCCACGTCGTTGTTTGGGCACGGCGGCTCGAAGTTGTGCTCCTTGTCGCAGCCGTACACCGAGTCGCACTCGTCGACGACCTTGGCCGTCACGGACTGTCCGTTCCCGTTGATACGGATCATCTTGTTGCACCTGTTCGTGCCGTCCAGGCGGAGCCACCCCGTGGACAGCGCCACCACCAGTTCGCTGTCCTTGTGGTAGCGGTTGTCACAAAATGATTTGCCACCCCCATCTCCACCTTCTGCGAAGCTGTTTATAGTCAGGATCGCCGGCGTCTCGGCCGACACCGGGGGCGAGCACTTGTACTGCGGGTACCGGTGGCCGTTGACGCAGCAGGTGGAGCCGTGCTCCGGGTTGCAGTTGCCGGATTGGCCCGGCAGGTATCCGCTGATGTGGCAGCTGCCGCCGCCGCTGGTCGCCGTCGGCATGTCCACGGACGCGGAGACGCCATGGACGTGGAGGCGTGACAGGAGCTGCACGAGAGCAAGCACGGCTAGTAGCTTCATGTTAGCCATGTCTGTCAGGCTGCTTGCAAATCAGCTGCGATTATATTTGTGGTTGTGAGAATATTGGTCGATCCATCGTCTTTATATAGAGCCCACGGAACAGCAATTGCTATGCATGTTGGTTTAACTGGGAATGTTCACTCAGCCTCGTTTCCTCGGTTTTGTAACCCAGAGATGGTCAGTTGGGCGGTTAAACCGTAGTGCATCCATCACAGTTTCTGTTTGCGTGTGCGGTAAATAGTTTTAAACAGCCGCTTCTTCCTTGTTTTAGCGAATGAAATTTTGTCATGGAGCTTCCATCGATAGTCGAGGACTCGAGGTGCAGACATTTCTGAACATCCGAGCGAATGAGACTCCGAGGTAGGTTTCCTACTTTCTTGGGCACGGCGGCTAACTGTTCAGACTGTCCGTATCAGGTGTGTCGTTTCCTACTTTCTTACCGTATACTATATCTGTGGACGAACCGACAAAGCGGCGAGATTAAGGCCTCGGTTGGCGAGTTAGAAAAAAGTATACAGACGGTTAAAACTGTGCACGACAGTTACCCTTTATCTAATTTCCGTCGTCATTTGTTCCGAGGTACTCGAAGTGCAAGCCCTTTATAATTTCATAATCTTTGTGATGCGAAACATGTCCGCCGCCATGTCCAGCGCCACCGGCATAATACCGACACCTCACCGCCAGATCCACAAAAATGGTCATCTCCGGATGCAACACTAGTCTGGCGTCACCAATGCGGCAGCTAGGCTTTCATGGCAAAACGGACAAAAATAATCCAAAGACGAAACAAATTTAAAAAGTAAACTCTTGACAAAAGTATTTCACAAATCTAACCCCTTTCGAATAGCGCCCAACACGTAGCCACTAGACTATACAGCGTAGCGCCATAAGCGACTGTGTAGCATTAGCACCTACGCGTTAGGAACTACAATGTGTAGCATAACACGCGTTAGGAACTATACTGTATAGCATAGCACATACGCGTTAGGCACTACCTAAAAGGGTTATTTCTGTGAAATAGTTTCGCTGAGAGTTTATTTTTTAATTTACTTTCGCCTTTGGGTTATTTTTGTCCATTTTGCAGGCTTTTATGGCGGCAACGCCTCACACGGTTGCAGGTATTTGGGGAGGCTTCGGGCTTACGAGTCAACATCAACAAGAACGCCGCTTTTCCAATCAGCTACTCGGCTGAGGACATGGAGAGAGTGGGGCGGGTCCTTGGCTATCCCCAAGGCAATTTGCCGTGCAAATACCTCGGATTGCCACTCACTCTACGCAAACAATCGGCGACACAACTTGCTGGCCAGGTGGATCAACTAGCGAGGTGTAGCGACCCGACCTCAGACGGTCAAGCCTCTGTGTATCCGTGTCATCCCTGGATCAGTATGCTGGCACACACAGTACATCAATGTATATATCAAAGTGCAATCACATGTATAAATAACGTAAAACTGATATATACCTCATAATACTCAGCGGAAACAATCAAACGGGTGTGGAGTCCCATCAACGCCATCGGCAGGTTGAGTGTAGACCGTAACCCTGTACCGTACTCTTACTCGTCGGAAGAAAAATATCTGCAACATGATACGTTGCAGCCGTGTAGGTCAGTACATTGAATGTACCGGCAAGATCACAATAAGAGAAAACAGATGATAAAATATACTATATGCAGTATGGCTTTGTGGCTCTGTGTCTGAGTTTTGTTTGCGTAAAAGCGGATTTATTTTCCCTACATCAAAGGAATAAATGAAGTCTGTACTATGGAATTTTCTATCATGACATGGTTCCGCCAACCGATGTCTCATAGCCCAAAATCATCATAAGTTGCCCACAATTAAGTTATCAATCCGGTGTTGAGAGTTCCGAGATAGATCCAAGTCCAGATGCTCAAATTGTCCGTAACCGGGGACACGGCTAATCGATTAGGTTTTAACCCTCTGCAGAGGTTTGTACACTTTACCCGCAAGATTCGATCCCTCTCTTTACGTTCTCGCACTTCACGGTGTTTGAGAACAAGACGACCGAAACATGGTCTTCCGAAGAGTTCCCCTGACCACTGTCCGGTGCTCATCCAATCCTACCGTAGTTCTACATCTGCTAGCACCGTCCCAGCCGAGTCACCACTAAGGTCAACCAAGCCAGAGCCCATAGTGACTTGCGGTTGCACAGTAAGCTTCCGAGCATGAAGTATTCTTCCGCCTCTTTGGAGTGCAGGTGAAGCTTTCCGCAAGATGTCATGGCGCTTCTCCATGCATCCCGCCAACCACCGGGTTTCTCCAGGTGCCCGTCAACCGTCCTTCACCCAAAGAGTGTGTATTGAATTCTTGTCTCGAGTCTTGAAGTCTTGAGGCCTTGAAGATGCAGATCCTTGCAGATTTCATCATGGTGTTGTCGTCATTGACGTAAATCCTCCATTCTCACACCACTCCTGAGCACTCATACCAAACCCCGTCTACTATAGCGTAGCATTAAAATAAATAACGTCACGGGCTTGGTAACAGGGTGATGGGTTCCTACCTCATGCATACTACTCAACTACAAGGATTCAATAAACACTACTGAGGGGTGGTTGCAAAGATGCCACTAAATGCAATAAAACATAGGTATGAAAGTATGGTCAAAGTGAACTTGCCTTCTTGACGATCTTGAAAACTAGGGACTCGTGGTAGCAAGCTTCACTCCGGAAATTCTACCGAGGCAAACAACAATCATAATAAGCATACAACATATGACCACTTAACATAATAGCATGCTAACATAACACACAAAGCACTTGAACCAAAACCCAAAGAAAAACTCAAAGAAATCCAACTCAAAGTTTTCCCATATCCAACAACAATCAAGAAATAGTTTTGCACTACAAAAATTTTCTTAACAGAACCTAAGCATGGGTTTATGCTAACTAACAGAAAAGAATTCATCATGCAAACTAGGAGCAAAAAGAATCACCTAGAAAGCTATTATAAACTCTGTTATGCCTAAAACAATCCTAGCAAGTAAAAATAAAATAAAAGTTTTATTTATTATAAATAAAAGTTCATGTTCTAAAGTGACAGAAACTAACCTAGAATAATCTATCACATAGGAAAAATAAATTTATTTGCTAATTAAAACAATAGGAAAACAGTAGCTAGGTAATTAATTAAGAATAACATGATTCTGGTTAAAACTATTTTTTTATTGATCCTAAAATGCCCAAATAAATTCCTACGGTTAATCAATGTCAAAACAAAGTTGTGACAAAAAGAATCATTAAAAAATAATATTCCTAACTCCTTTTATAGCAGAATTACTATTCTGTCTAAATATAAAATAAAGCAATTTTAAATAATTTTAACATGACTAATTATATTTTCTACAGAAACTACAATAAATTTGCAAACCAACAAAAAAGAATCAACTAAAAATATTAAGTAGACTAAAAGATATGAATTTTACAAAACTGAAACTATTCTGTTAAAACAGAAAACTAAAAATAAAACTAAAACGAAAAACTGGCTAATGGGCCTATCTAACGCTTCGGCGTTAAATAACTAAACTACGCACACGGTGTAACAGAAAACAAACCGCGTCGGCCGGTCTAATAAAAACCTAACTAAACCGGAATTAAAACCCGGTTTTATTTAAATAACATACCCCTTCGGGGGGATCTAATCTAAGCCGTACGCGTTGGATCTAACGGCGAGGAGGGGTCCGGCGACTTACCGGTCGGCGACGACGACGGCTCGGGCGCCGATGGTTCCGGGCGACTCCGGTGGTCGGGGCGTCGTGAGGACCTCCGGCGGTGCGGGCGCGCGAGGAGTCCGGGGTGGGGTCAGGCGAGCTCGGGTGGCCGGGTGGGTCGGGACGGTGGCAATGGCGGCGGCGGCATGCTCGGTCTCCGCGAGCGTCTGGAGGGAGGAGGCGTCAGTGAGGCGAGGGAATGAGGTCGTGGGTATAAATAGGCGGGCACGACTTGGGCGAGGGAAAGATCCGTGAGGAGATCGGGGATCCGGAGATCGCGGGATCTCCCGTGGCGGCGCTGAGTTGTTGCGTGGAGGGAAGTTGACAGGTGGGGTCCGCCTGTCGGGAGAGAGAGGAGCGGGATTTGCCCAGGCGACTGGCGCGAGAGGGTTTGTGAGGCTCGGTCGGTTGGGTTGGTGGCTGGCTGGCGCCTGGTGGGCCTCAGGCTGGCCGGGTGGCACTGGCTAAGCCTGGTTTTTTTTCTTTTTCCAATTTTTTTGAATAATTAAGAGAGAGAAAATAATATAAATATAAATATTTTATATAGGACATATATATATCAAAATGATCAGGGAATATTCCTATCATTTGAACATTTTTCCAGAGGCAAAATCCAAACTTTATAAAAATTCATTTTTTCAAAATTCCAAATAAAACTCAAATTTGAAAGGGTTTTCAAGGCACTTTCAAATGACTTTCAATTTGATTCTTTTAACTTCCAACTCATATTTCATATAATTGAAGAAGTCATTTTATCTTCCCTCATGAAAATCATTGAGTTGCATAAAGCTTTGAATTTGAAATATTCTCAAATGAAATTCAAATCTTTTCAAAACCCTTTTCATTTCAAATGGAAGAAGTCATTTCATCTTCACTCTAGGGTTTTGGTGTTGGAATGGAATTGAATTCATTGGGATCCAAAAAGGGCAAAAGGGGATAGTTTTGGGAAAGTCATTTTATTCCCTCTCATCCAACTTTCAAAAGTTTCAAATTCCACTCAATTTCACTCAATCAATCAAACAAACAATCAGACAACAAGCATAGTTATTTATCTAATATAACATTCCAAAATTTAGAATTTTGGGATGTTACAAACCTACCACACTTAAAATGAATCTCGCCCTCGAGATTCAAGAGGCTAGCAAGAAAGGGTTAGGGTTGGGGGTCCGCTAGCAAACGTTTGGTCGGAAGGTCGTGGGTGCTACCACACTTAAAACAAGGTTACGGTCCCAATAAACTCAGATACTTCCTCTGGAGTGCCGACAATGTATGTCCCTTCACATATCTTACAATAGCTCCTCCATTAACGCTCTTACATCGTCAAGCATAGGGTTTTCCTCCAAATCTTGGGTCGGTTCGTCAAAGTTGAAGTTCGTCCAAGACTGGATCGTCTTAGCTGATAGGTCTGTGTCCATTCTAGACAACTATCGAAATACTCATGGTGGTCTACAATTCATGGTTTTTCCTGCAGAAAAACGGGTCTGGGTTGAACCTCACCATATAACCTACGATTGGCAACGGTTGCCTGTAAAGGGTTCCATCGTCCTACCATTCTATGGTTTTATGGCTTATCGCGTCGACACTCTTCTAAGGTTTTCAAGGCTCTCTGATTTTCCATCAACATATGATAGTTCATGATAGAAGTCTCCGGTATGGGGGCCAATCCATCCCGTACTTGAAACATTACCACATACGTAAACAGTGAATCACGTATTCTAACACTTGGGCATACTCACAATTATTGCGGAATTTCTCTTGTTGACGAACTGAGTTCGAATAAATCCATGGTTTCTACAAGCTGAACAAGACATCTAACGTTTCTTCACAACCCTCGGGTTTTTGCGTAACCTCCTACGAAACGTATGCTGATTGAATCACTGATTCTTCCAAATTTATTCCTTTATCAAGGTTACATCTGTTCCTTTTTCAAAATCCTGGGCCTGTGGGTTATGGCCCACTTCAACACTAGTGCAGCTTTAACTCATCCTTGGAGTAACTCTCTTGTTCCATATTACACCTCCTTTAAATCTAGTAGTACTGCTTCTTCATACCATCATATCAAAAGCAAAACTCCAACTTTTTTTCCTTGAACTACAATCCGTGGAATATATATTTTCTTATCCATTAGTCTAGTCTTCTTCACAGGGTACTACCACCCTTAAAATGAAATTCACAAATCCATCCATAGACCATATTTCTCATATCCTCGAAAATGGTCAAAATCTTTGTTCACAGAGTAACAACTCATACAATAAAACATATGAAAACATGTCACCTTAACTTTATTGATTTCATGAATCCATTACAAACTCTGAGCACCCATTACATAACTCAACTTATTGTACTTCATAAAAATGAAATTGCTTTCTATTACTCTTGTTTCCAATATCAAAATTCTAACTACTCAACTCCAGCTTTCATCTTGTTGGGACATTTGGTAGCATAATGTCCTGCTTCCTTGCAGCGAAAACAAAAGACTTCCGACATGTCTCGGGGCTTCTTTGTGATTATGTAGGCTCCTTGGATTCTTGGCTTCTTTTCTGGACATTTACTAGCGTAATGACCTAAATCCTTGCACCTGTAACAAGTGATATGACTCAGGTCCTTCTATGCGAAAATTGTGTTGTTCGGGTTGCCTTCTTTTCTCTTCCTGGATTTCTCTGTAATGATCAGAGCTTCTATTTCCCGAGGGTCAAACTTCACTTCTGCTGTCGGGAAGTCCCTGAGATCCTCTTTGCTTTCCTTCGTGCAATACACTAAAAAATGTCCTTCTTCCCCACATGAATAGCAGACTTGGGCGAAAAATCTGTTTAGGCCTTCACCATCAGGGTCTTCAATAACTTCCTTCATCATAGATTCTTCTAAATTTCCCCTGAAGGCTTCTTTCTGTTGCTTGGTAATTTCTTGTACCTTGGGGTAAAAGTGACATTGAGCAGGGTAGTGCGTGGTTCCTTCACACAGAAACAAGTAACCCTTGCCCTGTCGGGCATTCTTCCTCTGGGTGATTTTCCTCACAATAAGGGCATCCATCTTTGTGTTCTTCATTGGTGTGTCCTATTTCTCCGCAAATCTTGCAGGCACAAGGTTTCTTCTTCGGGTTATCATAGTGCTTCCGGATGAGACGTGATCTCAACAGGGTCTGCTTGAATTCCTCCCAAGTTCTTGCTCCATTAAATCCTTGTATGGCTTGATGCATTTTCCACCAGGTTGCAGCACTTTCTGTAAAGCACTGAAGAGCGTATTGAACCTCATACTTCCTTGGAATCAAATTGCTCCAAGTGATTCTCCATGTTCTGAATCCATAGCTCGCCTCCTACCGAGTCTTGATCTGAGAGAATATCGTGCCAACTTCATTCATCATCTATGGGGTCCAAAAGTTTTGGGATGAGATATGAGAGAGGTGGGGAGGGATATACACACAATACAAACAATAGTTTTTTTTGAAGAAACAAGTTTTACTTTGTGGCTGTCGGAAAACATCAAACAAATGACAGCTCACAAATCGTCGCATCTAATGTAAGTGTGTAACAGGGGTTTGGTCTTCTAAAGGTCAAATAATTCTTCAGATTCTTCAAATTCTTCTAGTCTTCGGAGTCTTCAATTGTTGCAGCTTCAACTCTTCTAATGCATGGTCAAATCCATCTTTACTCTGAAGAGGCCATCAGTTATCCGATATCTTGTCCTTCTTGGAGCGGCTTCAGTTGATTCTTCATGTGATCAAAAGATAAGGGGTATATTCTAACTATTTGAGGTGAGAGGGTCTATTTGATAAAATCAGAAAAGATGAGAAGTAAGAGTCTTTTTGAAAATAAAGTTTTTGATATATCCTGTCCAAGGGGATTTCCAATTTCTAGGGTCACGTCCTACAGTTAACATGTGCTCTGATACCATCTCTCAGAGCGACCCGACCTCGAACGGTCAAGCCTCCGTGTATCCGTGCCATCCACGGATCAAGATATCTTTGGCACACAGTACATCAATGTATATATCAAAGTGCAATCACATGTATAAATAACGTAAACTGATATATACCTCATAATACTCAGCGGAAACAATCAAACGGGTGTGGAGTCCCATCAACACCATCGGCGGGTTGAGTGTAGACCGTAACCTGCACTGCACTCTTACTCGTCGGAAGAAAAATATCTGCAACATGATACGTTGCAGCCGTGTAGGTCAGTACATTGAATGTACCGGCAAGATCACAATAAGAGAAAACAGATGATAAAATATACTATATGCAGTATGGCTTTGTGCTCTGTGTCTGAGTTTTGTTTGCGTAAAAGCGGATTTATTTTCCCTACATCAAAGGAATAAATGAAGTCTGTACTATGGAATTTTCTATCATGACATGGTTCCGCCAACTGATGTCTCATAGCCCAAAATCATCATAAGTTGCCCACAATTAGGTTATCAATCCGGTGTTGAGAGTTCCGAGATAGATCCAAGTCCAGATGCTCAAATTGTCCGTGAATCGGGACACGGCTAATTGATTAGGTTTTAACCCTCTGCAGAGGTTTGTACACTTTACCCGCAAGATTCGATCCCTCTCTTTACGTTCTCGCACTTCCACGGTGTTTGAGAACAAGACGATCAAACATGGTCTTCCGAAGAGTTCCCCTGACCACTGTCCGGTGCTCATCCAATCCTACCGTAGTTCTACATCTGCTAGCACCGTCCCAGTCAGAGTCACCACTAAGGTCAACCAAGCCAGAGCCCATAGTGACTTACGGTTGCACAGGTAAGCTTCCGGGCATGAAGTATTCTTCCGTCTCTTTGGGTCTGGGTGAAGCTTTCCGCAAGATGTCATGGCGCTTCTCCATGCATCTCGTCCAACCACTGGTTTCTCCAGGGTGCCCGTCAACCGTCCTTCACCCAGTAGTGTGTATTGAATTCTTGTCTCGAGTCTTGAAGTCTTGAGGCCTTGAAGATGCAGTCCTTGCAGATTTCATCATGGTGTTGTCGTCATTGACGTAAATCCTCCATTCTCACACCACTCTGAGCACTCATACCAAACCCCGTCTACTATAGCGTAGCATTAAAATAAATAACGCCCGGGCTTGGTAACAGGGTGATGGGTTCCTACCTCATGCATACTACTCAACTACAAGGATTCAATAACACTATCGAGGGGTGGTTGCAAAGATGCCACTAAATGCAATAAAACATAGGTATGAAAGCATGGTCAAAGTGAACTTGCCTTGCCGACGATCTTCGAAAACTAGGGACTCGTGGTAGCAAGCTTAGCACTCGGAAATTCTACCGAGGCAAACAACAATCATAATAAGCATACAACATATGACCACTTAACATAATAGCATGCTAACATAACACACAAAGCACTTGAACCAAAACCCAAAGAAAAACTCAAAGAAATCCAACTCAAAGTTTTCCCATATCCAACAACAATCAAGAAATAGTTTTGCACTACAAAAATTTTCTTAACAGAACCTAAGCATGGGTTTATGCTAACTAACAGAAAAGAATTCATCATGCAAACTAGGAGCAAAAAGAATCACCTTGAAAGCTATTATAAACTCCTGTTATGCCTAAAACAATCCTAGCAAGTAAAAATAAAATAAAAGTTTTATTTATTATAAATAAAAGTTCATGTTCTAAAGTGACAGAAACTAACCTAGAATAATCTATCACATAGGAAAAATAAATTTATTTGCTAATTAAAACAATAGGAAAACAGTAGCTAGGTAATTAATTAAGAATAACATGATTCTGGTTAAAACTAATTTTTTTTATTGATCCTAAAATGCCCAAATAAATTCCTACGGTTAAGCAATGTCAAAACAAAGTTGTGACAAAAAGAATCATTAAAATATAATATTCCTAACTCCTTTTATAGCAGAATTACTATTCTGTCTAAATCTAAAATAAAGCAATTTTAAATAATTTTAACATGACTAATTATATTTTCTACATAAACTACAATAAATTTTCAAACCAACAAAAAAAGAATCACTAAAAAATATTAAGTAGATTAAAAGATATGAATTTTACAAAACTGAAACTATTCTGTTAAAACAGAAAACTAAAAATAAAACTAAAACGAAAAACTGGCTAATGGGCCTATCTAACGCTTCGGCGTTAAATAACTAAACTACGCACACGGTTTAACAGAAAACAAACAGCGTCAGCCGGTCTAATAAAAACCTAACTAAACCGGAACTAAAACCCGGTTTTATTTAAATAACATACCCCTTCGGGGGGGGGGGGATCTAATCTAAGCCGTACGCGTTGGATCTAACGGCGAGGAGGGGTCCGCGACTTACCATCGGCGACGGCGACGCGGCTCAGCGGCGATGGTTCCGCGACTCAGGTGGTCGGGGCGTCGGCGGGGACCTCCGTGGTGCGGCGCGGCGAGAGTCCGGGATGGGGTCGGGCGAGCTCGGGGTAGCCGGTGGGTCGGGACGGTGGCAATGGCGGCGGCGGCGTGCTCGGTCTCCCGGCGAAAGGCGTGAGGGAGGAGGGCGTCGGGTGAGGCGAGGGGGAATGAGGTCGGGGTATAAATAGGCGGGGCACGACTTGGGCGAGGGGAAAGATCCGGCGAGGAGATCGGGGGGGATCCCGGAGATCGCGGGATCTCCGGCGAGCGGCGGCGCGGGTTGTTGCGTGGGCGAGGGGAAGGTGACGGGGTGGGGTCCGCCTGTCGGGGAGAGAGGGGGCGGGGGCCAGATTCAGGCGACCGGCGCGAGAGGGTTTGGCCTGGGGCTCGGTCGGGCCGGTTGGGTGGCGCTGGTGGGCCGCTGGTGGCGCCTGGTGGGCCTCGGCTACCGGGCCGGGCTGGCCTGTTGGGGAACGCTGCAAAATAAAAATTTTCCTACGGTTTCACCAAGATCCATCTATGAGTTCTACTAAGCAACGAGTCAAGAGAGAGAGTTTGCATCTACATACCACTTGTAGATCGAGTACGGAAGCGTTCGAGGGAGTGGTGATGATGAAGACGTTCCCAACGTGATTCCGATCACCGATGACCTAAGTGCTGAAAGGACAGCACCTCCGCGTTCAACACACGTACGGGACGATGGCGTCTCCTCCGCCTTGATCCAGCAAGGATGAAGGAGAGGTTGAGGAAGACAACTCCAATGGCAGCACGACGGCGTGGTGCAGGTTGGTCTGGCAGTTCTCGGCGAGGCTTCGCCAAGCTTGCGTGGAGAAAGAGAGGTGTTGGGGAGGGAGGCTGCGCCTTCAATGGTGTGTGCAGCCCTCCCCCACCCCTCTATTTATAGGAGGAAGGGAGAGGGCGGCCCCTCTAGATGGCATCTAGAGGGGGCGGCGTCAAGGGAGGAGGAAAGGGTGGCTTGCCCCCAAGCCAAGGGGGCGCCTTTGCCCCTTTAGGGTTTCCCTCCCAAGCTCCTAGCCAAGCATGGGCCTAGGTGGGGAGGTGCGCCCAGCCCACCAAGGGCTGGCTCCCTCCCACTTAGCCCATGTGGCCCCCCGGGAGGTGGCCCCTCCCGTGGACCTCCGAACTCTCCCGTGGCCCCAGTACATTACCAGTATACCCCGAAACTTTCCGGAGTCCGTTTAACCACTTTCCATATATAAATCTTTACCTACGGACCATTCCGGAACTCCTCGTGACGTCCGGGATCTCATCCGGGACTCCGAATAACATTCGGTAATCACATACTTGTCTTCCTATTAACCCTAGCGTCACCGAACCTTAAGTGTGTAGACCCTACGGGTTCGGGAGACATGCAGACATGACCGAGACCACCTCAAGTCAATAACCAACAGCGGATCTGGATACCCATGTTGGTTCCCACATGCTCCTCGATGTTGTCATCGGATGAACCACGATGTCGAGGGTTCAAGCAACCCCGTATGCTATTCCCTTTGTCGACGGTATGTTACTTGCCCGAGACTCGATCGTCAGTATCCCAATACCTCGTTTAGTCTCGTTACGGCAAGTCACTTTACTGCGTCAGAATGCATGATCCCGTGACCGGAACACTTGATCACTTTGAGCTCATTATGATGATGCATTACCGAGTGGGCCCAGTGATACCTCTCCGTCATACGGAGTGACAAATCCTGTCTCGATCCGTGTCAACCCAACAGACACTTTCGAGATACCGTAATGCACCTTTATAGTCACCCGATTACGTTGTGACGCTTTGGTACACCCAAAGCATTCCTCGGCATCCGGGAGTTACACGATCTCACGGTCTAAGGAAGAGATACTTGACATTGGAAAAGCTCTAGCAAAACGAACTACACGATCTTTGTGCTATGCTTAGGATTGGGTCTTGTCCATCACGTCATTCTCCTAATGACGTGATCCCGCTTGTCAATGACATCCGATGTCCATAGTCGAAAACCATGACTATCTGCCGACCAACGAGCTAGTCAACTAGAGGCTCACTAGGGACGTATTGTGGTCTATGTATTCACACGTGTATTACGCTTTTCCGGATAATACGCTTATAGCATGAATAAAAGACAATTATCATGAACAAGGAAATATAATAATAATGCTTTTATTATTGCCTCTAGGGCATATTTCCAACAGTCTCCCACTTGCACTAGAGTCAATAATCTAGTTACATTGTGATGAATCGAACACCCATAGAGTTACGGTGTTGATCTTGTTTTGCCCATGAAGAGGTTTAGTCAACGGATCTGCGACATTCAGTCCGTATGCACTTTACAAATTTCTATGTCTCCATCCCTGAACATTTTCACGGATGGAGTTGAAGCGACGCTTGATGTGCCTGGTCTTCTTGTGAAACCTGGGCTCCTTGGCAAGGGCAATAGCTCCGGTGTTGTCCACAGAAGAGTTTGATCGGCCCCGACACATTGGGTATGACTCCTAGGTCGGTGATGAACTCCTTCACCCAAATTGCTTCATGCGCTGCCTCCGAGGCTGCCAGTACTCCGCTTCACATGTAGATCCCGCCACGACGCTTCTGCTTGCAATGCACCAGCTTCTTGCTCCACCATTCAACATATACACGTATCCGGTTTGTGACTTAGAGTCATCCAGATCTGTGTCGAAGCTAAGCGTCGACGTAACCCGTTCTGACGAGCTCTTCGTCACCTCCATAAACGAGAAACATGTCCTTTGTCCTTTTCAGTACTTCAGGATATTCTTGACCGCTGTCCGGTGTTCCTTGCCGGGATTACTTTGGTACCTTCCTACCAAACTTACGGCAAGGTTTACATCAGTCTGGTACACAGCATGGCATACATAATAGATCCTATGGTGAGGCATAGGGATGACGCCATCTCTTCTTTATCTTTTGTCGTGGTCGGGCATTGAGCTGAGCTCAATCTCACACCTTGCAAGATGTGCAAGAACCCTTTCTTGAACTGATCCATTTTGAACTTCTTCAAAATTTTATCAAGGTATGTGCTTTGTGAAAGACCTATGAGGCGCCTCGATCTATCTCTATAGATCTTGATGCCTAATATATAAGCAGCTTCTCCAAGGTCCTTCATTGAAAAACACTTATTCAAGTAGGCCTTAATGCTGTCCAAGAATTCTATATCATTTCCCATCAAAAGTATGTCATCTACATATAATATGAGAAATGCTACAGAGCTCCCACTCACTTTCTTGTAAACGCAGGCTTCTCCATAAGTCTCGCATAAACCCAAACGCTTTGATCATCTCATCAAGGCGAATGTTCCAACTCGAGATGCTAGCACCAGCCCATAAATGGATCGCTGGAGCTTGCATACTTTGTTAGCATTCTTAGGATCGACAAAACCTTCCGGCTGCATCATATACAGCTCTTCCTTAAGATATCCGTTAAGGAACGCTGTTTTGACGTCCATCTCGCCATATCTCATAATCATAGTATGCGGCAATTGCTAACATGATTCGGACGGACTTAAGCTTCGCTACGGAGAGAAAGTCTCATCGTAGTCAATCCCTTGAACTTGCCGATAACCTTTAGCGACAAGTCGAGCTTTATAGATGGTGACATTACCATCCGCGTCCGCCTTCTTCTTAAAAATCCATTTGTTTTCTATCGCCGCCGATCATCGGGCAAGTCACCAAAGTCCACACTTTGTTTTCATACATGGATTCTATCTCGGACTTCATGGCTTCTAGCCATTTGTTGGAATCTGGGTCCACCATCGCTTCTTCATAGTTCGAAGGTTCATTGTTGTCTAACAACATGATTTCCAAGACAGGGTTGCCGTACCACTCTGGTGCGGAACGCGTCCTAGTGGACCTACGAAGTTCAGTAGCAACTTGATCCGAAGTACCTTGATCATCATCATGAATTTCCTCTTCAGTTGGTGTAGGCATCACAGGAACATTTTCCTGAGCTGCACCACTATCCTGTTCAAGAGGTAGTACTTCATCGAGCTCTACTTTCCTCCCACTTCTTTCGAGAGAAACTCTTTTTCCAGAAAGGTTCCGTTCTTGGCAACAAAAATCTTGCCCTCGGATCTTAAGTAGAAGGTATACCCAATGGTTTCTTTAGGGTATCCTATGAAGACGCATTTTTCCGACTTGGGTTCGAGCTTTTCAGGTTGAAGTTTCTTGACATAAGCATCGCATCCCCAAACTTTTAGAAACGACAGCTTAGGTTTCTTTCCAAACCATAATTCATACGGTGTCGTCTCAACGGACTTAGACGGTGCCCTATTTAAAGTGAATGTAGCTGTCTCTAGAGCGTATCCCCAAAATGATAGCGGTAAATCGGTAAGAGACATTATAGATCGCACCATATCCAATAGAGTGCGATTACGACGTTCGGACACACCGTTCTACCGAGGTGTTCCACGCGGCGTGAGTTGTGAAACGATTCCACATTTTCTTAAGTGTGTACCAAATTCGTGACTTAAATATTCTCCTCCACGATCTGATCGTAGGAATTTTATTTTTCGGTCATGTTGATTCTCTACCTCATTCTGAAATTCTTTGAACTTTTCAAAGGTCTCAGACTTGTGTTTCATTAAGTAGACATACCCATATCTACTCAAGTCATCAGTGAGAGTGAGAACATAACGATATCCTCCGCGAGCCTCAACACTCATTGGACCGCACACATCGGTATGTATGATTTCCAATAAGTTGGTTGCTCGCTCCATTGTTCCGGAGAACGGAGTCTTGGTCATCTTGCCCATAAGGCATGGTTCGCATGTGTCAAATGATTCATAATCTAGAGACTCCAAAAGTCCATCAGCATGGAGCTTCTTCATGCGCTTGACACCAATGTGACCAAAGGCGGCAAGTACACAAATATGTGGGACTATCGTTATCAACTTTACATCTTTTGGTATTCACGCTATAAACATGTGTAATACTACGCCGAGATTCATTAAGAATAAACCATTGACCATCGGAGCATGACCATAATACATATCTCTCATATAAATAGAACAACCATTATTCTCGGATTTAAATGAGTAGCCATCTCGCATTAAACAAGATCCGGATACAATATTCATGCTCAAACTTGGCACCAAATAACAATTATTAAGGTTCATAACTAATCCCGTAGGTAAATGAAGAGGTAGCGTGCCGACGGCGATCACATCGACTGGAACCATTCCCGACGCCAAGATCGTCACCTCGCCCTTTGCGATTTCCGCTTATTCCGCAGCTCCTGCCGTGAATTACAAATATGAGCAACGACACGGTATCAAATACCCAGGAGTTACTACGAGTAATCTTGGCAAAGTACACATCAATTACATGTATATCAAATATACCTTTGGTGTTGCCGGCCTTCTTGTCCGCTAAGTATTTGGGGCAGTTCCGCTTCAAAGGACCCTCCCTTGCAATAAAAGCACTCAGTCTCGGGTTTGGGTCCATTCTTTGACTTCTTCCCAAGAACTTGCTTACGGGCGCGGCAACCTCCTTGCCGTCCTTCTTGAAGTTCTTCTTACCCTTGCCCTTCTTGAACTTAGTGGTCTTATTGACCATCAACACTTGATGTTCCTTCTTGATTTCAACCTCGGCTGACTTCGCATAGAGAACACTTCAGAATGGTCTTTACCATCCCTGCATGTTGTAGTTCATCACAAAGCTCTTGTAGCTTGGTGGGAGCGATCGAGGATTCTCACAATGACCGCCTCATCGTGGAGGTTAATATTCAGGTCATACGGTTGTGCAACCCGGACATCTTCAAGATGTGCTCACCGATGTAACTGTTTTCCTCCATCTTACAACTATAGAACTTGTCGGAGATGTCATATCTCTCGACCGGGCGTGAGCTTGGAAAACAAGTTTCAGCTCCTCGAACATCTCATATGCTCCGTGATGCTCAAAACGCTTTTGGAGCCCCGGTTCTAAGTCTGTAAAGCATGCCGCCCGAACGAGGGAGTAATCATCGGCCATGAAGTTTGCCAAGCATTCATAATGTCTTGGTTCTTCCGGGACGGAGCGTCACCTAGCGGTCCTTCTAGGACATATTGTTTCTGGCAGCTATGAGGATGATCCTCGAGGTTCAGGACCCAGTCCGTATAGTTGCTGCCGTCATCTTTCAGCTTGGTTTTCTCTAGGAACGCGTTGAAGTTCAAGTTGACATGAGCGTTGGCCATTTGATCTACAAGACATATCATTTAAAAGTTTTAGACTAAGTTCATGATAATTAAGTTCATCTAATCAAATTTAAATGAACTCCCACTTAGATTAGACATCCCTCTAGTCATCTAAGTGTTACACGATCCGAGTCGACTAGGCCGTGTCCGATCATCACGTGAGACGGACCAGTCTCGTCGGTGAACATTCTCATGTTGATCGTATCTTCCATACGACTCGTGTTCGACCTTTCGGTCTCTGTGTTCCGAGGCCATGTCTGTACATGCTAGGCTCGTCAAGTAAACCCTAAGTGTTTTCGCGTGTGTAAATCTGTCTTACACCCGTTGTATGTGAACGTAAGAATCCATCACACCCGATCATCACGTGGTGCTTAGAAACGACTTAACTTTGGCAACGGTGCACGCTTAGGGGAAACACTTCTTGAAATTGTTGTAAGGATCATCTTATTTACTACCGTCGTTCTAAGTAAACAAGATGTATAAACATAATAAACATCACATGCAATTATATAGTAGTGACATGATATGGCCAATATCATAAAGCTCCATTGATCTCCATCTTCGGGCTCCATGATCATCTTGTCACCGGCATGACACCATGATCTCCATCATCATGATCTCCATCATTGTGCCTCCATGAAGTTGTCACGCCAACGACTACTTCTACTTCTATGGCTAACGCGTTTAGCAATAAAGTAAAGTAAGTTACATGGCGTTCTTCAATGACACGCAGGTCATACAAAAATAAAGACAACTCCTATGGCTCCAGCCGGTTGTCATACTCATCGACATGCAAGTCGTGATTCCTATTACAAGAACATGATCTCATACATCACAATATGTCATTCATCATTCATCACAACTTGGCCATATCACATCACATGTCAATTGCTGCAAAAACAAGTTAGACGTCCTCTAATTGTTGTTGCATCTTTTACGTGGCTGCAATTGGGTTCTAGCAAGAACGTTTTCTTACCTACGAATAACCACAACGTGATCTTGTCAACTTCTATTTACCCTTCATAAGGACCCTTTTCATCGAATCCTCTCCAACTAAAGTAGGAGAGACAGACACCCGCCAGCCACCTTATGCAACTAGTGCATGTTAGTCGGTGGAACCGGTCTCACGTAAGCGTACGTGTAAGGTTGGTCCGGCCGCTTCATCCCACAATACCGCGGAAGCAAGATAAGACTAGTAGCGGCAAGTGAATTGACAAGATCCACGCCCACAACTAAATTGTGTTCTACTCGTGCAATAGAGAACTACGCATAGACCTAGCTCATGATGCCACTGTTGGGGAACGTTGCAGAAAATTAAAAAATTTTTCCTACGGTTTCACCAAGATCCATCTATGAGTTCTACTAAGCAACGAGTCAGGAGAGAGAGTTTGCATCTACATACCACTTGTAGATCGAGTACGGAAGCGTTCGAGGGAGTGGTGATGATGAAGACGCTCCCAACGTGATTCCGATCACCGATGACCAAGTGCTGAACGGACAGCACCTCCGCGTTCAACACACGACGGAGACGATGGCGTCTCCTCCGTCTTGATCCAGCAAGGATGAAGGAGAGGTTGAGGAAGACAACTCCAATGGCAGCACGACGGGCGTGGTGCGGTTGGTACTGGCAGTTCTCCGTGAGGGCTTCGCCAAGCTTGCGTGGAGAAAGAGAGGTGTTGGGAGGGAGGGGCTGCGCCTTCAATGGTGTGTGCAGCCCTCCCCCACCCCTCTATTTATAGGAGGAAGGGAGAGGGCGGCCCCCTCTAGATGGCATCTAGAGGAGGCGGCGGCCAAGGGAGGAGGAAAGGGTGGCTTGCCCCAATCCAAGGCGCCCCTTTGCCCCTTTAGGGTTTCCTCCCCAAGCCCTAGCCAAGATGGGCCTAGGTGGGGAGGTGCGCCCAGCCCACCAGGGGCTGGCTCCTCTCCCACTTAGCCCATGTGGCCCCCGAGGGGTGGCCCTCCCGTGGACCTCGGAACTCTCCCGGTGGCCCCGGTACATTACCCAGTATACCCCGAAACTTTCCGAGTCCGTTTAACCACTTTCCATATATAAATCTTTACCTCCGGACCATTCCGGAACTCCTCGTGACGTCCGGGATCTCATCCGGACTCGAACAACATTCGGTAATCACATACTTGTCTTCCTATTAACCCTAGCGCCACCGAACCTTAAGTGTGTAGACCCCACGGGTTCGGGAGACATGCGCATATGACCGAGACCATCTCGTGTCAATAACCAACAGCGGATCTGGATACCCATGTTGATTCCCACATGATCCTCGATGTTGTCATCGGATGAACCACGATGTCGAGGGTTCAAGCAACCCCGTATGCTATTCCCTTTGTCGACGGTATGTTACTTGCAGAGACTCGATCGTCGGTATCCCAATACCTCGTTTAGTCTCGTTACCGGCAAGTCACTTTACTCGTGCCGTGATGCATGATCCCGTGACCGGACACTTGATCACTTTGAGCTCATTATGATGATGCATTACCGAGTGGGCCCAGTGATACCTCTCCGTCATGCGGAGTGACAAATCTGTCTCGATCCGTGTCAACCCAACAGACACTTTCGGAGATACCTGTAATGCACCTTTATAGTCACCCGATTGTTGTGGACGTTTGGTACACCCAAAGCATTCCGACGGCATCCGGGAGTTACACGATCTCACGGTCTAAGGAAGAGATACTTGACATTGGAAAAGCTCTAGCAAAACGAACTACACGATCTTTGTGCTATGCTTAGGATTGGGTCTTGTCCATCACGTCATTCTCCTAATGACGTGATCCCGTTGTCAATGACATCGATGTCCATAGTCGTGAAACCATGACTATCCGTCGACCAACGAGCTAGTCAACTAGAGGCTCACTAGGGACGTATTGTGGTCTATGTATTCACACGTGTATTACGATTTCCGGATAATACAGTTATAGCATGAATAAAAGACAATTATCATGAACAAGGAAATATAATAATAATGCTTTTATTATTGCCTCTAGGGCATATTTCCAACATGGCCTGGCTAGCGCCCAGGGTTTTTTTCTTTTTTCCAATTTTTTTTTGAATAATTAGGGAGAGAGAAAATAATATAAATATAAATATTTTGTATAGGACATATATATATATGAAAATGATCAGGGGAATATTCCCTATCATTTGAACATTTTTCTAGAGGCAAAATCCAAACTTTATAAAAATTCATTTTTTTCAAAAATTCCAAATAAAACTCAAATTTGAAAGGGTTTTCAAGGCACTTTCAAATGACTTTCAATTTGATTCTTTTTAACTTCCAACTCATATTTCATATAATTGAAGAAGTCATTTTATCTTCCCTCATGAAAATCATTGAGTTGCATAAAGCTTTGAATTTGAAATATTCTCAAATGAAATTCAAATCTTTTCAAAACCCTTTTCATTTCAAATGGAAGAAGTCATTTCATCTTCACTCTAGGGTTTTGGTGTTGGAATGGAATGGAATTCATTGGGATCCAAAAAGGGCAAAAGGGGATAGTTTTGGGAAAGTCATTTTTATTCCCTCTCATCCAACTTTCAAAAGTTTCAAATTCCACTCAATTTCACTCAATCAATCAAACAAACAATCAGACAACAAGCATAGTTATTTATCTAATATAATATTCCAAAATTTAGAATTTTGGGATGTTACACGAGGGCATTATCAAGATGGAACACCGCGAAGATGCCCCGGAGTGGCACCTACTGCTGGTTCAATCAATGCTTTGCGATATCCCGTTGCATGCTATCTAGCACTCAATATCCCGCAGAAGATTATTGCAGCCATTAACAAGTTCTGCCGTGGGTTTCTTTGGTGTGCCGGACCACAGGCCTCCGGCGGGCAATGCACAGTACCGTGGGATTCAGTTTCTACCCCAAAGTGGGCAGGTGGCCTAGGCATATAGCGATGCAGGCCACATGGTCGTGGTTGCAGCATACTGATCCTACAAGACCATGGGCCGAGTTCCAAATCAATGTGTATGAGGAATAAAGGAAACTTGTGAGGGTGGTGGCTCGATGCACAGTTGGGGATGGAAACAATGCCCTATTTTGGGACGACATATGGCTCCATGGCCGAAGGATAGAAGAGATCCAAGCATATATGCTCGTATCAACTCCCCGGTGCTCTCTAGCTGCACTGTGAGCCAGGCATTGGTGGACAGCGGTTGGGCTACCGGTGTTGGGCCAGAAATTAACAACCCCCATGTTACAGGAGTACCTCAACTTGTGGACTGAGACAACGAGGGTGCAGCTAAACCCCGACGCTCGTGACTCCATAGCATGGTCCTGGGAAAAGGACGGGTGCTTCTCAACTAGGACAGCATACGTAGCAAGGTTCTGGGGCAGCTAGGAGGCCCCGACGGCTGAGTTCACTTGGAGATCCAGGGCTCCACTTCGATGCCGTCTTTTCGCATGGCCTGCCCTATAGAGCAGGTGTTGGATGTCCGACCATTTGGCCAGGCGTGGACAGGACCACCAAGAGCAATGCCCGTTCTACAACCAAGAGGAAGAAACCATAAACCATATACTCCTCAATTGCGTGTTTGCGAGGGAAGTTTGGATAGTAGATGTGGTGCGGTGGGCAAGCCTGAGTGGGCACCGAGGAGGCGTGAGATCATTTCGCAATGGTACACCGAGATAAGGGTGGAACGGGAAGATCCAAGAAGGATGCTAGGACAATCTTAACCCTCGTGGTCTGGGAGCTGTGGAAGCACTGCAAGCCATTATGTTTGACGGCGCGGCCCCATCCAGCCATGTTATTCTCAAAATTGAGGCCGAGGGACAGAGCATGGAAGCAAGTGGGGATGCTCAAGGGGGGACGTTAGCACCTTCCTCGGAGAGTTAGCAGAGTGGGCTACGACGAGTAGTTAGCTTCATTGTTGTGGGTGGTGTGGAGTTGGTGTTCATGATGTAATATGTAACATCAGCGTGGAGAGGCACTCTACCCCCACTCCCCTTTTTAATATATAATATGTACACTCGTGCGTATTAGATAAAAAGATTGGCCTTCACGACATGCCACCGCTTCAAGAAATGTAGGATTTGTCATACCCCTTATAACATAAACAGAAGAGCCCATATACACCCATTGTTCGTCTCGACATACCGCGGCTGCTGTACCTAGACGAGCTTGGCTCGATATAGCCATGTCCACAGTGATCTTGTACTTCACAGGTGGCGAAGGTTTCCATTTCTTCACACTTGATGCCAACAAATATTGCTCAGCTCTGCAATAAATTTTTTCACCATTAGATGAGTCTTCACTCTCATTGAGAGCTTCCTCTTCGCCTTCCAAATGGCCCAAAGTGTCACTGTCATTTCGATAAACACATCATGTGGTAATGACTCTATCATAGTGAATAGCCAGGACTTTGCATTTGGTTCTCCGTTCGCTATCAGCTGGTCCAGAAGGTCGTGATCCACCATCGCCCAAACACATCGTGCCACAGTGCAATCGACCAGGCTATGCCTCCATGAATCTTCCACTCTGCAGACAGCGCACGTACTAGTAGTCGACATATTTCGATGCATCAGCACATCCTCCGTAGGTAGAGATCTCCTATTTGGTGGTTGGGCGCTGGCAGAACGAGCCATCGCAAACCCTCATTCCCTTGCGCCCCCTTTTGGGTCGGCCCATGCGCGGGGCGCCCTGTTTTTCATTTCGCTTTTCTCTTCTTCTTTTTTCTAACTTATTGTTTTCTTTAAATAATTTGGGATATCAAAATAGTTCCAAATTTGAACAAAATTCCGGATTTTGAAAAAATTGTTCGAGAAAACATAAAATGACTGCGGATTCAAAAAACTCTTTGTGATTATAAAAATGCTCGCATATTAAAAAAAATCACGGTTTTGGAAAAAAAATTCAGAAAATAAAAAATAATCATGTATTAAAAAATGTTCATGAATATGAAGAAATATTTACGAATTAAAAAATTCCTGAAGTTTTCTAAAATGTTCACAAAAACAATTCATGAATTAGAAAAAATTTCTTCAGAAAAATGTACATGAATTCCAAAATTTGTTCCATAACTTTAAAAAAATGTTTGTCAATTCAAAAACGTTTGCCAATTCAAAAATCATTCACGAGTTTCATAAAAATCTTCAAAATTTTCTAAAAGTGTTTGTAATTTCATAAAAAATTGTCCACATATTTGTAAAAAAATGTTTACAAATTAGAAAAAATCATGATAAAAATTTCATATTTAAAAAAATAAGAAATGTAAATAAAGTGAGAACAAGGAATGAACGAACATTGAAAAAAAGAACGAAGATGAAAAAGAAAGAACGAATATGAAAAGGCAGAAAAAAGGGAAAAACACACCAAAATAGCAGGGGGCGGGGGGGGGCAATGCATACATCGCAGCAGCGAGGGGTATAGGTCGCTGGGGGGCGCTATTCCTCGCATTTAGCGAATCGAGGCGCCCGACTCGCTGAAGCGCGCGAGCGTCTAGGCCGGCCCACCAGCGTGGGCAACACCAACCTATTTCTTTGTTTTGTATATATATATATATATATATATATATATATATATATATATATATATATATATAACACACTCTTCAAAAATACATTTGAAAAAATGTTGAATAAGTATTATAAAATTTTGAACAAGAATTGGAAAAATGTTGAACAAATTTCAAAAAATGTTGCACGAGTATATGTAAAATGTTGAACAAGTATTTGAAAAATGTTGACCAAGTATTAAACAATGTTGAACGGGTATATGAGAAATGTTGAACAAGTACTTAAAAATATTGAACAAGGATTTGAAAAATGATGAACAAGAATTTGAAAATATCGAATAAGTATTAAAATGTTGAAAAAGTATTTAAAAAATGTTGAATAGGTATTAAAAAATGTTGAACGAGTATATGAAAAATGTTGAAAAAGTATTTGAAAATTTTGAATAAGTATTAAAAGTCTTGATCAAGTATTTAATTTTTTTGGAATAACTATGAAAATGTTAAACTAGTTTTTAAAAAATGTTGAGACAATGTTGAACGTGTATACAAAAAATGTTGATCACTTGTTACAAAAAAATGTTTTGTCATGTACCGAAATGTAGAGTGAAGACGGAAACAAACATAAGAAAAAACAAAGGAAAAACGAAAAATGGAGAAAGAAAAAGTAAACCAAACAAAAATGGAGAAAAAAAGAAAACCAAAGAAAAATGGAGAAGCACAAAGGAAAGACAACAAAACCGGTGAAAACCGGGTAAGGAAGGAAGAAAACCAATAAAAAAGCAATGGAAACAGAAAAAATGAAAAAAAAAAACCCAGAAAAACAGTAAAAAAGCAGGTTGATTCACCTAAAGAAGGAGGAACCCAACTAGGTAATCATGAAACCATTGTGAGCCGAATGGTTACCAGCGCTCGTCGGCATGCGACAAATAGTCGCCGCGTCGGTCGCTAACTAGCGACATATGCACCAATTAGGATTCCCCTTTTGATGGTTGTTAGGAGACACCACCAATTGTTGGTACTGGGCCACAAGGGTGGTGCTCGCCCCGGGCCCCAGGTCCTAGACCCACGACGTACCTTTTTCTGCTAACTACTATCTAGGTTTTTTTGAGTGAATACTCTTTCGTCGTAATATAAGAGCGTTTTTGGCCATTTGAGTGTAGTGTTAAAAACGTTCTTATATTTTGGGACAGAGGGAGCACTATCTAGTAGGATTCTGAAGAAAAAAAATAGTGTGTGTGCATGCGCAATGCAGGTGTTAACATTATGGGGTGATGTTGCCCCAGGAAAATAAGTCACAGAGTACCTTAAGAAATGATTCAAGACAAATGAACATTGGGCATGGAACAGAAACGAAATACTTGGAATTAGCATAAGGAAGATTCTCATGTTCATATGTCAGTAAATGTCACATGCAAGGAATATGCAGTTTAACAAACTCGGGGCACCTATTGCTATGTTTCGTGTAACATTTACTATAGCTTTCCAAAAGGAAAATGCTAAGTTGGTGATGCCATGTATGTGGGTAATGCATTGTTTTGATTTATTTACTTTTTATTATTTGCATTCTAATTTTTCACCTACTAGTAGGGAGGTAGTTCACTTCTTTGTCCAGCCACAAGGCATGTACGGCTGCCAATGTTTGCTTTGGTGAAAAGATTCGCCTGGCTCCAAGGGATGTGACTATGTGAAACTGATGATTCAGTTGGCTCTAACCAGTTGAAATAGACATGCACTAGGGTGGGTCGATGACTCAGTGTTCTGGAACAATCCAGTCGTCCAAATAACATTGACCCTGTATTAATTGATGGATGTTTCAAGGAAAAAATAGATCTCCATCTTCCATTGCCAACCCTAGCCACAACCCCCAAAGGTCTCCTCCACGCTACCACCTTGGTCCCCCTCCTCTCCTCTGTCTGACAGCCTTGTCCGCGGCAAGAGCGGTGGGGACCCATCTATTTCGCTTGTCTTTTTCTTAGGTTTGTTTTCTCTGGTGGCATTGATGAAGTGATGGCGACAATAATGTGTTTGAATAAGGCCTCTCCAACCTCTCCCTACCTCAACGACGACTGGTCTGACATCGATGAAGAGTTTGTATCACAGGATATGTTGGGTTTGTTTGAATCTTGATAGTTAGTGTCTCAATCAAGGAGACATGGTTGGCTATTGATGCAACGAATTCGACATCTTCTTCTGTGTTGTTCTACAACATGGTCCAGTTTCTACAAATCTCATGACCGGTAGGATGGACTGCAAACATGTACTACGTGGCATGATGCTCCAACTGATGTTTATTCACTGACTTCTAGATCTTGTTTCAAGCAGCGAGTGGTTATTGTGGTCTTTAAATGCCTAGTGTGGCGAGGGAATTTGCAGGTGCCACTTCTCTTTATTATTGGTTCGGTATGATTTTAAACCTCCGGTGGGTGGCAATCAATCGGAGGAAGAAGAAGTCTAGTATGACTTCTGTTGGGGATATAACTAATGGGTATGACCCGCCCATAAGGGGCCGGGTTATACCAACGGTGGTTGTTTATCATGAAGCCCATGAAGGCATCGAAGATGGCGGTTCATGATGACGACTATTAAGAGCCCAAAGCCCAACGGTGACTTAAGGCCCATAGGTGTAAACCGCCATATAGGTATGACTTGTATTGTAAGACATGTATATTTGGTCACTGAGCCGCGACACATTTTATGAGCCAGCCGGGACTCTGTAAGCCGCGGGGCGTCGACCTGTGTATATAAAGGGACGATCCGACAGCGGTTTAGGGCAAGAGACAACAGATCGAAAGCTACGTCAAGCGTATTCGCTCCCTGGTAATCGAAACATAAGTAATACCACCTCAAACTGGATTAGGCCTTTACCTTCACCGCAAGGGGCCGAACCAGTATAAACTCATGTGTCCTTTGTCCTGTTTAACCCCTTTAAGCTAACTACGTCGCAATGGCTCCATGACGAAGTCCTTCCACTAGGACATCTGCCGTAACAATTCCAAGATAGTTGGCGCCCACCGTGGGGCCAGCGCACGGTGGTTTCGAGTTCTTGAAGGGCAACTTCGAAGGGATCAAAGGATATGTTGTGGGCCGGATGACCAAGAGTCGTCGCGGCAAGCTCTACATCGACGATGCAGGCTGGGGCCCTGAGGCCGGCTCAATTGAGTACGGGTACCGGGTCCCCTTCGGCGGAATCCACGTCTTCATCGGCAAAAATCAGTGAACCGGGCCCTGAGCCGGACATCTGCACCGACATCATCGAGACGGCTCAGCGTGCGAGACCCGCCCGAGTTCAACCAGCTGTGAAGCGTGCCTTCGTTGGATTCATCCATGGGGGAGAATTTGAGGAAGGATCTATGTCTCGCGGTGATACGGCCATCTATTCTGATGGTGAGTCGTCCACGGGCGAGACTACTTCATTATATCAACTGCAGGACGGCAGGCTTGGGGGTTGTTCCGATGGCGACAGTATTCCGGACCCCTACGAGCCGCCGAACCGGGTCGCAATCTTCATGGCCGCTACACAGCCAGCGCAGAACTCTACGACTGCAGCGGCGATGATTTCCGAGTCAGCAACAACGATGGCAGCTGGGGCAGGAGGCCCTTTGCGCCCACCGGCTCAGGTTTTGACTGATTTGCTGGAAAATTTGACAACATTGTTAGCAGCAAATATTAACCCGGTGGATCAAGATCAGCATAACGCGGAAGTCGCAAAATTGCGAGATCACATAGCTCAAGCCAAGGAGGATCTGGCAGCTGAGGATGCAAGGATGACAGCAGAACGAGCGGTTCTGGATGCTCAGGCACAACAGATCCAGGCTGATTCCTTCCAGCTCTCATTGGATCAGAATGCTTCGAACGACGTCATGAGGAGAAGACACCGGACTCGTCTGCCTCCGGTTTACGAGGCGAGGAACCTCTTCAACACACCCAGTGCAAGGACCATTGACCCGCCGGGGGTAAACCGGGCAGTGGTTGCGCCTGGGACTGGAGCGTCGGTTCAACCACGCACGGCTGACCCACCCCGTCAGAATAATATCTCACCACAACACGTGCCGATACCGCCGGGTCATTACTCTAACCCTTTGGATAATATGATCGCTGCGCTGTCGCGATTGGTGTCTCTCCCAGTTGAAGGCGAGTCTCCAGCTGCGGTTGAAACGCGGAGGGCTAGAGAGCTTCTTCAGACAACATTGGTTCAGCAGGAGGCTTACTCTTACAGTCGTTAAAGGATCCATTCAACCCCTCGCCCAAGCCGGAGTTATAGCAGACACATGGACTCCCCAGTGGTGTCAAGCAGTGAGCAGCGTCGTAACCCGTCCCGTGGACATGACTCGCCCCGTAATACTCAGGCCCTGATGGAATAGGATAGAGCCCGTCGAGAGGCTGAGCTGGCGGCTCAGTACGCGGCTCATCAACCATCTCCGGTTTATCCGACATCTTCGGTGGAGGCAGTTTTGACCTCTAGAAGCACGGGTGTACCATGTTTACTGCAGGCTCTACGTAATGAGCGTCTGCCCAAGGATTTCAAAGGACCTCGTAAGGTGCCCAACTACACAGCCGACTTACCCCCTGAGGCGTGGATTGAGAGTTACGAGATGGCTATGGAGTTGCTGGAGGTCAGCGATGACACGTGTGCTAAATATTTCACCATGATGCTGGATGGGACAACCCGTACTTGGCTAAAGGGACTGGCTGCCAATTCGATTGGATCGTGGGCTGAGTTGAAGGCCCGGTTCATCCAGAATTTTAAAGATGCATGCAAACAGCCCATGTCGATTGTGGATTTAGATGCCTGTGCCCAAGAGGAGGGTGAGTCAACGACCCATTGGGTGCGCCGGGTCAAAGCCATCCTACATTCATCGGATAACATCAATGCTGGCGGCTCAAGCGCCACTGCAATGATATGGGGGAGCTGATGGCGGCTTTAATTAAATATGCCGACTCTGATAGTACCAAGGACCCTGAGTCTGATGATGAAAGCCGGGAAAGGGAAAGAAGAGTGGCAACACTAAGGGCCAGCATCATAACCCAACAAGTCAGGGAGGCAACGGTAAACGCAAGGCTGATAATATTTCAGATTTTGTGGCCAATACCAACACGCGGAACAATGGTTAGCGCCGTAAAGGAAAGCCACCTCCCCGGGCAGGAGGGCCAGGTATAAATCTGGAGCAGTTGTTGAATCAGCCTTGCCCAAAGCATGGTTCGCGGGAAAGGCCATCCACGCACCTTTGGAAGGACTGCTACATTATGAAGGAGTTCAAACATTCCGACTTGTTCCGGAACAATCATGGGCCAGGCGGCGGCTCAGGTTCCGGTTGTCATGGCCCGGGTTAAGGTGGTGGCGGTTCTAATTCCGGTTTTCAGGGTCACCAAAGCAATCAAGGCAATCAGGGCGGTTATCATCAACAGTCCAGTCAGGGGAATCAGCAACAGCAATCTGGATATCAAAGTAACCCGAAGCAATTGAATAGTGGGCAATACCACGTCTTCACCACAAGTTTATGCAAGCGGGATCAAAAGCTCCATAAAGGGGCTGTGAATGCCGTTGAGATGGTAGTTCCCCGTTACTTGCGATGGTCTGAGCAGCCCATTGTGTGGAGTCATGAGGATCACCCGCCCTGGGTTGACAATTCGGGTCACTTGGCTTTGGTGGTAGCACCTCAGGTTGTAGGATATAAATTCACTAAGGTACTCATGGACGGAGGTAGCAGCATCAATATCCTTTATTATGAAACCTTCCGCCGCATGGGGTTGACTGATAAAAGTCTTAAGCCGTCAAACACTGTCTTTCACGGTGTGGTGCCTGGTAAGTCGGCATACCCGGTTGGTAAAATAGCTCTGGAGGTTGCATTTGGGGATGATTATGATTCTAGGTCTAAGACGTTGACCTTTGAAGTGGTGAAGATCAAGAGCCCTTATCACGCCCTGTTTGGATGGTCGGCTTATGCTAAGTTCATGGCAAGGCCCTGTTATGTTTATCTGCAGCTCAAAATGCCGGGTCAGAAGGGGACCATTACGGTGCATGGAAGCCGGAAGATAGCTTTGGAGTGCGAGGAAGGTGATGCAGCCTATGCTGAGTCTGTCTGCGCAACAGAGGAATTGAAGTTTTACAAAGACAATGTTGACCAGGTCGATATGACATCTTTGAAAAAGCCAACTACGGAGCATGACCCGGTCTTGAAGTTTAAGTCGGAAGACGACACCAAGCTGGTTAATTTCGTTCCTGGCGATTCATCCAAGCAGTTTAGCATCAGTGCTAATCTGGATCCGAAATAGGAAAGCGCGCTCATCGAGTTCATCCATGAGAACAGGGACATCTTTGCATGGAAACCTTCTGACATGACGGGTGTACCGAGAGAACTCGCTGATCACACTCTCAATATTGATCCAAAGTTTAAGCCGGTCAAGTAGTTTCTTCATTGTTTTAATGAAGAGAGGTGCAAGGCCATCGGTGAAGAAGTGGCCCGGCTCTTGGCGGCTGGGTTCATTGTTGAAGTTTTTCATCCTGAGTAGTTGGCTAACCCAGTGCTGGTGCTTAAGAAGAACGGCATTTGGTGTATGTGTGTGGATTACACGGACTTAAATAAAGCTTGTCCGGCTGATCCTTTTGCTCTCCCTCGTATTGATCAAATTATTGATGCTAAGGTGGGTTGTGAGCATTTGAGCTTTTTGGATGCTTATTCTGGTTATCATCAAATCAAAATGGCAGTTAAGGACCAGGAGAAGACATCCTTCATTACTCCGTTTGGAGCCTTCTTCTATGTGTCCATGACTTTTGGGCTCAAGAGTGCCCAGGCAACTTACCAGCGGTGTGTGCAAAATTGCCTTCATAATCAAATCGGGCATAATGTTCATGCTTATGTGGATGACATTGTGGTGAAATCAAGAAAGAAGGAGACCCTGATTGATTATTTGAAGGAGACCTTTGACAATCTCCGGGTTTATAAGATGATGCTTAACCCGGCCAAGTGTGTTTTTGGTGTACCAGCTGGTAAGCTTTTGGGTTTTCTGGTTTCCAACATAGGCATTGAAGCTAACCCGGAGAAGATCAAGGCCATCACTTCCTTGGCTAAGCTGGCGTGTGTCAATGATGTTCAACGTCTGGCAGCTTGTATTGCAGCCTTAAGCCGGTTCATAAGCCGGCTGGGTGAAAAGGCTATACCACTGTACCAGATGATGAAGAAAACAGATCACTTTGTCTGGAGTGATGCTACCAATCAAGCATTTGAGGATTTGAAGAAACAGTTGGCTGAGCCGCCCGTTCTTGCTGCTCCCATTGATAAGGAGCCTTTGATGTTATATGTGGCTACCAATAGCCGAGTTGTTAGTGTTGCAATTGTGGTGGAGAGGAAGGAAACATGCAAAGAATATCCGATTCAACAGCCGGTCTACTATATCAGTGAGGTCCTTATTGAGTCCAAACCGAGATATCCACATTGGCAGAAGCTTGTGTATGGGGTTTTTATGGCTAGCCGGAAGCTTAAGTAGTATTTTCTGGGTCATCCTATCATTGTGGTTAGTTTTGCCCCTCTAGGGGATATCATTCCAAGCAGACAAGCCACATGTCGGGTAGCTAAATGGGCCATTGAGCTTGGACCTCATGGTTTAAAGTATGTGCCTCGTACAGCCATGAAATCTCAAGCACTTGTGGATTTCATCAATGATTGGACAGAGTTGCAGACGCCTGAGGAGAAGCCGGATAACACATATTGGACTATTGACTTTGATGGGTCCAGGCAGTTGGAAGGCTCGGGGGCCGGAGTTGTCTTAACTTCCCCACGAGGTGACAAATTTTCCTATGTTCTTCGGCTGATGTTCCCTTGTACTAACAATGCAGCTGAATATGAGGCCTTGCTCCACGGTCTTCAGATGGCTAAGGAGATGAACTTAAGCCGGGTGAGTTGCTTTGGCGACTCAGATATGGTAGCTCAACAAGTTTCTGGTACTTGGGATTCTAAGGATTCACTTATGGCGGCTTATCGTCGAGAGGTTGATGCTATTGTGGGTCATTTCAAGGGTTATCAAGTTGAGCATGTTGATCGCAAGAAAAATGAGGTGGCTGATACTTTGAGCCGGTTAGGCTCTCAGCGTAAGCCGGTGCCACCTAACACTTTCTTGGATATTCTGCATAACCCCTAAGTCAAGTTGCCTACAGAAGAAGATCTTGCTATTCCTGACCCAGAGGCACAGCTGGTAGTGGCTCTTCATGCTATTCCTGATTGGATAGTCCCTTACTTGGCTTATATGACCCGAGGCGCGTTACCTGAAGATGAAACTTTAGCCAGGCAGATAACCCGACAGTCTAAGTCAATGACAATTGTCAATGGAGAGCTCCATCATTGCAGTGTCACAGGGGCATTTCAACGTTGTGTTTCTCCAGAAGAGGGCCGTGAGATTCTTCGTGAGATTCATAGAGATTGTGGTCATCATGCCGGCTCTAAATCTCTCGTGGCCAAAGCCTTTCGGCATGGGTTTTATTGGCTGACAGCTCACGCTGATGCTGAGGATTTGGTCAGTAAATGTGATGGTTGTCAGAAATTTTCACGACGAGCTCATGTGTCGGCTCAAGAATTGAGGATGATTCCAATTACTTGGCCATTCACAGTCTAGGGGCTTGATATGGTTGGGCCTTTCAAAAGGTCCAAAGATAAAAAGACACACCTCTTGGTGGCGGTTGACAAATTTACAAAGTGGGTTGAGGCAGAGCCAGTCAGTAAAAGTGACGCGGCGACGGCGGTTCAATTCATCAAAAAGGTGATTTTCCATTTTGGCTTTCCCCATAGTATCATAACTGATAATGGCACTAATATATCCAAGGGTGCTATGAAAGAATTTTGTCAACGTGAGCATATCCGGCTTGATGCATCATCAGTGGCTCACCCCCAGTCTAATGGTCAAGCCGAGAGAGCCAATCAGGAGATCCTAAGAGGCATCAAGCCCCGGCTTATGGTTCCCTTGCAAAGGACGTCGGGTTGTTGGGTGGAAGAGTTACCTTCGGTATTATGGAGCATCAATACTACCCCCAACAGATCTACGGGTTACACGCCTTTCTTCATGGTCTACCGAGCAGAGGCGGTTCTCCCCAGTGACATCCGTCATGATTTGCCTCGTGTGGCGGCTTATGTTGAAGCTGATAATGAAAGAGCACGTCAGGATGCACTTGATTATTGGATGACGAGCGTGACCTTGCGGTGGCTCGTTCGGCGATTTACCAGCAAGATCTGCGCCGTTATCATAGCCGCCGGGTTAAAACCAGAACTTTTCAAGAAGGTGACCTGGTGCTCCGGCTTATCCAGGATCAAACTGATATGCACAAGTTATCCCCACCTTGGGAAGGACCCTTTGTGGTCAGCAAAAATCTGAATAATGAATCGTACTACCTTATCGACATTCGAGAACACAAGGATTCACGTAAGTCGGAGGAGGAGACCCACCGGCCGTGGAATATTGCTCATCTTCGGCCTTACTATACATGAGCCACCGGCTCTTACAATGTACATATTTTGACAATGTATATATTATGATGATTATAATAAAGCCGGCATCCCTGATAAAGCAGGGCCTCTGTCGTTTCATTTCTAAGAGTAATGAGTCTTTATCATTTCCAATGGTCACTTGGGGGCTTACTGTTCAAACATAGGTGTATTCACCAAAGAAAACATAGCATTACTACCCTCTTGATCCGGCGTAACGCCGTTCTTACAAATCACTTGGGGGCTTCCTGTTCAAACATAGGTGTATTCACCAAAGAGAACATAGTGTTACTACCCTCTTGATTCCGGCTATCAAGCCAATATGATAATTTCATAAGAGCACAACTCTGAGTACCTTGGTAATTCGGCTATCAAGCCAATATGATAATTGCTTAAGAGCACAGCTCTGGTTATCTTGGTAATTCGGCTATCAAGCCAATATGATAATTACATAAGAGCACAACTCTGCTTATCTTGGTAATTCGGCTATCAAGCCAATATGATAATTTCATAAGAGCATAGCTCTGATTACCTTGATAATTCGGCTATCAAGCCAATATGATAATTTCATAAGAGCATAGCTCTGATTACCTTGATAATTCAGCTATCAAGCCAATATGATAATTTCATGAGAGCAAAGCTCTAATTACCTTGGGATTTCGTCTATCAAGCCAATATAATAACTTCATATGAGCATAGCTCTAACTTACTTGGAGGATTACTGACCGGGTTACAAAGACCAAAGAGAGTCTGTTGCACAGCATAGCTCAAACATAGGTCTATGGTGAACCGGCAGCATATGATGATATTAAATACTTGGGAGTATTGTCTTCTAAGTTTTGGGTTATCACCCTAACTGCTTTGGTATGATAAGCCGGCAGTGTTTAATCACGTATCACATGTATGATATTATATATATATATATATATATATATATATATATAATCATGATTAAACCGGCCCTAGTTATGACCTAGTTTAGTTGCCAGTGGTTTATATAAGGTATCATGACCCGCCCCGCGGTAAAACCGCCGGGGCACTTGTGATTTACTTGTGCGCAGGATAATGATAAATTTCCTTTGCATAAATCAACGTCATCATAAGTATCAAAAGATAGCTCTTCAAATGGTGGGTCAAGCATTGTTGTACAAAACAAAAACGTGCACGATGGCACAACAGATCAAAGTTTTACTATCCTATTACATGACTCATTGAACCCAAAGGATCAACTATTTTCATAAGTTCAAATATTTGAGCCGCCCAGCGGATCAATCTTCCTGGTCTTGACGACTTGAAGCTTCTGGATCATCCTTTTCCGGTTCTTCGTCCTCTGCCATCTGGAAGTTGGGTGATGACCAATCAATGCCACGCAAAGCTTGGAATTCAGATTCATCATCTATAAGGTTGGATGGAACAACTTCAGGGGCGAAAGTATGCTTACGGATTGGGGGAATCAGATCCATCAATTTATAAGACGGCATGGACATCTTCTGGTTTTCTGCATCATAAGCCGGCTGATATTTTGAGAGATTCGTTTCATCAGCAATCAGAGTCGCCAGAGGACGTATCTCTTTAACACAAGCAGCAAAGTCTTTCTAGTCAAAAGAAGTGCCATCTTCTTTGAAGCTTGGATACCCAGTGGTTATCTCGGCCGGGTCTAGTTCTGGTAGCCATGCCTTAGCTCGGCTCAAGGCCATCACTGCACCGGCTCTTGCACATGACCGTTTTATCTCTTGAATCCTCGCAGGCAGAATTGACAATTTCTTCAAAACGTCACTCAGCAGATTGGGTCCTTGATTTATTGGAGACATCGTGGCTAGCATGCGCTGAGTTCTGGTATATAACTGTTCAACAAGCGTATATACGGTTTTAAGTTTCACCAGCATGTCTTGACTAAGAATGTTGCTCCTTGGACCTATATAACAATTGTGGAGTGGTCAGTGGTGGTTTATGATATAAAAAGACAAGATTCAATTTTGATGCTGACGAGGCGGCTCACCAAAGATAGCAGAAACCATCTGGGATATACGGTATTTTAAACCGGTCAGCTCAGCTGTCACCTCGTGAAGAGCCGCCTCCGCCTTTTCCGCCCGCTGCGTCAAAGCCATTTTTTCTTCAGCCCAGGTGTTTCTTTCATCCTCAAAATCAGTTTTCTCCATTTCAGCCACGCTAAATTGGAATTTTGAATCGGCTTTCTGGGTCTCAGATTCTTGATTCTTCAGCCGGGTCTTGGCATCATCCAGTTGAGATTGAAGTAGAGCAGTGGCGTTCTGTACAAGCACAGATTTGCAATCACATTCATATCCGGGTATAAGAATATAAGTCCCAATCCTTCTGCAAGCAATAACACTTGGCACTTGGGGCTAATGCGTACCAAAAAATTCTTCATACAATGGATTATCTGGCTAAGTCCCAAGCACTTTGCAAGCAAGAGTACTTAGCACTTGGGGGCTAATGCATATTTGCTCGTGTTTCATTACTACTTTATGATGACCCGGTTGTGCCACAGACAACCACAGCCGGCTCATGGGGGCTACACAAGTAAGTTTTGATCTTCAAACAATGATAAGTACCGGTTCATTCGTGCTGATTAAACCGGTCCTTGGGGGCTACAGATGCAATGTTGATCATTAAAATCCAGTTTAACGCTGAAAGTGGAAGACGGTTTTTTGGAAGGATTTTTTTATCACGGATGCTTTATACTCACTGCTATTCTAAGTCTACAACTTATTCTATTCTAGTATACACAGTAGACTTGGGGGCTGACAGGATATGCATAACTTATTTAAGCCGGAATTCATACCTCATATTTTTGGTGCATCTGTTTCACCATATCAATCTCAAGATCGCGGCTGGTATGAACTTGGTTAAGATAACTAGAGAATACTTCACTGACACTCAGTTGAGAGTAATCAGCAATGTCAAATCTCACTTTCCGCCTTTCAACGAACTCGTCTTTGGCGGAGTGCTTGGCCAGGACGGTAGGTTGCCCCGGTTCTCTGAAGCTGGTGCCAGTAATCATAACGTCTTCACCATGCTCTTCTGACGGCTTAAGTGGGCTCGAGGATTCGGTGTTCAAAGGATTGATATCTGTATGATCATGGGAGAGATCAGGAATTTCTGGAGGGGCTTCATGAGCAGGTTCTTCCGGTTGTTTTTCAGAAGCGTCTGATGCCAGGACTTGCTGCTCCGACTCATGGACTTTAGGATCTTCAGTCGGCTTGGTCACCCTTGCCTTTTTACTAGGCTTTGCTTGACCACTGCACGGTTTATGACAACTCGATATAAGTATAAGAGTATAAGAAGTTGAAAATACAAAGTAATTGTTGTTACCCAGGGGCATTTTTGAAGCCGGCAGCTGGGTTTGTGATGAGTCGCCGGAAGAAGAGCGGGAAGCCTCCTGATAATTTGAATCAAAAGAATTAAGTGGCTGGCAAATGTGACCCGCCACTAGGTAAAAAGAGTTTAAGTTTGGAAGGACCTCATTTCGGCGTTTCCGCGGAACTGGAGTATTCGGTAGGCCGGAGGATAATTCTTCACCTCCGCTGGTCCGAGTCTGTCGCCGGTTTTCGTGCTGTTGTTGCTTCAAAAGAAAGTGAGGATCCAAATGAGCTAAGGGGTGTGAAAAGTTTACTTTCCGGGTTACCCGTCGAAATTTCTGTCTTGGCAAAGGCTCTGAGTCGGAGGAAATAATCATTACCTCTTCTTCAACTGCTTGGCTGGCCCCCGTGTAATCCTAAGAATAATCAGTGTCAACAAGATAACTGAAAAAGGAGCCAAGGGAGTCAAGGGCTACCTCCGACTCAGAATTGTCAGTTCAAACATACTGGAAGCACTTGGTTTTTTCTGATTCTTCCTGACAATCTTTTTGGCGGCTTTCTTGGCAGCCCTGGCCCTTTTGGCAGCTTCATGATCATATTGTTTTTTCGAAAAATCAGATTCAGCCTATGAAAGTTGTCGGAAGTTGAGTTAAGAGAATATTTGAATGATGAGGTAAAAGTAAGAGACTTAGAGACTCACATCTGGTGGCGGGTTAAGTTTGCAGAAAGGGTTCAGATCCCACTTTGCTACAATCTTCTAATTCTTCATTCAGAAGGGTCTTTGTCATTTCATTGATTGCTTCGTCAGTTAAACACACAGAGTTATGGCGCAGTGGATCCTTTATACCACCCGTGTAAGTACACATTAAGCCGAACCGGCGACTCAAGGGTATGATCCGCCAAGAAACCCAGCACCGAACCAAGTCAATGCTAGTTAACCCATTTCCTAGCAGAGCTTTGACCTTTGCAATGGTGGGAGCAAGCTTTTTACGTTCAGCAGCGGTAAGCTTTTCGGGAAGATGATGTTGTGGGTCGAGACGCTGAGCACGATAACTCGACAGTGGATTTTCATCAGCCGGAGAGGTATCTTTGCAGTAAAACCATGTCTGGTTCCAATCTTTAGGGTGACTCGGCAAGCGAGCATAAGAGAAGATTAGCATATCTTCTTCGTCGAATTGAGATTGCACCAAGTTCCAAGCTGGGTCCATTTGTAAACTCATTTTGGCTGTTCAGATAAAAATATTCCCTAAAGAGTTCAACACTGGGTTCCTCTTGAAGGTATTCTTCGCAGAAAACTTGAAAATTGCAAATGTTTGACACGGAGTTGGGTCCGATGTCTTGAGGATGGAGTTGGAAGAAGTGCAGAACGTCTCGAAAATTTTTTGATCCGGGCGGAGAGAAGCCCCGGTTCATGTGATCGGTGAAAACGATGAATTCACCATCCTTTGGGTGAGGTTTTTCTTTGCTTGGTTTGGGGGCGCGCCAATGCATGACATCTTTTGCTGGTAAGAAGCCAATCTTGACAAAGTCTTTGAGTGTGTTCTCAGTGACAATTGAGGGAACCCAATTGCATGAGGTGACTGTCTTCGGCGGCATTGTGAAGGAAGAAGCCTAAAAGAAAGAAAATTTTGCCGTTTTAAGTTGAGTCATTAAGCCAGAAGTAAACACTACAACATATATTCAGATGGCGGCTTAAGTGGGGCCTAATGATATATGGATAGCTACAAACTGGTGATGTAAGCCGGTGATTTAAGTCGCCATGACAGCAGTGGTACTCAAGATCTATCAAGAGCGATTTCTGCTAAGTGTTGAAGCAAACAAGTTTCACAGGTTGAGGCTAGGATTTCGGATCTGCAACACTTCGGATAATGGAAAATATTTTTGACCTAAATTACAGTGTTCGAGCAGTTCATATGTTCAGATTGGTTCTTTCTTATGCAATAGAGATGGTTTATTAACAAAAACAAGTATCACGGCTGCCGCCGTATAGAAGGAGTGCTAGGTTTGAATCAGTCACAAGTTACAGTGAAGAACAAGGGATGAACTCCGACGAACTTGCAGGAAACCCTAAATGCGATCTAAAGGAAAGGGAAGGAGAAGTACTTACTGGGTCCACTGGACAATGGAGAGGTGTCGCAGCTATTCTAATCCCATTCAGGTCGATGCAGCGGCCGAGGTCGAGGACGACGATGAGCTTCGCGGCGGCAGCAATGCTCAGACGAGCAGATGCGTCGCAGAGAGAGGTGGAAGACGAGAAGGAAAGAGAGGAAAATAGAAAGAGGGCTGCCTGACCCTATTTATAAGGAGAAGGGTAACAGGTGGGCACGAAAAACGAGGAGGCCAAAGAATGGTTATCCAATTAATTAGACGCCTTGATGTTCGGGAGATTATTAAAAGATAAGGATCTGTTGAAGATACGTTGGGTATTGTGCAAAATTAATGACAGATGACGTCATGGCGGTTTTCCGTAATTCCAAGAGATGACGTCATGGCGGGTTACAATATCTTGTGAGGACAAGTGAAGAAGGATTTTTCTTAAAGTGTTGAAGATTGACATGAACAAGTTCAAATCAACCTGGGGCCTAATGTTGGGGATATAACTAATGGGTATGACCCGCCCAGAAGGGGCCGGGTTATACCAACGGCGGTTGTTTATCATGAAGCCCATGAAGGCATCGAAGATGGTGGTTCATGATGACGACTATTAAGAGCCCAAAGCCCAACGGCGACTTAAGGCCCATAGGTGTAAACCGCCATATAGGCATGACTTGTATTGTAAGATATGTATATTTGGTCACCGAGCCGGACACACTGTTATGAGTCGGTCGGGACTCTGTAAGCCGCGGGCATCGACCTGTGTATATAAAGGGACAACCCGGCGGCGGTTTAGGGCAAGAGACAACAGATCGAAAGCTAGGTCAAGCGTATTCGCTCCCTGGTAATCGAAACATAAGTAATACCACCTCAAACTGGATTAGGCCTTTACCTTCACCGCAAGGGGCCGAACCAGTATAAACTCCTGTGTCCTTTGCCCCGTTTAACTCCTTTAAGCTAACTACGTCGCAATGGCTCCACAATTAAGTCCTTCCACTAGGACATCTGCCGTGACAATTCCACGACAACTTTCATTGTAATTTCATTTTTAACTGCTCGTTCTGCTACGAGGTGTATTATCATTGTACTAGTCGTTTTTCTTGATAATTTCAGATGTAAGATGTCTTTGGGTGTCTTCTTAATAAAAACATCAATGTTTTGGAACGACAATACTCCCTCCGTTCCTAAATATAGGGTGTATAGTTTTTGGCACGGAAATTAAAGAACGCACGTGAAGAGTAAATTTCACAAGTTTTGGGTGAGATTACACCTGAATAATTGCCATGAGAAAATAGAGGACCTTGCCTAATACAAGGAAATGTAATCAAATCCCTAAAAAAATTATCCAAACAAGTGATGCAACGCAATACACCTTATATTTTGGATTTTTTCTCAAAAATCTATACACCTTATATCAAGGAACGGAGGGAGTATAACACAGAACCCTAGTATAGCCGTGAATCCCAAAGCTCTAGGCCATCGGATGTAGCCCAATTAATGGTTGGATACACGATTCAATGCCTAAATTCAAACTTTTAACACCAATAGACTGTTTAGTTGTATAAATATAGACTTTTAATTTTGGCATGGGCTAAGCCCAACACAAAAACGCCCGAAAATACTAGTTTGGGCTGGCTAGTCTCTTCCCTAGCAGGACCAAATGAGAGCGCCTATACCGCGCATATGGTGTATCTCATTTACAGCGAGATTACCTTAGGCCTCGCTAAAGGTTTTTACTTCACTGGATTTTTTCATTTTCTTTGAGCTCGCTGGTTCTCGCTCAGGACAATACGGGTTCTTTTCTTTTACATTTTATTTTTAGTCTTTCTTTCTTTTTCCTTTGTTTCTTCGGGGTTTCTTCTTGCTTTTCTATTTTCTTTGCTTTTTCATTGGTTTTCTTTGTTTCCTTCAGCGGTTGTCACCGGTTTTTTGTTTTTTTGCCCTCTATTTTTCTTTGTTTCTTTCCCGGCTTTCTTTGTTTCCATTCTTTAAATTGGCTTCTTCTGGTTTGTCATTTTTTCTTTTCGGTTTTAATTGGGATTTCTTCATTTTATTTGTTTTCTATCATTCATAGGTTTATTTTTGGTTCAACACATGTTAAAAAAAATCCAGTACACATTCAACATTTTCCATATAAATTTGAAACTTTTTTATATACATGGTTATCATTTTCAAATAAATGAGTAACATTTTTTGGAAACTTGCTTTTTTAGGGTTAATTAGATGAATGCCACTCCAATTTTGACGATTTAGAAAAATGCCATTACAGTTTACAAACTGCGACAAATGCCACTCCTAAGTATTGTACTTAGTACATTGAAGTGGCATTTTTTGAAGTTTGTACATTGCAGTGGCATTTTTCCGAATCACCAGAATTGGAGTGGCATTTATCTAATTAACCCTTTTTATGTCTACTTTTCCCTGTACACATTGTACGCTTTTGGTATATATCTAATACATTTTCCTAATACAAGTTTAGCATTATTCAAATACAAGCTTAACATTTTTAAATACACAGTCAACCTTCTCTATACAAATTTTAAATATTTTATAAATGTGCAATTAACATTTTTTAAGTACTCCAATATTAACAATTTTAATACATGGTCCACATTTTCTCTATACACATTAAAATTTTCCGAATGCTTGATTAACATTTTTTTGAAATGCAAGATTGTCATTTTTTAATACATGTTCAACATTTTTTCTATAGACACTTAACATTTGTGAAATGTTTGATTAACATTTTTCGAATAATTGTTTAACATTTTTTTAAATGCCTGATTAAATTATTTTAAATACATGATAAACTTTTCACACACACTGTATATTTTTGTATACATAAGAAACATTTTCTTTATACACATTCAACATTTTTAAAATGTTTAGATAACATTTTTCAAAATGTTTCATCAAAGTGGCTTTTGTAATATATTTTGTTTAGATTATTTGGAAGTATAAACAAAAGTTAAAAAAAACAATGTTGTGACCTAGAGCACAACGGGGTGGGCCCATCTCGTGCTGTCCTTGACGCGAGGAACCTTCATCTTGCTTTAAGCGAGACATAGGGGCGCTTTCTACACAACCCTGGTATCGCCAGCTCCCCGATTTGGCACTCACGCGCCCCCGCTCTAGTGCTGGCCGATTTACTATGTCCTCGCTTGGGTTTTTCTTCCGGGTTTTTGTTTCATTTGACCTGATGACTAACGACGAGTACACGTCGAATATGGAAAATAAAAAATTCATAAAATTGAAAAAAGTGCAAAATGTTAAAAAATGATTATTTTTTTACAAACTAGAAATAAGTTCACCAAATTTGAAAGAAGAAATTAAAAACTGGAAAAAGTTTGCAGAAATTAATAATAATTCACAAAATTTGATGAAAAAGTTCACAAATTTTAAAAATTCTCAGAATTTTTAGAAATATCACAATTTTTAGAAAACTTACAGAATTGAAAAGAATTCACAAAAAATTGAAAAAGTTCACGAATTTGGAAAAGGGTTTTTGAATTTTAAAAAAGTTCACAGATTTGCGAAAATTTAAATTTAAAATAAGTTCACGTGGTTAAGGAAACGAAAGTGAAAAAGTATAATATAACTAAAACTGTAATGAATAACAAAAAGGGAGAAGACAACAAGTAGAGATGACCCGGTCCAGAAAAACCAAAGTGAAAAAGAAAAATCGAGTTGTTAAGCTCCCAAAATCTGTTGAGCTTCCAAAAACCGAGGCGAAGTGCCGCTCGGTGGCTAATATGGGCCAGCCCGTTCTGCGAGCGACCGATTGCAGTGGGTGTCAGTTTACAGAAAAGCATGTTGTAATTGGTGCCATAAGCGCCAAATAGGGAATGGCCGACCTAACCCAAGCACGTAAACATGCGACCACGATCTAAATGCATGTACATTGGTTCATATGACAGTCTTTATCTCGAGTCTTTCATGTAATTTAGATATGACACTAAAAACATGTGTATAATGTGTTATCCCTTAACCATATCTTGGATAGCTTGCTATTCCTAAAAATGTGATGAGACGTATTATGCTAAGATATCATATCTTAATTAAGAAAAGGTAGCATTTTTTTCCTAACTTCTCTTTCTACCATCTCAGCACTTATTCTACGTGGCACACCTAAGATAACAACATTATACAGGGCCTAACCTGGCGAGCTCTTGCAGTTCATCCTCCGTGTCCCCGACCTTCCCCTGCTCCTGCCTCCTAAGCGTGCCTCGGCCACCGTGCTACTGCTTTCTTGTGTGCCTATTGGCTGCCCGCGGTGCCGGCCGTCTCAGTTATCCCGAGTCCCGACGAGTAGGACTGTCGATGAAACAACAAACCCAACCTCCGCTAGTGCGGCGCTGCGCCTGACTGCCGAGATGCTGCTTTCTGCTATGTGGTGTTGCCACCATCATGTCCGCCCCGGGTGGAGGCCGTCGTGCTTCTGCCTCCGGGCATCTTCCCCGCCTCCTCTGCCCTTACTTTGCGTCGCCGCACCGCCTTCGTGCTACGTGTTTGATGATTTGAAGTGTTGAAAATTTGATTTTTAATAGATTTTCCCCATCCTTTTTCGTATTGCCAAAAGAAAATTAATTCCGGGGCGGCGCCAGCGTGGTGTCGTGTAGGGGCGGCCGCCCCGGGTAAAATTTTCGTACCTAGGGTACCCATCCTGCTACTCTGGCCGGCGACACCATGGGAGCGAGAGTCAGGAGGTTCGGTCATGGTCTGTGAGGTCGACTCGAGCAGGAAGATGAGACAGAGAAGAAAACGATTCATGAGATGGGCCAGCGAGCAAATAAAGGCCTAACTGAATAAGAGCCCATTATTATTGTTCCCAACTCCTACAATTTCCAAACCACCACGATCAGGGCATCGCGATCATGCCTCCCAGCACGCCGCCTCGCCGATGGCGCTCGATGGAGACGGGTGTCCCTGTTCGTGCTGCTCAGTGCACCGTACACACGGGAGATGACATCGCCACCGTCGCCTCCACGTGCCCCGCTCAAAATTACAAGCGAGCAAACAAGATCAGGTTCTTCGACTCTCCCCCGATCTTCTCTTCTTTCGTTCTAGGTTTCTAGATTCTTCTCACATGGGCTTAATCCTGAAAATTGGGTACTAAAGAGAGAATTGCTGGGGATCGTAGACCAGAAAATTGTTGAGCATTTCCATGGCATACGGAACACTAGTGGCCATCTACCAAATCCTCCACATAAAACTACAACTTAGTGGTAAATACTTGTCTTATATTTTCTATGAACAAGTGTTGTTTATGCTAGACTTCTATATAAATTTTCAATTGTACCTAGTTCTTCAATTTGAAACTGCTTCGAGAAAATAACAGTATTTATTGTCTTGTCTGAATGCATACTACTACTTGACAAATTACTTGTGTCAATGATTATATTGTGGCTTTATTTTTTACCTTTAAAAGTCCGCCCCGGGGAACTTTAAATCCTAGATCCGCCACTGCTTCAACTGTTACTCCTCCACATGACTCCTCCACGGCTGGGCCAAACAAACATACGAATGGCAATGAGGCAGGACATAGAGCCCAAGGTCGTGCCTCAGTCCATGCCAAGCACCTCGAACACGCGACCAAAACTCTGTTCGAAACAATACAAAATCTGTCATTAATTTAATTCCTTTACCTAGTACGTACAAGAGCAGGTTAAACAGGCAAATGGTTTTCTTCATAAGCATGCAGTATAGATTCACAAAGGAGCAGAATGATAGCACCCATCCTTGTATAATTAGCATGCAAAGGAAAACATCACGAAACCAGCGAGTACCATCTACAATACTAGTGACGGCAGAGTAGCAATACAGACAAATTAACATAAAGATACTGAATCTACCGAACACACTCGACATGGCTGAAAACACTAGCAGCAGGACCAAAAACAGTCTAAAGCACTAGATAAACCTGATGGAGAATCGGCTAGAGCATGGACAGATTTATCTTGTACTTAGTAATGATCAAATGCAACTTACAGTCTAGACGTCGGTGCACTTGGTGTTCGTGGATGGAGTTTGTCGGAGACGATCTCGTAGAGGAAGCAGCGGTGGCGGAGATTTATGTCGACGAGGACGTCGAGGAAGCAGCGGTCGCCGGAGACGATGTTGTCGAGGACGTCGACGAAGCAGCCCTCGCCGGAGATGATGATGTCGAGGACGTCGAAGGAGCGGTCGCGCGGACGCTGCCCAGAAAACTCTAGACCGCCCCCGTGCAGGGTCGAAGGATGCGGCCGGAGTCACGGAGACACCGCTCGCCGGGCTGCCGTTGCACGACGGACAGCACGGCCGGCTTCGTTCCGACGGCGGCTCAGCACTTGTGATATGTGAGGAAGGAGATGAAGATGTGTTGTGTTTTTTCTCCCGATGCTCTCTACCATTTATAGAGATCAGGAAGGAAGCAGTCCAACGAGCAACGTTTCAATGAAACGTCTTGCCGAGCGGGCGCCGTGCACTCGTTGGAACCAGGAGAATCGGGAGGAACAGCAGGATAATGCTCACGCCCCAGCAGAGGACTCGGGAAGGAGTTGCAGCTTGCCGAACGGCCAGCAACGTGTGTGCATGAAGTTTCAGTTTGTTACGTGACAGGATATGCCCAGCATCAGACTTGGAATTCTCTGAACCGATGCATTATTTCCAACAGTCCCCACCAATTCCAATGTCAGGTGCCGAGCTAGAAGAAATAGAGATCATACCACAGTGCTGTTTATATATTAACTTTTCGACGATAGTCCCTTTTCGGGTTGAACTAACGCCTAGAACTTAAAGTTTCACTCACTCGCAGCTAGACAATGGACGAGACCTTGAATTGCTAGCTTTCTGCGACTAAGTTTCCCTTCAAGACTTTGCTAATACTGGGCCGCCAAGAACTAGGCCTCTGGTTGGAGCTTTAACGGTCATGCTCCTGTGTCTATTCATGAGCTTTATAGAGAGTTCCCAAGTCTCATAGACTACGACCTCATAGTCAGGCTCATATAGGTGTGCCTTTTCGAGTGTACCCCGTAGGACAGTACCTCGCCTTTGTAAAGGACCTCAAAGCACATTAAGACATAGGTCATCCTACCATACAGGATGAGAGTACCGCATCTTCAACGGGAATGGGTTTTAGAATTGCACTCTCCAATTACACCGACAACTTGTTTTTCCCATTACCTACTTCACGGGATCTCCGATCACATAGGATGGGTTACCGCTGCAGGTAACTCACATGGGTCTCATTCCCATTTCCCTTGATGCATTTTCAATCACGTTTCGTGATAAACCCTTAGTAAAGGGATCCGCCAGATTTTTTCGAGGTGTGGACATAGTCCACAACGACATTCGGAGTTTCTTAATTTTCGACAGATTTCAGGCGCTGCTTCACATGCCTTCTGGATTTCATATTGTCCTTTGTACTTTTAACCTTTGTGAGAACTGTTTGGTTATCACAAGACATGAGGACAGCCGGAATAGGCTTCTCGCCATCGGTAAATCCATTAAGAGCTCACGTAGCCACTCCGCCTCAACAAAGGGCCGTGTCAAGTGCTACTAATTCTGCCTCCATGGTCGATCTTGTTATAATAGTTTGTTTACAAGATCTCCATGAGACAGCAGCACCACCAAGGGTGAATAAATATCCACTCGTGGCTTTGATCTCGTCTGCCTCGAGATCCGATTAGAGTCACTATACCCTTCAAGTACCGCTGGGTACCCAAAGATAGTGAATCCCATAAGACATGGTTCCCTTCAAGTATCTCAATACACGCTCAAGTGCTGTCCAATGATCATTTCCGGATTAGAAGTAAACCGCTTAATTTACTAACAGCATATGAGATGTCGGGTCTAGTGGCACTAGCCAGATACATAAGAGATCCTATAATTTGGGAGTATCTCAATTGATCCTTCCCTTGTCCATCATGCTTTCTAAGCTTTAGACTAGGGTCATAAGGTGTGGGAGCCTCTTTGCAATCCATAAACCCAAAGCGGGTTAGGACTTTCTCCACATAATGAGACTGCGTAAGAGCAATCCCATTCTCACCCTTGATCAATTTAATGTTTAGAATTACATCAGCCTCTCCCAAATCCTTCATGTCAAAACACCGGGATAAAAATGACTTTAAGTCTTTTACAACAACAATGCTTGTTCCAAAGATGAGTATATCATCAACATACAAGCATAAAATCACACCCTCACCCCCACCAAATCTGTAGTAAACACATTTATCGGCTTCATTTACAACAAAGCCTGCGGATGTCAAGGTTTTTTCAAACTTCTCGTGCCATTGCTTTGGCGCTTGCTTGAGGCCATACAAGGATTTCATCAACTTACACACCTTGCCTTCTTGTCCGGTACTACAAAACCATCGGGCTGCTCCATATAGATCTCCTCATCTAGCTCGCCATTAAGGAAAGCCGTCTTCACGTCCATTTGATGAACGTGGAAACCATATGAGGCAGCCAATGACAACAACACCCGGATAGTGGTTAATCTCGCAACGGGTGAGTAAGTGTCAAAGAAATCCTCGCCTTCTTTTTTATGATACCCTTTGCCACAAGCCTCGCCTTGTACTTTTCAATAGTACCGTCGGGCCTAAGCTTTTTCTTAAAAATCCATTTACATCCAATTGGTTTGCAACCAAATGGACGGTCAGTGATCTCCCAAGTCCCATTTGCAATGATGGAATCCATCTCGCTACGGATCACGTCCTTCCAAAGACTGCATCGTAAGATGCATATGCCTCTGAAATGGACTTTGGCACATCATCCACGAGATACACAATGAAGTCATCACCAAAGGATTTTTCAATCCTTGGTCTCTTACTCCTTCGTGGAGCCACTTGACTATCATTCTCCACATGCGTGTGTTCACAATTTTCATGAGTGGGTAGTTCCAGAGTTGGATTAAAGTTTGCTTGACTAGATGATGCTCCTGTATTCTTCATGGGAAATATGTCCTCGAAAAATGTAGCATCTTTAGATTCCGTCACCATGTTTACCGGCACATCCGGTACATCGGATCTAACTACTAAAATCTATAGGCAACACTATTATGTGCATAACCAAGAAAGACACAATCAACCGTCTTAGGTCCAAGTTTATGCTTTCTTTGTTATCGGTATATTGACTTTCGCCAAGCATCCCCAAGCGCGTAAATACGAGAGATTAGGTTTCCTTTCTCCCCATCCTTCATATGGAGTCACCTCACTATTTTTAGTGGGAACCCGATTAAGGATATGACAAGCGGTCAAGACAGCCTCACCCCACCATGCCTTAGACATACCTGCACTATTTAACATGGCATTCACCAAGTCCGTTAGAGTGCGGTTCTTTCTTTCGGCAACCCTGCTCGATTGGGGCGAGTAGGGCGGTGTCACTTCATGGATTATTCCATGCTCCGCACAAAATTGGGAAAATTCACTTGAAACATATTCTCCACCTCGATCGGACCTTAGACGTTTAATTCTTCCATTTAATTGGTTCTCGACCTCTGCCTTGTAGATTTTAAAATAGTTCAATGCTTCATCTTTAGTTTTAAGTAAGTACAGGTAGCAAAATCTAGTTGCGACATCAATAAAGGATAAAAAGTATCTTTTCCCTGCCTTAGTCAGCACTCCACCCATCTCACAGAGATCGGAATGAACTAGTTCTAGTGGTGCCGTACTTCTTTCCTCGACCGCCAAAAAAGGCTTCCGAGGTTGCTTTGCTTGCACACATATCTGGCACCTAGAACCTCTGACTACGGAAAATTTAGGAATTAAATTCAGGCTGCTCATGCGGGAAATACTACCAAGATTAACATGACATAATCTGGAATGCCAAATGGATGCATCTTTATTTGAATTAAGAACACTAATAGTGTTGTGAACAAATTTATTCTCAGCATCCAACAAAGATGTGCGGAACAAGCCTCCACACTCATAGCCTTTCCCTATAAATAAACCAAATTTGGAAATAACAACTTTATTCGACTCAAAAACTAATTTGAAGCCATCTCGGCATAAAAGAGAGCCACTAATCAGGTTCCTATTTATTGAGGGCACATACTGCACATTCTTTAAGGTAATGATTTTTCCTGATGTAAACTTCAGGTCAACCTTCCCTACTCCCAGAACAGCAGCACCTGAGCCATTTCCCATCAAGATGGGGGAACCGCTTGTAGCCTGACAAGAGGAAAATAAATTAAGGTCAGCACATACATGAATGTTAGCTCCGTGTCAACCAGCCATTCAGCGGATTGACACGCCATTAAAACAGCAGGGTTCGAATCATACCCCGCAGTACTAGGCTCGCTAACAACCACGTTGACAGTGTTCTGTCCGTTCTGCTGCCCACCCTTCTTGCCCTTCCTGTTGTGGCATTTATTGGCCTTGTGGCCAGGCTCACCACACACATAGCAGATTATGCCTTCCTTCTTCTTCTTAAAGTTGGTTGTATTCTTGGCCTTTGGATTCTGTTGTTTGCCCTTGTACTTAGCACCAGATTTCTGCACAAAGTTGGCGTTTGAGGTGCCGTCATTTGCCATGGAAGGTGTGTCTTTAGCACGTGCCTTCTCTTCCACATCAAGGTGAGCAATCAGGTCATCAACCCTCATTGCCTCCCTCTTGTGCTTAAGCGTGGTGGCAAAATCTCTCCATGAAGGAGGGAGTTTGGCAATGATGCCCCCCACCACAAACTTGGCATTGACGTTCACATCAAACTGAGCCAACTCACTCACAATCGATGTAAGATCATGAGCTTGCTTGACGACGGAGACCCGTCCACCATGCGGAAATCGTGGTACTGTTCAACCACATAAATCCATCGCCCTGCGTCAGAGACCGCGTACTTGCGATCCAAGCGCCTCCCAAAGCTCTATTGCAGAGGTGTACCCATGGTATACATCATAGAGCTGGTTCTCAAGGAGCGACAAGATGACAGCCACAACAGTGTCGCTTTGCTAACTCAAAGTCCATTACCTGCTGACGAAGTCAGCGGCCTAACCTGTGGGATAATCCACCACAGGCCCTTGGACAGGAGGTAGTGACGCACCTTGGACTGCCATCTCTTGAAGTTGTCACCGCAAACTTTTCAGGTTTCATCAGTTCCGCAACATGAGCATCCATGACAAATTGATCTAGAGTTTTCTGGATTGTTCAAACAATACAAAATCTGTCATTAATTTAATTCCTTTACCTAGTAATGCATTACAAGAGCAGGTTAAACAGGCAAATGGTTTTCTTCATAAGCATGCAGTATAGATTCACAAAGGAGCAGAATGATAGCACCCATCCTTGTATAATTAGCATGCAAAGGAAAACATCACGAAACCAGCGAGTACCATCTACAATACTAGTGACGGCAGAGTAGCAATACAGACAAATTAACATAAAGATACTGAATCTACCGAACACACTCGACATGGCTGAAAACACTAGCAGCAGGACCAAAAAAAACAGTCTAAAGCACTAGATAAACCTGATGGAGAATCGGCTAGAGCATGGACAGATTTATCTTGTACTTAGTAATGATCAAATGCAACTTACAGTCTAGACGTCGGTGCACTTGGTGTTCGTGGATGGAGTTTGTCGGAGACGATCTCGTAGAGGAAGCAGCGGTGGCGGAGACGATGTCGACGAGGACGTCGAGGAAGCAGCGGTCGCCGGAGACGATGTTGTCGAGGACGTCGACGAAGCAGCCCTCGCCGGAGATGATGATGTCGAGGACGTCGAAGGAGCGGTCGCGCGGACGCTGCCCAGAAAACTCTAGACCGCCCCCGTGCAGGGTCGAAGGATGCGGCCGGAGTCACGGAGACACCGCTCGCCGGGCTGCCGTTGCACGACGGACAGCACGGCCGGCTTCGTTCCGACGGCGGCTCAGCACTTGTGATATGTGAGGAAGGAGATGAAGATGTGTTGTGTTTTTTTTTTCTCCCGATGCTCTCTACCATTTATAGAGATCAGGAAGGAAGCAGTCCAACGAGCAACGTTTCAATGAAACGTCTTGCCGAGCGAAGCGCGGTGCACTCGTTGGAACCAGGAGAATCGGGAGGAACAGCAGGATAATGCTCACGTCCTAGCAGAGGACTCGGGAAGGAGTTGCAGCTTGCCGAACGGCCAGCAACGTGTGTGCATGAAGTTTCAGTTTGTTACGTGACAGGATATGCCCAGAGCATCAGACTTGGAATTCTCTGAACCGATGCATTATTTCCAACAAACTCTAGGCTAGACTGGCTGACCCTCCACCCTTGCGCCTAGGAGATTGGCAGGACAATAAGACACAACCAGACTTGAGATGATGTCGGCCAAGAGGATGCCGCGCACGGAGGCAACCAACGCCCAAAGCTTCGCGAAACAACCGAAGCAAAGCAAGCAACACCAGTTTCCACTGTTATAGACCGCATGGGCACCCAGACAGCCCTTCCAATGTATAAATACTTTTCATCAAAATAAATAAAAAAGAATATATATAAATAAATTTTAGTTCTAGATTTATTTTTTTATTTATTTTAATGACAAGTATTTTCGGACGAAGGAAATAGAGACCATGCCACGCCGCACCGCCGCCACCAGCGGGTCCGACAAACCGGAGCTAGTGTTGGTCCCAAGGGGGCGGTCAAGCCAAGACAATGCCTCCAGAGAGGGTTTGATAAACGTGGCGGAGGTAGCCGGTAACAGTAGGAGAAAGAACATGTATATGAGACCCACTTAAATTTCCAAATTACAAACAAGTTTGTATATAAATTTTGCACAAAGTTATACTACTACTTTAATTATTCGAGCTTACAATAGGCGTTCCCTGACTGGATTTTATTTCTATCACCGCTTTCGGCCTTAGTATACGCCTGGTGTACTCCCTGGCCCCATCCTTGTCCACGACCATGATCACGAAGCTAGCCAGCCCGAGCCGCCGCACCTCCTTGATGCACCTGTCGACGAGCGCCACCGCCTCCTTCACCGTCATGCCGGGGCGGTAGTGGTTCTCCATCACCGTCGTGCAGAGGCCCGCCCCGCACCCAGCGGTGCGGTACTTCTCCACCCGCTCCGGCGGCGCAGTGCCGCCAACGGCGTACATCGTCGGGCCCTCGGCCTTGTCGTAGCCGGCGATCACCGCGTTCGCGGACTGAGCGCAGCCGATCACCGCCCCCCGGGCGACGTCAGCAGCCGCGGCGGCGCTGTGGATCTTGCTCGCGCTGGCCCTCACCTCATCCCTTAACCGCAGGCTGCGAAACACAAAAGCATGGAGGACTCAGGCGAGGATCACAAAGGCTGATCGAAGACTCAAGCGAAGGAGCGCGAGAATTGATTAATCTCGATCGTGGTGGATTACGTACCAGTCTCCGGGGACGCCGGACACGCCGAGAAGCAGTTTGGAGCCGAGGCTCGTGACCCTGTCGTTGTCGGGGTTGATGAACACGACGCTTCTTCCCGCGGCGGAGGTGCCGGCGGCAACCATCGCGAAGCCGCCGCCCACCACGCCGAACACGCTGTCCATGGTCGTCTCCCTCGTGTTGCTGTTGTGCAGCACGTTCGGTCGGTACTTCTCCGTGCGTATCACGTAGCTACAGCTGTGCTCGCACGGTGTTCCTAGGTTACGAGAGAGGACTAGGGGGATCTACTATAAGTAGATCGGATCGAGGCCGACGACGAGTTGGGGTCGGAGCCGCAAACTAGACCGGAATTCGGAAAGGAAATGGTTTTCTGAAACCGGATGATAACACGCACCGATACGCTGCCATGCGTGTTAATAAAATGTTAGCACCGGTTTTTAAAATCAGTTTGTCTAAGTCACATCTAGATGTTTTTTAAGAATGTCACATCTAAGCTCCCACAAATATATAATGCAACAACAAGAAACAAAAAAAAAAACTAGGAAGAAAAAATAGACCACAAACATAGTGGACATCAGCTTAGACAGACCCTTTTAAAATTGCTATATAAGTGGTTAGCTCGGCCATGTCCATATTTGGTTAGCAAAATGTTTTTCTCCTATGATATAAGTGGTTGGCTCGTCATGTTAATGACAATTGTGATACATTGTCAAAAGCAAGAGTGGCAAAAGTGAAATATCAAATTTTAGTGTGACATAAGCAAAATTGGCAAAATTTAGAGTGGCAAAAACAAAAATTTCCCAAAAAACATGTTCAAAGAGGATATGGAAAAGGGAGAAATTACTTAAAATTGTTCTGCCACCTACATAATGTCTTATCTTGCAAAAGAACCTAATATATTGTCCACCCTTTCCTATGCAACTCTCAAAAAAAAATTTAAGTCTAAGCCATAGGAAGTTTGCCGAGTTTACTTGTGAAAATAGGGCTGGCGTATAGGCCGGGTAAAAGGGCGACAGCCTACTATACATTATACTACTTGTCACAGTCCTAGAGCTTGCTTGTAAGTAGTGGCATTGCATCCATGCATCATGTTTAATTTTCATGAAATTTGAAATGGGGATTGCCTAAACCCTAGCATTAAAGGAATTCAAATAGGCTCAACCAAAAATATTTTTCAGTAATCCAAATGGCCTTCAAAAATGTTCATCATTTCTGGAAAAATGCTTTAAACCAGAACCAGAGGTGCTGCACATTTTTCATGACATATTTGGTCACTGGATTAATTCATTAAGTATTTGCATTTGGGCATTTAAATGCTATAAAATATTTTAAATGCTCAAATAATCATAAACTTAAATGTTTGATGTTGGATATTTTCCAAACAGTAGGCCTGAGCAAGTTTCATGATTTTTGGGTAGCATTAGTATTTTTAATAAAGCCCTGAAAATTACAGAATAATAGAGAACAGAAATAAAGAGAAAGAGAGGAGAGAAACCCTACCTGGCGCTCACCTCTCAGCCCAACCGGCCCAGCTCCAGCGGCCCAGCCCACCACCGCCTGGCTCCCTGTCGCCTTCCTCCTCAAGGCCAAGAGGCAAGGGCGCGTGCGGCGCCAGTGGCCACACGCCGCCACCTCCTCCCCGCCTGCTGCCTCCTCCTCCCCCGACGCCTCCATGCGCCGCCACGCACCCCGACCTCTCTCTCCTCACCGCGCCTCGTCCCCTCCTCTGCTCCCTCCTCTCCCACCGAAGCGGAGCTCGTCGCCGCCGCTCGCCACCACCGCGGCCACAGGCCCTCTCTCGCTCCCCCGACTAGCCCACAAGCTCCGCCACTCCATCCTCGCCCTCCCCACCGTCACACGCGACCGGAGAAGCCCCGAGGCGCCGCCCCGCCGCTTTTCCCCTCCTCGGACCCGCCCTGCCGTCGCCCGATTCATCGACTCCGGACCGTCCCCGACCTCGCCGACGACGCCATCGGACGCGCTGTGAGCCGCTGCGTCGAACCCCTCTCTCCCCTGGCTCCTTTCCTCTCGCTAACGCCAAATTCCACCGGAGCCGATTGCTCCTCGCCGCCGGCCATGTCGCCGCCGTGGCCACCGTGACCTACAGCCGCAACCGAGCGCTTCACCGCACTCACCATGTTCCTGTGGAGCCCGCAGCACCCTCCGCACCTCCTGCCAGGCCTCCTAGCGACGTGCCCAAGCTCGTCTGAGCTCGGCCGCCGCCAAACACGTCGCCGGCGCCGATTCCGCCACCCCGACCCGACTAACTCCACCAAGAGCTTTGGCTCCTCCCGCCTCCTCCTAGATGCCCTCCGCGGGCCATTTGGTCGCCGGAGGGCTAAACCACTCGCCGCCCGTTGGCTCGCCGGCGGCTAGACGCTGGCAGCCGACGTGGACTTTGACCACGGGTGGGCCCTGGTTGACTCTGCTGAGTCAATGACAGGTGGGGCCCAGCCCTGTTAACTATTTAGGATTAGTTTTAATTAATTTTTAGTTAAGCTAATTATGCTGACACGCGGGACCCACTGTCAGGTTTGACCCGGACCATGTTCCGTTGACCACTGACGTCACACTGACGTCAGGCTGACGCAGTAATACCCTTTTCTGGATTTAATTTAATTCAGGAAATTTCAGAAAATACCCCAAACTTCAAATATTCATAACTTTTAATCTGTAACTCCAAATTAAATAATTTATATATGAAAAATGATCAGAAAAATATGAAGAATCTGTTTATGCCATGATCATGCATGTTTGAACAAGTTAACCTCACTGAATAGGATGAATCATGATTAGGGCAAATTATGAAATAACATTTGGAGTTGGAATTTGTTCTTGTTTGAGTTCCACTTCAAGTAACTTGGCTAGATATTGCATTAGGTGAATTCAGTACCTTAACATGACATGTCATTCATGTGAATGCGCATTGCATTGATTGTGTTCTCTCTTGTTTGCCGGTAATTGTCCCCTCTCAGTAGACGACGTACCGACGATGAATTCGATGACACCGATGAAGAACTATATTATCTTCAGAAGTGCCAGGCAAGCAAAACCCCCTTGTTCATTCCGATATAACCCCACCTCTCGCTCCTGCTCTCTTTTACTGCATTAGGACAACATCGATTCATCTGTTACTTGCTGCGGTAGCTGAACCCCTTTATCCTCTGCATGACATGTCATTCCACAGTAAATAGATGAAACCCACTAGCATGAGTAGGAGTTGTTTGAGCCCTGTTGTGCCTACTCATTCATGCTTGTTTGTCATGCCTGCTATTGCTTAGAGTTGTGTCAGGTCTGATTCATCGTGATGAATCGGAGGTGTGTGAACATGTCCTCTTGTTGAGAGCTAAGTGTGTGAACACGATTTGGTAAAGGTAGCGGTGAGAGGCCATGTAGGAGTACATGGTGGGTTGTCTCATTGAAACCGTCCTCGTGAACTGAAGTTACGTGTTTGTGATCCATGAATAGCTACTACCACACATTGGAATGCTTAAGTGCCCCTCTCGACTTATTAATCAACTTGATCTCTGGCCCGTGAGTTGCAACTAGTTTCTGGTGTTTGTAGGTAGTGTTAGTAGTCTACCAAGTGGCACCCGGTATCGGTGGGCTTGGGACAGACTAGGCACCGTGGCACGGTGTACCAAGCGTAGATCCACCCGTCGAGGTGGGCTTGGGAACCCTGCACACATCGTTTGGGGCCGTGAGCGACACCCCGACCGGATCTCCTTGCGGATGGAACCCGAATAGGCGATAAACCTGGACTAGAGACTTGTGTGGTTAGTCAGGTCGTGGCCGACACCCTCGCTGGGCTTCCGCTTGAAGGTTGCCGAGTACATGTCGTGTAAACGGCGATAAGTGGTGAGAGCGTGTGTGAAGAAGTACACCCCGCAGGGTTAATATGATCTATTCGAATAGCCGTGTCCATGAAAAGGACTTACCGTTGCCTATATCAGTTCATAGACAAGTGAAAGTGGATACTCTAAAATGCGCAAGATAAGCGTGAGTGCTATGGATGGCATTCTCGTAGGGAGACGGGAGCGGGTCCATAGTGGCGTATTGATATGGTGAATATGTGGACTCGTGTGCGCCACCTCAAAAGAGTTACTTGCAGTCGTAGTTCAGGATAGCCACCGAGTCAAAGCTGGCTTGCTGCAGTTAAACTCCACCACCCCCTTTTGATAATGATGCATATGTAGCTAGTTCTGATGTAAGTCTTGCTGAGTACGTTTGTACTCACGTTTGCTTATTTTTATGTTTTGCAGAGAGACTTCGGTCTCGCTAGTAGTTCCGCTTGGACTTGGACGGTTTGCTTGTTACCTCAGCTACGATCTTGTGCCCTCGGCAGGATCTGGTAGATAGTCAGGCTTCTCAGCCTTCTTCATTTATAGTTGTCTGTACTCAGACATGTTTAGCTTCCGCTTGTGCTTTGACTTGTATGCTCTGAGTGTTGGGTCATGAGACCCATGTTTGTAATATCTCGCTCCTCGGAGCATAATGAATAAATATTTGAGTCGTAGAGTTATGTTGTGATGCCATGTTGTATCTACACATATTGAGCATATTGTGTGTATGTTTGAAATGGTTGGCATGTGTGGGATCCGATAAACTAGTTGTTTATCCTTGGCAGCCTCTCATATGGGGAAATGTAGTCTCGTGCTTCTGAGCGATAGTAGTCCGCTACAGCCCGGTTCACCGGAGTCCTGTTAGCCCAGCACTACTGCTTGGACACTTGACTGGCCGGCATGTGTTTCACTTCGTTCCTATGTCTGTCCCTTCGGGGAAATGTCGCGCGGTGTTATTCGGAGTCCTGCCTAGCCTGCTACAGCCCGGGATACCGGAGTCCTGCTAGCCCAGTGCTACAGCCCGAATTTATACGTTGATGACCGACATGCTCGATGTGATTCATGTATGCCTGTCCCCATAGGTTAGCGCCGCCTTGGGTTCCACGACTAGCCATGTCGGCCCGGTTCTTTGTCATATGGATGCTAGCGAAACTATCATATACGTGAGCCAAAAGGCGCAAACGGTCCCGGGCCATGGTAAGGCGACACCCGTGGGAATACCGTGCGTGAGGCCGCAAAGTGATATGATGTGTTACATGCTAGATCGGTGTGACTTAGGATCGGGGTCCTGACACTACTCCCTCTGTTTCTATACACAATTATGTTAGCAATTTCAATACGAACTACATACGGATATATATATATAGACATGTTTTAGAGTGTAGATTCACTCGTTTTGCTCCGTATATAATCCATATTGGAATCTCTAAACATACTTATATTTGGAAACAGAGGAAGTAGTATATAAACACTAAAAAATTACTCAAATGACAAGTGTTACATGTGTGGTATGAAGCACTCGGCCCTGGCTTTTTTACATCTAAAGCTACCATCCAAAAAAAATACAAACCCCAAAAATAAAGTTGCCATCCTTTGAAGTATGAAAGTTGTCATACTTTGACAACTAAAATTGTCATCCTCACGATACTAAGCTTGCGATTAAAAAAACATTCGGAATTGCCATGCGTTCGTGCCACACATGTGACATTTACCAGGATTCAAAAATTATACATTACATCTAAAAAATTAATTATAGAAATAAGCCTCAATTTGCAGGAGCGCAAGTTCACACCATATAATAGCAATTTATACCATGTGAAGGCAAACCAATCTAACTAACCTTGAGTTTAGACACGCTAGTCTCTCTTTACAGTTGATGTCTTAGTTTCATAGTGAATTTTTTTTATAACTAGATTTCAATGTTTAAACCAATGCATAATTTTTTCATTTGAGAAATGGATAAGCACCAAAACAAACCAAGTGAATCTAGACGATCATGTCAGATAATCAAATCATACACAAAAGTACAATCAACAACACTTTTAATTCTTTGATGACTCTATTACTGAACCCAACTTTCAAATCACATTTGATATGCGCTAGAAATTTCTACGAATATGGTGCCTCATATATATTAGAAACCACTATTGAAATTTTGTCAGTGTGTATTTGATTTAGAAATCTCTACCATGCCATTCAATAATATTAAACGATATGGAAACAAACGCATAGATATGCAAATATATGTATATACACTATACAATTTATGCAATAGTAAAAAATAAATTTCAATACCTTTTTAAACAAGAAACAAAAATTTTGGTACATCGTACGATTTAAATTTTGCAGAAAAAAATTAATGATATACATTACAACTGTATAACAATGAATAATATAACTAATATTTGGAAACACTGTTATGTGGCTAAGCAATAGAACACTATATTAATTAATATTCTAATATGGTTCATTTAGTTTAAGATAAGTATAAAAGTTCCGTATAAAAAAATTGGTTTGCATCACCTTGTGCGCCTTGTCCCATTAAGCCACCACATGCGCACACCCTACGGTACACTAAGTCTAGTAACAGGCAGGCCCATTGTCATTTCTGTTTAGTTTTTTTTTTCTGTTTTTCACTTGGATTCTCTACATTTTCTTTTTTTTTCATTTTCCTATTTTTTTTGTTTTCTTAAATGCGTGAACTTTTTCAAATCGATGATTTTTTTCAAAATCGATTATTTTCTTTTTCAAACTTGATCTACCTTTCTTTACAATCGGTGGAATTTATCTAAATTTGATGAACATTTTTCAAAATCAATGAAATTTTTTCAAAACTGATATTAAAAAAAATTCAAATTTTGTGAAAAAATTCAAATTCGATGAATTTTTTCCAACCGTGAACTATTTTTTAAGTTTGTGAACTAATTTTCAAAATCCATGAACATTTTTAATCCATGAAATTATTCTTTTTTGCAAAAAATTCGTACTTTTTTCAAAGTCAAAGGTTGACCTGTCAATTGGTCAACCGCAATCGAGCGACTGGGTGGAAACTGGTCACGTAATCAAGCGCTGACCTTCTAATGGGCCGGCCCATGAGTAGGAGCGCGTTAGCGCCTGTTCCTCCAAGTGGCGCCTGGTGATGACCCACAAGTATATAGGGTCAATTGTAGCTCTTTTCGGTAAGTAAGAGTGTCGAACCCAACGAGGAGCAGAAGGAAATGACAAGTGGTTTTCAGCAAGGTAATGTCTGCAAGTGCTGAAATTGTAAGTAACAGAGTAGTATGATAGCAAGATAATTTTAACGAGCAAGTAACGATAATAGTAACAAAAGTGCAGCAAGATAGCCCAATCCTTTTGAGGCAAAGGATTGGCCAAAACGGTCTCTTATACTAAGCAAAGCGTTCTTGAGGGTACACGGGAATTTCATCTAGTCACTTTCATCATGTTGATTCGATTCATGTTCGCTACTTTGATAATTTGATATGTAGGTGGATCGGTGCTTAGGTGTTGTTTTTACTTGAACAAACCTCCTACTTATGATTAACCCTCCCGGAAGCATCTGCAACTACGAGAAAAGTATTAAGAATAAATTCTAACCATAACATTAAACTTTTGGAACCAATCGGTCCCTTACGGAATAGCGCATAAACTAGGTTTTAAGCTTCTGTCACTCTTGCAACCCATCATCTAATAACTACTCCATGATGCATTCCCTTAGGCCCAAATATGGTGAAGTGTCATGTAGTCGACGTTCACATGACACCACTAAGGGAATCACAACATACATACTATCAAAATATCGAAAACATATCAAGTTCACATGATTATTTGCAACATGATTTCTCTAGTGACCTCAAGAACAAAAGTAACTACTCACAAATGATAATCATGCTCAAGATTAGAGGGGTATTAAATAGCATAATGGATCTGAACATATAATATTCCACCAAATAAACCATATAGTAATCAACTACAAGATGTAATCAACACTATTAGTCACCCACAAGCATCAATCTATAGTTCCGGTAAAAAGATTGAACGCAAGAGATGAACTAGGGTTTGAGATGAGATGGTGCTGTTGAAGATGTTGATGGAGATTGCCCTCCCCAAGATGGGAGAGTTGTTGGTGATGATGATGGCGATGATTTCCCACTCCTGTAGGAAGTTCCCCCGGCAGAATCGCTCCACCAGAGGGCAAAAGTGCTCCTGCCCAAGTTCCGCCTTGAGATGGCAGCGCTCCGTCCTGAAAGTCCTCACTTTATTTTTTTTCTAGGTCAAAACGACTTATATACCAGAAGATGGGCACCGGAGGTGGGCCGAGGAGAGCACAACCCACTAGGGTGCGCCTGGGCTCCCTGGCACGCCTGGGCTCCCTGGCGCGCCCAGGTGGGTTGTGCCCACCTGGTGGGCCCCCTCTGGTACGTATCAACTCCCCCAAGCTTAGACCTTGCTTGTCCTTAAGCGAAAACCGAAATAAAAAAACATGTCCACATGCTTAGAGAGAGAGGTGCCAATAAAAACAAAATATGGACATAGAAGCATCATGTAGATTATTATAACAGCAACAAATTTTAATATAGAACTTTTATCATAGAGCTTTTATCATAGACTCCTCATGAATAAGTAACAGTCCATCACACTATCGAAGTATAAAGCATAAATTTTATTAGAAACCAACAAACTATGTTCTCAATCAACTTTGCAACTGCAATTCATCATCTTTTCAGGAAGGGTGACGTATTGGAGCCTTTAGGCAAGTCCACATACTCAACCATCATATAGTCTTCTATGATTTCTAACACTCACCGCATACACATGAGCAAAACATTTCAACCGGACACATAGAAAGATAGGGGCCTATAGTTTTGCCTCCCAACGTATTCACCTCAATGGTGATATCAACAGTAATAACTCATGTCACCCATATTCAACTGGACATATGTGTATAGATCTTTCCTCACCACATGATGCTTGCCAAAAGAGAAAAATAAAAAGGAATAGAGAGAAAAACTTTGACTCTTGCATAAAAGTAAAAGATAGGCCCATCGCAGAGGGAAGCAGAGGTTGCCATGCGCTTATTTGTTTGTATGCTCAACCCCTTAGTGCAAAAGAACGTCATGTTGTATTGCCCCTTGTGATGGCGACCTTTATTATGAAGTTTGTCGCTTTTATTCTTCACCATCACAAGCTCGTACAATGCTCAATTTTCTCTTACACTAAATGATCTCACACTTTTAGAAGCCATTTTTATTGCCTTATTGCACCGATGACAACTTACTTGAGGGATCTTGCTCAACCCCTAGGTAGGTATGGTGGACTCTTGAAAATAAGATTTGGGTTTAAGGGTTTTTGGATGCACAAGTAGTATCTCTACTTAGTGCAGAATTTTTGGCAAACAAGATAGGGGGCAAGCAACACATGTTGATGGATCTATGACAATATAACATCTATGTGAATATGAACAAACATAAATCATTACGTTGTCTTCCTTGTCCAACATCAACAATTTTGGCATATAATATTTTGATGGGGGCTCACATCACAATAGATTTCCATGATAGTGTACTTATATGTGAATCTTCTCTTCCCTTATTAATTCTTTCATGAGTTGCATCATTGACCAATGCTATTTTTGTCAATCTCTAACAAAATTTTCTACTTATACTTTTCCTTATGTGGTGCCATCACCTACCATAAGATTAGCATATGATCTTTTTAATTTATTTCCTTTCTTCTTATTGCAACATGAAAGTAAAGAAAGCAAAAACTCAAACTAAACATTATTATTTATCTTGCACACGATTACAAGGATAGATCACTAAGCAAGCTCTCGAAAAGAAAGGATCGAACTAAACTTTTATTCATCTAAAGAAAAAGATCAAAATAAAATAAGTAAAGGCAAAAGATAGAGGGGGTGATACGATGTCGGGGCACCTCCCGCAAGCTTGGCGGAAGCCAAGGGGAGTGCCCATAGCCGACACTCAATTTTCTTTTGGTGATGAAGAAGAAGGTGGTGGTGATGAAGTAGTAGTATTTTCCAATAAACCATGAGTACCTCCCTCAAGCTTTGAGTCTCCCGAAGGGCTTGATGAAGTAACTTGGTATTTTTCCTCACTTCAACCATTATGTGTTTATTTTTCGAGGCCCATGGGTTTGTTCCTGCATTGCTTTCTCTTGGACGATCTATGTCCCAATCGGACGGCATGTGCATACGAGGAGTATTCTCGAACCCACAATTCTGAATCAAATTGTGAAAATTATTATGATGTAACCTGTGTAAAGGCCTTCTTGTTGCGGAAAGCAGTAATTTCAAAAAAATTCCTACGCACACGCAAGATCCATCTAGGTGATGTATAGCAATGAGAGGGGAGAGTGTTATGCACATACCCTCGTAGACCGAAAGCAGAAGCGTTATGACAACGCGGTTGATGTAGTCGTACGTCTTCACGATCCGACTGATCCTACTACTGAAAGTACGGCACTTCCGTGATCTGCACACGTTCAGCTCGGTGACGTCCCACGAACTCTAGATCCAGCTGAGTGTCGAGGGAGAGCTTCGTCAGCACGACGGCTGTTGGAAATATGCCCTAGAGGCAATAATAAAATGGTTATTATTATATTTCCTTGTTCATGATAATTGCCTATTGTTCATGCTATAATTGTATTAACTGGAAACCGTAATACATGTGTGAATACATAGACCACAACATGTCCCTACTGAGCCTCTAGTTGACTAGCTCGTTGATCAATTGATGGTTATGGTTTCCTGACCATGGACATAGGATGTCATTGATAACGGGATCACATCATTAGGAGAATGATGTAATGGACAAGACCCAATCCTAAGCATAGCACAAGATCGTATAGTTCGTTTGCTAAGAGCTTTTCTAATGTCAAGTATCATTTCCTTAGACCATGAGATTGTGCAACTCCCGGATACCGTAGGAATGCTTTGGGTGTACCAAACGTCACAACGTAATTGGGTGGCTATAAAGGTGCACTACATGTATCTCCGAAAGTGTCTGTTGGGTTGGCACGAATCGAGACTGGGATTTGTCACTCCGTGTGACGGAGAGGTATCTCTGGGCCCACTCGGTAATGCATCATCATAATGAGCTCAATGTGACTAAGTAGTTAGTCACGAGATCATGCATTACGGAACGAGTAAAGTGACTTGCCGGTAACGAGATTGAACGAGGTATTGGGATACCGATGATCGAATCTCGGGCAAGTAACGTACCGATTGACAAAGGGAATTGTATACGGGATTGCTTGAATCCTCGACATTGTGGTTCATCCGATGAGATCATCGTGGAACATGTGGGAGCCAACATGGATATCCAGATCCCGCTGTTGGTTATTGGCCGGAGAGATGTCTCGGTCATGTCTGCATGGTTCCCGAACCCGTAGGGTCTACACACTTAAGGTTTGGTGACACTAGAGTTGTTATGGGAAATAGTATGTGGTTACCGAAGGTTGTTCGGAGTCCCGGATGAGATCCCAGACATGACGAGGAGCTCCAGAATGGTACGGAGGTGAAGATCTGTATATTGGAAGAAGGGTATTGGAGTCCGGAATTGTTCCGGGGGTACCAGGTGATGACCAGCGTGTCCGAAAGGGGTTTCGGAGGCCCCGACATGTGTTGGGGGGCCTTATGGGCCAAGGGGAGGGGGCACATCAGCCCACTAAGGGGCTGAGGGCCCTTCCACCCCATCTCACGTAACCTGGAGAGGTAGGGGCGCCACCCCTAGGGCAGCCTCCCCTCCCGGCTTGGGGGGCAAGTTTCCTAGGGGGTGGGGGCGCCCAAACCCATCTAGGGTTTCCCCTGGCCGCCGCCCCCTCCTCTAGATCCATCTAGAGGGGCCGGCCCCCTCTCCCCTTCCCCCTATATATAGTGAGGGGGTGGGAGGGCAGCCACACCCTTCCCCTGGCGCAGCCCCTCCCTCCTCCAACACTTCCTCCTCCTCCATAGTGCTTAGCGAAGCTCTGCCGGAGAACCATGAGCTCCATCACCACCACGCCGTCGTGTTGTCGGAGTTCTCCTTCAACTTCTCCTCTTCCCTTGCTGGATCGAGAAGGAGGAGACGTCCCCGGGCTGTATGTGTGTTGAACGCGGAGGCGCCGTCCGTTCGGCGCTAGATCGGATCTTCCGCGATTTGAATCTCCGCGAGTACGACTCCATCAACCGCGTTCTTGTAACGCTTCCGCTTAGCGATCTTCAAGGGTATGAAGATGCTCATCCTCTCCCTCTCTTGTTGCTAGAATCTCCATAGATTAATCTTGGTGATGCGTAGAAAATTTTGAATTATTGCTATGTTCCCCAACAACGGCGTGATGACGGTGATGATGAAGTTACCGACGCAGGGCTTTGCCTAAGCACTACAACGATATGATCGAGGTGGAAATCTATGGAGGGGGGCACCGCACACGGCTAAACAATCAACTTGTGTGCCTATGGGGTGACCCCTCCCCCGTATATAAAGGAGTGGAGGAGGGGAGAGGCTGGCCCTCTCTATGGCGCGCCCTAGGGGAGTCTTACTCCCATCGGGAGTAGGATTCCCCCCTTCCCTAGCTGGAGTAGGAGAGGAAGGAAGGAGGAGAGAGGGAGGAAGGAAAGGGAGCTCCTAACGGGCGCCTTTAGCGCCAGTTGGAAGTTCGGGCGCCCCCGCAGATGTGAACTAGGCTGGCCCAGCAAAAAGTCGGTGGATAGAGAGGTCGTTTGCGAGCTAAAACAACCAAAAACTGGTTCCCCCAGATGATCGAACTCACGCCGCACAGTTGCGAAAGACAAGGGCTAACCAACTACACTTCACCACACTACTGACCAAAATCCAGGGCGAATGTTTAAACTACATCTGTCGCGGGGAAACATATTAGTACACATGTAAACATTTACTGTATCACGTTGTTTTTTAAATTATTTGAAAACATTTGGGAAAAAATGTCATAAATTACAGAAAAGTTCATTGGTTTTGAAAAAAGATCGCGTTACGTAAAAATTTCATCGATTTTGAAAAAACATTACATGATTTTGAAAAAAGTTCACCACCTTTGAAAAAAGTTCATGATTTTGAAAAAAAAACTTCACAATTTTGAAAAAAGTTCATCGATTTCGAAAAAAATTCATCGACTTTGAAAAAAAATTCATGATTTTGAAAAAAAAGTTCACGATTTTGAAAAAAGTTCATCGATTTCGAAAAAAGTTCATTAATTTTAAAAAAAAGTTCACGGTTTTGAAAAAAGTTCATCGATTTTGGAAAAAGGGTTTGTCGATTTGAAAAAGGTTTGTCGATTTTGAAAAGAGTTCATCAATTTTGAAAAAATAGTTCATCGGTTTTGAAAAATAGTTCATCGATTTTGAAAAGAGTTTATCGATCTTGAAAGAGTTCATCAACTTGGAAAAAATTTCATCGATTTTGAAAAATGTTCATTGATTTTGAAAAAAATCGCCGAGTTTGAAAAAAGAGTTCATCGATTTTGATAAAAAAAGTCCATTGAATCCGAAAAGGTTCATCGAATTTGCAAAAAGAATCGCACATTTACGATAAAAAGAAAATGGAATAAAAAAGAAAAGGAAAAAGAAGAAGAAGAAAATCTAGCGACCTGAAATAAAAGTAAAACAAGGGAAACAGGCTTATAGACACCAAAGTGGTTCGCTGCCAAGTGGTAAGATCTTTGCACTCTCAGACGAGACGTCCCAGGTTCGAACCATGGCACCCATGTTTTCTTGATTTGATGCAGTTTCAATAGAAAAAAAAGTAAAAATGGGCCGGCCCAGCGCGGCGCGTGGGGTATGCACCCGTTTGCGCACAGTGAAGAAACGGGCGCCGTTTAGGATTCGCTGGAATGAAAGAGGGGGGGCCCACCCAATTCAGATTGGGCTTGGGGGGGGGGGCTCCTTGGCCGCCTCCTCCTCTCTCCCACTAAGGCCCAATAAGGCCCATATACTCCCCGAGGGGTTCCATTAACCTCCCGGTACTCCGGTAAATGCCCGAACTCACCCGGAACCATTCCGATGTCCAAACATAGCCAACCAATATATCGATCTTTATGTCTCGACCATTTCGAGACTCCTCGTCATGTCCGTGATCACATCCGGGAATCCGAACAACCTTCGGTACATCAAAACACGTAAACTCATAATACCGATCATCACCGAACGTTAAGCGTGCGGACCCTACGGGTTCGAGAACTATGTAGACATGACTGAGACTCATCTCCGGTCAATAACCAATAGCGGAACCTGGATGCTCATATTGGTTCCTACATATTCTACGAAGATCTTTATCGGTCAAACCGCATAACAACATACGTTGTTCCCTTTGTCGTCGGTATGTTACTTACCCGACATTCGATCGTCGGTATCTCAATTCCTATTTCAATCTCGTTACCGGCAAGTCTCTTTACTCGTTCCGTAATGCATCATCCCGCAACTAACACATTAGTCACATTGCTTGCAAGGCTTATAGTGATGTGCATTACTGAGAGGGCCCAGATATACCTCTCAGTAACACGGAGTGATAAATCCTAATTTCGATCTATGCCAACCCAACAAACACCATCAGAGACACCTGTAGAGCATCTTTATAACCACCCAGTTACGTTGTGCCGTTTGATAGCACACTAAGTGTTCCTCTTGTATTCGGGAGTTGCATAATCTCATAGTCATAGGAACATGTATAAGTCATGAAGAAAGCAATAGCAATAAACTAAACAATCAAGTGCTAAGCTAATGGAATGGGTCAAGTCAATCACATCATTCTCTAATGATGTGATCCCGTTAATCAAATGACAACTCATGTCTATGGCTAGGAAACTTAACCATCTTTGATTCAACGAGCTAGTCAAGTAGAGGCATACTAGTGACACTCTGTTTTCTATGTATTCACACAAGTACTAAGTTTTCCGGTTAATACAATTCTAGCATGAATAATAAACATTTATCATGATATGAGGAAAAATAAATAACAACTTAATTATTGCCTCTAGGGCATATTTCCTTCAGTCTCCCACTTACACTAGAGTCAATAATCTAGATTACACACTAATGATTCTAACACCCATGGAGTCTTGGTGCTGATCATGTTTTGCTCGTGACAGAGGCTTAGTCAATGGGTCTGCAACATTCAGATCCGTATGTATCTTGCAAATCTCTATGTCTCCCTCCTTGACTTGATCGTGGATGGAATTGAAGCGTCTCTTGATGTGCTTTGTTCTCTTGTGAAATCTGGTTTCCTTTGCCAAGGCAATTGCACAAGTATTGTCACAAAAGATTTTCATTGGACCCGATGCACTAGGTATGACACCTAGATGGGATATGAACGCCTTCATCCAGACTCCTTCATTTGTCGCTTCGAGCAGCTATGTACTCCGCTTCACACATAGATCCTGCCACGACGCTTTGCTTAGAACTGCACCAACTTACAGCTCCACCGTTCAATATAAACACGTATCCGGTTTGTGACTTAGAGTCATCCAGATCAGTGTTGAAGCTTGCATCGACGTAACCATTTACGACAAGCTCTTTGTCACCTCCATAAACGAGAAACATATCCTTAGTCCTTTTCAGGTATTTCAGGATATTCTTGACCGCTGTCTAGTGATCCACTCCTGGATTACTTTGGTACCTCCCTGCTAAACTAATAGCAAGGAACACATCGTGTCCTGGTACACAGCATTGCATACATGATAGAACCTATGGCTGAAGCATAGGGAATGACTTTCATTTTCTCCCTATCTTCTGCAGTGGTCGGGCATTGAGTCTGACTCAATTTCACACCTTGTAACACATGCAAGAACCCTTTCTTTGCTTGATCCATTTTGAACTTCTTCAAAACTTTATCAAGGTATGTGCTTTTTGAAAGTCCAATTAAGCGTCTTGATCTATATCTATAGATCTTGATGCCTAATATATAAGCAGCTTCACCGAGGTCTTTCATTGAAAAACTCTTATTCAAGTATCCTTTTATGCTTTTCAGAAATTCTATATCATTTCCAATCAGCAATATGTCATCCACATATAATATTAGAAATGCTACAAAGCTCCCACTCACTTTCTTGTAAATATAGGATTCTCCAAAATTCTGTACAAAACCAAATGCTTTGATCACACTATCAAAATTTTTATTCCAACTCTAAGATGCTTGCACCAGTCCATAAATGGATCGCTAGAGCTTGCACACTTTGTTAGCACCCTCTGAATCGATAAAATCTTCAGGTTGCATCATATACAACTCTTCTTCCAGAAATCCATTCAGGAATGCAGTCTTTACATCCATTTGCCAAATTTTATAATCATAATATGCAGCAATTGCTAACATGATTCGGACGGACTTAAGGATCGCTACGGGTGAGAAGGTCTCATCGTAGTCAACTCCTTGAACTTGTCGGAAACCTTTCACAACAAGTCAAGCTTTGTAGACAGTAACATTACCGTCAGCGTCAGTCTTCTTCTTGAAGATCCATTTATTCTCGATGGCTTGCCGATCGTCGGGCAAGTCAACCAAAGTCCACACTTTTTTCTCATACATGGATCCCATCTCAGATTTCATGGCCTCAAGCCATTTCGTGGAATCTGGGCTCATCATCGCTTCCTCATAGTTCGTAGGTTCGTCATGATCAAGTAACATGACCTCCAGAACAGGATTACCGTACCACTCTAGTGCAGATCTTGCTCTGGTTGACTTACGAGGTTCAGTAGTAACTTGATCTGAAGTTACATGATCATCATCATTAGCTTCCTCACTAATTGGTGTGGGAGTCACAGGAACTGATTTCTGTGATGAACCACTTTCCAATAAGGGAGCAGGTACAGTTACCTCATCAAGTTCTACTTTCCTCCCACTCACTTCTTTCGAGAGAAACTCCTTCTCTAGAAAGGATCCATTCTTGGTAACGAATGTCTCGCCTTCGGATCTGTGATAGAAGGTGTACCCAACAGTCTCCTTTGGGTATCCCATGAAGACACATTTCTCCGATTTGGGTTCGAGCTTATCAGGTTGAATGTTTTTCACATAAGCATCGCAGCCCCAAACTTTAAGAAACGACAACTTGGGTTTCTTGCCAAACCACAGTTCATAAGGTGTCGTCTCAACGGATTTACACTACTAGGGAAAACCTTATACACAGAATCTTAGCAGCAGCGCGGTTTAAAAACAAACGCTACTGCTAATTAGCAGTAGCGTGCTTGACAAAACCGCGCTACTAATAACCCGGTAGCAGTAGCGCTCTAGGTGAAACAAGCGCTACTACTATAATTGCCACGGCGTTGCCTCCAGGCTAGATATAGTAGTAGCGCCCTTCCCTGGACGCGCTACTGCTAAAGTACTTAGTAGCAGCGTTTTTCTTCAAAACTCGCTGCTGCTAAGTATTGCACCTAATTAAGTTTAGTCCCATACTGCTAAGCGAACAAGGTGTTTACCACCTTAAATATGTTATTTCTCAAACTATCTCGAGCACTTGGTCTTCATTGAACTATATGTGTAGGATTTGTGGCTGCAATATGAATCTTCACCAGTACCTATACAGGTACTGTGAGGATTCATGTTGACTATTTAGATTCTACACAAAAAGATCAATGATGACCAATGTATATTTTTGATGCGTGCTTAGACTTAGCAGTAGCGTTTTTCTCTAAAACGCGCTATAGCTAAATTAGCTATAGCGCGTTTCCTAAAGTGCGCTACTGCTAGTTCGACTTAACCACCCGCCGGCTCAAAATTTCACTAAGTCCTGCTTCCCCCCTCTCTCCCCCCTGTTCCCCTAACTCCTCTATCGCCGCCGCCCGAGCCCGAGCCTGCCCTCACCGCCGCCGCCCGAGGCCGCCCTCAACCTCACAGCCGCCGCCCGCCACCGCTCTCGACCTCACCGTCGCCGCCCTCGACCTCACCACCGCCGCCCGAGCCCGCCCGGGAGCGCCGCCTCCCGATCCCGAGTCCGCCCTCGCCGCCCCTACCTCTCCATGGCCGAGCACCTCCCCGCCACAGTCTCTCCCCTCTCTGTAAGCCCCCACCCCTCCCCCACCCCCTCTCTCTCTGCTTAGTTAGTGGATGTTTTTTAGTAGTAGATGTTAATTTAGGGTTCATAGATAATGATTTTTAGTAGTAGTAGTAGTAGTAGTAGTAGATGTTAATTAGTAGTAGTGATGGTACTAGTTAACTAGGGCAGTATGGTTAATAGTAGATGTTTTTTACTATTGTATAATGTAGTTTTGTTTATTGTTTTTAGTAAGTGTTTAAAATAATTAGTAAGTAAATTAATAAACTAGTTGAACTAGTTTAGTTTTAGTTGAACTAGTTTAATAATTAAATTAATAAACTAGTTGAACTAGTTGAATTAATAGAACTAATGTATTTTTAGTAAGAAAATTAATATAACTAGTTGAACTACTTTATTTTTAGAAAGAACAAGTTTTTTTCTATTTATAGTAAGTTTATATGTAGTAAGAAATAGTTGAATTAATAGAACTAGTTGAACATGTCATATTTGTTGTTATTTTTTTAGTTTAAGCAATTATTCGGGATGTATTATTGATAACTTATAGGATTTTTGCTTTTGCAGAAATCAAGGAGCCCCTCCATCATCCCCGCCGTCGTCCCCGTCACCGACCCCCTCCGACCTCGAGGTGAGACTAGCCAAATCTCTATGTCAATATCAGTCCTATAAGATATATATGATGTAGATAAAAACATGTATATCTTGTGTTGCTCAAATATGATATGTGGTTGCCCAAGTGGCCGGTCATGTTCAGTTTACACCTCCGAGTGGCCTATGTTTTTCCGGAGTGTTGATTAATTTCCGTTCCAGCAAATTTCAGGCGCTCGATATGTCCTTTTTTAGCAATGGTCATGCCGGATTTTTCCGTGAATTCTGGCATGACTTGTGCTAGAATATGTAGGAAATATCAGGTGGCCTGGATTTTCTCGAAAAATAATGATCTAATTTAGGTTTTTAGTACATATATTTAACTGTACAAGTTTAATCTTTGAATTATGAACGTAGGAAATGTCGTACTCGGACGACGAAAGTCTCCCGGGGGAGTGCTGCTGGTGCCACGACGGTCGAGGTCTGTGCGACAGGTGCCCTCACCTGGATGAAGATCGACGCTTCAGCACTAAGCTCGAGGAGACCTTCGACGTTGAAACGATACGCAACGACGACAAGTGTTTATTCATAATTAAGCACGACTTCAACTATTCCAACATCTAATTTTCATCTTTTAAAATTCGACTAGCTTATCCCATGCCATGCAAGACGCTATGTCTTGGAGAGGATGTGTTTTGAAGACCATGAAAATTTTGAAACAAAGAAAATACACCAGGACCCATCATGATATGGATTTTGAAGTAAATCTATACAATTCTCAGAGCGTAACCCATTTTGTTTGCCAAAATTGAGAAGCACTTTGCAAAATGTATGGTTTTTATGATGGTATGATTGTCACCATGGATCTTGGTGATCCTGACATCGAGCAAAACAATATGGACATTTGGGTCCTTGTTGATACGCTTCCGATTCTACCGCTATGTGAGTTTCTCAAACATAGTTATTAACTTATTTCCATTAACAGCTTATTTTCATTCTTCAAAGAATGTGCGAAAGATGGTAGACAAAACCCACTACACCGATGGCTCCGAATTAACTTATAAGGAGAAAAATCATCTGATCGCATTTTGTACTTACTTTGAGAATTACAATACCTATTATCAAACTCCTCCAAATTGTGGTGAATATGTGCCACTAGTGCACGTGTTGAATGCTACCTCTTGAGCACTGCGTTGGATTTCCTTGAAGAGGAAAGGATGATGCAACAAAGTAGCGTAAGTATTTCCCTCAGTTTTTGAGAACCAAGGTATCAATCCAGTAGGAGGCTACGCGCGAGTCCCTCGTACCTACACAAAGCAAATAACTCCTCGCAAACAACGCGAATAGGGGTTGTCAATCCCTTCACGGTCACTTACGAGATTGAGATCTGATAGAGATGATAGATAATATTTTTGGTATTTTTGGTATAAACATGCAAAGTAAAATAAAAGGCAAAGTAAAAGAGCAAAGCAATAATAAAGTGATGGAAGATTAATATGATGGAAATAGACCCGGGGGCCATAGATTTCACTAGTGGCTTCTCTCAAGATCATAAGTATTTTACGGTGGGTGAACGGATTACTGTTGAGCAATTGACAGAATTGAGCATAGTTATGAGAGTATCTAGGTATGATCATGTATATAGGCATCACGTCCGAGACAAGTAGACCGACTCCTGCCTGCATCTACTACTATTACTCCACTCATTGACCGCTATCCAGCATGCATCTAGAGTATTAAGTTCAAGAAAACAGAGTAACACCTTAAGCAAGATGCCATGATGTAGAGGGATAAATTCATGCAATATGATAAAAAACCCTTCTTGTTATCCTCGATGGCAACAATACATACGTGCCTTGCTGCCCCTACTGTCACTGGGAAAGGACACCGCAAGATTGAACCCAAAGCTAAGCACTTCTCCCATTGCAAGAAAAACCAATCTAGTAGGCCAAACAAAACTGATAATTCGAAGAGACTTGCAAAGATAACCAATCATACATAATAGAATCCAGAGATGATTCAAATATTGTTCATAGATAATCTTGATCATAAACCCACAATTCATCGATCTCAACAAACACACCGCAAAAAGAAGATTACATTGAATAGATCTCCACGAGAGAGGGGGAGAACATTGTATTGAGATCCAAAACGAGAGAAGAAGCTATCTAGCTACTAAGTATGGACCCGAAGGTCTGAGGTAAACTACTCACACTTCATCGGAAGGGCTATGATGATGTAGAAGCCCTCCGTGGTGGATTCCCCTTCCGGTGGAGCTCCGGAACAGGCCCCAAGATGGGATCTCGTGGATACAGAAAGTTGCGGCGGTGGAATTAGGTTTTTGGCTCCGTATCTGATTGTTTGGGGGTACGTAGGTATATATAGGACGAAGGAGTACGTCGGTGGAGCTTCGTGGGGCTCACGAGGGTGGGGGCGTACCCTAGGGGGGTGGGCCTCCCTACCTCGTGCCCACCTCATGGCTTTCTTGACGTAGGGTCCAAGTCTCCTGGGTCATATTCGGTGAGAAAATCACGTTCCCGAAGGTTTCATTCCGTTTGGAATCCATTTGATATTCCGTTTCTTCGAAACACTGAAATAGGCAAAAAAACAGCAATTCTGGGCTGGGCCTCCGGTTAATAGGTTAGTACCAAAAGTAATATAAAAGTGGAAAATAAATCCCAAAATAATCAAAAACAATAGATAATATAGCATGGAGCAATAAAAAAATTATAGATACGTTGGAGACGTATCAGGCATCCCCAAGCTTAATTCATGCTCGTCCTCGAGTAGGTAAATGATAAAAAGAGAATTTTTGATGCAGAGTGCTACTTGGCATAATTTCAATGTAATTCTTCTTAATTGTGGTATGAATATTCAGATCCGAAAGATTCAAGACAAAAGTTTAATATTCACATAAAAATAATAATACTTCAAGCAACAAAGCAATCATGCCTTCTCAAAATAACATGGCCAAAGAAAGTTATCCCTACAAAATCATATAGTCTGGCTATGCTCTATCTTCACCACACAAAGTATTTAAATCATGCACAACCCCGATGACAAGCCAAGCAATTGTTTCATACTTTTGACATTTTCAAAACTTTTTCAATCTTCACGCAATACATGAGCGTGAGCCATGGATATAGCACTATATGTGGAATAGAATGGTGGTTGTGGAGAAGACAAAAGGGAGAAGATAGTCTCACATCAACTAGGCATATCAACAGGCTATGGAGATGCCCATCAATAGATATCAATGTGAGTGAGTAGGGATTGCCATGCAACGGATGCACTAGAGCTATAAGTATATGAAAGCTCAACAAAAGAAACTAAGAGGGTGTGCATCCAACTCGCTTGCTCACGAAGACCTAGGGCATTTGAGGAAGCCCATCATTGGAATATACAAGCCTAGTTCTATAATGAAAAATTCTCACTAGTATATGAAAGTGACAAAATGAGAAACTCTATCATGAAGATCATGGTGCTACTTTGAAGCACAAGTGTGGTAAAAGGATAGTAACATTGTCCCTACTCTTTTTTTCTCTCATTTTTTATTTTTTTATTTGGGCCTTTTCTCTTTTTTTATGGCCTCTTTTTTTCGTCCGGAGTCTCATCCTGACTTGTGGGGGGAATCATAGTCTCCATCATCCTTTCCTCACTTGGGACAATGCTCTAAAAATGATGATCATCACACTTTAATTTTTCTTACAACTCAACAATTACAACTCGATACTTAGAACAAAATATGACTCTATATGAATGCCTCCGTGATGTAATGGGATATGCAATGAATCAAGAGTGACATGTATGAAAGAATTATGAACGGTGGCTTTGCCACAAATACAATGTCAACTACATGATCATGCTAAGCAATATGACAATGATGGAGCGTGTCATAATAAACGAAACGGTGGAAAGTTGCATGGCAATATATCTCGGAATGGCTATGGAAATGCCATGATAGGTAGGTATGGTGGCCTTTTTGAGGAAGGTATATGGTGGGTGTATGATACCGGTGAAAAGTGCGCGGTATTAGAGAGGCTAGCAATGTTGGAAGGAAGAAAAGTGTGTATAATCCATGGACTCAACATTAGTCGTAAAGAACTCATATACATATTGTAAAAATCTACAAGTTATCAAAGCAAAGTATTACGCGCATGCTCCTAGGGGGATAGATTGGTAGGAAAAGACCATCGCTCATCCCCGACCGCCACTCATAAGGAAGAAAATCAATAAATAATCATGCTCCGACTTCATCACATAACGGTTCACCATACGTGCATGCTACGGGAATCACAAACTTTAACACAAGTATTTCTCAAATTCACAACTACTCAACTAGCATGACTCTAATATTACTACCTCCATATCTCAAAACAATTATCAAGCATCAAACTTTTCTTAGTATTCAATGCACTCAAAAGAAAGTTTTACAAATCTTGAATACCAAGCATATTAGGATTGTTTAAGAAAATTACCATGATATTTAAGACACTCAAAATAATCTAAGTGAAGCATGAGAGATTAATAGTTTCTTTAAAACAAATCCACCACCGTGCTCTAAAAGATATAAGTGAAGCACTAGAGCAAAACTATATAGCTCAAAAGATATAAGTGAAGCACATAGAGTATTCTATCAAATTCCAATTCATGTATGGATTTCTCAAAAGGTGTGTACAGCAAGGAAGATTGTGGTAAACTAAAAAGCAAAGACTCAAATCATACAAGACGCTCCAAGCAAAACACATATTATGTGGTGAATAAAAATATAGCTCCAAGTAAAGTTACCGATGGAAGTGGACGAAAGAGGGGATGCCACCCGTGGCATCCCCAAGCTTAGGCTCTTGGTTTTCCTTGAATATTACCTCGGGGTGCCTTGGGCATCCCCAAGCTTAGGATCTTTCCACTCCTTATTCCATAGTCCATCAAATCTTTACCCAAAACTTGAAAACTTCACAACACAAAACTTAACAGAAAACTCGTTAGCTCCATTAGCGAAAGAAAACAAAACACCACTTCTAGGTACTGTAATGAACTCATTCTTTATTTATATTGGTGTTAAACCTACTGTATTCCAACTTCTCTATGGTTTGTAAACTATTTTACTAGCCATATAGTCATCAAAATAAGCAAACAACACACGAAAAATAGAGTCTGTCAAAAACAGAACAGTCTGTAGTAATCTGTAACTAACGCAAACTTCTGAACTCCAAAAATTCATCCCAAATAGGAATACCTAGGAAATTTGTTTATTGATCAGCAGCAACTGGAATCACTATTTTATCACGTTCTGGTGATTTTTAACAATTGTTTTAGTGAACAGAAAGTTTCTGGAAATTACAGCAAGATCAAATAACTGTCATCCAAGAAGATCCTATAGGTTTAACTTGGCACAAACACTAATTAAAACATAAAAATAAATCTAACCAGAGGCTAGATCAAATATTTATTCCTAAACAGAAGCAAAAAGCAAAAAATAAAAAAATAAAATTGGGTTGCCTCCCAACAAGCGCTATCGTTTAACGCCCCTAGCTAGGCCTAAAAACAAGGATAGATCTAGGTATTGCCATCTTTGGTAGGCAATCCATAAGTGGCTCTCATGATAGATTCATATGGTAATTTTATTTTCTTCCTAGGGAAGTGTTCCATGCCTTTCTTTAATGGAAATTGGAATCTAATATTCCCTTCCTTCATATCAATAATTGCACCAATCGTTCTAAGGAAAGGTCTACCAAGAATAATAGGACATGAAGGATTGCAATCTATATCAAGAGCGATAAAATCTACGGGCATATAATTCCTATTTGCAACAATAAGAACATCATTAATTCTTCCCATAGTTTCTTAATAGTGGAATCTGCAAGGTGCAAGTTTAGAGAGCAATCATCAAAATCACGGAAATCTAGCAAATCGCACAAAGTTTTGGGAATAGTGGAAACACTAGCACCCAAATCACATAAAGAATAAAATTCATGATCCTTAATCTTAATTTTAATAGTTGGTTCCCACTCATCATAAAGTTTTCTAGGGATAGAAACTTCCAACTCAAGTTTTTCTTCATAAGATTGCATCAAGGCATCAACGATATGTTTGGTAAAGGCTTTATTTTGACTATAAGCATGAGGGGAATTTAGCACGGATTGCAACAAGGAAATACAATCAATTAAAGGGCAACTTTAATAATTAAATTCCTTGAAATCCAAAATAGTGGGTTTAGCAACATCTAGGGTTTTGTTTTCATCAATCCCACTTTTATCAATTTTATCATCAAGATCTAAAAACTCCGAATTCTTGGAACGCCTTCTAGGTAAAGGCGGATCATATTCAGTCCCATCATTATCAAGATTCATATTGCAAAACAAACATTTAATAGGGGACACATCAATAACTTTTAGATCTTCATCTTGATTTTCATAGGAATTCGGTTTAGCGGCCATCTTATTGACTAAGGTAGACTGCTTACCCGAAATTTCAGCAGTCAACTTCTCAAGACGAGCAATTTGGGATCTTATACCGTAAAATTCTTTAGACATATCATCGAGCTCTTTATTCATATAACTCATAAAACTTTTTTGTCCCTTAAGCTCGTTTCTGAAGAAATTATTATGCTCAAATTGCAAAACCATAAAACTCCTGACGTTGCTTTCGATCTCTTCTAACCTTTTACACTACAACAAAAACCCACTTTTAACAACGGATATGTAGCAACGAAACATAACATGTGTTGTGGGTGGTCCACCACCTCCCTGAAGGAAATATGCCCTAGAGGCAATAATAAAGTTATTATTTATTTCCTTACATCATGATAAATGTTTATTATTCATGCTAGAATTGTATTAACCGGAAACATAATACATGTGTGAATACATAGACAAACAGAGTGTCACTAGTATGCCTCTACTTGACTAGCTCGTTAATCAAAGATGGTTATGTTTCCTAACCATAGACATGAGTTGTCATTTGATTAACGGGATCACATCATTAGGAGAATGATCTGATTGACATGACCCATTCCATTAGCTTAGCACCCGATCGTTTAGTATGTTGCTATTGCTTTTATCCATGACTTATACATGTTCCTATAACTATGAGATTATGCAACTCCCGTTTGCCGGAGGAACACTTTGGTACTACCAAACGTCACAACGTAATCGGGTGATTATAAAGGAGTATTACAAGTGTCTCCAAAGGCAGATGTTGGGTTGGCGATTTCGAGATTAGGATTTGTCACTCCGATTGTCGGAGAGGTATCTCTGGGCCATCTCGGTAATGCACATCACTATAAGCCTTGCAAGCAATGTAGCTAATGAGTTAGTTACGGAATGATGCATTACGGAACGAGTAAAGAGACTTGCCAAGATGTGAGATTGAACTAGGTATTGGATACCGACGATCGAATCTCGGGCAAGTAACATACCGATGACAAAGGGAACAACGTATGTTGTTATGCGGTCTGACCGATAAAGATCTTCGTAGAAAATGTAGGAACCAATATGGGCATCCAGGTCCCGCTATTGGTTATTGACCGAGAATAGTTCTAGGTCATGTCTACATAGTTCTCGAACCTGTAGGGTGCGCACGCTTAAGGTTTCGATGACAGTTATATTATGAGTTTATGAGTTTTGATGTACCGAAGGAGTTCGGAGTCCCAGATGAGATCGGGGACATGACGAGGAGTCTCGAAATGGTCGAGACGTAAAGATCGATATATTGGACGACTATATTCGGAGTTCGGAAAGGTTCCGAATGATTCGGTATTTTTCGGAGTACCGAGAGTTACGGAATTCGCCGGGAGAAGTATTGGGCCTTATTGGGCCCTGCGGGAAAGAGAGAGGGGCTGCCTAGGGCAGGCCGCGCCCCATGGCCTAGTCCGAATTGACTAGGGGAGGGGCCGCACCCCTCCTTCCTTCCCTTCTCTTCCCCTTCCTTATCTCCTACTCCTAATACATGGAAGGACTCCTAGTTGGACTAGGAAAGGGGAATCCTACTCCGGTGGGAGTAGGACTCCCCATGGCGCCCTACTAGGGCCGGCCTCCTCCTCCCTCCCTCCTTTATATACGGGGCAGGGGCACCCCATGGACACACAAGTTGATCTACGGATCGTTCCTTAGCCGTGTGCGGTGCCCCCTCCACCATATTCCACTTCGGTCATATCGTCATGAGCTTAGGCGAAGCCCTGCGCCGGAGAAGTCATATCGTCAGCGGAGCTTAGGCGAAGCCCTGCGTCGGTGGAGCATCATCATCGCCACCACGCCGTCGTCTTGTGGAACTCATCCCCGACACTTTGCTGGATCGGAGTCCGGGATCGCCATCGAGCTGAACGTGTGCAGAACTCGGAGGTGCCGTCGTTCGGTACTTGGATCGGTCGGATCGTGAAGACGACGACTACATCAACCGCGTTGTTATAACGCTTCCGCTTACGGGTCTCACGAGGGTACGTGGACATACACTCTCCCTCTCGTTGCTATGCATCACCATGATCTTGCGTGTGCGTAGGAAATTTTTGAAATTACTACGTTTCCCCAACAAGAGTGGCATCCGAGCCTAGGTTTTTATGGTTTGATGTTTTGCACGAGTAGAACACAAGTGAGTTGTGGGCGATACAAGTCATACTGCCTACCAGCATGTCATACTTTGGTTCAGCGGTATTGTGAGATGAAGCGGCCCGGACCGACATTACGCGTACGCTTACGCGAGACTGGTTTCACCGTTACGAGCACTCGTGCTTAAAGGTGGCTGGCGGGTGTCTGTCTCTCTCACTTTAGTTGAACCGAGTGTGACTACGCCCGGTCCTTGCGAGGGTTAAAACGGAGTCTATTTGACAAACTATCGTTGTGGTTTTGATGCGTAGGTGAGAACGGTTCTTGCTGAGCCCGTAGCAGCCACGTAAAATTTGCAACAACAAAGTAGAGGTCGTCTAACTTGTTTTTGCAGGGCATGTTGTGATGTGATATGGTCAAGACGTGATGAGATATAAGTTGTTGTATAAGATGATCATGTTTTGTTGAAGTTATCGGCAATCGGCGAAGCCCTATGGTTGTCTCTTTGTTGCATAAGATGCAAGTGCCAAATAATTGCTTTACTTTATCGCTATGCGATAGCAATAGTTGCAAGAGCAATAGTTGGCGAGACAACCATGTGATGACACATTGATATAGATCAAGATGATGAAGATCATGGTGTCGTGCGGTGACGATAGAGATCATGACAAGACTTTGGAGATGGAGATCAAAGGCAAGATGATCATGGCCATATCATGTCACATATTTTGATTGCATGTGATGTTTATCTATTATACATCTTATTCTTGCTTTGATTGACGGTAGCATTTTAAGATGATCTCTCACTAATTATCAAGAAGTGTTCTCCCGAGTATGCACCGTTGCCAAAGTTCGTCGTGCCTGCATACACCACGTGATGATCGGGTGTGATAAGCTCTACGTCCATCTACAACGGGTGCAAGCCAGTTTTGCACGCTGAATACTCAGGTTAAACTTGACGAGCCTAGCATATGCAGATATGGCCTCGAGCACGGAGACCGAAAGGTCGGCGTGAATCATATAGTAGATATGATCAACATAGTGATGTTCACCATTGAAAACTACTCCATCTCACGTGATGATCGGTTATGGTTTAGTTGATTTGGATCACGTGATCACTTAGATGACTAGAGAGATGTCTGCCTAAGTGGGAGTTCTTAAGTAATATGATTAATTGAACTTAAATTTATCATGAACTTAGTCCCGTAGTATTTTGCAAATTATGTTGTAGATCAATAGCTCGCGTTGTTGCTTTCATATGTTTATTTTCATATGTTCCTAGAGAAAATTGTGTTGAAAAATGTTAGTAGCAATGATGCGGATTGGATCCGCGATCTGAGGTTTATCCTCAATGCTGCATGTAAGAATTATGTCCTTAATGCACGGCTAGGTGACGGACCTATTGCAGGAGCGTATGCGCACGTTATGAACGTTTGGCTAGCTCAATATGATGACTACTTGATAGTTTAGTGCACCATACTTAACGGCTTAGAATCGGGACTTCAAAGACGTTTTGAACGTCATGGACCATATGAGATGTTCCAGGAATTGAAGTTAATATTTCAAGCAAATACCCGAGTTGAGAGATATGAAGTCTCCAACAAGTTCTATAGCTAAAAGATGGAGGAGAATCGCTCAACTAGTGAGCATGTGCTCAGATTGTCCGAATACTTCAATCGCTTGAATCAAGTGGGAGTTAATCTTCCGGATAAGATAGTGATTGACAGAATTCTCTAGTCACCATCACTAAGTTACTAGAACTTCGTGATGAACTATAGTATGCAGGGATGACGAAAACGATTCCCGAGCTCTTCGTGATGTTGAAATCAACGAAGGTAGAAATCAAGAAAGAGCATCAAGTGTTGACGATTGACAAGACCACTAGTCTCAAGGAAAAGGGCAAAGGGAAGAAGGGGAACTTCAAAAGGAACGGCAAGCAAGTTGCTGCTCGAGTGAAGAAGCCCAAGTCTGGACCTAAGCCTGAGACTAAGTACTTTTGCTGCAATGGAAATGGTCACCGAAGCGGAACTACCCCTGAATATTTGGTGGATAAGAAGGATGGCAAAGTGAACAAAGGTATATTTGATATACAGATTATTGATGTGTATTTTACTAGTGTTCATAGCAACCCCTCGGTATTTGATCTTTGGTATAGTTGCTAAGAGTAGTAACTTGAAACGGGAGTTACGTAATGAACAGAAACTAGTTGAAGGGGAAGTGACGATGAGTGTTGGAAGTAGTTCCAAGATTGATATGATCATCATCGCACACTCCCTATACTTTCCGGATTAGTGTGGAACCTAAATAAGTGTTATTTGGTGTTGAGCATAAATATGATTTGATCATGTTTATTGCAATACGGTTATTCATTTAAGTAAGAGAATAAATTGTTGTTCTGCTTACTTGAATAAAACCTTATATGGTTACACACCCAATGAAAATGGTTCATTGGATCTCGATCATAGTGATACACATATTCATAATATTGAAACCAAAAGATGCAAAGTTAATAATGATAGTGCAACTTATTTGTGGCACGGCCGTGTAGGTCAGATTGGTGTAAAGCGCTTGAAGAAAACTCCATGCCGATGGACTTTTGGAATCACTTGACTATGAATCATTTGATGCTTGCGAACCGTGCCTTTTGGGCAAGATGACTAAAACTCCGTTCTCCGAACAATGGAACAAGCTCTTGACTTATTGGAAATAATACATACCGATGTATGCGATTCAATGAGTGTTGATGCTCGTGGCAAGTATCGTTATTTTCTGACCTTCACAAAATGATTTGAGCAGATATGGGTATATCTACTTGATGAAACATAAGTCTGAAATAATTGAAAAGTTCAAAGAATTTCAGAGTGAAGTGGAAAATCATCGTAACAAGAAAATAAAGTTTCTGCGATCTGATCGTGGAGATAAATATTTGAGTTACGAAGTTTGGTCTTCATTTGAAACAATGTGAAATAGTTTCGCAACTCACGCCATATGGAACACCACAACATAATGGTGTGTCCGAAAGTCGTAACCGCACTTTATTGGATATGGTGCGATCTATGATGTCTCTTATCAATTTACCACTATCGCTTTTGGGGTTATGCATTAGAGACAGCTGCATTCACGCTTAATAGGGCACCGTCTAAATCCGTTGAGGCGACACCGTATGAACTATGGTTTAACAAAGAACCTAAGTCATGCGTTTCTTAAAGTTTGGAAGTTGTGATGCTTATGTGAAAAGTTTCATCCCGATAAGCTCAAACCCAAATCGGAGAAGTGCGTCTTCATAGAATACCCAAAGGAAATTGTTGGGTATACCTTCTATCACAGATCCGAAGGCAAAAACATTCGTTGTTTATAAATGGATCCTTTCTAGAGAAGGAGTTTCTCTCGAAAGAAGTGAGTGGGAGGAAAGTGGAGCTTGATAAGGTAATTTGTACCTTCTCCCGAATTGGAAAGTATTTCATCACGGAAATCAGTTCCAGTGATTCCTACACCAATTAGTGAGGAAGCTAATGATGATGATCATGTAACTTCAGATCAAGTCACTACCGAATCCCGTAGGTAAACCAGAGTGAGATCCGCACCAAAGTGGTACGGCAATCCTGTTCGGAAGTCATGCTACTAGATCATGACGAACCTACAAACTATGAAGAAGCGATGGTGAGCCCAGATTCCTGAATGGCTAGAATCCATGAAATCTGAGATGGGATCCATGTATGAAAACAAAGTGTGGACTTTGGTTGACTTGCCCGAGGGTCGGCAAGCAATAGAAAATAAATGGATCTTCAAGAGGAAGACGGACGTTGATAGTAGTGTTACTATCTACAAAGCTCGACTTGTCGCAAAAAGGTTTTTGACAAGTTCAAGGTGTTAACTACAATGATATTTTCTCAACTGTAGCGATGCTTAAGTCTGTCCGAATCATGTTAGCAATTGCCACAATTTATGAAATTTGGCAAATGGATGTAAAAACTGCATTCCTGAATGGGTTTCTTGAGGAAGAGTTGTATATGATGCAACCAGAAGGTTTTATCGATCCAAAGGGAGCTAACAAAGTGTGCAAGCTCCAGCGATCCATCTATGGACTGGTGCAAACATCTCGGAGTTGGAATATACGCTTTGATAAGTTGATCAAAGCATATAGTTTATACAGACTTACAAAGGAAGCCTGTATTTACTAGAAAGTGAGTGGGAGCACTACAGCATTTCAGATAAGTATATGTGAATGACATATTGTAGATCGGAAATAATGTAGAATTATTCTGCAAAGCATAAAGGAGTGTTTGAAAGGAGTTTTTCAAACAAAGACCTCGGTGAAGCTGCTTACATATTGAGCATCAAGATCTATAGAGATAGATCAAGACGCTTGATAAGTTTTTCAATGAGTACATACCTTGACAAGATTTTGAAGTAGTTCAAAATGGAACAGTCAAAGAAAGAGTTCTTGCCTGTGTTACAAGGTGTCAAATTGAGTAAGACTCAAAACCCGACCACGGCAGAAGATAGAAAGAGAATGAAAGTCATTCCCTATGCCTTGGCCATAGGTTCTATAAAGTATGCCATGCTGTGTACCAGATCTATTGTATACCCTACAATCGCTTGGCAAGGAGTACAACAGGATCTAGGAGTAGATCATCGGACAGCGGTCAAAATTATCCTTAGTGGAATAAGGATATGTTTCTCGATTATGGAAGTGACAAAAGGTTCGTCAGTAAAGGGTTACGTCGATGCAAGTTTTGACACCGATCCGATGACTCTAAGTCTCGATCTAGATACATATTGAAAGTGGGAGCAATTAGCTAGAATAGTTCTCATGCGGAGCATTGTTGACATAGAAATTAAGAAATACTTACGGATCTGAATGTGATGCAGACCCGTTGACTAAAAATATCTCACAAGCAAAACATGATCACACCTTAGTACTCTTTGGGTGTTAATCACATAGCGATGTGAACTAGATTACTGACTCTAGTAAACCCTTTGGGTGTTGATCACATATCGATGTGAACTATGGGTGTTAATCACATGGTGATGTGAACTATTGTCGTTAAATCACATGGCGATGTGAACTAGATTATTGACTCTAGTGCAAGTGGGAGACTGAAGGAAATATGCCCTAGAGGCAATAATAAAGTTATTATTTATTTCCTTACATCATGATAAATGTTTATTATTCATGCTAGAATTGTATTAACCGGAAACATAATACATGTGTGAATACATAGACAAACAGAGTGTCACTAGTATGCCTCTACTTGACTAGCTCGTTAATCAAAGATGGTTATGTTTCCTAACCATAGACATGAGTTGTCATTTGATTAACGGGATCACATCATTAGGAGAATGATCTGATTGACATGACCCATTCCATTAGCTTAGCACCCGATCGCTTAGTATGTTGCTATTGCTTTTATCCATGACTTATACATGTTCCTATAACTATGAGATTATGCAACTCCCGCTTGCGGAGGAACACTTTGGGTACTACCAAACGTCACAACGAATCGGGTGATTATAAAGGAGTATTACAAGTGTCTCCAAAGGCAGATGTTGGGTTGGCGATTTCGAGATTAGGATTTGTCACTCCGATTGTCGGAGAGGTATCTCCGCCATCTCGGTAATGCACATCACTATAAGCCTTGCAAGCAATGTAGCTAATGAGTTAGTTACGGAATGATGCATTACGGAACGAGTAAAGAGACTTGCCAAGAACGAGATTGAACTAGGTATTGGATACCGACGATCGAATCTCGGGCAAGTAACATACCGATGACAAAGGGAACAACGTATGTTGTTATGCGGTCTGACCGATAAAGATCTTCGTAGAAAATGTAGGAACCAATATGGGCATCCAGGTCCCGCTATTGGTTATTGACCGAGAATAGTTCTAGGTCATGTCTACATAGTTCTCGAACCCGTAGGGTGCGCACGCTTAAGGTTTCGATGCGATGCTTATATTATGAGTTTATGAGTTTTGATGTACCGAAGGAGTTCGGAGTCCCAGATGAGATCGGGGACATGACGAGGAGTCTCGAAATGGTCGAGACGTAAAGATCGATATATTGGACGACTATATTCGGAGTTCGGAAAGGTTCCGAATGATTCGGTTATTTTTCGAGTACCGAGAGTTACGGGAATTCGCCGGGAGAAGTATTGGGCCTTATTGGGCCCTGCGGGAAAGAGAGAGGGCTGCCTAGGGCAGGCCGCGCTTCCCCATGGCCTAGTCCGAATTGACTAGGGGAGGCCGCACCCTCCTTCCTTCCCTTCTCTCTTCCCTTCCTTATCTCCTACTCCTAATACATGGAAGGACTCCTAGTTGGACTAGGAAAGGGGAATCCTACTCCGTGGGAGTAGGACTCCCCATGGCGCGCCCTACTAGGGCCGGCCTCCTCCTCCCTCCCTCCTTTATATACGGGGCAGGGGCACCCCATGGACACACAAGTTGATCTACGGATCGTTCCTTAGCCGTGTGCGGTGCCCCTCCACCATATTCCACTTCGGTCATATCGTCATGAGCTTAGGCGAAGCCCTGCGCCGGAGAAGTCATATCGTCATGAGCTTAGGCGAAGCCCTCGTCGGTGGAGCATCATCATCGCTACCACGCCGTCGTCTTGTGGAACTCATCCCCGACACTTTGCTGGATCGGAGTCCGGGATCGCCATCGAGCTGAACGTGTGCGTAACTCGGAGGTGCCGTCGTTCGGTACTTGGATCGGTCGGATCGTGAAGACGCACGACTACATCAACCGCGTTGTTATAACGCTTCCGCTTACGGTCTACGAGGGTACGTGGACATACACTCTCCCCTCTCGTTGCTATGCATCACCATGATCTTGCGTGTGCGTAGGAAATTTTTTGAAATTACTACGTTCCCCAACACTCCCACCTCCCACGAAGAGGTAACCTTCCCGTACTCATCTCCACATTATCTGGAAGTACCACCCCCTCCAAATATCACGCAACGAAAAAGAGTGAAATCTTTTATATCAACAACCTCTCTGCGCTGATTGGGTGATTCCTTTCTCACGAGCTTCGTGGCCACAAAAGCTGCCGCCACAACCTCTGACTCCGGCTAGATCCAGTGCTCTTCTGCGCCACCGCTCACCATCCCATTCCTCCTTACTGCTTTTCTCTGTTCTTGTCCCGCGGCGAGTTCCTCCGTGCTGCCACTCAACCTCCCGGCTCCGCCTTACTGCTCTCCTCCGATCCCCAGCCGCTGCGACGTCCTCCGCTCCCCTGCTCACCCGCTCATGGGCTCGGGAACCCCTCACTGCTATCCTCCGATCCATTGCCGCGGCGACGTCATCCACGCCCCTGCACGCGCCCCCGCAGGAACCCTAGCCGCCATGGTTTGCTAGCGCGGCTCCCACGTCTCCTCTCGTTTGTCTGCCCACTACCCCGCGTGCGGCTGCCGGCTCGGGCTCGGCCGTGCTGTTCCACATCGAGTCCTTGACCGTCCTGTTCCACATCCTCGACTACCTCGATCGATGGCAGACGGTTCAGTTTTCAGTAAGGCCTTCCTCCTTCGAATAATGTTTGCAAAATGTTGAGATAATGGGAACTGACCCGGATCAAAAAATGATTTTGAAGCAGCATACATCATTTGGACTTATTGATGGATTCTTTCATTTTCTGCTAGACTTATTCAGCATATTCTTGACAAATTTACCCTGTTTCCTAAAGATTATAACACAGTAAGTTCCATGTAGGATGTTCAAATTCCAATCTGTTTATCTACAGGCTGCAGAGACAACAACGCTTCTGTGGTCACAGGCTCAAAATTACCGCCTGTAAGATCCCTTTTGTTATTACTATATCTGCTACCTTTATGTCGTACCAGAGATCTTCTCTAATAGCAGACAATTACAATAATTTCCAATAAATCATCAGCGTAACACCTAGAAGCATATTGTCACCCCAGTTTTAGATGTTCAGGGATGGATTCTTTTCTTCTGTGCTTGAGCGATTCACCACTTGTCTGTACTCTGTACCCATTGATTCGGGAATAAATTTTGTAGCATTTCAGCAATAGTTCTTTCTTGTGATGCATTAGGCTGTAATTTTCTTGATTCTATGTGCGTGGATAATTAATCAATATCTTTGTGAGGATGATCATGGTAGATTAGTTAAATAAGTCTATGGTACCTCCAGATATCCTAGTTAATAGTCTATACATGAACATGTCATCAAAGAACATTTCTTCAAGTATCGGTTAATAGGCGAGCAATATTATCTATAACATCATGATTATTTTCAAGAGACAAAAAAACTCTCCTTATTAGTGTTATGAATCCTTATTGATTTCTGTCACACGCTTGTGTAGTACTATAGGAATAAGCCCACATGCATCTATCTATCCTAATATTTCTTTTTATTGTATAATCTTTAGTTTCATCTTCCCTCACAAGTTCGAGTTGACTACGTGCTTCAGCCAACATGTGTTTGTTTGTTCTTTCTCTTAACAGGTATATCTTCCGGACTTGTGCATACTGCAATTAAGAGATATAAAATCAACACTTATATAAAGAGGCCCTAAAAAGAATTTAAAGCCTCTGGAAAATTTAAATACTGAACTATGTATGTATAATCAAGATTATTGGTTACCTATTATCATTTAATTGGTTCCAGAATTCATATCATTGTTCACATATATAATGTTTAGATAAACATTTCTGTAGTAAATACATGCTGATGGTTCAAAATGAATAGGCTCATCCAATTGTTCAAACATCTTAGTGTTTTAATATGCAGCTTGTGATCTGAACGAGTTCAGAACTCGTGCAAGCCACAACTGAGACAATAGAATGTTATCAGTTTGCAAGAATTTTCAAGACTTGAAGTCTCTGTGTTTGTACTTCATAGCATGGTGATGTCCCATCTGCTTGTGTTTATTATGATGATTCATATAGTAAGGTTATGCAAGATGAAAAATTTATTTAGTACACAGATATAGGTTGCATCTGCATTTTTATTAATAAACTCCTGTTGATTTTTTTTGTATTCACATTATTAGTTAGCCCCACTTCTATATGTAAATCAATGTGTAAGTCATATTTGTGAGCATGTATCACAATACCTAATTTAGACACACCCAAATTTAGCCAGGTGCGCATTATTTTCTTTTAAGTACAATATCTACATGATTTTTAAGGGGGTTCCTCGTGTCTTACTTAGTATGTTCTTTTGAGGTTTATGTTACTCAGTCGACATATAACATTCTGTTCATAGGAAAACAAGAATCAAAAGTGTTTGTCAGATGTAGGCTAGTACTCTCCCTTTTTTTGACAGAATAGTACTATCTCTTTCTACATACAGAGCTAGTAATGTCATGACCCTCAACCTTTCTTTGCCTCCGCCATAACTTTCTGCTCTATTGATATTCTGTATCATAAGTTACTTATCTTATTCCTTTGTTTTTCTAGATTGCCAAGATAAATTCAAGACGCATGGATGTTGATTGCAAGGTCAAGAATGGCTGTTTTACCAGATAATTAGAATGTCGTTTTCAAGTGTAATGTTTCAAACAATATAGTTGATTGAATGGTCAAGAATTTGGCTAGTACTAGATGGTTTCACATATGTAATATTTGTATCGTGTTCTTTGTAATGCAATACATTATTTTTAATATATTATGAGGATTCCTGCTTATTGTATTCTCGCTTCTATCCATCTGCATTGGGCTAATAATTTTGGTTCATAGTATATAAGATACCATTAAATTGTTTACATATGTCAAAGCATCTAGCCGTTCCAATGATATGGCATGTCCATTTGAAACTCGTTTGTGTGGGGTAGTCACCAACGCATGTGAAGCGTTGCTATGCTTCAGCTCTATACGTTGTTGTTTTGCAACGCTTCTACACGTGGTTTACCAAAGGATGTATATATGTTGTTGTAGACCATTGCAACGCCACCAACGGCAACGCATATTAATCCGTTGGGGTAGACCTTAGCAACGCATATATGGGACGACAACGCATCGATGCGTTGCTAAAGGGGGGTCCTTGTTGTAGTGTTAAGGTGAAGATCACCAAATCTAGGTAGAGCCATTGAGACAAACAAGCAATACAACACACGAGCAAACAAAACGGCAAGCGAGAAAAAGGCAAAACGGAAAAATAGAGGGCAAATAAAACGGCAAGGGTGAAGTGGGGGAGAGGAAAACGAGAGGCAAATGGCAAATAATGTAATGCGAGAGATAAGGGATTGTGATGGGTACTTGGTATGTTGACTTTTGCGTAGACTCCCCGGCAACGGCGCCAGAAATTCTTGTTGCTACCTCTTGAGCACTGTGTTGGATTTCCTTGAAGAGGAAAGGATGATGTAGCAAAGTAACGTAAGTATTTCCCTCAGTTTTTGAGAACCAAGGTATCAATCCAGTAGGAGTCTACACGCGAGTCCCTCGTACCTACACAAAGCAAATAACTCCTCGTAACCAACGCGAATAGGGGTTGTCAATCCCTTCACGGTCACTTACGAGAGTGAGATCTGATAGAGATGATAGATAATATTTTTGGTATAAAGATGCAAAGTAAAATAAAAGGCAAAGTAAAAAGCAAAGCAATAATAAAGTGATGGAAGATTAATATGATGGAAATAGACCCGGGGGCCATAGATTTCACTAGTGGCTTCTCTCAAGAGCATAAGTATTTTACGGTGGGTGAACGAATTACTGTTGAGCAATTGACAGAATTGAGCATAGTTATGAGAGTATCTAGGTATGATCATGTATATAGGCATCACGTCCGAGACAAGTAGACCGACTCATGCCTGCATCTACTACTATTACTCCACTCATCGACCGCTATCCAACATGCATCTAGAGTATTAAGTTCAAGAAAACAGAGTAACGCCTTAAGCAAGATGACATGATGTAGAGGGATAAATTCATGCAATATGATAAAAAACCCCATCTTGTTATCCTTGATGGCAACAATACAATATGTGCCTTGCTTCCCCAACTGTCACTGGGAAAGGACACTGCAAGATTGAACCCAAAGCTAAGCACTTCTCCCATAGCAAGAAAAACCAAGCTAGTAGGCCAAACCAAACTGATAATTCGAAGAGACTTGCAAAGATAACCAATCATACATAAAAGAATTCAGAGATGATTCAAATATTGTTCATAGATAATCTTGATCATAAACCCACAATTCATCGTTCTCAACAAACACACCGCAAAAAGAAGATTACATCGAATAGATCTCCACGAGAGGGGGAGAACATTGTATTGAGATCCAAAAAGAGAGAACAAGCCATCTAGCTACTAACTATGGACCCGAAGGTCTGAGGTAAACTACTCACACTTCATCGGAAGGGCTATGATGATGTAGAAGCCCTCCGTGGTGGATTCCCCTTCCGGCGGAGCTCCGGAACAGGCCCCAAGATGGGATCTCATGGATACATAAAGTTGAGCCGGTGGAATTAGGTTTTTGACTCCGTATCTGATTGTTTGGGGGTACGTAGGTATATATAGGAGGAAGAAGTACGTCGGTGGAGCTTCGTGGGGCCACGAGGGTGGGGGTGGGTGCGCCCCCCTACCTCGTGCCCACCTCGTGGCTTTCTTGACGTAGGGTCCAAGTCTCCTGGGTCATATTCGGTGAGAAAATCACGTTCCCGAAGGTTTCATTCCGTTTGGACTCTGTTTGATATTCGGTTTCTTCGAAACACTGAAATAGGCAAAAACAACAATTCTGGGCTGGGCCTTCGGTTAATAGGTTAGTCCCAAAAGTAATATAAAAGTGGAAAATAAAGCCCAATATTGTCCAAAACAGTAGATAATATAGCATGGAGCAATCAAAAATTATAGATACGTTGGAGACGTATCATTGAACCACGATAACTTCTATGGAGATACCCTGGTAAGATTTTTTACTATTACGACATCCGTGCATCTTTCACATACTTCTAAAACTAGTACATCATTTCTAACTACGAAGTTATTACTATATTTTTCAACAGAAAATCTCGATGGATTGTGTGCCTCATCTGATGTATCAGAATGGTCGCCTTGAAGTTCCGAACATACAGCCAGGTCATCCTACGGATCTCACCTGTGCATATCGGATTTCTAAAACCGGTGAACACATGCTAATCAAAGAATGGAAAAAATGTTTGGACATTAGTAAGGAGGTTCTTGGAAGAAACATTAAGTGAAAGGCAAGAATTGGAGACAGGATAATCTCCATTCTCCATAATGGAGAGTCATGGGCTATCTTGTTTTTTGCTATTTTACCTTAGAGAATATAGTAGGTCCTAAGAGAATGTAGTAGGTCCTATGAGGTTCAATATGTTTATTATGTGGTACAATGTGTTAGAGTTGATGATGACGAGTAGTTGTGATTATGACTAGTGACCAATTTGCTATGTGATGTCTCATTGATGAAAACGATGATCATGAGGAGGTGTTATATTACAATGATGTATTATGATGATAAGTTGTTCATGATATGATGATGATGATGATATTTATTATATCATTGGGTGAAAGAACCGCGGATTAGTTTCAAGTGGATGTCCGTCCACTTGAAACTAGTCCACGGTTCTTTCACCCCGTGATGTAATAACTAATTATGATGTAAAAACAATCTCTAAATTCCTGTTGTATGAAAACTTGTATAAAGGTGTATGAATACAACATGAAATAAAAAAGAAATAAACTATGAAATAATAGTAGTAGCGCGCACAGGGAGAAGCGCTACTAGTAATTACCAGTAGCGCTCTTCTGAGAAAGCGCTACTACTAAGTCGATATAGCAGTAGCGTGGGTTAACGCCGCTATCGCTAACCTTTAGTCAGAAGCGCTGCATCAAGAGCGCCTCCCGCCAGCGCCATCGATAGGTCTAAAACCAGCGCTGCTGCTAGGCTTTTCCCTAGTAGTGTTAGATGGTGCCCTATTTAACGTGAATGCAGCTGTCTCTAAAGCATAACCCCAAAAAGATAGCGGTAAATCAGTAAGAGACATCATAGATCACACCATATCTAGTAAAGTACAATTACGACGTTCGGACACACCATTACGCTGTGGTATTTCAGGTGGCATGAGTTGCGAAACTATTCCGCATTGTTTCAAATGAAGACCAAACTCGTAACTCAAATATTCTCCTCCACGATCAGATCGTAGAAACTTTATTTTCTTGTTATGATGATTTTCCACTACACTCCAAAATTCTTTGAACTTTTCAAATGTTTCAGACTTATGTTTCATTAAGTAGATATACCCATATCTGCTCAAATCATGTGTGAAGGTCAGAAAATAACGATACCCGCCGCGAGCCTCAATGTTAATTGGACCACATACATCAGTATGTATGATTTCCAATAAATATGTTGCTCGCTCCATTGTTCCAAAGAACGGAGTTTTAGTCATCTTGCCCTTGAGGCATGGTTCGCAAGTACCAACTGATTCATAATCAAGTATTTCCAAAAGTCCATCAGAATGGAGTTTCTTCATGCGCTTTACACCAATATGACCTAAACGGCAGTGCCACAAATAGGTTGCACTATCATTATCAACTTTGCATCTTTTGGCTTCAATATTATGAATATGTGTGTCACTACTATCGAGATTCAACAAAAATAGACCACTCTTCAAGGGTGCATGACCATAAAATATATTACTCATATAAATAGAACAACCATTATTCTCGGATTTAAATGAATAACCGTCTCGCATCAAACAAGGTCCAGATATAATATTCATGATTAACGCTGGCACCAAATAATAATTATTCAGGTCTAAAACTAATCCCGAAGGTAGATGTAGAGGTATCGTGCCGATGGCGATCTCATCGACTTTGGAACCATTTCCCATGCGCATCGTCACCTCGTCCTTAGCCAATCTTCGCTTAATCCATAGTCCCTGTTTCGAGTTGCAAATATTAGCAATGTAACCAGTATCAAATACCTGTGCACTATGCGAGCATTAGTAAGGTACACATCAATAACATGTATATCACATATACCTTTGTTCACCTTTCCATCCTTCTTATCCGCCAAATACTTGGGGTAGTTCCGCTTCCAGTGACCAGACCCTTTGAAGTAGAAGCACTCGCCTCGTGCTTAGGTCCAGACTTGGGCTTCTTCACTTGAGCAGCAACTTGCTTGCCGTTCTTCTTGAAGTTCCCCTTCTTCCCTTTACCCTTTTTCTTGAAACTGGTGGTCTTGTTGACCATCAACACTCGATGCTCCTTTTTTATTTCTACCTCCACAGCCTTTAGCATCGCGAAAAGCTCAGGAATTGTCTTATCCATCCCTTGCATATTATAGTTCATCACGAAGCTTGTGTAGCTTGGTGGCAGTGATTGAAGAACTCTGTCAATGACACTATCAACAGGAAGATTAACTCCCAGGTGAGTCAAGTGGTTGTGGTACCCAGGCATTCTGAGTATATGTTCACTGACAGAACTATTCTCCTCCATTTTTGCAGCTGTAGAACTTATTAGAGACTTCATATCTCTCAATCCGGGCATTTGCTTGAAATATTAACTTCAACTCCTGGAACATCTCAAATGCTCTATGACGTTCAAAACATCGTTGAAGTCCCGGTTCTAAGCCGTAAAGCATGGCACACTGAACTATCGAGTAGTCATCAGCTTTACTCTGCCAGACGTCAGCAGCATCTGCAGCATGCCTGGCACCTAGCTCTGCTTCCAGGACGTAATTCTTCCATGCAGCAATGAGGATAATACTCAAGTTACGGACCCAGTCCGTGTAGTTGCTACCATCCTCTTTCAACTTAGCTTTCTCTAGAAACGCATTAAAATTCAAAGGAACAGTAGCACGGGCCATTGATCTACAACAACATAGACATGCAAAATACTATCAGGTACTAAGTTCATGATAAATTAAAGTTCAATTAATCATATTACTTAAGAACTCCCACTTAGATAGACATCCTCTAATCATCTAAGTGATCACGTGATCCAAATCAACTAAACCATGTCCGATCATCACGTGAGATGGAGTAGTTTTCAATGGTGAACATCACTATGTTGATCATATCTACTATATGATTCACGCTCGACCTTTCGGCCTCAGTGTTCCGAGGCCATATCTGCATATGCTAGGCTCATCATGTTTAACCCGAGTATTCTGCATGTGCAAAACTGGCTTGCACCCGTTGTATGAATGTAGAGCTTATCACACCCGATCATCACGTGGTGTCTCCGCACGACGAACTTTCGCAACGGTGCATACTCAGGGAGAACACTTGTACCTTGAAATTTAGTGAGAGATCATCTTATAATGCTACCGCCGAACTAAGCAAAATAAGATGCATAAAGGACAAACATCACATGCAATCAATATAAGTGATATGATATGGCCATCATCTTGTGCCTTTGATCTCCATCTCCAAAGCACCGTCATGATCACCATCATCATCGGCGCGACACCTTGATCTCCATCGTAGTATCGTTGTCGTCTCGCCAACTATTGCTTCTACAACTATCGCTACCGTTTAGTGATAAAGTAAAGCAATTACATGGCGATTGCATTTCATACAATAAAGCGACAACCATATGGCTCCTGCCAGTTGTCGATAACTGTGTTACAAAACATGATCATCTCATACAATAAAATTTAGCATCATGTCTTGACCATATCACATCACAACATGCCCTGCAAAAACAAGTTAGACCCCATCTACTTTGTTGTTGCAAGTTTTACGTGGCTGCTACGGGCTGAGCAAGAAGCGTTCTTACCTACGCATCAAAACCACAACGATTTTTCGTCAAGTGTGATGTTTTAACCTTCAACAAGGACCGGGTGTAGTCACACTCGATTCAACTAAAGTTGGAGAAACTGACACCCGCCAGCCACCTGTGTGCAAAGCACGTCGGTAGAACCAGTCTCGCGTAAGCGTACGCGTAATGTCGGTCCGGGCCGCTTCATCCAACAATACCGCCGAATCAAAGTATGACATGCTGGTAAGCAGTATGACTATTATCGCCCACAACTCTTTGTGTTCTACTCGTGCATATAACATCTACACATAGACCTGGCTCTGATACCACTGTTGGGGAATGCAGTAATTTCAAAAAAATTCCTATGCACACGCAAGATCCATCTAGGTGATGTATAGCAACGAGAGGGGAGAGTGTTGTCCACGTACCCTCGTAGACCGAAAGCGGAAGCGTTATGACAACGCGGTTGATGTAGTCATACGTCTTCACGATCTGACTGATCCTAGTACCGAAAGTACGGCACCTCCGCGATCTACACACGTTCAGCTCGGTGACGTCCCACAAACTCTAGATCCAACTAAGTGTCGAGGGAGAGCTTCGTCAGCACGGCGGCGTGATGATGGCGATGATGAAGTTACCGACGCAGGGCTTCGCCTAAGCACTACAACGATATGACCGCTGTGGAAATCTGTGGAGGGGGGCACCGCACACAGCTAAACAATCAACTTGTGTGTCTATGGGGTGCCCCCTCCCCCGTATATAAAGGAGTGGAGGAGGGGAGGGGCCGGCCCTCGCTATGGCGCGCCCTAGGGGAGTCCTACTCCCACCAGGAGTAGGATTCCCCCCTTCCCTAGTTGGAGTAGAAGAGAAAGGAAGGAGGAGAGAGGAAGGAAGGAAAGGGGGCCGGCCCCCACCCAATTCGGATTGGGCTTGGGGGGCGCCTCCTCCTCTCTCCCACTAAGGCCCAATAAGGCCCATATACTCCCCGGGGGGTTCCAGTAACCTCCTGGTACTCCGGTAAATGCCCGAACTCACCTGGAACCATTCCGATGTCCAAACATAGCCATCCAATATATCGATCTTTATGTCTCGACCATTTCGAGACTCCTCGTCATGTCTGTGATCACATCCAGGACTCCGAAAAACCTTCGGTACTCAAAACACATAAACTCATAATACCGATTTTCACCGAACGTTAGGCGTGCGGACCCTACGGGTTCGAGAAATATGTAGACATGAGCGAGACTCATCTCCGGTCAATAACCAATAGCGGAACCTGGATGCTCATATTGGTTCCTACATATTCTACGAAGATCTTTATCGGTCAAACCGCATAACAACATACGTTGTTCCCTTTGTCATCAGTATGTTACTTGCCCGAGATTCGATCATCGGTATCTCAATACCTATTTCAATCTCGTTACCGGCATGTCTCTTTACTCATTCCATAATGCATCATCCCGCAACTAACTCATTAATCACATTGCTTGCAAGGTTTATAGTGTTGTGCATTACCGAGAGGGCCCAGAGATACCTCTTCATAACACGGAGTGACAAATCCTAATCTCGATCTATGCCAACCCAACAAACACCATCAGAGACACCTGTAGAGCATCTTTATAATCACCCAGTTACGTTTGTGACGTTTGATAGCACACTAAGTGTTCCTCTGGTACTCGGGAGTTGCATAATCTCATAGTCATAGGAACATGTATATGTCGTGAAGAAAGCAATAACAATAAACTAAACGATCAAGTGCTAAGCTAACGGAATGTTCAAGTCAATCACATCATTCTCTAATGATTTGATCCCGTTAATCAAATTATAACTCATGTCTAAGGCTAGGAAACTTAACCATCTTTGATTCAACGAGCTAGTCAAGTAGAGGCATACTAGTGACACTTTGTTTGTCTATGTATTCACACATGTACTAAGTTTTCCGGTTAATACAATTCTAGCATGAATAATAAACATTTATCATGATATGAGGAAATATAAATAAGAACTTTATTATTGCCTGTAAGGCATATTTCATTCACTTCTTGGTGGGATGCCTTCATGCACTTCGAGGCTCTCTTGATTGTTTAATGATCTTATAGCTTGGTGAGGATTAGGGTGAGTGGAGATGCCAGCCAATGTGCCTCTTTCGGAAGCCAGAGGATGAACCCCAAGGGGATTTTCTTCAGCTTCCTCCATGGCAACCTCTCCAGCTTCCTCTCTCCTTAGATCTTCCTGAACCAACCCTGCTTCCTCTTCTCCGTTGTTGGAAGATGAGGAAGACATGATGCTGGCCTAGCTGGATCTATCAGAAAACAACAAGAAAAGAAAACAGAAGATTTCTCCGTGATACGGTGGTCAATAGGTTCGTGAGCTATATAAAGATTTTTTTTATCTTGGGAAACAAGCAGACGGTAGAAAAACGGAGTTCGGAAGGTACCCGAGGTGGGCACAACCCACCTGGGCGCGCCTAGCTGCCAAACGCGCCCTGGTGTCTTGTGCCCACCACGGTGACCTTCCTGGTTGTTTCTCATTTTCCTAATTTTTGTTATATTCCAAAACTGACAAAAAATATTTTTGTGGATTTTTCGGAGTCCGTTTACTTACCGTATCACATACCTCCTCTTTTTCACGATTCTGGAGTGTTCCGGAAGGACTCTTTTATGTGTTCTTCCAGTGTCATAGTTTGGATAATATTACTTTCAAATTAATGGGCGTACCTGAGTTACAATGTTTTATTCGTTGCCCATTAACAACCTTCGGGTTAGTACCTTCGGCATTATTTATCTTGATAGCTCTAGACCGATAGACCTCCTCGATAACATAGGGTCCTTCTGTGAGGAGTTTTCCTGCAAAGAATCTGAAACGAGAGTTGTACAAAAGAACATATTCTCCAACTTTGAACTCACGCTTTTGGATTTTTTTATCATGCCATCTTTTAACTTTTTCTTTAAATAACTTGGCAATTTCATAAGCTTGGGTTCTCCACTCATCTAATGAGATAATATCAAATAACCTCTTTTCACCGGCAAGTTTGAAATCATAGTTGAGTTCTTTAATTTCCCAATATGCTTTATGTTCTAAATCAAGAGGCAAATGACAAGCTTTTCCATAAACCATTTTATAAGGAGACATACACATAGGATTTTTGTATGCTGTTCTATAAGCCCAAAGTGCACCATCTAATTTCTTAGACCAATTCTTCCGGGACCTATTGACAGTCTTTTGCAAAATTAATTTTATTTCTCTATTGCTAAGTTCAACTTGACCACTAGACTGAGCATGATAGGGTGATGCAATTCTATGGTTAACATCTTACTTGGCAAGCATTTTACGGAAAGCACCATGAATAAAGTGTGAACCACCATCAGTCATTAAATATCTAGGGACTCCAAACCTTGGGAAAATAACTTCCTTAATCATTTTAATAGAGGTGTTGTGATTAGCACTACTGGTTGGAATAGCTTATACCCATTTAGTAACATAATCAACAGCAACCAAAATATGTGTATACCCATTAGAGGAATGAAAAGGTCCCATGTAATCAAATCCCCAAACGTCAAATGGTTCAACAGCAAGTGAATAATTCATAGGCATTTCTTGACGCTTACCGGTATTACCTATTCTTTGACATTCATCACAAGATAAGACGAACTTACGTGCATCCTTGAAGAGAGTAGGCCAATAAAATCCAGACTGCAATACCTTGTGAGCAGTTCTGTCTCCAGCATGATGCCCTCCACAAGCTTTGGAGTGACATTTCCGTAGGATTTGACCCTGTTCATGCTCAGGTACGCAACGTCTAATAATACCATCTACTCCTTTATAAAGATAAGGGTCATCCCAAAAGTAGTGTCTTAAATCATAGAAGATTTTTTATTTTGTTGGTATGTAAAGCTAGGTGGTAAATATTTAGCAACAATGTAATTAGCATAGTCAGCATACCAATGAGTGTTATGAGAAACATTTATTGCAGGGGTTCTCTGCTCCTTTTCTATCAGTGATATGTAAATCAAATTCTTGTAGCAAGAGAACCCATCGAATAAGTCTAGGTTTAGCATCTTTCTTTTCCATAAGATATTTTATAGCAGCATGATCGGTGTGAACAATTACTTTTGGGTCAACATTGTAAGATCTAAATTTATCACAAGCAAACACCACTGCTAGCAATTCTTTTTCAGTAGTAGCATAATTTCTTTGAGCACTGTCTAGAGTTTTACTAGCATAATGAATAACATTTAGTTTCTTACCAACTCTTTGTCCTAGAACAACACCAACAGCATAATCACTAGCATCACACATAATTTGAAAAGGCAAGTTCCACCTATGTGGTTGAACAATAGGTGTAGAAATTAAGGATTTCTTGAGTGTTTCAAAGGTTTTTAAACAATCATCATCAAAACAAAAGGAACATCCTTTTGCAAAAGATTTGTGAGAGGCCTAGAAATTTTAGAAAAGTCTTTGATAAATCTCCTATAGAAACCAGCATGACCTAAGAAACTACGAAACCTTTGATATCTTCAGGACATGGCATTTTCTCAATTGCATCAACCTTAGCTTTGTCCACTTCAATACATCTTTCAGAAATTTTATGGCCCAAAACAATACATCATTAACCATAAAGTGGCACTTCTCCAAATTAAGGACAAGATTTGTTTGCTTGCATCTCTACAAAATTCGATCGAGATTGCTTAAACAATCATCAAAAGACTTCCCATAAATGGAGAAGTCATCCATGAAAACCTCAACAATCTTTTCACAAAAGTCAGAGAATATAGCAGTCATACCTCTTTGAAAGGTAGCAAGTGCATTGCATAAACCAAAAGGCATACGTCTATAAGCATAAGTTCCAAAGGGACAAGTGAAAGTGGTCTTTTCTTGATCAGGTTGAGAAACATGTATTTGTGAAAATCCAGAGTATCCATGAAGGAAGCAAAAATGTGTGTGCTTAGATAATCTTTCTTGCATTTGATCAATAAAAGGCAGAGGGTAATGATCTTTTCTAGTTGCTTTGTTTAATTTTCTAAAATCAATTACCATTCTATAGCCTGTAACAATTCTTTGTGGAATAAGTTCATTCTTATCATTAGGAACAATAGTAATACCTCCTTTCTTAGGGACACAATGAACAGGACTTACCCTTCTACTATCAGCTATAAGATAGATTATACCTGCTTCCAGAAGTTTTAATGTTTCTGTTCTTACCACTTCCTTCATCTTCAGATTTAACCGACATTGGAGATCAACAATGGGTTAGCATCAGGTTCCATATTAATCTTGTGCTGACATAGAGTGGGACTAATGCCCTTTAAATCATCAAGAGTATATCCAATAGCAGCTCGGTGCTTCCTTAGAACTTTCAATAATCTTTCTTCTTCATGTTCTGAAAGTGTCACTAATAATAACAGGATATATCTTCTTTTCATCAAGATAAGCATATTTCAAAGTGTCTGGCAATGTTTTAATTCAAACATAGGATCATCTTTAGGTGGTGGAGGACCTCCTAGAGTTTCAATAGGAAAATTGTGTTTAAGCAGAGGTTGTTGTTCAAAGAAAATCTTATCTATTTCATTACTTTCGTGCATATGTAAATCATTTTCATGGTCTAGCAAATATTGTTCTAGTGGATCAGTAGGAGGCACAACAATAGAAGCAAGACTAATTATTTCATCCTTACTAGGCAATTCTTTTTCATGAAGCTTTCTACTAAACTTGGAAAAATTAAACTCATGAGACTCATCACCAAAGCTAACACCGACAATTTGTTTCTTACACTCTATTTTAGGATTAACTGTGTTCAAGAAAGGTCCACCAAAAATAATGGGACAGAAGTCATCTTGTGGGGAACCAAGAACAAGAAAATCAGCAGGGTATTTTATTTTCCCACACAAGACTTCAACATCTCTAACAATCCCAAGTGGTGTGATGGTGTCTCTATTAACAAGTTTAATAGTGGCATCTATTTCTTCTATTTCAGCGGGTGCTATTTCATTCATAATTTCTAGGGTAAAGGGGATAGCACTCACGCTAGCACCTATGTCACATACACCATGATAACAGTGATCTCCTATTTAACTGAGACAACAGGCATGCCAACAACGAGTCTATGTTTATCCTCTTTATCTGGTTTGGCAATTCTAGTAGCTTCCTTTCAGAAGTAAATAACATGTCCATCTATATTTTCTTCTAGGAGATCCTTAACCATAACAACGCTTGGTTCTACTTTAATTTGTTCATCAGGTTTAGGTGTTCTAATATAACTTTTGTTAACCATAGTTGAAACTTTAGCATGTTCCTTTATCCTAACAGGGAAAGGTGGTTTCTCAATATAAGCAGTAGGAACAACTGGATCAACATTATAAATAATAGTTTCCACTTTAGCTAATACCGGTTCTTTAATTTCTTCTTTAATGGGTGGGTGATATTTAAACCACTTCTCTTTAGGGAGATCAACATAAGTAGCAAATGATTCACAAAAGGAGGCCACTACCTCAGAGTCAAGTCCAAATTTAGTGCTAAACTTTTGAAAAGCATTGGTATTCATAAAAGATTTAACACAATCATACTTAAGCTTAATACCTAACTCTTTACCTTCGTCGAGTTCCCAATCTTCAGAGTTGCGTTTAATTCTTTCCAAAAGATCCCACCGGAATTCAATATTCTTATTCATAAAAGAACCAGCACAAGAAGTATCAAGCATGGATCGATCATTATGAGAAATCCGAGTATAAAAATTCTGGATAATAATTTCTCTTGAGAGCTCATGATTGGGGCATGAATATAACATTGACTTAAGCCTCCCCCAAGCTAGAGTGATACTTTCTCCTTCACGAGGCTAAAAATTATATATGTAATTCCTATCACGATGAACTAGATGCATAGGATAAATTTTTTGGTGGAACTCCAATTTCAATCGATTCCAATTCCCAGATCCAATATATTCGCATAGCCTATACCACGCCAATGCTTTTCCCCTCAAAGATAAAGGGAAAACCTTCTTCATAATTTCATCTCCGGGTAAACCTGCAAGCTTAAACAATCCACAAATTTGTTCCACGTATATCAAGTGCACATCAGGATGTTCTATTCCGTCTCCTGCATAAGGATTAGCTAGCAGTTGTTCTATCATACATGAAGGAATTTCATATTCAATATTTTTAGTAGGTGCAGTAGGTTGAGGGGTAACTAATTGTGGTTCTGGTCAAGGTTAAGATACCCCAAACAAACCCCTCAAAGGATTGTTTTCCATTGTAACAAGTAACAATAAATTTCAGCACACTATATAAATGTTTCCTTCCAAAGGCGCTTCACTCCCGGCAACGGCGCCAGAAAATAGACTGGATGACCCACAAGTATATGGGGTCAATTTTAGATCTTTTCGATAAGTAAGAGTGTCGAACCCAACGAGGAGTAGAAGGAAATGACAAGTGGTTTTCAGCAAGGTAATGTCTGCAAGTGCTGAAATTGTAAGTAACAGAGTAGTATGATAGCAAGATAATTTGTAACGAGCAAGTAACGATAATAGTAACAAAATTGCAGCAAGATAGACCAATCCTTTTGAGGCAAAGGACAGGCCAAAATGATCTCTTATAGTAAGCAAAGCGCTCTTGAGGGTACACGGGAATTTCATCTAGTCACTTTCATCATGTTGATTCGATTCTTGTTCGCTACTTTGATAATTTGATATGTGGGTGGAGTGGTGCTTAGGTGTTGTTCTTACTTGAACAAACCTCCTACTTATGATTAACCCTCTCGCAAGAATCCGCAACTACGAGAAAAGTATGAAGAATAAATTCTAACCATAGCATTAAACTTTTGGATCCAATCGGTCCCTTACGGAATAGCACATAAACTAGGGTTTAAGCTTCTGTCACTCTCGCAACCCATCATTTAATAACTACTCCACAATGCATTCCCTTAGGCCGAAACATGGTGAAGTGTCGTGTAGTCGACGTTCACATGACACCACTAAGGGAATCATAACATACATACTATCAAAATATCGAACACATGTCAAGTTCACATGATGACTTGCAACATGATTTCTCCCGTGACCTCAAGACGGCAGCGCTCCATCCCGAAAGTCCTCACTTAATTTTTTTCTAGGTCAAAATGACTTATATACCAGAAGATGGGCACCGGAGGTGGGCCGAGGAGAGCACAACCCACCAGGGTGCGCCTGGGCTCCCTGGCGCGCCCAGGTGGATTGTGCCCACCTGGTGGGCCCCCTCTGGTACTTTTTGGCTCCAATATTCCTCATATATTCCATAAAAAATCTTTGTAAAGTTTCAGCTTGTTTGGAGTTGTGCAGAATAGGTAGCCTGACGTAGCTTTTCCAGGTCCATATTTCCAGCTGCCGGAATTCTCCCTCTTTGTGTGTACCTTGCATATTATGATAGAAAAGGCATTAGAATTACTCCAAAAAGCATTATTATGCATAAAAACATCATAAATAACAGTAGGAAAACATGATGCAAAATGGGCGTATCAACTGGCGCCACTTAGGAGCTCCCAAGTAGAAGCACATGAGAGGCCGGACAACTGACAAACACATGAAAAGCCAATGGAGACCCAACCCGAGAATGGTTTATAAAGTGCACCATGACCGAACTGAACCCGCACGGATATTTGTATCAACCCAACCGAAACTAAACCCATACAATATTTTCATCGGCCCAACCAAAACCAAACCACTCAATCTTTACACCCAAGCCGAACTAAACCTAGTGCATCGTCAGGGCTGGCTCTGAGCGAGAGGCTGGCGCTGAGTGAGAGGCTGGCGCTGAGTGAGAGTCGAGTCGCTCAGATCCAATCGTGGTAGTGGTTGTAGAAGTCGGGGAAGGGAGGGCCGGCCGGCGGTGGCGTGAGCCCATCCGTCGCGGGGGACTATGTAAGAGGCCCATCCAAGAGGAGCTGGCCTGGGGAGAGGATAGAGCAATCGACACGAGAGCCAGGTCCGGGCTCGTCGGTCGCTGAGGTAGCCGAAGCGCGGAGACCAGGGCGTCAGCCGCCGCCTACACAATGACTAGCACGGTTGTGAGAGCTGGCTTCCCCATGCGCTTACCACGGGGAAGAGTAGGAGGAGACCGGATCTGGGCACGGTGGTCGCATGGGATGCCGGATTTGGGCGCGGTGGTCGCATATGTTGGCGGAGCAAGCTGATCCTGGCAGCAGCCACCATGTGCTCACACGCCGTCGGCCGCGGTCGTGAGAGCCATGGCCTATCATGTTGTGGTTGCTTTAAGGGCTATCTAGGTAGAGATACCTACAAATTGGTTTCCCAACCGGGTGAGAACCGTAGGCTTAACTAAGGTGGAATCAGACCTTTTCGTGCCCGTAACTGACCATACCCAACTGTTTTGACAAGAAACCAACTTAAACCAACCTGTTGTCAAATTGGACCCATTACACCCGAACCAAACAAAACTATGAGGCAAAACTGACCCAACACACCCGGTTTAGATAAAACCATTCTCAGTTTTATCGGCGACCCACAGACCTACACCACCTGGCTGTCACCACCGGACTTCGCTGCAATAACTCCACCATGATGTCACAGGAGAGCACCCTTTGTCCTCTCGCTCTGGACTGAGGAGCGCCGACCCTGTTCCATTCTCTTTCTCCAACTTTATAATGATGTTCTTATTATTTATCCTCCATCCTAATATTGTCAATGCTCCACCACCACCATCGGCCATCACTCCTCTTATAGGAAACAGTGGACCTTTTGCTATGATGACGACCACACCACCCATAAATCTTAACCCCAATATTTTCACCCATAATCCCAATCACTCCAGCCATATCTCCTCAATATTTACCCCTTTGTCAGCATTGCGTATAGACATGGACAATATTGTGTTAGCCTCTACTACGTCCATGATGGCTCTCGACCTCGCTTCCCATCATCTGGTCCACCGAGTGTAAGATTGTACATAAATTATGATGACACCAAAACAATCACCACATGAGAAATAGCAACAAGTGAATAACTAAAATACAGATACATCTTCTGTTATTCAACTTGTTATTTGCAATCAGGGTTAAATTTTTAGAGAACCAAACAAGATAAGTGGTTTACTAACATAAGTTTTACTTTAGATAAAAGTTATTCGCCAGTTACCATCAATGGAAACATGAATGTTCTACAGATTTTTCATCACGACACAACAGAACAACACTCAAGGTTTCAACCATACACCAAATACACGACGAAGGTGTGACTTAAAATATGACAACGATGACTGAATAAGCACTGCCAATAACACCATCACCTCCACTGTTGTTCAAGGAAATTACATGACCATACTTGGGATCCACGATGCCCAGCTCCCCCCCCCCCCCAATTTTGAAGAAGCCAACTACGATGCATTCAATTAGCTTTGCACAATAGCTAAGCTGATCCACTGGATCCTCCTTCACTGCAGAGAGATCCACCAATCAATCCAAAAGAAAATATTCAACAAAACATTAATTCATTGGCTTGATTAGACATTTTTTGGATTACATGTAATATACTTAGCCTTCTGAGTAATCCAAAACATAATTGCTATTCCAACTACTAGCATGCCTATTAATGCATTCATCATTGCATGTGAACCTCAGTTGATGATATCCCATACATATATGTCCGGTATATAGGAACACAATATGTGGTTTATTGGTTTACTGCTCCAACATATATGGCATATTATCTAAGATTTACTACCATCGTGTAATAAAAATTCTACTCAGTATGATCTTTTAAGCATCAGCCATGGGAAAGTTTGATTCACAGAGGATTTTTTTACTCTCCACAAAAAATTGTAAGGTGTCACCCAATGTTTTCCCATGCCATAATAGAAATATGTCATGCTAAAGTTTCCTGAACCTGACAACAAGGAAGAGCATCCAAACTAATATTCCAGACTCTCCATCTAAAGAAACATTTTCATACACAGTCCTTAAGCCTAACCATTGTACTCTTTTAATACCTACTAGCACACTCTGAAATCTATAGAAAGTTAGAACCATAAGATATTTTTTTCAATAGTGATATGAAGTCAAGGGAGATTATATGTAGTCTAGGAAATACAGTGGACAAACTATGACCAAAGAATCATTAACTATTGATCTTCCCAAAATCTAGTCTTGCCACAATCCCAACTTTGACCATCCAACAACCCTAATCCAGGCTTTAGCCTCCATGCACTTGTGCCAAAAGTGTGGTTTTTCCATTTTGACTTTCACTTGTCCCAGGGTATGATGTGTGAGGTATTTCTTAGTAAGGAAATGTTGGCACATGCCATCTAAATTAGAAAGTTTCTACAACTACTTAGAAAGTAAAGAAATGTCCAAATGTAAAATGCCCAACCCTCCTTGGTCCTCGGACAGACAAAACATAGGCTAATTAACCAAGTGATATTTCCTTTTCAACTTGTCACGATTCCATAGAAATCTAGCATTGTATATATCGGTATTTCATCTTTAGACCCTTAGATATCTTGTAAATAGATATCACATTCAAAGTGACACTAGGAAGGGAGGAATTAATTGAAGTTTTTGTACCACCAATGGACATTGTCTTTCCTTGCCAAGAACCTAATCTACTTATCACATTTTCCTCACAGCTCTATAATAGTTAAGTATAACCATTTTCTCATAGGAAGTTTGCCCATTCTGAATATTCTCAAATTCAATAAATCTAAAGTTGGTCATATCACACAGTAAATTCCCCTTAATGGAAATTATGTTCAATGTTGAGATTATTAAAATAGGCATAATAGGAAGTTGAGAATTTTGTCTTTCCCATTATCACGTCAATCAATGGAAGAATTAGCCTAGTTAGCAATCCTTGCCTAAGTGCTCTTCCAATCAAGATTCAAAGAGCAGTTAATGATATCCATATGTGTGTTGTGTGTCGGTGGGGGGAGGAAAATGGCAGGTGGTTATTGGTTCATTACAAGATGCATTTCCTCTCAGATTTACCACCTCCTACAACAAAACACTAAAGTTTCCTGAACTTAGCAATCAGACTAATTTGTGCGGATGTCAATTTGGAGAAGCATTTTTTACACACGGTCCATAAGTATAACTGTTATTATGTTTTAACTTCTACTATTGCTCTCCAAAAATTGAGAGATTTAAAATCACATGTAATAACTTTTAAAACATTAACAGAATGGAAGCTAGTGTAAAAGTTATCCTTAGAGAACCATTGATCTTCCTAGAATCAAGTTTGCCAGTATTCCCAACGCTGACCCAGCACCATAGCTCCTAACAAAATTGTGTGTTTTTCACTCCCATTTTCACTATCCTAGAGTCTAATGTGTGAGGTATTCTGTAGTAAGGAATTGTTGTCACATACCACCTCTGTTGAACAATTTCTAAAGCTACTTAGAAAATAAAGCCATATTCATTATGTCCATATCTAAAATGCCAACCCTCCTTAGTCCTTGGGCAGATAGACCATGGGACAATTTAATATTTCATTTTCAACATGTCAGCTCTCCACATAAATGCAACCTTGTACGTAATGATTTTTTCCTGGCACCATGAGGTATCTTGTAAAAAGGGAGCACCTTCAAAGGGACATTATAAAGGGAGGAATTAATTCAACTGTTCCGCCACCAATGGATAGTGTCTTCCCTTTCCTAACACCTAATATTTTTTGCATGGGGGGCTAATACCTAATCTATTTCCCACCTTTTCCTTGCAGCCCTCCATTACATAAGTATAATAACTTTCTCATCTTAAGTTATACATAAGTATTTTGTAGGAAGTCTCTGACTTTTGAAATCCTCAAATTCAACAAATCTATAGTTAGGTTGCTCACACAACAATCCCACTCTATCAAAATTTAATTTCAATGCTGACATTCACTAAAATAGGATAATAGGAAGCTAAGATTTTCTTTTGCACAATATCACCTCAATAAGTTGAGGAGTTATCCTAGTTAAAATACTTGCCTCAGTGCTCCTCCAATCAAGATTGAAAGATCGTCTAATGTTATTGGTTCATTACTCCCATAGAAGAGACACGCTCTCTCAGATTTAACACCTTTGTGCAACAAAACACAAAAGTTTCACGAATCTGACTATAGCCAAACTAATCGTGGGGATTTTTTATTTAGAGACATTTTTTCCATGCTCCTTAAGCCAAACCATTACTCTCTTTAAATTCTTATTTCCACCCTCTAAAACCTAAGAGATAAAAAATAACATGCAAAAACTTTTTTTTAAAGTGATATAGGGATCTAAGAAGATTGTGTATAGTATGGAAGATAGTGTGAAATGGTCGTCAAAGAACCATCTATCTTCCCAAAATTTAGTTTGACACTATTCCCAACTTTGACCCTACAAACAAAACCAAACCAAGACTTTAACCTGCATCAACCTTTATAAAAAGTGTGGGTTGCCACTCCAGTTTTCAGCTATTCTAGAGTATGATGTGTTGGGCTATCATCTAAGGAATGTTGCCACATGCCATCTACATGGAACATTTTCTACCAACACTTAGAAAGTAAAATGGTTTTCATGATGTCTAGATCTCTAATGCCCAACCCTCCTAGGTTGTTGGGCAAACAAACCATGGATTGATTAACCAAGTGATAATCTATATTCAACTTGCAAAAATTGAGTCATGTAAATATGAATCTATTTAGAGAGAGAACATACCAATTTTTTCTGACGCCCTAAGGTATCATGCAAAAAAACATGTTCAAAGAGGACATGGAAAAGGTAGCAGTTACTTAAAATTGTTCCACCACCTACATAACGTCTTCTCTTGCAAACGAATATAATATATTGTCCACCCTTTCCTATGCAACTCTCAAAAAAATTAAGTCTAATCCAATCTTCTATAGGAAGTCCGCGCCCACTTTATTTGTGAGAATATAAAGTAAATTCCACTTTTCTAAAAATTTAGTTTAAGTGGGACTGACAAAAAATTAACTAATTCTCAATCCATTTAGAAATTTGCTCTTACACATAAACAAATGTTCAGTGTGTTATTAAAAAAATGTTCATCTAGTCTCCACTACTATTAAACAAGCTAGCTGTGGTAGAAACATTGAATATCAGCCCTTCATTATCTTAGATCTGATGGCCTACATTGCTTGAAAATGCTGTAATTAGCAATTAAAGCATCGTAATTAGCATTCCATAAAATAAACATTGTATCAATCAATCAAATCATCATAATTAGCATTCCAAAAACAAACATTGTATCAATTTAGTAAAGAACTATAAATACCAATAAAAAAACATTGTAAATTTTGAAGGTTCCAAACAGTTGACCTAATCCCTTGATCTCCGCCCATGTCTCCGCCAACACCTCCCCCAATCCCATGGGGCCCACACAAATCGCCCTCCCACCTGACGATGCCCATGCCATTGACGACCACCACACCTGTCTTCAACTACCACTGACCACAGTGCAACCCCCACCCTCACTGCCGCCACCAATTGATGTTGGCCACCGCACCACCGTGCCCACCCGCGAAGCACCATTGTCATTGACTGCATTGCAATTGTTGCCATTGCCTCATCTGTCGAGCCACTGCCAGAGAGAGGAACAGTGGCGACAGGCGCGGGGGGAGATCCCTTGACAAGTGAGGCACATATGTCAAGTTGGGTATTGGGATGCAGGATGGGGTTATTGGGGTCTGCGAAAGCAACCATCTCCAAATAACCTGAAAGTAGGTATTTGGGTAGCCCCAATAACCATTACAAAAAACAGCGCTCCAGCAGACGCTGTAAAATAGAGCATGGCACAAAAAACTTTAGCACACGTGCTAAAAGCAGTATCCCGGGCTGCAAATTTTGGGCAACGAGCACGCACAAAAACTTTAGCGCACGCGCTAAAAGCAGTATCCCTGGCTGCAAATTTTGGGCGCGGATTGGCGCTGCAAAATCTGGACTGGTGCAGATGGGACCGCCGGATTAAGCGCTGTGTTTTTGTGCATCTGAAAACATCTTCGTCGCCCCCGTGCGTAAAAAAGACTATTTTAACGCTGTAAAAGAATTATATCGCGCCGAGGCAAAGCACGCCTATTGGAGGCGCTCTTAGTGGGGAAGATTTTCGGATCCATTGGGGATGCTCTTAGACGAGACAGTCACCCTTTGCCTATAAGTACTCTATATAGTACCGATCAAGATTTAGAGGGCCTTGCCCAAAAAAAGAAGATTTAGAGGGCGTCAATTGCGCTGAATCAAAAGGGAGCGGGAAGACAATCTCGATCAAACACACAAGCGATGTGATCTTTACGGAGAACGGGGTTGAGGGCTAACCCATGTGATTTTAACACTTCGAGTGCCATCTGTCGATAGATAGTCATTGTCTCCCTGACCTCCCTTCCCACGGGCGCCGCTCCCCATCTGTCAACATACTGCACCGCAAACTCGCCGGCAGCCCCGGGAAGCCCGAGCCGGCGGATTTCCGCGATGCAGCTCTCCACGTCGCTGATCACGCAGCCGAAGTCGTCGTCCATCGCCGCTGCTCCCGATCGATCGATCCGCGCGCTTGCTTGCTTGCTGTCTGTGAACTGCTCTGCTGGTGGTCACTCCCCGTGCTTCGCTCGGCCTACTAGTAACTGTCCTGACTCCGGCTGGAAAGTGGCTGGCGAGAGGATCGTGACTCAGGTCGATCGCTTGGCCTGTGCTCCGGTTCTTCCGTTCCGGTACGTGACAAGTCTTGTTTTTGTCTGTTACTCGATCGATCGGTGTATGTGACACGTCACTGTACGAGTAAAAGTGCAATTTTCACCGACATGCTCCAACGAGCCGACGGGCCAGGTCACGTCTTTTATTACCGGAAAACTCACGTACTACTACATACATAAAAAACTCACGTGCATGCATGCATAACCGCGCAGGAACACAAAGCATGCACATCCGTACATAGAGCATCGTCTCTCCTCTCCTCGGCTACACGCACGTACTGTAGTAGGCAGTACCGTGCTAGCTATTTATTCCCGCTGCATGTACACTCATGCATGCAGCTCCACGAACCGCATGCGCACGCTCGAGATCGTCGCTCACATGTCGGCGACGCGGCGCTGCTGCTGCGGGCCGGGGACGAACACGGACTCCGGCTGCGCGCGGATGACCCTGTCCGCCAGCTCCCTCGCCTGCTGGGGGAACGCCAGCGCCTTGGCCGCCTCGTCCAGCTGCTTCAGCACGCTGTTCCCGCCGGTCACGAACACCTCCTCGTCGTTGTTGGCGCCCACGCCGAAGGACAGCAGGGCGAGGTTCCCCTCGTTCCCGGCCACGAACGTCGCCGGGTGGCCCGCGGGGAGCACGATCACCGACCCCACCTTGATCTGGGCCCTCACCTGCCTGTAGCCTCTCGATTTCTCCTGCTCGCCGCCGTGGCCTCGCTCCTCCTCCTCGCTCCTCCTGCCGTGCTCCTGCCCGCGCTCCTCGCTTCTCCTGCCGTGTCCATGTTCGCGCTCGCGCTCCTGCTCGTGCTCCCGGCGTTCAGAACGGCCGGAGCTGGAGATGTGCGGGCACGCCATCTCGAAGTAGCCGTCGCGCCCCTCCACGACGATGTAGATCCTGGTCGACCGGGTGGTGTACCTCAGCGCCGTCATCGAGCCCTGCATGCATGCACGCACGACGAAACACACACATTGGCTTAGGCGCTTAGGTCCAGCACCAATCCGTCCCGTTGCATGATGCTACAAAACTATCTGTATGCGCGGCGCCGATGCTTTACCCGGGTAATGTTGACGAGGGTGACATCCATGTCGAGCTTGCGGAGGTGGTGGCACTGGTCGCCGGTGATCTGGTGGAACCTGCCGTGCTTGTTCGAGTAGCGGGGCTTCTCGCCGGTGAGGCTGCGCGGCTGGATGTCTTCCTTCTCGGAACCCGACCCGCCGCCGCCGTCGCGTCCACCCCTGGAGCACGACCTGCTCAGCTCCCGTATCTGCTCCTCCGACCCCTCAGATATCGGACCCTCACCTCTGCTCTTCCTCTCGAACACTCTGTCCACATCCTCCCGCCGCCGAGTCTATTGAAACACATGCATGCAGACGGTCAGCGCGTACATGGCAAAAGATCGAGCTGAATCAAGCGATGAACAAACAAACAAAAAATCATTGCCGATGGTCAACGCGTGCGTACGTTGAATGCCGCCTGGATAACCTCGTCGCTGAAGACGCTGAAGAATGACTGCGGCTGCTCGCCTCCAAACCCAATAGGGGAGAACTCCTACAAACATATCAAGAACAGATACCAAAAGTAAGTCGTTGCATGCAACGCCGATGGCGGAGGAGCTTGCATGCTGCGGCCATACATGGCTCACCTGGAAGCTGCCCGGCGTGGAGACGGGGTTGAGGAGCATGACGACCCGGAACCACTTGGAGCGGTGCGTGTTGGCGGAGTAGACGATGGACCCGGCCGGGATCACGAACACATCGCCCTCCCTGACGCAGAACGACTCCCGCTTCCCGTCCCTCAGCAGCACCAGCACGCCCTCGCCTTCCCTCACGAAGGCGATCTCGTCGGCGTCGTAGTGGCTGGGCTGCAGGAACGCGCGCGGCGCCGCGTCCAGGCACGCCACGCGGTAGTTGCCGATGGAGCCCCGGAGCAGCTCCTGGTCGAACCGCTCCAGCACCTTGAAGTGGCCGTGCCGCGACTTGGCCCACTCCCGGAAGCTCTCCTCGCCGAAGTGGTACGGCCGGCCACTTTCGCCGGACCGCCCTTCGTCGCCCCCTTCTTGCCACCTCCTACTACCCCTACCTTCGTCCTCGGCATCCCACGACGCGAACGAGAGGGAGAGGCACAGGGAGAGGAGGGCTAGCACTAGCCATGGCGATCTTACCGAGGGCTTCATGGTGATCGATGTTGGTGATCAGTGACGAGTTAACTGACTGGATGAGTGATGATCAAGCTATAGGGGAGTGATGGTATATATAGTGGGTGGCGATGCGGCGAGGAGGGGTGGCGATGCGGCGAGGAGCCATGCGCGCGGCCAGGTGGAGGTCGGGGTGCGTACGTGGTGAAGACGCGCTGCATGCACGGCGCCATGGTGGCATGCGCCATGCATGCGATGCGAGATAGCTGGCCTCCATCTGCAGAGAACGGACAACGTTGATTGAGATAGGAACAAGCCGAGCAGGGATGGGATAGCTCGGCGACGATCTTTTGCATCGGCGGAATGAATTTTTCTTTTGCTGGGAGCTATGCTCCAAGGTGAAGCTACTACACGCCTGCAAGGGTCTTATCCATCTAATGCATTTATCTATCTTGTCACTACATGCATGCATGCCCGCATACATGGTTTTCTTTGTGTAACTTGTTTTATTTAACGGTTTTGCTATATCTCATGTGTCTGAAAATTTTATTCGCATCAGTCATCTATTCTAATTCATCTGAACTCACAGGAGAAGATGGACCTCGTCGAAAAAAGCTATACCACCACCATATATCTTATATCTTAGGGAGAAGCCATGGCCTCACTAGGGGGAGTCACAACCCCGTTATTTATCTTAAGAGTGGGTGGGTGCACGTGATCCTCAGTGGTTTTCTCCGGTGGGGCGGGGCTTAGAGGGATGGCCGGGGCGGTGGCCAGCAACAACGGCAGGGTGGGTTGGGGGGGGGGGGAGGCGGCGCGCGGTAGCACCTGTCGGCCGCCGGGGGGGGGGGGGAGGGGGAGCCAGACGGATGGGGCGGGGTAGGCTGCGAGGGAGGAGGATCTTCCATCGGGAGAAGAATAAAGGGAGGAAGAAGATGAATAGTCTGCGGCAAGATGGAGGCCGTTGGATCTGGATTCGATGGTCAGGAAATAAGTGACTAGTGGAAAGGTTTTTTTCAGGCACATGTTGAATAGATGGTCCCCTTTTCTGCGGGAAAAACAGCTTCTATTACTTAATTATATGGTCTTTACAATCCTCACCAACAATATACAGGACCTCAAGCGGTCCTGACCCCAACCAAGTCACCATTCTATTGCTAGTCCTGGCGTAAGAGGCCGGCCTATCACTAGCTTTATTACAAGAGCGGGGGACGTGAGTAATACAAGCACTAACAGTACCAGCTAACTGTTTTATCTCTTGCACCATGTGAGCGTATATAGAGCGATCAGTCATCTTACTACGGATCATGTTCACCGCATTGATTGAATCCATCTCAATGGTAATAGGTGAATTGCACCTCTGCACAGCAATCGAGAGGCCCTCCTTACACGCACAGAGTTCTGCTTCCAACACATCTTGACATGAATGTAATTTCCTGCACGCCGAAAAGATAATAGCTCCTGTCTCATTCCTGAGGATCATACCCGCACCAGCCTCTCCAACTGACACGAATGATCCATCCGTATTCAGCTTAACATTGCCATGGGTAGGAGGTTGCCAGCAGGGTACATCGATCGGGACACAACAGGTACCGACATCTGAGTTATATGTGACAATAGTTTTTTCTTTGCGTGGATCAGCCTCCGAATTCAGTTTGAGACCAATAAAGTCCAAATAACTCTGAAGAAATCGAGCAGAGACATCAAGTGGAGGGGTTGGTTTATTGTGTATAATTTCATTATGAACATACCAGATTCTCCACAGGGTCATTAGTAGCTTGCATCTTGCAAGGTGATCCAACTGTTCTAGAGCCTGAAGGAGCCATTCTTTCCCAGAATTCACCACAGAATGCAAATTTGGTAAACTCCACACCGTTGCCATCTTTTTTTAAAGTTGCCGACCCATGGGGCATATCGTGAAAGGGTGGAAAGTATCCTCGACTTCTCTTGCACATATTAGGCATACTCCAGTAGTTTGAATCCCAATTTTGTTCTTCCTCTGCCAAGTAGGCAGAGAATTAGTCGCCACGCACCACCCAAAGTTGCGAACCGTCGGTGGAATTTTGCAAGACCAAATATAGCTACAACAAGAGCGCGCACCAGATGGCATACTACTTGAGGATACATCACTTTCTCTATGAGCCTCTTCGAAGGCCAAATTGTAAGCACTTTTGACAGAAAACTAACCAAATTTTCCAGGCGCCCAAGCTAACACATCCTCTGAACTTGGTGAAGCCTTGATTTTCATAATCTGTGATACATTGGCATAGCAAAAAAACTTCATCAGCAACGCTTAATTCCAAGCGCCATTCTCGTTTAATATGCCTGAGACAAATATGATCCTGCATCTACCTTGTGTGAAGAAGGGTTTATATGAATGAGGTCTCGGAATCCAGCTATCTCTCCAGATCCGTATACTTTTTCCGTTACCAACTCTTCATTACAGCCCCTTTTTGAGTAATTCCAGACCATAGCTTACAGCTTGCCATGAGGACGACGCATTACCGGCAAAAATTGTATCTTCTAGTCTTCGATTAGGATAATATCTTGCTTTGAGCACTTGGGCACACAAACTATCCGGGTTGGAAATTAATCTCCAAGATTGTCGGGCTAGTAAAGCCTGGTTAAGCAAACGGAAGTCCCGGAATCCAACACCACCCTTAATCTTTGGTTGCAACAACTTATCCCAACTTCTCCAATGAGCTTTCCTTTTACCATGAGTTGCACCCCAATTAAAGTTCCTAACCATTCTGGTTAGGTCATCACAAATAGAAAATGGTACTTTGAAGACAGCCATGACATATGTAGGTAGTGCTTGGGCTACCGATTTGATAAGAACTTCACACCCTGGTTGGGCCAAAAGACCATCTCCCCACTGGATTAGTCTTTTAGTCATAGTCATTTGTAAATTCTGGAATCGCCCCTTTGACATTCTTCCTTCCGGAGTCGGGAGTCCCAAATATTTTTCCTTAAAGGCTTCATTCGTGACTCCAAGCACATTCCTGACTTGTTCCTTCACAGCCGCCGGGCAAGACTCACCAAACAACAAGGAACATTTATCATAATTCAAACTTTGTCCAGTGGCAGCACCATATAATTCCAATGCTCCTTTGATGCTTTCGGCTTGTTCACAAGAGGCCTCAAAGAATAATAAAGTGTCATCTGCAAATAGCAAGTGTGAATTCCCCGGTGCTCTTGTACACACCCTTACCGGTCTAACACCGCCGGTAGCTACACCATGCTTCAGAATAGCAGATAGACCATCAGCCACTAACAGGAAAAGAAAAGGTGAAAGGGGGTCACCTTGCCGAAGCCCATGCGTCAATGCAAATGAATCCAAGAGGGTCCCATTTAGTTTGACAGAATACCTCACCGATGTGATACATGACATGATCCAATCCACCCATCGTTTGAGAGAAACCCAGCTTTTGCATCACCTGCTTCAAGAAAGCCCAATCCACCCTATCGTATGCTTTTGATAGGTCTAACTTATATGCACAAAAACTCTTTGCAGGATCCTTTTCCTGCTTTAATAATGAATACACTCAAAGGCCACTAGTGCATTGTCCGTAATCAATCTACCCGGTACAAATGCACTTTGTTCAGGAGAGATAATATCATCAAGCAAGGGCCTAAGCCGATTAACCAAGCACTTGGAGATAACCTTATAAGTCACATTACACAAACTTATAGGTCTATAATCCTTCAAGGCTTTTGGGTTTGGAACTTTTGGTATAAGAACAATGGACGTGTCATTTACGCCCTCCGTCCTGAAAAATTCCCTCAACGCAGCTAGCATACTCTCCTTGACCGTGCTCCAATTACGCTGAAAAACCTTGCCGGAAAATCATCTTACCCCGGGGCCTTCAAGGGCCCTATTTGGAATATCGCATCCGCTATCTCCTTATCAGAAAAAGGTTTGCATAACATATCATTGTTCTGGTCTGAAATCTTCCTCTCCAATAACTCCAGGAACGGCCCAGCATTAAGACTTGGATCAGCAGTGAAAATCCCCTGAAAATATTCATTTGCCATCATACTCATCGTAGAAAAATCTAAATGAACATTGCCAATACTATCCACAAGATTCCAGATTTTATTTTTCCTCGCTCTCCGTACCGCCTTACTCTGGAAAAAAATTCGTATTTCGGTCGCCCTCCTTCAACCAGTTTATCCTTGAACATTGCAACCACATCATCTCCTCCTGATACAGAAGTTCATTCATTCTGTCATCATTTCTTTCTGCATTCATGTTCATTAACTCTTCCAACTGTGTGCGTGAATTGCGAGTTCTCTTGAGATATTTCCAAATTTCCTGCTCCATAACCGCATCCATGGTCTAGTTTAACGCATATTGTAAATGTGCCATATTCTGCACATTCCTAACAGAGGACCAGGCGTCCTTTATAACATCGGGGAGGCCCTCATCATGCTCCCAAAATACCTCGTACCTACGGCTCTTGGTAGTTATTCGCCCTGAGTCCGGCTCTCCCTTAAGTAGCAGCACTACGTGGTCTGAGCAAGGCGAGGCCACATGCACAAATGACGAGTGAGCAAACATGTTCCGTCATGTGTAGGACCTTGAAGTATGTCTAGAGTGGGGGATTAGACTACTTGACCAATTAAAAACTTAACCTTTTCCCAATTTTAGAGTTTGACAGATTTTAGCTATCTTAGGACAAGTCAAGCAATCATCACACAAATCAAGCAAGCATGCAAAGAGTATATAGGCAGCGGAAATTAAAGCATGCAACTTGCAAGAAAGTGAAGGGAAGGGTTTGGAGGATTCAAACGCAATTGGAGACACGGATGTTTTTGGCGTGGTTCCGATAGGTGGTGCTATCGCACCTCCACGTTGATGGAGACTTCAACCCACGAAGGGTAACGGTTGCCGAGTCCACGGAGGGCTCCACCCACAAAGGGTCCACGAAGAAGCAACCTTGTCTATCCCACCATGGCCGCCGCCTAAGGACTTGCCTCACTAGCGGTAGATCTTCACGAAGTAGGCGATCTCCTTGCCCTTACAAACTCCTTGGTTCAACTCCACAATCTTGTCGGAGGCTCCCAAGTGACACCTAGCCAATCTAGGAGACACCACTCTCCAAGAAGTAACAAATGGTGTGTTGATGATGAACTCCTTGCTCTTGTGCTTCAAATAATAGTCTCCCCAACACTCAACTCTCTCTCATAGGATTTGGATCTGGTGGAAAGAGGGTTTGAGTGGAAAGCAACTTGGGGAAGGCTAGAGATCAAGATTCATATGGTAGGAATGGAATATCTTGACCTCAACACATGAGTAGGTAGTTCTTTCTCAGAAATGGTAAGTTGGAAGTGTAGGTTCAGTCTGATGTCTCTCTCCACGAATGAACAGGAGGTGGAGGGGTATATATAGCCTCCACACAAAATCTAACTGTTACACACAATTTACCAAACTCGGTGGGACCGATTCAACAGACTCGATCGGACCGATTTAGTAAACCTAGTGACCGTTAGTGATTTTTTATGGGACTGACATGCAACTCGGTGAGACTAATTCGGTTAGGGTTAGGGCATAACGTAATCTCGGTAAGACCGATTACACAAACTCGGTGAGACCGATTTTGGTAATAAGCTTTCTAGAGAGTTGGTGGGGTAAACTCGGTGGGACCGATTTGCTCTTTTCGGTGAGCCGAAATGTTACAAAAGGGAAACATAGAGTTTACATTGCAATCTCGGTGGGACCGATCGCTCACTTCGGTTAGACCAAAACGTTACGAAGGGAAACAGAGAGATTACAATCCCATCTCGGTGAGACCGAGATCCCTATCGGTAGGACCGATTTGCCTAGGGTTTGTGGCAGTGGCTATGACTTTTGAAATCGGTAGAGCCGGGTAGGAAGAATCGGTGTGACCGATTTTGGCTTTAGGTTTAGGTCATATGTGGATTGAGAGAAAGTAGCTGAGGGTTTTGGAGCATATCACTAAGCACATGAAGCAAAAGGCTCATTAAGCAACACCTCATCCCTTCTTGATAGTATTGGCTTTTCCTATAGACTCAATGTGATCTGGGATCACTAAAATGCAAAATGTAGAGTCTTGAGCTTTTGAGCTTGAGCCAATCCATTGTCCTTAATATTTTGAGGATCCACTTTCATCATCCATGCCATGCCGCTCATTGAGCTTTCCTGAAATAATAGTCTTGGAATAGCATTAGCTCAATGAGCTATATGTTGTTATGAATTATCAAAACCACCTAGGGATAGTTGCACTTTCAATCTCCCCTTTTTGGTAATTGATGACAACATATAGATCAAAGCTTCGACAAATGATAATAAGATTGAAAAACATCGTCGCTTTGAGAAGTATGTGATAAGCAAGAGCTCCCCCTAAATTTGTGCATAGTTTAAGATTTGCATTGGACTGCAAATGCACAAGGAATTAGGCTCATGGGTTACTCTTCCATGTCACATACATCTTGGTGGAGCGCTCAAAATGATAAAGATTGAATACATGCACTCATCACCAAGCAAAGTTAATGATCACATAGGATAGATAAGATAATATCATCAAACATGCATAAGTGTAGCTTATGATCAAACACATGATCATCAATGTCTCACAAGAATAGCATAGTATCTCAAGCAATCAAAAGCAAACAAGTTTGAACCACCAAATCAAGAGAGAACAAAAGCAACTCTCTCTCTCTCTCGAAGTTTATGATCTATACATTTTTCTCCCCTTTGGCAACAAGTTACCAAAAGTTCAAAGAAAATGTATAGTGCTAGAACGACTCTCGTGCTTGATCTTCGTGTGGTGGTGTAGAGATGGCTCCTTGGACGAAGACTTGAGTTGATGTAGAGGGAGCTGGAGGAGTTGGTGCTTTGGAGCTGGTTGCACCAGAGCTGTAGGAGCTGTAGCTGGTGCAGATGATGTTGCTCTAGTGTCTGGCACTGGCACTGCATCTAATCTCTGAGCTCTAGGCACTCTGGCAAATACATTAGTGGTAGTCTTGCCCTTCCTCTCCTGCATGTCATCCTGCAATGCTCCACAACCGATCAATCTCGCCATTTTGACATCTAGATTATAGAATTTTTGTTCCATGATTCTTTCCAAGCTCTCCTGATTTTGAGTGAGGGTGGCCAATCCCTTCTCAATCCTCAGAGATGATGCTATCAAGTAACCAAGCTGCTCCTGCTTGTTCTTCAAGAAATACTCAGATGCCTCCTCTTGAGTTGGCATCTTGGCAGCCTTCTCCTTCCTTGCCTTCTCCTTCTTATCTTGAGCTTGAACTGATGATGGATCATTCTCATTCATGACAACCTCATTGTCCTCAAAATCAGGATATAGAACCATGTGTTCCTTATCCAAGAGATACTTTCCTGTGCCCATCTTCGAGTTTATCAACTCCTGAATCTGTGGGGCATAACCACAGCTCCTCTTCTCGATCTGCCATTGTCCTCTTAATTGTCTCGACTATGAGGCTCATGACCTTGAATTTCTGAGGCACATCAAAAACGTGAAGCAAATTGATTGATGCCCTCTAATCATGTTATGGTCACCTGACTTGGGCAAAAGAGTATGCCTTAAGATCCAGTTGATCATAGGCAGCCCTGACAGCAGAAAATGGACTGATCCTAACTTGAAGGTCTCAATTACATCATCTGGGATCTCCTTGTACATATGTGCCATTGAGTTATGATCCATTTTCTTCTTACCATAAATGTCCAGGTCATCCTCACTTTCCTTTGGGGCATTGATCAAACTTGCCCATTCCTCTATGGCGATCGATATCTGGTTCCTTCGACATCCACACTATCCTCGCCATCCGGATAGAAATGTGTTGTGGAGTAGAATTGCATGATAAGTTCGCTGCTCCAGCTTGGTGAGCTTCACCAACAACATCAGCAACTCCACAAGCACTGAAGCTGTCATATACTCCAGGGTAGTGTTTTGCGTTCTCCTTCATGTAGGTCCAGTTGACCCATCTCATATCGCAAACTATGGGCTTCTTATCTAGCAAGATAGTCTCATAAAAGTCCTGCTGCTTCTTGGTGTGGAACCTGTAATCCACAACAGTCCTTCTCCTCGTGGCATATGGATTTGTCTCTCTCCATAGCCTCAACCCATTATCTCTCCTGATCTTCATGTTTTCAGCCACAGGATGAGCATCATTGTGGTCTGGTATCTTGGGCTTGAGCTTCCTCGGAACTTGTCCTTCTTCATCTTCCTCCTTAGCAACCTCAGGCACTGGGGCCTTGTTCTTCTCAGCAGCTGGTATGCTCCTGGTATTCCTCTTGGGTGCATTCTTGGGCTTGGAGGCAGCTTTGGGCTTGGAAGTTGCAGCTCCTGACTTGATTGCATCACCCATCAGCTTTTGTGCCTTGGGTGCTGGCTCTGCAACCTCTTCTTCTTCTTCCTCTTCCATCATGGAAGGCTTCCCAATCACTCTTGCCATGGTCTTCTTGACCCTTTCTTTCCTTTTCTTTCCCTCTGCAGCAACAGGCTCTTTGGGTTGAGATTCCAAAGGAGCTTGAGTAGACACTCTGGCTTTGGACATTGGTTGTCTGCCTGCTGGCCTTTTAATCTTCATGCCTGGCTTTGTATGCTTTGCTGAGCCATACTCCTTTTTGAGTACTACTTTCTTGGAGGTAGCCTCATCTTCTTCTGCTCTATAATCCTCATCTTCAGAGTCTGAAGTTCTCTTCTTCCTTTGCCTGGTAGCAGCCTTAGGCAGGTTGCTAGGAGTGCTCCTGCTGCCTTCATCTGAAGTGTTGGAGGGACTAGTGCCCTCACTCATGTCAATCTGCTCTGCTGACCTATTCTGACTGTCACTCTGGTCTGACATGCTGCAAACACTGACTGTTGACCCTGTGAAGAGTTATAGATGAGATAGAGTGGATGAGCATCACAAAATGCAGAGATTTTTGCAAAAGAATGATTCAAAAATTCAGTTTTAGTTTTCCACGTAGCATTTCGGATCAACCGATTTTCAAACTCGGTGATACCGAAGCAGTTTTGGAACCTAAACTGATGAACTCGGTTGGACCGAGTCACAGTTCGGTGGCATCGAGACTGCTAGGGTTTCACAAAGTCCTAAAATCGGTCGCACCGATTAGCAATTCTCGGTCAGACCGAGAGTTACTAGTGCAATGGCATAAGCCAAATCGGTAGGACCGAGTTTTTCAACTCGTTGGGTCCGAGATGGTTTCGGCGGAAACCTAACCCTAAATTTTCAAATCTCATCTAATCTACGGATTGCATTGAGTGGATAGGAGTGTTTCAATCGTGGCAAGAATCAATAAGAACACAATGTGCTAGGAATCAGACGAGGATAGCACTGCGATCGAGTCCATACCCTAGCTCGGCGATGAAGTCGCAACGGTGGCAACGACGGGGTTGAATTCTGTTGACGGCGGCGGAGACCAGCGACAGGAGGCGGCTGGCAACGAGAAGACGATCCAGAGACCTTGGAGGCAGAGCGAGCTATTTCACGGGCGAAGGGGTTCGGAGAAATTTCCAAAATTTTGCCCGTGACTATATATAGCCCGACCACAGCCGGTGTGACCGAGTGGAACAACTCGGTGGCACCGAGATGCATAATCGTGTTCGATTCAGCAACTCGGTGTGACCGAAGTTCAAATCGGTTGCACCGAGATTGAAAACCTAGATCGACTTAGTGATCTCGGTAGGACCGAAATGGAGGAATCGGTCGATCGAGAATCACAAAGAAGTTTTGGAAGTTTAAGTCTATGACGAATCGGGGACTCCGAAAGTGCTCCTCACACAGAGTGGTTCGAATCTGACTTGATCAAATTTTGTGATGTAGCATGAATAGAGTTTGAGACGAGAAAAGCATAGATAGCTAGAGAAGGTTCTTAGGCATTCTTGTTCATCCACTTGCCAAAAGAAGAAAGAACCAAACAATCAAAACAACAAGTGGATGTCCTCGAATGAGTAAATATGCAACCAACATGCTCACACAATAAGATGACAAATAAAATATGTGACAAAACAATTGACTTAGAAGTCAGCATCTATCAACCAATTGGCGATGACTAGGTCATCTATATATGAGTATATTGACTTAGGAGTCAAATGAGAAACATTTGATCATAGGTCATACTCATCGTTTAAGCTCAAGTGGGGTTACCACTTTTACATAATGCATTGATGTGTTCACACCATTAGAGTTGCTTTGACTCAATTCTTAGAGTTAAGCTCCCCTAGATGTGAGATCCCCCCCTTAGAGGGATGAACTAACCTTGGGTTTTGTCGATGATGACTTCATGTAGGTGTTGAAGACGTGGATGCTCAATGTTGATGTAGATCAATTGGAGCAATCCTTTGGAGTGAGTTGCACTTTCAACTTGCCTACATGGGTTAGTCCCACAAGGAACAAACAAGAATATCCACAGACATAGAGTGATGCACACACAAGATGATGTCCATGAAATCATTAGGTTACCTTGTCCCTTGCCTCTCCAACATGAGGGTTTGTGACTCCTTGAACTAGTGCAAGATGTGGAAGTTGATTGCACTTGTCCTTGCCATAATGATATGTGTGAAGAATGTTGGCGGAGTCACCCTCAAGAACTCTCTAGTTCTTCTTCTTTGGGATCCACATCATCTTGATGGGAATCCTTGGAGTTGTAGTTGTACTTGATGAAGTAGAACTTGTAGTAGTCTTGGGAATCCACTTGAACGAGGCCTTAGGTGCTTCTTCAAATGCATCAATCTCTTCTTGAAGCTTGTCCTTGACTTTGTTCTTGTGGTCTTGTGGTGGAAGATCATCTTGTGCTTGTGTTCCCTTGAAGGAAGTAGGATCATACTTCTCTTGTTGAGGAACAAACTTCATCTTGGGGTATTGATCTTCTTCCCACTCAACTCCATTGGCATTGAACTTTCGTTCAAAACCAACACCTTGATTCTTCCGGTGTCTTCCTTGATTGCGTACAATTTCCTCGAATTGCTTACTCCCGGCAAGGCTCTTGTAAACACCTTTCTCTATAATTCCCTTCAATAAGCTATTTTCTTGCTCAAGTGTAACTTGGCTAAGAGAATCATTAGTGGAATCAAGAGAACTACTAGAAGCAACAATATTGGATTTGACATTATTATTGTTACTACTAGAGGAAGTATCTTTCTTGTACTTGTTACTAGACTTGACTTGAGGCATGTAAGTAGATAGGAGTAAACGCTTGGCAATGTAAGAAGAACTTTTCTTACGGAGATCATCATTGATTGCTTTTAAGAACTCATGCTCTTGCTCAAGATTTAGCTTTTCAAAGCATAACTTCTCATGAGCCCTTAAAAGTTCTCGATGATCTTCGAAGATAGTTTCATGAGCCAACTTAAGAGTGTTTAGTTCTTTAGTTAGAAGCTCAATCTTATCCTTATCATTGTCATTCGTTTTATCTTGATTAGCATGATTAATTGATGTTTCATCATAGTATTCATCACTAGAGTTGTCAACAAGTAAATCATCATCCACAAGCAAGTCATCTTCATCACTATTGAAATCAACATACTCGGGGTGTGTTACCTTAGGACCTTTGGACATGAAGCATCTTCCAATTCCTTCATTTGGTGATTCAAATATGTCGTAGGAGTTGGTTGACACAAGTGCTAAACCGGCAACACCTTCATCTTGAGTATATTCGGAGTCGCAGTGATAGCTTCTCTCGGAGTGTTTGTCGGAGTCGGACCCGGATACCCATTCACCAACATGAGCTTGATGTCTACGTTTTGTGTAGCTCTTTGATGACTTGTCCTTCCTTTCCGAATCCTTGCTTCTCCGTGAGGATCTTCGTTCATAACGATCATCTCTACTCCTCCTCTCTCTTGGTGGTGATTCTTCTCTTTTGCTTCTTCTTCTTGGAGAATCTTCTCTTCTTTTGTAGGGTGCCGTACACTCATTGGAATAGTGCCCAGGCCTCCCACAATTGTAGCAATTGCGCTCTCGACTAGAAGATCTTTTGTCATGATAAGACCTTGACTTGGAGCTTCTTTCTTTGCTTCTGCTCATGTAGAATTTGTTGAAGTTCTTCACCATTAAGCTCAATTCTTCATTGAAGTTTTGTTTCTCACTTGATGATGTGGGGGCTTCACTTGAGGCTTTTTAAGCACCACTTGACTTGTTTTGAAGTTCCTCCTTATCCCTGAGTGACATCTCATGAGCAACAATTCTTCCAATGACTTCTGTTGGCTTGAGATCTTTGTAGTTTGGCATCATTTGAATCAATGTGCACACGGTATCATACTTTACATCCAATGCTTTTAGGATCTTCTTGATGATGAATCTGTCGGTCATCTCTTCACTCCCTAAGCCGGCAATCTCATTTGTAATAAGAGCAAGCCTAGAGTACATTTCAGCGACACCTTCACCATCCTTCATTTTGAACTTGTCAAGCTGACTTTGGAGCACATCCAACTTGGATTCCTTGACGGATTTGGTACCTTCATGCATATCAATCAAAGTATCCCAAATTTCTTTTGCATTCTCAAGACGACTGATTTTGTTGAATTCTTCGGGGCACAATCCGTTGAAGATGATATCACAAGCTTGAGCGTTGTATTGCAACATCTTCAATTATTCAGCATTAGCTTCACGGTTCGGCTCTCTCCCATCAAAGAATTCACCTTGCAAGCCAATACAAATAATTGCCCAAACAGCGGGGTTATGTCTGAGAATATGCATTTTCATCTTATGCTTCCAACTAGCAAAGTTAGTACCATCAAAGTAAGGACCTCTACGGTGATAATTTCCCTCACTAGACGCCATACTCTCCTATGTTGTGAAACCAAGGCTATGACCACCAAAGCTATGGAAATCAAAGCAAATGGAGACCAAAGCTCTGATACCACTTGTAGGACCTTGAAGTATGTCTAGAGGGGGGGATTAGACTACTTGACCAATTAAAAACTTAACCTTTTCCCAATTTTAGAGTTTGACAGATTTTAGCTATCTTAGGACAAGCCAAGCAATCATCACACAAATCAAGCAAGCATGCAAAGAGTATATAGGCAGCGGAAATTAAAGCATGCAACTTGCAAGAAAGTGAAGGGAAGGGTTTGGAGGATTCAAACGCAATTGGAGACACGGATGTTTTTGGCGTGGTTCCGATAGGTGGTGCTATCGTACCTCCACGTTGATGGAGACTTCAACCCACGAAGGGTAATGGTTGTGCGAGTCCACGGAGGGCTCCACCCACGAAGGGTCCACGAAGAAGCAACCTTGTCTATCCCACCATGGCCGTCGCCCACGAAGGACTTGCCTCACTAGCGGTAGATCTTCACGAAGTAGGCGATCTCCTTGCCCTTACAAACTCCTTGGTTCAACTCCACAATCTTGTCGGAGGCTCCCAAGTGACACCTAGCCAATCTAGGAGACACCACTCTCCAAGAAGTAACAAATGGTGTGTTGATGATGAACTCCTTGCTCTTGTGCTTCAAATGATAGTCTCCCCAACACTCAACTCTCTCTCATAGGATTTGGATCTGGTGGAAAGAGGGTTTGAGTGGAAAGCAACTTGGGGAAGGCTAGAGATCAAGATTCATATGGTAGGAATGGAATATCTTGACCTCAACACATGAGTAGGTAGTTCTTTCTCAGAAATGGTAAGTTGGAAGTGTAGGTTCGGTCGATGGCTCTCTCCATGAATGAAGAGGAGGTGGAGGGTATATATAGCCTCCACACAAAATCTAACTGCTACACACAATTTACAGAACTCGGTGGGACCGATTCAATGCACTCGGTCGGACCGATTTAGTAAACCTAGTGACCGTTAGTGATTTTCAGGGACTGACATGCAACTCGGTGAGACCGATTCGGTTAGGGTTAGGGCATAACGTAATCTCGGTAAGACCGACATACAAACTCGGTGAGACCGATTTTGGTAATAAGCTTTCCAGAGAGTTGGTCAGGTAAACTCGGTGGGAACGATTTGCTCTTTTCGGTGAGACCGAAATGTTACAAAAGGGAAACAAAGAGTTTACATTGCAATCTCGGTGGGACCGATCGCTCACTTCAGTTAGACTGAAATGTTACGAAGGGAAACAAAGAGATTACAATCCCATCTCGGTGAGACCGAGATCCCTATCGGTAGGACTGATTTGCCTAGGTTTTGTGGCAGTGGCTATGACTTTTGAAATCGGTGGCGCCGGGTAGGAAGAATCGGTGTGACCGATTTTGGCTTTAGGTTTAGGTCATATGTGGATTGAGATAAAGTAGCTGAGGGTTTTGGAGCATATCACTAATCACATGAAGCAAAAGGCTCATTAAGCAACACCTCATCCCTTCTTGATAGTATTGGCTTTTCCTATAGACTCAATGTGATCTTGGATCACTAAAATGCAAAATGTAGAGTCTTGAGCTTTTGAGCTTGAGCCAATCCATTGTCCTTAATATTTTGAGGGATCCACTTTCATCATCCATGCCATGCCGTTCATTGAGCTTTCCTGAAATAATAGTCTTGGAATAGCATTAGCTCAATGAGCTATATGTTATTATGAATTACCAAAACCACCTAGGGATAGTTGCACTTTCACCATGCCGCGGTAGCTACTGCTCTGTCTAAACGAACCTGCACATTTGTTGCACCATGCCTTCTATTGCCGTATGTAAATGGTGCACTAGAGAAGCCCAGGTCAACTAGATTGCATATTTTCAACGTGTCCCGAAGCGCCACCATCTGCGCTTCCGGGCGTGGTGTTGCTGACATATGCTTGAAACTCCACAAGGCTTCGTTGAAATCGCCGATTACTAGCCATGGGAGATCATTAACAGTTGCCAAGTTCTGCAACTTTGTCCACATAAGGTGTCTTTTTTCAACTCGTGGTTCGCCATAAATGCAACTAAGACACCACTGTTCCGCATCCACCCGTGTCCTCACCAACACATCAATGTATCTATCTTCTTTGTCCAGGACCATAACATCAAAAGATTCATGCCAATAAAGAGCCAAACCACCACTTAAGTCCTCATTATCCACTCCAACAAAACCCTTCAAACCCAAACGATTCCTTATTCTCTTCATTTGTCCCTCCTTCTGCCTAGTTTTGCACAAGAACACAAAATGGGGGAATGCGACTGTGCGATTGTCGCCAACTCTCGAACTGTCCGGGTATTCCCCCCTCCCCGGCAGTTCCAACTTAGAAGATTCATTGGGCTCGGCGGTCCTCCATCTCGGAGGCCGCCTCATCCTCAATTGTGTAGTCTATGTCCGCACCATTCACTCCTTCCCCCTGCCTTCTCCTCTTGACTATAGGAACTTTCCCAGGAGTAGAATTTGGTTCTCCCGGTCCACTAATTATATCTGCAACCGAACCACCTTCTATTAGTAGCATAGTACCAGCCACCCTTCCAACCAAGTTTGGCACCGACTGACCGCGCACATTGATAGTTCCGTCATCTCTAACTAGCCTCTTCCAAGCCGATCTGTCCTCGTCAACATTATGTACTCCGTTTCCTACCGAGACTCCCATACCCACGCCAACATTGAAAGGGCCATCACTCCTTCCCCTCCCCCATTAGCTGATCTACCTCCTCTATCCCCTCTGTCTTTCCTTCCTCTTCTACCCCCTGGACGACAACCTCTGCCAGCATCACCAAAACCACCCCCTCGGCCACCCATACTTCCTCCACTCGCAGGCTCATTATTCCAGTGCAACCAATCCCCCCATTAACACGATCTTGTATCATGGATGCCATCCCCGCACTCCTCCACAACATGTCCCATACAGCCACAAAAGAAGCAGAAATCTGGCTGCTTGATACGTCTCCAACGGTCTATAATTTTTTATTGTTCCATGTTATTATATTAACTATCTTGGATGTTTTATATGCATTTATATGCTATTTTATATGATTTTTGGGACTAACCTATTAACCTAGAGCCCAGTGCCAGTTTCTGTTATTTCCTTTTTTTGAGTTTCGCAGAAAAGGAATATCAAATGGAGTCCAAATGAGCTGAAAATTTACTGTGATTTTTTATGGACCATAAGAAGCCCCCGAAGCAAAAGAGTTGGGCCAGAAGAGCCATGAGGCCTCCACAAGAGTGGAGGGCGCGCCCTACCCCCCCGGGCGCGCCCTCCGATCTTGTGGGCTCCTGATGGATCCCCTGATGTGAAACCGTCGCAAAAAATTCCTATAAATACAGAAACCCTCGAAAAGAAACCTAGATCGGGAGTTCCGCCGCCGCAAGCCTCTGTAGCCACCAAAAACCAATTGGGACCCTGTTTCGGCACCCTTCCGGAGGGGGAAATCATCACCCGTGGCCATCTTCATCATCCCGACGCTCTCCATGAGAGGAGGGAGTATTTCACCCTCGGGGCTGAGTGTATGTACCAGTAGTTATGTGTTTTATCTCTCTCTCTCTGTCGTGTTCTTGATATGGCACGATATTGATGTACCGCGAGCTTTGCTATTATAGTTGGATCTTATGATGTTTCTCCCCCTCTACCTTCTTGTAATGGATTGAGTTTTCCCTTTGAAGTTATCTCATCGGATTGAGTCTTTAAGGATTTGAGAACACTTGATGTATGTCTTGCATGTGTTTATCTGTGGTGACAATGGGATATTCGCATGATCTACTTGATGTATGTTTTGGTGATCAACTTGCGGGTTCTGTGACCTTGTGAACTTATGCATAGGGGTTGGCACACGTTTTCGTCTTGACTCTCTGGTAGAAACTTTGGGGCACTCTTTGAAGTTCTTTGTGTTTGTTTGAATAGATGAATCTGAGATTGTGTGATGAATATCGTATAATCAAATCCGCGGATACTTGTGGTGACATTGGAGTATCTAGGTGACATTAGGGTTTTGGTTGATGTGTATCTTAAGGTATTATTTTAGTACGAACTCTAGGGCTGTTTGTGACACTCATAGGAATAGCCCAATAGATCGATCAGAAAGAATAACTTTGAGGTGGTTTCGTACCCTACAATAATCTCTTCATTTGTTCTCCGCTATTAGTGACTTTGGAGTGACTCTTTGTTGCACGTTGAGGGATTGTTATATGATCCAATTATGTTATGATTGTTGAGATAACTTGCACTAGCACTACTGGAAAACAGGCTACTAATGGCGCACATTAGGTGCGTCATTACTAGCACGCCATTAGTAAGTTTTAGTAATGGCGCACATTTGGTGCGCCATTACTATCCCAGACAGTAATGGCGCACCTAATAGTGCGCCATTACTAACCCTCAGGTGCCCCACTAGTAATAAAGCCAAGTGCGCCACTAGTAACCTTAGAGGTGCGCCACTAGCTAAAAAGCTAGGTGCGCCACCAATAAAGGCTGAAATGCGCCACTAATAGTACATTTGGAAAACAAAAAATACAAATTTACAAAAACAACCTATAAGGAAAAATAATTTAAAAACAAAAAATGAAATAGAACCATAATTTTTATTATAGCAAGAATATTACCATGTCTTTACAAGTATCCAATAAAAAGAAAATTGCACAGAAATAAAACAAAATCCTATAACTAATCTTCTACTCCCTCCGTCTAAGAATACCTCTCGCAAGGGGAGGAAATTTTGAACTGAAGTGCATTTTACATTACAACCCCCTCATATTTCAAATCAAAATCAATCGAGTCCACGTCCGATCGGCAGCGCCTAAATCACGGCATCGAGGAGAGCCAGAACTCATCTCTTCGGTAGCTTGTCACCACCCTCCCGGCAGCCTCCGACATCACATACCCACCCTCCCAGTGTCGATCAACTACTTTGAGGTAGCAGATTCCTCCTCTGTGTCTGCTCCTGCAATTAACACTTTGAATGCAATTAACAATTTGAATGTTAACATGGGGCAAAGACAAGATGGATCAAGATATAACAATGGAGTACATGCACAATTAGATGTTCGAGCTGTTTAATGTCACTCCCATCATCACAATTTCATCTCGTGAAATGGAGTAGAATAGATTTAATTGGATATTTGAATGATATGGTTACTTACAAGTGTCGTGGCTATTACGGTCAGTTAAGTAATTGCACCAGATTAAAGAGGAGCCAAAGAATTTACAAGTGGTCTAGTGCATATGCAAGTGCAAGTTACTCAGTTAAAATTCAAGACTCCATTGCCCAAAATAATTCAGTTAAAATTTTGTTAAAAGATCACTGAATTAACCAAGTACTCGTGTCAGGTCCAGTTACTCAATGCATAATTTCTAAACCTATCATCAATGGAAGGTCACCAATTTTAATTGAGCAGTAGCTAATTGAGAAAACACACCGAGCTTATGCATAACACATTAGCTGCAGAAAGTACTCACCTTATGTGATTATTTCACAGGATAAACCTCCAAATATAACCACTATACCACACTATATAAATTGTGAATCAAGGAACTGTTGTAATTGACATGAGAAGATCAACAATATATGCTCACCTCCAGAACAAAGTCAGCTCCATATATATGCTAGCTCCAGGTAAATATGCCACAATATCACACCTTGTGAAAAGAGCATCTTATTAAACAAATGGGTCACAAACATTCTAATTTCTTAACATAATTACAGTAAGTTACTTACTTATGCGGTATACACAGGGGATAATTATCATATTAATTACCTTGTTTGAGGTAAATTAATTGCTAAAGTTAACATAAAAATGTAAATTAGATGAACTGTAAACTGTTCAAGGAAACAGAAAGTGCAAACCGCATAACAAACAAAAATAGCAAGATTAGCCTCTTGTTTACCATTAAGTTTGGACTTTGGAAAAAACGTGTTTTGATTGATCATACAGTAGATTTACGGGGCATCTCGCTGAAGGACAGGTCCTTGGCGATCTGCTCCGCCATCTCCTTGATGCTCGGGTCCTGCGCCCACGCCACAACAAAATCCACGACTCAAGTTAATTGTCACACAAATTCCCATGAAATCGAAACAAATTCACAGGAAATTCAAGCTTGTATAAATAAATCTTCCCAAGAACTCAACTTTGACAATGGAGAGAACAGAGCAGAGTATTTCTAGTTTCGCAGAAACTGTAAAATGCTTCAGTAGAGCTTGGTTACATTGAGCAAGTTCGAATATGTTAAAATGGACGCGAATATCTTTAGTGAAACCCAACCAAATTAACAACCGATTCAAACCTGTAGTATATGTAAAATCCTCCAAGAACTCGCGTTTGAAAATGAACAGAACAAAACAGAGTATGAAACTGTAAACGCTTCATTCAGAGAATTCAGTATAAGCTCTTGGTTACATTTAGCAAGTTCATCATGGTGGAGAATTCAGTATAAGCTCTTGGTTACATTCAGCAAGTAACAGTAATACACATAAAACAGATATTAAGATATATTACCTCTCAATGAGTGTAACTATGAACTACTGAACCCCAATTAGATCAGTAATTCATTTTATTACTATCGTCTACCTACCATAGTTGGATATTAACCAATCATAACAATATCTATATGACATGGCTAAACAAATTGAAGATCCCAAAAATGCTCGAGAAACTCGAGCGCATTTCAAGGATGTGGAGCAAAGTATTACATTATATACCTGTATATCCCGGAGACATTAGCACAAAGACCACCCAAAGTCTTGTATAGCAGTCTCAAGTTCAGAATTGCTCATATACCCACGAATCATTTCTTCCCTAAATTTGTTGGAAAAACCATTGCGGGGCATGTTTCAACAAATATTCCCACGCAAGAAGAACATGAATAGAAAGTGAAAGCTCTGATTACGAAGCATATGTGATCTTAGGCTTATCCTGAAGAAGAGTACGCGAAAACGACCCATGTTTTTTCATCGATGATACCTGGTTAACAATAGCAGATTATTACTTGGGTGAACACCATATGCTAGAAATTGCATGTGAAGTTTATGAAGAATGAATAGATGACCAAATCGATGCTGATTTTTTTCTATTCTTATTTTTTCAGGGAGCTGAACTACTCTATGGACGGAAAGTGGCGTATCAATATGCGGCCGTGGATCGATAAAGCGAGTTTGGGGAAACAAAGAAGATATTCATTTGGTAACATTAATTATGGAGCTGAATTAACATGTGGCCAGCAAATGGCAAATGTATGCATAGTCTTGACCGATAGAGCAAGTTTGGTGATAGACAGAGAGAAGATATGTGCCATTTCAGGAATCTAGGTTTACAAATTAGTGTAGGAGTCACTCCAAATCATGCATCGGAGAGCTCTTGCTCTTCATCATCGCCATCGCCAAAGGTAATCGACAAATTGTCTTAACACCAGTCCAATTCCGTGAATAACAGCGCATAATCCACGAATTCAAGCCAACTAACGGATCCGCGTCCCATCGAAGCTAGCCACATGTACGATATCGGTCATTTGGTCCGAAGATGCGCGTCGGCGTATGCTGCAAGAAGGCCCTGTGAAACGGAATCCAGAGGACGGACACGGAGGGTGTGAGAGCAGAGAGAACCTGAGGGAGACGGGTCGAGGCCGCCTCTCGCGGCGGCCGGGGTGGGGAGCAAGGTGAAGGCGCGGAGGAGGAGGAGGAGCGGGGGCGGAGTAGGGCGAGGCCGCCGTTGCTGCGGGAGATGGCGGCTGGATCCGCGCCGATACGGGGCGGGGGAGGCCACCGTGGCTGGTGGCGGAGGGGGTGGCACCTGTGAAGCTCGTGGGATGGATCTGGCTGGTTCCCGGCGAGTGGAGACGACGGCGGCTCCACCACTCCCAAATCCAGTGCCGACGCTACCTTCTGATCCGTCGCCGCCGAGCTCGGGCTCCTTGGCTGCGACTGCCGCAAGGAGGCGCGAAGGGGACCGAAGAGAGAGGAGGGCGCCGCGTAGGAAGAGGAGGGAGCACTGGGAGGCGGCATGGATCGGGGCCGTGGCGAGGCCGAGGGACGTGTGTGTGTGTGCGTGGGGTGAGGGAGAAGAGGATAGAGTTCCGTCCGAGAGAGAGAGGAGAGAGATGGTGGGCGGTTGGGCCGCGGCACTTACTTACAAAACCACAATGGCGCACCTCCTAAGCAATGCGCCATTAGTACTAATGGCGCATATTTTATAAGATGCGCCATAGCTATGTCTCTGCCTGGGACCACTTTACTCCAAACTTAGCAGTGGCGCACGACACAAAATGTGCACCATTAGTATCAGAAATAGCAATGGCGCATCAGGAAAAAGTGCGCCATTACTATGTCCAGAAGTGGGTCAAAGCTTGGTCAAACATAGTAATGGGGCACTTCTTACTAGGTGCGCCATTACTATTATAGATACTAATGGCGCACTATGTATAGGTGCGCCATTACTATATAGTAGTGGCGCACCGCATGTATAATGCGCCATTAGTGTCTATATTATCTATAGCCTGTTTTCTAGTAGTGTAGTGAAAGTATGAACCCTAGGCCTTGTTTCCAAGCATTGCAATATCGTTTTCGCTCACTTTTACCACTTGTTTCGTTGCTGTTTTTATATTTTCATATTACAAAAACCTATATCTACCATCCATATTACGCTTGTATCACCATCTCTTCGCCGAACTAGTGCACCTATACAATTTACCATTGTATTGGTTGTGTTGGGGACACAAGAGACTCTTTGTTATTTGGTTGCAGGGTTGTTTGAGAGAGACCATCTTCATCCTACGCCTCTCACGGATTGATAAACCTTAGTGAAGGAAATATGCCCTAGAGGCAATAATAAAGTTGTTATTTTATATTTCCTTATATCACGATAAATATTTATTATTCATGCTAGAATTGTATTAACCGGAAACTTGATACATGTGTGAATACATAGACAAAACACAGTGTCCCTAGTAAAGCCTCTACTAGACTAGCTCGTTAATCAAAGATGGTTAAGCTGACCATAGACATGTGTAGTCATTTGATGAACGGGATCACATCATTAGGATAATGATTGATGGAAAAGACCCATCCGTTAGCTTAGCATAATAATCGTTAAGTTCTATTGCTATTGCTTTCTTCATGACTTATACATATTCCTCTGACTATGAGATTATGCTACTCCCGAATACCGGAGGAACACCTTGTGTGCTATCAAACATCACAACGTAACTGGGTGATTATAAAGATGTTCTACAGGTGTCTCCGAAGGTGTTTGTTGGGTTGGCATAGATCAAGATTAGGATTTGTCACTCCGTGTATCGGAGAGCTATCTCTGGGCCCTCTTGGTAATGCACATATCACTATAGGCCTTGCAAGAAATGTGACTAATGAGTTAGTTACGGGATGATGCATTATGGAACGAGTAAAGAGACTTGTCGGTAACGAGATTGAACTAGGTATGAGGATATCAACGATCGAATCTCGGGCAAGTAACATACCGATGACAAAGGGAATAATGTATGTTGTTATTGCAGTTTGACCGATAAAGATCTTCGTAGAATATGTAGGAACCAATATGAGCATCCAGGTTCCGCTATTGGTTATTGACCGGAGATGTGTCTCGGTCATGTCTACATAGTTCTCGAACCCGTAGGGTCCGCACGCTCAACGTTCAATGACGATTTGTATTATGAGTTATGTGTTTTGGTGACCGAAGATTGTTCGGAGTCCCGGATGAGATCACGAACATGATTAGGAGTCTCGAAATGGTCGATAGGTAAAGATTGATATATTGGAAGATGGTATTCGGACACCGGAATGGTTTTGAGTGGTTGGGGTATTTTTTCGGAGTACCGAGGGGTTACGGGAACCCCCTGGGTGGAAGTCATGGGCCTCATGGGCCACGGGAGAGAGAGGGGACATCCCACAAGGGGTGCCCCCCCATGTGAGTCCGAATTGGACTAGGGGAGGGGGCGGCGCCCCCCTTTCCCTCTTCTACTCCCTCTCCCTTTCCCCCTTTCCCACTCCGGAAAAGGAAAGGGGAATCCTACTAGGACTGGGAGTCCTGGTAGGACTCCCCCCATGGCGCGCCCCTCTAGGACGGGAGCCTCCTCCCCTCCTCCTTTATATATGGGGCCTTGGGCACCCAAAAGCACAACCGTTATTCTCTTAGCCGTGTGCGGTGCCTCCTCCACAGTTTAGTCCTCCGTCATAGCGTCGTAGTGCTTAGGCGAAGCCCTGCACGGATCACATCACCATCACCATCACCACGCCGTCGTGCTGACGAAACTCTCCCTCGACCCTCTGCTGGATCAAGAGTTCGAGGGACGTCATCGAGCTGAACGCGTGTTGAACTCGGAGGTGCCGTACGTTCGGTACTAGATCGGTTGGATCGTGAAGACGTTCGACTACATCAACCGCGTTAACCTAACACTTCCGCTTTCGGTCTACGAGGGTACGTGGACACGCTCCCCCCCTCTGTTGCTATGCATCTCCTAGATAGATCTTGCGTGATCATAGAAATTTTTTGAAATTGCATGCTACGTTCCCCAACAGTGGCATCCGAGCCAGGTCTATGCTAGATGATATGCACGACTAGAACACAAAGATTTGTGGGTGATAATAGTCATACTGCTTACCACCAACGTCTTACTTTGATTCGGCGGTATTGTTGGATGAAGCGGCCCGGACCAACCTTACATGACCACGTTCATGAGACCGGTTCCAACGACAGACATGCAACTTGTTTTGCATAAAGGTGGTCATGGTGTCTGCTTTCTCCAACTTTAGTTGAATCGAGTTTGACTACGGCCGGTCCTTGTTGAAGGTTAAAACAACACACTTGACGAAAAATCATTGTGGTTTTGATACGTAGGTAAGAACGGTTCTTGCTAGAAGCCCGTAGCAGCCACATAACACTTGCAACAACAAAGTAGAGGATGTCTAACTTGTTTTTGCAGCGCATGTTGTGATGTGATATGGTCAAGACATGATGATATATACGTTTTTGTATGAGATGATCATGTTTTGTAAAAGTTATCGGCAATTGGCAGGAGCCTTATGGTTGTCGCTTTATTGTATGAAATGCAAACTCCATGTAATTGATTTACTTTATCACTATGCGTTAGCGATAGTTGTAGAAGCAATAGTTTGCGAGACGACAACGACGCTGCGATGGAGATCAAGGTGTCAAGCCGGTGACGATGAAAATCATGACGGTGCTTTGGAGATGGAGATCAAAGGCACAAGATGATGATGGCCATATCATGTCACATATTTTGATTGCATGTGATGTTTATCTTTTATGCATCTTATTTTGCTTAGTACGGCGGTAGCATTATTAGATGATCCCTTAACTAAAATTTCAAGGTATAAGTGTTCTCCCTGAGTATGCACCGTTGCGACCGTTCTTCGTGCTGAGACACCATGTGATGATCGGGTGTGATAGGTTCTACGATCACATACAACGGGTGCAAGATAATTTTGCACATGCAGAATACTCGGGTTAAATTTGACGAGCCTAGCATGTACAGACATGGCCTCGGAACACTGGAGACCAAAAGGTCGAACGTGAATCATATAGTAGATAGTAGATATGATCAACATAGAGATGTTCAGCATTGATGACTACTCCATCTCACGTGATGATCGGACATGGTTTAGTTGATTTGGATCACGTATCGGTTAGATGACTCAAGGGATGTCTATCTAAGTGGGAGTTCTAAAGTAATATGATTAATTGAACTTAATTTATCATTATGTTGTAGATAAATAGCTTGTGATGTAGCTCCCCGTTTATTTTTCATATATTCCTAGAGAAAAATAAATTGAAAGATGATGGTAGCAATGATGCAGACTGGGTCCTTGATCTTAGGATTAACTCATTGTTGCACAGAAGAATTATGTCCTTGATGCACCGCTAGGTGACGGACCTATTGCAGGAGCAGATGCAGATGTTGTGAACGTTTGGCAAGCTCGGTATGATGACTACTTGATAGTTTAGTGCGCCATGCTTTACGGCTTAGAACCGGGACTTCAAAAATGATTTGAACGCCACGGAGCATATAAGATATTCCAAGAGCTGAAATTGGTATTTCAGACTCAAGCCCAAGTCGAGAGGTATGAGACCTCTCACAAGTACTTTGCCCACAAGATGGAAGAGAATAGCTCAACCAGTGAGCATGTGCTCAGAATGTCTGAGTACTACAATCGCTTGAATCAAGTGGGAGTTAATCTTCCAGATAAGGTAGTGATTGACAGAGTTCTCTAGTCACTATCACCAAGTTACTGGAACTTCGTGATGAACTATAATATACAAGGGATGACGAAAAGGATGACGAAAACGAATCCCGAGCTTTTCGCGATGCTAAAATCGGCGAAGGTAGAAATCAAGAAAGAGCATCAAGTGTTGGTGGTTAACAAGACCACTAGTTTCAAGAAAAGGGGTCAAGGAAAAGAAAGGGAACTTAAAGAAAGAATGGCACGCAAGTTGCCACTCCCGTGAAGAAACCAAAAGCTAGACCTAAGCCTGAAACTGAGTGCTTCTACTGCAAAGGGAATGGTCACTGGAAGCGACACTATCCCAAATACTTGGCGGTTAAGAAGGATGGCAAAGTGAACAAAGGTATATTTGATATACATCTTATTTATGTGTACTTTACTAGTGTTCGTAGTAACCCCATGGTATTTGATACTGGTTCAGTTGCTAAGATTAGTAACTAGAAACAAGAATTGCAAAATGAACAGAGACTAGTTAAGGGCGAGGTGACGATGTTTGTTGGAAGTGATTCCAAGGTTGATAAGATCACCATCGCACACTCCCTCTACCTTCGAGATTAGTGTTGGACCAAAATAAATGTTATTTGGTATTTGCGTTGAGCATGAATATGATTGGATCATGTTTATAGCAATATGATTATTCATTTAAGACAAAGAATAATTGTTGTTTTGTTTACATGAATAAAACCTTCTGTGGTCATACACTCAATATAAATGGTTTATTGAACCTCGATCATAGTGATACACATACTAATAATATTGATTCCAAAAGATGCAAAGTTGATAATGATAGTGCAACATATTTGTGGCACTGCCGTTTAGGTCATATCGGTGTAAAGCGCATGAAGAAACTCCATGCAGACGGGCTTTTGGAATCACTTTATTATGAATCATTTGATACTTGCGTACCATGCCTCATGGGCGAGATGACTAAAACTCTGTTCTCTGGACTAATGGAGCGAGCCACTGACTTATTGGAAATAATAAATAACGATGTATGCGGTCCGGTGAGTGTTGAGGCTCGCGGCGGGTATCGTTATTTTCTGACCTTCACAGATGATTTGAGCAGATATGGGTATATCTACTTGACGAAACACAAGTCTGAAAATTTTGAAAAGTTCAAAGAATTTTAGAGTGAAGTGGAAAATCATCGTAACAAGAAAATAAAGTTTCTACGATCAGACCGCGGAGGCGAATATTTGAGTTACGAGTTTGGTCTTCATTTAAAACAATGTGGAATAGTTTCGCAACTCACGCCACCTAGAACACCACAGCATAATGGTGTGTCCGAACGTCGTAACCGTACTTTATTAGATATGATACGACCTATGATGTCTCTTACCAATTTACCACTATCATTTTTGGGGTTATGCATTAGAGACAGTTGCATTCACGTTAAATAGGGCACCATCTAAATCCATTGAGACGACACTGTATGAACTGTAGTTTGGCAAGAAACCTAAGATGTCGTTTCTTAAAGTTTGGGGTTGCGATGCTTATGTGAAAAAGCTTCAGCCTGATAAGCTCGAACCCAAATCGGAAAAGTGTGTCTCCATAGGATACCCAAAAGAAACTGTTGGGTACACCTTGTATCACAGATCCGAAGGCAAGATTTTTGTTGCTAAGAATGGATCCTTTCTAGAGAAGTAGTTTCTCTCGAAAGAAGTGAGTGGGAGGAAAGTAGAACTTGATGAGGTAATTGTACCTTCTCTCGAATTGGAAAGTAGCTCATCACAGTATACCGTTCCCGTGATGCCTACACCAACTAGTGAGGAAGTTAATGATGATGATCATGAAACTTCAGATCAAGTTACTACTGAACCTCGTAGGTTAACCAGAGTACGTTCCGTACCAGAGTGGTACGGTAATCCTGTTCTGGAAGTCATGTTACTAGACCATGACAAACCTACGAACTATAAGGAACCGATGATGAGCCCAGATTCCGCGAAATGGCTTGAGGCCATGAAATCTGAGATGGGATCCATGTATGAGAACAAAGTATGGACTTTGATTGACTTGCCCGATGATCGGCAAGCCATTGAGAATAAATGGATCTTCAAGAGGAAGACGGGGGCTGATAGTAGTGTTACTATCTACATAGCTCGAATTGTCGCAAAAGGTTTTCAACAAGTTCAAGGTGTTGACTACGATGAGATTTTCTCACTCGTATCGATACTTAAAGTCTGTCCGAATCATGTTAGCAATTGTCGCATTTTATGAAATCTGGCAAATGGATGTCAAAACTGCATTCCTTCATGGATTTCTTAAAGAAGAGTTGTATATGATGCAACCAGAAGGTTTTCTCAATCCTAAAGGTGCTAACAAAGTGTGCAAGCTTCAGTGATCCATCTATGGACTGTACCAAGCATCTCAGAGTTGGAATATACGCTTTGATGAGTTGATCAAAGCATATAGTTTTATACAGACTTGCGATGAAGCCTGTTGAGGGAGTCCTGGACTAGGGGGTGTCCGGATAGCCGAACTATCATCGCGGCCGGACTCCAAGACTATGAAGATACAAGATTGAAGACTTCGTCCCGTGTCCGGATGGGACTTTCCTTGGCGTGGAAGGCAAGCTTGGCGATACGGATATGTAGATCTCTGTCACGACCGGTTTTTCAATAAAATACTTATTAAGAAACCGACCTTTTGAGTCCAGTACGAGGAAAAATCCTCCTGACTGGTAGACAAAATCTTGATACAGTAAGCCAGTAGTATTAAATATAGTACAGGGTCGAAATGGGTGCTCAACAATTTATTACAAGCACGCCAATAATTATACATAATGGCGGATATGACACAATGGTGTGGGGTGGCATACTACCGACTCGAGATGAAAGTGGTGGTGGAATAACACAAAGGAGTGGATAATATGACTCCTAAAGCTGGCGGCTCATCGAAAGGCCGAGGTGAGGCTCAATGAATTTATTTGGGGTAGCGTATGGATATAACACGATGACCAAATCCGAGGTCGCACGAGACCGATCGACTCCTCTAGGCGTCGGACTCGCTATTGAACTCTTCATCCATGAGATCGCCTTCCTTAGCATCTGGCCAAATCAACAAGCTGGGTGAGTACTTTGAAAGTACTCGCAAGACAGTTCGGACATAAGATATAACAAATGCATGCATGAATGCGTCATGAGCAATTTAGTAATGTACATTCAAATGATGAATTGCACGGCATTATTCAGTAAAAAGGAAGTCAGGCGGTAGTCCTCCCGAAATCCACAAAAATAACTGAAAACCGATCGGGTGTCTGAAGCGACGCCTCGAAGGTGAACAAATAAATAAATCATGTCATGATCGAGCGTCTAAGCGACACCACATAAAGGGCTTATATTGAAAGTAATAGACATACGTTACGGTCGGACGTCGGAGCGACATCACGTAAAGGGCTTATATTGAAAGTAAATAATATGCGTTACAATCCGGACGTCGAGCGACATTGCAGAATGGGCTAATATCAAAGTAAATAACAAGTGTGCCACAGTCGGACGTCTGAGCGACATCGCAGAAAGGGCTTATATCAAAGTAAATAACAAGTGTGTCACAGTCGGACGTCTGAGCGACATCGCAGAAAGGGCTTAAATTCATTATTCATATCTGTTAAACTTGCAAGAATAATGCTCATAGAAAAAATTATTCAACACATGATAATAAACGGGTTAGTCCATCCATAGGAATAAAAATTTAACCGACTTAACACTCATGTGGTTCTCCTGAGTTTCGTCACCGAGACCGACACTTGACAAGATAAGATGAACACAAGACTTGGACATGGATAAGATGATTTCAAGGATTTTTGACTCTGCAGAGTTTGTACTAAATTACCCACGTATAACGGATTTCGTAGTCACGAAGGACTAGTTCCGCTTACGGTATTTCGGAAGAAACACATCTAACCAAGACACACCCATCCCACCTCACGATGCCAGGAATCACCCTAGACAGCGTTCAAGAAAAACTTTGAGACGGGAGATCACAATCTTGAATAGCATGGGATCAAATTTATATATCGCCATTTAAGGGATCCCCTCTCGGTCCCAATCGGAAACACCCATGCCCCCGACCGGATGATGGGCTTTAATCCAGGGCCATGGAACCCTCATCCCGCCTCTCGATTTGGTGTGTACCGAAAATGGTTTGCAACTTACTAAGCCATATCCTCATGGAAAACATGTGGTAGTACCGGAAAGGGAAAAGCAGACGAACTTGACTGATTCATGTTGACACTGGGTCAAATGGTCTGGCATAAGACTGGCATGCTACAACACTTCCATCTTACCCATTCTCATGCCATCTCATGGCCATGCAAACTCATATCCAACAACTTATGGATTTTCAAAACTCACTTGCCTCAACTTTGCATGAAACATAACCCTCATCGAGATGCTCATAAACATGCCATGGAACTACTTAATGCAAACATGCCAAAGACACTCATCATATCAAAAGTTCAAACATGCTTGCCTGGTTCGGAGTAGTCGGAGCCTAGCTCGGTGAAGTTCGCGGTTCCGTCACCTCCTCCGGTATCTACGGTATACAGAAATACACGCACTATTGTAAATACTGTGAGGTGCACAAAAAATATTCCAAATATTTTTCAAATAAATCTGATAAAAAACTAGACAAAATTTTAAAGAGGACAGAAAAAGAATCAATCGAAAATCCTTTTCTGTTTAAAAGTTATAAGGGTTATAATCCAGGGACCTTTTTGTAATTAATCAGAAACTTCTCAGGGGGCTGAACAGAAAAGACCAGAAAAACGTTTCAGACTGAAAGCGTATTTGCCCGAATACGTTTTCAGAAAACGGTTCGAAAAAAAGAACAGAGGTCGACGGGCGGGTCCCACCCGTCAGGTTTGAATTTTCAAACGGGGAAAACAGAGCTCGTCGGCGCCCGAGAGATGCGGTGATCGCTGGCGGCGATCCACGGCGAGGCAGGGGGATCGGGCGTTACCTACATGCTCAGCGTGACCTTCCGCGTCGGTGAGTGGTGGTGGTGGTCGCTGGCTAGCACTACGTCGACGGCAGCCCTGGCTCCGGCGGACGGCGGCTCGGGTGGAGTTGGACCTCATCGGGGAGGGCTGCGAAGGTCCAAACGAATCATGGGTTAGCTCACTGGGTGCTCGAGGAGGTTACTGACGAGGTTTGGGTGTTGGGGATGGTCTCACCGGAGTGGATCGAGATGGTGGCTGAGGCGGATCGGGGCGGCCTGAGTTGGGGGAGGAGACCTCCTCGAGGTCCTCCTAGTGGCCTGGCGGGGTGTTGGTGAGGTGCAGTGGTGCTGCGTGCTCGAGAACGAGCTCGGGGCTTCCTTTTATAGGTGATCCGAGGCGGTGGCCGTGAACGGAGACCTCCGGCGATGGTTACGGTGGTGCAGAGCTTGGTCGGGGAGTTTAGGGAGTTGGGCGTCTACGTGGAGTTCCACTGGTTCCGTTTAGGCGCTAAACGAGTTCGGATTAGGTTCTCTGGGTGGGTTCGACGGAACGGGGTGGCGCGGGCCCGTCGGCGGTAGAGGGCGCGCCCTGTGCTTGCCGGGCCACGGCGAAGGTGCTGCGGGGTGCGCTGGCGTGCATGAGGCCACGCTGGAGGGCAAGGAGGCGTTAGGCGGCGCCGGACGGCGTAGCGAGCTGGCACGGGCTCTCGCTGGCCGCCACGGGTGGCTCTGCCACCGCAGAAGCTGCTAGCGTCGGTGATGCTCGCCGCCACCGACACCTGCACCCGTCCAAGAGGGTGTGCGGTGCTCTGTCCAGGGAGGAGAGGCCGTGCGCAACGCGCCAGGGCGCACTGTTGATCGGTGACAATACTCTGACGAAAAACGACACTGAATTTCTCTGAAACTCTGAACTTTCTGAAAGTGCACAGGAACAATGCCGGCCAGGTGTTCGACGAAATGATTTTGGCATCTGGGAAATTTTCCTTGGGCTGATTTTTGGTGGGGTGGCCTCTCATGCATCCGGGGCTGCCTGAATTTTGGTAGAATTTTTGGAGAAGAGAAGATATGAATTTCACCAAATTTGACAAATCTGGTCCAAACTTGCAGAGGTTAAAATTTGAAAATTTTGAAAAGAGGAAGAGTGGATCTTGATGGGTCTAGGTTGTGGGTGCTAAAGACTATCCAAAGGAGTTGGTTTGAGATCAAAACTAAAAGGGAACTGGGTACTTGCTTTGTAAATCACCTAGGCTTAAACTAAATGACATAATTGTTTTGGGAGATAAAATAAATGAAATAAAATCCAAACATGGGTTGGACTTGTAGGAACAGAATGTTTGGATTGCCCCAAAGTGGAAGGAGGGGTTTTGGGAAGATTTACCACATGAGGCATGGTAAAACCATGGAAGGTTCAATATAAGAGAAGTCCCAAAACTCCTAGGGTTTATTTTTAAAAGAAAAATAAATCCCAAAAATAAATTTGAGAAGGGGACAATCAGAAGAAAGGTTTTTAATAACTAAACACCAGGGTTGAAGAAGATATTATAAATGAAATCCTTGCCAAGGGAGAAGTTTTGAGAGAGAGGTTTTTGGAAGAATTTAAATGAGCTTCTTCAAATCCAACAAAGTTTTTGTTGAAAACCAAACAAAATTTTTTTAGTGTCACAACACCTACCCCCTTAGGAAAAATCTCGTCCCCGAGATTTCAGCTGATCCTCAAATAAGTGTGGGTGCTCTGTCCGAAGAAAATCCTCTCTTTCCCAAGTGGCTTCACTCTCGGTGTGATTGCTCCACTAAACTACAAAACTTGATGGTTTTCTGTCGGGTCCTCCTTTCAGACTCCTCCAAGATTTTTATTGGATGCTCCCGATAGGTGAGGTCTGGCTGCACGTCAATATTTTCGTGGGATACCTGCTTCTGTGGGTTGCTTACTCACTTCCTCAACTGCGAGACGTGGAACACGTCGTGGACATCGGATAATTCTTCGGGTAAGTCTAGCTGGTAGGCTACCGTGCCTCTCCGTGCCACTATACAGAATGGTCCGATGAATCTTGGCGCTAGCTTTCCTTAATCTTGAATCGTTGTAGGCCCCTCATAGGAGATACTCGCAGTATACAAACTCACCGGTTCAAAACCGACTCTCCGATGTTTTTGATCGTAATAACTCTTCTCATCAACTTTGGGTTGTCTTGAGTCGATCCTAATTACCTTAACTTTATCTTCAGCCTCCTTGAGCATGTCTGGGCGTAAGATATGGCTGTCTCCAGTTTCTGACCAATTTAGCGGGGTACGACATCTTCGCCCGTACAGAGCTTCAAATGGTGCCATTTGCAAGCTGGCTTGGTAACTGTTGTTGTATGCGAACTCTACGTAAGGCAAGCTTTCTTCCCAACTGGTTCCATAGGTGAGGACACATGCTCTTAGCATGTCTTCTAGAATTTGGTTTACGCGTTCAGTTTGTCCATCGATGCTGGGGTGGTATGCAGTACTAAACGCCAGCTTGAGTTCCCGAGCTTGTTGTAAGTGATCCCAAAATCGGAGACGAATTGAGTGCCTATGTCTGATATTATTGTCTTTGGAACTCCATGTAAGCGCATTTATACGGAGAGATAAAGCCTGGCAAGCTTCTGAGTGGTGTGGGTTGTCTTCACGGGGATGAAGTGTGCCACCTTAGTCAGTCTATCTGTGATAACCCATATGGCATCATTTCCATGCCGTGGCCGAGGTAGCCCAACAATAAAATCCATTCCAATCTCGTCCCATTTCCACTCAGGTATTTTATTTGGCTGTAAAAGTCCGGCCGGTTTCTGGTGCTCGGCCTTGATGTTGACAAGAGTCACAACATGCGATGAACGTGGCTATGTCCCTTTTCAGACCGTGCCACCAAAATTTTTCCTGAATATCCTTGTACATTTTTGTTCCTCCAGGATGGATTGAATACGGAGCGGTGTGGCCTTCAGCTAAGATTTGCTGTTTAAGTTCCTCGATATTTGGTACGCAAAGTCTATCTCCGTACCACAATATTTCTTGCTCATCGATAACGAATTCTGAGGCCTTGCCCAAACTCACTTTTCGTTTAATGCCTTCAATGCTGGGGTGCCCATGCTGAGCCTCTTTGACCTTTCCTATCAGGGTAGGTTGTATTTCTAAATTTGACACACTGCCTTGGGTGACCACCATCAAGTTGAGCTTAGCAAACTCCTGCCGAAATTCAGGTCTCAGGTTTGGTAGGTTATCGTTGTTCGGACTGGGGTTTCGACTTAATGCATATGCCACTACATTTGCTTTCCCTAGATGGTAGTGGATTCCAACATAATAATCCTTCACTAATTCCAAGCAGCGTCGTTGCCGTAAATTCAGTTCCGGTTGTGTGAAGATATACTTGAGGCTCTTATGGTCCGTGCATATTTCACAACGGTTTCCAAGTAAAAAGTGTCTCCATTCCTTGAGTGCATGAATAACTGCTGCTAACTCCAGGTCATGAGTAGGATAATTTTCCTCATGCTTGCGAAGTTGTCTGGAAACATATGCGACTACCTTGCCTTCTTGCATCAACACGCATCTGAGGCCCTTCCGAGATGCGTCACAATACACCTCAAAATTCTTGTGTATGTCTGGCACAATTAATATTGGTGCTATCATTAATTTCCTTTTTAGTTCTTGGAAACTTTTCTCGCAAGCTTCCGTCCATTCAAACTTCTTGTCTTTCTTGAGTAGCTGCTTCATTGGCTTTGCTATGGTGGAGAATCCTTCAATAAATCTTCGGTAGTATCCTGCCATTCCCAAGAAACTTCAGACGTCTGCTACATACCGGCTGGTGGTTTCAGCCAAGCACGGCCTTGACTTTTTCCGGTTCACGGCAATACCTTCTTGGGTTAGTACGTGGCCCGTAAAACCTACTTGCCTTAGCCAAAATTCACACTTGCTGAATTTAGCGTACAATTGATGTTTCTGAGTTCTTCTAGTACAATTCGAGATGTTCAGCGTGCTCTTCCGGTGTCTTGGAGTATATCGTAATATCGTTGATAAATACCACAACAAACTTGTCCATGAACTTCATAAATACTTTGTTCATGAGGTGAACAAAATATCTTGGGGCATTAAATGGAGTCAAATGGCATTATCAGAACTCATACAATCCGTATCTGGAGGTGAAGGCCGTCTTGGGGGTGTCTTCTGTTCGTACTTTTAATTGATGGTATCCCGACCTCAAGTCAAATTTTGAGAATACCTTGGCCTGAGCGAGCTGATCAAATAAATCATTTATCCGTGGCATCGGGTATTTGTTCTTGATTGTGACCATGTTAAGCGCTTGATAGTCTATACACAATCTCAGTGTTCCATCCTTCTTTTTGGCAAATAAAATTGGTGAACCCCAAGGTGAGGAGCTGGCTCGTATATATCCTTTGTCCAGTAATTCTTTTATTTGCTTCTTCAATTCTACCAATTCGGATGGTGCCATTCTGTATGGTTTCTTGTATATGGGGACGGTTCCGGTGCTAGCTCAATGCTGAATTCTATCTCTCGATGCGGTGGCATGCCCGGTAGTTCGTCGGGAAATACGCCCTGAAATTCACACACCATCGAACCTTGCTTAATTCAGAAATATCCACCTTGTTCAATCTCGGTTGCTGGGATATTTTTCTTTCTTTGGCTGAAACTTTTATTGTCTTCCCGTGGTGGTGGGTGAGAATTACGGTCCGGTTGAAGCAGTCAATAAAATCTTTGTTGGTGGTTAACCAATCCATCCCTAAGATGACATCCAGTCCTTTATTTTCCAATACAATAAGGTTGGCGTGAAACTTCAATCCTTCAAACTCAATAACCACACCTTGGCAAAAAATCTGGGTAACTTGCTTAATCCTGTGGGACTTGACGATCATGGATTTTTCCAAGGAAGCATCGAAAAATTATTTTGCAAGGCAAAACTTTTTGAAATGAATGAGTGGGAAGCTCCAGAATCAAACAAAACCATTGCAGGTATTGTGTTGACAGGGAACGTACCGAGTACGATATCCGGGGCATTCTGTGCTTCTTCTATGGTCACGTGGTTCAGATGACCCTTCATGTGGTTGTTATTGGGGTTGAAATTGTTGCGCTTTGGCGCTGAATTATTGCCACCGTTGTTTGGCTTTGGGGCCGAGTTCCTTGGCTTGGGGCACTGCTTGGCATAGTGCCCTTCTTCTCCACAAGCGTAGCAAGTAACGCCTGGGCGATATGTGAACTCCTTGTCCCTTGCATGGAAATTCTTGATTGGGCGTGAGACGTTTGTCGTGGGTTTGTGTGTCCCACCTTTCTGAAAATCTGTCTTGCTTCGTTGGTTGCGAGAATGATTAGTCTGGTCCCTTTTTCGCTATGGAAATCTTCCAAGCTGCGTCTCTCATTTTCCAAGGTAATGGCCTTATCCACCAGCGTTCTAAAATCTGGGAAGGTGTGCACAACCAGCTGGCATTTAAGCGCGGGCACCAGACCGTCTAGGAATTTTTCCATCTTCTTGCTTTCAGACATACGCTCCTCGTTGGCGTAGCGAGACAACAGAGTAAACTGATTGTTGTATTCTGACACCGTCATGGTCCTTTGTTTGAGGTCATCAAATTCTCTCTTCTTGATCTTCATAAGACTTTTAGGAATTTGTGCCCCACGAAAACCTTCTTTGAACTCTTCCCAGGTTATATTATTTTCGTTGGGGTGCATGTGTAGGAAATTTTCACACAGCGATGCAGCTGCTCCAGTGAGTTAGTGCGGTGCATCTAGCACTTTCTCAAGATCCTAACACCGCAATAATTAATTTTCTTTCCATGTCTCGAAGCCAGTCCTCGGCCTCAAGAGGTTTGTCAGTATGAGAAAATGTTTGGGGACGCGTCTTCTGTAGCTCAGATAACTTGGATTGCTGCTGATACTATCCACGGTGATTTCCATATTGATGACTTGGTTCATTATTTCCTGATGTTGTTGCTGACTTTGCTCATAAAGACTGCACATTTGGGAAAGTGCTGTCTCACTGTCCTGTTGACTTGACTGCCCCTGTGTGAAATTGTTGCTTGGTTGTGTGCCATAATTTTGCTCTGGCGGAGTTGGCATGGAGCTGGCCCAACGCATTTGACATTTTTCACTCTGGGGACATATTTTGTAAAACTCATAAGAAAAGAAATTGAGTCGCAAAAGTCAATAAATTCATGAAGACGGGAAAAATTTAAATGCTCCAAGATTTTTCAAGAGAATAAACGTTTGCGCACGGAGAAGGACTGCTCATTACATATCTTACATGCAAGCAGTAATTATACAATACATCACTCAGGATATGCGTACATATTCCTGACATGTTATTTAGGTTAGTGCACTTCTCACAGTTCCTACATGATGCGCAAACAAGCTACTTCTCACAACCTATGTACATATAAACATATTGTACAAGTCGGTACATCGCATGGCGGCTAAGCGTACTCAGTCAGAGATGGTAAGGATTTCCCTTGGCCTGCCGAGGGTGAGGCGCAGTGAGGCTGGGGACTCAACCTCCTCCTCGCTAATAGGCTCCAGACGTGAAGCACTGCGCTGAGTTGATGGAGCGGGCGCCATAGGCGGAGCGACACGAATAGGAGTAGGCACAATAGGTGGTGCAGAACAAACTGGAGTGGGCGCAATGACTTGGTTGAACTCCTCGGTGGTAGGCAGGAGACGAGTAGTGGCGAGAAAGGTGGGAGAATAAGATGCCGAGGACGAGACGAAAGTCAGCGGTGGTGCGGTGTGCAGGAGCTCCCTCATGTTGGCGGCACAACCATGGACTGAGTCCATGCGAGCAGCCACAAGGTCGTCCACCAGGCTGTCGAAGGCTGCCTCCAGAGCTCGGAGGTACTCGACAAGCATCTCAATAGCCTCGTCTCGCTCTCCTCTGGGGCAAGCGAATGAGTAGTGACAGGCGTATGGCACGTGGCATGGAAGGTAGCGGTAACGATGAGTCTTCATTGAAGGAAGAACATCCCTGAGACGAGCTATCGCCTCACGGGCTACCATCTGCATAGCATGCTTCTCCGTAGGCATGGCTCTCCCCAAGAACCGGAAGCGGCGTAACTCAACACACCCTCCCTTGAATTGCACCGCGGCTTGGTGCATGGTCAGACTGTCGTTGACCTTGTGCTGATAGAGTGTGAAGACTGGGCGCATAGATGGCCCCATCATGACCTGGACGATGAAGGAGAGAAGCTTGACGAACCCATCAGGCATGGTGGCGAACAACTGTGACTCGCAATCGTTGCGACCATCTACAAAAGTAGGCAAAACTCGAGTGGTCGGATCATAAATTTATGCCGACCGTCGTAAATGACTACATTTGCAAAAATATGAATTAGCTCTATTATGCTAATAACCGATTAGCGATCGCACCTAGTGGCTTCCTACAGTCAGCCTGGCTCTGGTACCAAGCTTGTCACGACCGGTTTTTCAATAAAATACTTATTGAGAAACCGACCTTTTGAGTCCAGTACGAGGAAAAATCCTCCTGACTGGTAGACAAAATCTTGATACAGTAAGCCAGTAGTATTAAATATATTACAGGGTCGAGCTGGGGTGCTCAACAATTTATTACAAGCACGCCAATAATTATACATAATGGCGGATATGACACAATGGTGTGGGGTGGCATACTACTGACTCGAGATGAAAGTGGTGGTGGAATAACACAGTGGAGTGGATAATATGACTCCTAAACTGGCGGCTCATCGAGCGTCGAGGTGAGGCTCAATGAATGTATTTGGGGTAGCGGAAGCGGATATAACATAGTGACCAAATCCAGGGTCGCACGAGACTGACTGGGACTCCTCTAGGCGTCGGACTCGCTATTGAACTCTTCATCCATGAGATCGCCTTCGTTAGCATCTGGCCAAATCAACAAGCTAGGTGAGTACTTTGAAAGTACTCGCAAGACAGTTCGGACATAAGATATAACAAATGCATGCATGAATGCGTCATGAGCAATTTAGTAATGTACATTCAAATGATGAATTGCACGACATTATTCAGTAATAAGGAAGTCAGGCGGTAGTCCTCCCGAAATCCAAACTGAAAACCGATCGGGTGTCTGAAGCGACGCCTTGAAGGTGAACAAATAAATAAATCATGCCGCGGTCGGGCGTCTAAGCGACACCACATAAAGGGCTTATATTGAAAGTAATAGACATACGTGCCACAGTCGGACGTCGGGCGACATCACGTAAAGGGCTTATATTGAAAGTAAATAATATGCGTGCCACGATCGAGCGTCTGAGCGACATTGCGTAAAGGGCTTATATCAAAGTAAATAACAAGTGTGCTACAATGGACGTCTGAGCGACATCGCAGAAAGGGCTTATATCAAAGTAAATAACAAGTGTGCCACAGTCGGACGTCTGAGCGACATCGCAGAAAGGGCTTAAATTCATTATTCATATCTGTTAAACTTGCAAGAATAATGCTCATAGAAAAAATTATTCAACACATGATAATAAACGGGTTAGTCCATCCATAGGAATAAACATTTAACCGGACTTAACACTCATGTGGTTCTCCGGAGTTTCGCCACCGAGACCGACACTTGACAAGATAAGATGAACACAAGACTTGGACATGGATAAGATGATTTCAAGGATTTTGACTCTGCAGAGTTTGTACTAAATTACCCACAGCCAACGGATTTCGTAGTCACGAAGGACTAGTTCCGCTTACGGTATTTCTAAGAAACACATCTAACCAAGACACACCCATCCCACCTCACGATGCCAGGAATCACCCTAGACAGCGTTCAAGAAAAACTTTGAGACGGGGAGATCACAATCTTGAATAGCATGGGATCAAATTAATATACGCGCGCTCTAAGGGGAGCCCCCCTCTCGGTCCCAATCGGAAACACCCATGCCCCCTTTGCATGAAACATAACCCTCATCGAGATGCTCATAAACATGCCATGGAACTACTTAATGCAAACATGCCAAATACACTCATCATATCAAAAGTTCAAACATGCTTGCCTGGTTCGGAGTAGTCGGAGCCTAGCTCGGTGAAGTTCGCGGTTCCGGCCACCTCCTCCCAGATCTACGGTATACGTAAATACACGCACTATCGTAAATACTGTGAGGTGCACAAAAAATATTCCAAATATTTTTCAAATAAATCTGATAAAAAACTAGACAAAATTTTAAAGAGGACAGAAAAAGAATCAATCAAAAATCCTTTTCTGTTTAAAAGTTATAAGGGTTATAATCCAGGGACCTTTCTGTAATGAAACAGAAACTTCTCAGGGGGCTGAACAGAAAAGACCAGAAAAACGTTTCAGACTGAAAGCGTATTTGCCCGAATACATTTTCAGAAAACGGTTCAAAAAAAGAACAGAGAGGCTGACGGGCGGGTCCCACCCGTCAGGTTTGAATTTTCAAACGGGGAAAACAGAGCTCGTCGGCGCCCGAGAGCTGCGGTGGTCGCCGGCGGCGATCCACGGCGAGGCAGGGGGATCGGGTGTTACCTACGTGCTCAGCGTGACCTTCCGCATCGATGAGTGGTGGTGGTGGTCGCCGGAGAGCACTACGTCTACGGCGGCCCCGGCTCCGGCGGACGGCGGCTCGGGTGGAGTTGGACCTCGTCGGGGAGGGCTGCGAAGGTCAAATCGAATCATGGGTTAGCTCACTGGATGCTCGAGGAGGTTACTGACGAGGTTTGGGCGTCGGGGACGGTCTCACCGGAGTGGATCGAGATGGTGGCCGAGGCGGATCGGGGCGGCCGGAGTTGGGGGAGGAGACATCCTCGAGGTCCTCCTAGTGGCCTGGCGAGGTGTTGGCGAGGTGCAGTGGTGGTGCGTGCTCGAGAAAGAGCTCGGGGCTTCCTTTTATAGGCGATCCGAGGCGGTGGCCGTGAACGGAGATCTCCAACGATGGTTACGGCGGCGCAGAGCTTGGTCGGGGAGTTTAGGGAGTTGGGCGTCTACGTGGAGTTCCACTGGTTCCGTTTAGGCGCTAAACGAGTTCGGATTAGGTGCTCTGGGTGGGTTCGACGGAACGGGGCGGCGGCCTTGAGCCCGTCGGCCGGAGGCGCGCCACAGCTTGCCGGGCCACGGCGACGGTGCTGTGGGTCTTGTTGGCGTGCGTGAGGCCACGCGGAGGGCAAGGGAGCGTTGGGCGGCGCCGGACGGCGTAGCGAGCTGGCACGGGCTCTCGCTGGCCGCCACGGGTAGCTCTGCCACCGCAAAAGCTGCCGGCGTCGGTGATGCTCGCCGCCACCGACACCTGCACCCGTCCAAGAGGGCGTGCGGTGCTCTGTCCAGGGAGGAGAGGTTGCGGCGAACGCGCCAGTATGCATCGTTGATCGGTGACAATACTCGACGAAAACTACACCAATTTCTCTGAAACTCTGAACTTTCTGAAAGTGCACAGGAACAATGCCGGCCAGGTGTTCGACGAAATGATTTTGGCATCTGGGAAATTTTCCTTGGGCTGATTTTTGGTGGGGTGGCCTCTCATGCATCTGGGGGCTGCCTGAATTTTGGTAGAATTTTTGGAGAAGAGAAGATATGAATTTCACCAAATTTGACAAATCTGGTCCAAACCTGTAGAGGTTAAAATTTGAAAATTTTGAAAAGAGGAAGAGTGGATCTTGATGGGTCTAGGTTGTGGGTGCTAAAGACTATCCAGAGGAGTTGGTTTGAGATCAAAACTAAAAGGGAATTGTGTACTTGCTTTGTAAATCACCTAGGCTTAAACTAAATGACATAATTGTTTTGGGAGATAAAATAAATGAAGTAAAATCGAAACATGGGTTGGACTTGTAGGAACAGAATGTTTGGATTGCCCCAAAGTGGAAGGAGGGGTTTTGGGAAGATTTACCACATGAGGCATGGTAAAACCATGGAAGGTTTCAATATAAGAGAAGTCCCAAAACTCCTAGGGTTTCTTTTTAAAAGAAAAATAAATCCCAAAAAAAATTGAGAAGGGGACAATGAGAAGAAAGGTTTTTAATAACCAAACACCAGGGTTGAAGAAGATATCAAAAATGAAATCCTTGCCAAGGGAGAAGTTTTGAGAGAGAGGTTTTTGGAAGAATTTAAATGACCTTCTTCAAATCCAACAAAGTTTTTGTTGAAAACCAAACAAAAATTTTTGAGTGTCACAATCTCCTACCATTGTAACCGACTCTGTGTAACCCTAACCCTATCCGGTGTCTATATAAACCGGAGGGTTTTAGTCCGTAGGACGAACAACAATCATACCATAGGCTAGCTTCTAGGGTTTAGCCTCCTTGATCTCGTGGTAGATCTACTCTTGTACTACCCATATCATCAATATTAATCAAGCAGGAGTAGGGTACTACCTCCATCGGGAGGGCCCGAACCTGGGTAAAAACATCGTGTCCCTTGTCTCCTGTTACCATCCGCCTAGACGCGCAGTTCGGGACCCCCTACCCGAGATCCGCCGGTTTTGACACCGACATTGGTGCTTTCATTGAGATTTCCTCTGTGTCGTCACCTATAGGCCCGATGGCTCCTTCGATCATCAGCAACGACGCAGTCCGGGGTGAGACTTTTCTCCCCGGACAGATCTTCGTATTCGGCAGCTTTGCACTGCGGGCCAATTCTCTTTGCCATCTGGAGCAGATCGAAAGCTACGCCCCTGGCCATCAGGTCAAGTCTGGAAGTTTGAACTACACGGCCAACATCCGCGGAGACTTGATCTTCGACGGATTCGAGCCACAGCCAAGTCGCGCCAGACTGCCTCATTGGCACGATCTAGCTCTGCCGCCGAACAGTGTCCTGCAGGCCGCACCTGCGTTCGCTCCGACCCTTAGCTCGGAGCCGACTCCCCCGATCGAGGACGAGTGGTTGGACACCGCCTCGGGGGCTATGATCTCAATGGCGATTGAGCCGAACTCCATCCCTGTCGCTGCGAAGACCGTGACTCCAAGGTGCCGGACTCCTCTCCGACTCCGAACCCTCCATACCGCCAATCGAATCCGATTGGGCGCCGGTCATGGAGTTCACCACCGCGGACATCTTTCAGCACTCGCCCTTTGGTGACATCTTGAATTCACTAAAGTCTCTCTCTTTATCAGGAGAGCCCTGGCCGGACTATGGTCAGGAAGGTTGGGATGCGGACGACGAATAAATTCAACGCCCACCCGCCACCCACTTTGTAGCCACTGTCGATGATTTAACCGACATGCTCGACTTCGACTCCGAAGACATCGACGGTATGGACGACGACGCCGGAGAAGACCAAGACCCAGCTCCTACAGGGCACTGGAAGGCCACCTCGTCATACGACATATACATGGTGGACATCCCAAAAGATGGGAACGGCAATGGAACGGCGATTCCGTCACGGGAGACAATAATACCCCGGACAGTGCCGAAGATGACCCCCTCCAGCAGGACTCAGTGCAGGAGGAGGGAGAAGCAAGACCACACGACAGTGCGGCAGAAAGAGAGGCAGAGGACGATAATTATGCGCCCCCCCTCCGAAGACGAGGCAAGTTTAGACGATTTAATTAATTGCTGCGTGCTGCAGGATCTGCCGAACAGGAGGCGTTTCAAACGCAGGCTTATGGCCACGACAAGCAGCCTCGAGAAAGCAGCAGCAGCTTAGAGCTGACCAAGACTTGCTAGCTGACAGATGGACTGAAGTCCTTGCAGCCGAAGAGTATGAACTCGAACGCCCCTCCAAGAGATACCCCAAACGCAGGATGCTACCCCAATTAGAGAAAGCAGCACCCAAACCGACATCACCAGCGCATGATGCGGCCGACCGGCCACCCCGTGGTCGCGACAGAGAGACCTCTAGACCCTCCATTCAAGCCGCACTCCGGCGTCGCTTGAAAAGTACCACGGCACGGGGAAATGTGCCAGACCTGCGAGACATATTGGAGGACAAGGCAAGACATACAAGATCGATCTACGGATCGCGTGGGCGCCCCACGATACGTGATGATAATCGTCACGCCGGATAGAGTAACTCCGGCCGGGCCGAACACAGTAGACAAAGCTCATATGAGCTACGTCGTGATATAGCCCAATACAGAGGCGCCGCACACCCACTATATATGCTTCATAGATGAAGTAATGGATCATCAAATCCCTGAGGGCTTCAAACCTGTAAACATCGAATCATACGATGGTACCACAGATCCTGCGGTCTGGATCGAGGACTATATCCTCCATATCCACATGGCCCGCGGTGATGATCTACACGCCATCAAATACCTCCCACTCAAGCTTAAAGGACCAGCTCGGCATTGGCTTAACAGCTTGCCAAAGATAATCAATTGGTTGTTGGGAGGACCCGGAAGCCGCATTCCTTGATAACTTCCAGGCACATATGTGCGACCACCGCACGCCGATGACCTCAGCCACATAATTCAAGAGCTGTAAGAATCGGCCAGACAATTCTGGACACGTTCCTAACCAAGAAAAATCAAATCGTTGACTGTCCGGATGCAGAGGCCCTTGCAGCCTTCAAACATAACATCCGCGACGAGTGGCTAGCCCGGCACCTAGGACAGGAAAAGCCGAAATCCATGGCAGCCCTCACCACACTCATGACCCGCTTTTGCGCGGGAGAGGACAGCTGGCTAGCTCGAAGTAACAACTTGACCAAACACCCCGGTAGTTCGGATACCAAGGACAACAATGGCAGGTCGCGCGTCAATAAGAACAAGCACCGCATTAACGGCGATAATGATGAAGATACGGCAGTCAATGCAGGATTCAGAGGCTCCAAACCCGGTCAATGGAAGAAGCCATTCAAAAGAAATACCAGGCCCGGCCCAACTTGGACCGAATACCCGATCGCTTGTGCGGATACATGGCACCCCGAAAACCAGCCAATCACACCAACAGGGATTGTTGGGTGTTCAAGCAAGCAGGCAAGTTAAGTGCCGAACTCAATGACAAGGGGCTGCATAGCGATGACGAGGAAGAGTCCCGACCGCCGAACAATAGAGGACAGAAGGGCTTTCCCACACAAGTGCGGACGATGAACATGATATACGCAACCCACATACCCAAAAGGGAGCGGAAGCGTGCACTAAGGGACGTATATGCGATGGAGCCAGTCGCCCCAAAGTTCAACCCATGGTCTTCCTGCCCGATCACCTTCGATCGAAGGGACCACCCCACTAGCATTCGTCATGGCGGTTTCGCCGCATTGGTTCTTGACCCAAATATTGACGGATTTCACCTCACCAGAGTCCTAATGGACGGCGGTAGCAACTGAACCTGCTTCATCAGGATACAAGGCGCAAAATGGGCATAGACCCTCAAGGATTAAACCTACAAAGACGACCTTTAAAGGCGCCATACCGGTGTAGAGGCCAATTGTACAGGCTCAGTTACACTCGAAGTGGTCTTCAGATGCCGTGATAACTTCAGCGAAGAGTTAATCTTCGACATAGTCCCGTTCATGGCGGCTATCATGCAATCGCTTGGACGAACCGCATTTGCAAAGTTCAATGTGGTGCCGCACTACGCATACCTCAAGCTCAAGATGTCAGCCCTCGAGGAGTAATCACGGTCAATGGAAACACCGAACGCCTCTCTCCGAACGGAGGAGCACACGGCAGCCCTCGCGGCGGAGGTGCAAAGAAGCCTCTCACAAGAATTCTCGAGTCCGCCACTAAACGTCCGGACACCGCCAAGCGCTACCGAGTAACCTACAACAAGACCGCTGGCACGATTCAAGCATCGCCAGAGTAATCCGCCCCAACCCCAGCCCTCGCGAAATTGCGAAGCCGATTACGCGTACATAACTACGCTCTGGAGATACCATGGGCATAAGGGGAGGGGCACGACCACGACACGCCCAGAATGCAGCTCAACCGCACCAGGGGCTCCCGATTGTGTCATTCTTTTTCTTTTTTTTTTACTTTCAGGACTCCGTTTTCCAGAAGCCCTGTCCGGCACTAGAATTGCCGAACTCACGATGCAACAGCCAGGGAAGCAGAAAACTGCGTCGAGTGTTCAGGTGGTCTCTACTACGAGCATTATACCTGTTTTGCATACCATCCCGCAGCTTACCCTTGGAGAGGGACATGTTAAATAGCCCTATCCCTTGCTTATCGCACTATTTGTATCGTTCTGCTTTCATTGCAGTCCCCTTTTGAATAAACAATACATAGCTTTTGCCTATTATTGCACTCTTTTCTTTATCTATATATGTTCATTTCATGACATGTTGCACCCGTACACTTTGGTACGGCCAATACACCAGGGGCTTAAGTACCCTAAAATGATGGTGTGATAAGTCCGAACACTTTCACAAGTGCGGCACCCCGAACTTATAGCATTATATGCATCGGCTCCGAATCATGTCTTGGGTCAATAGTTGGGTTTGCCCGGCTCCTGTGTTTCGCTGCCTTACATTCCGTTCTATCGGCTAACGCGGCACCAGGAGAACCACTGCGATTGTGCCCCGGTTGAGCTGGGTTGAGCACCTCAGTGGAGAAAGCTAAAATTGATCGTCATGATGGGGCGAGAGCCGGTCACTGTTCTAGAGGTTTTTTTCGGGTCCCTAAAGACTTATGCCGCTTAGAGCGAGGAACCGGAATTGTCTGGCCAAGGCGTGGATAGCGCCCCGAACTCGGTCTTCCGAATACTAGGGGCTTCGCCGAAATTTAAAATTATAGAATTCTATGGCTAAGTGAGAGTGTTCAAGCATTATAAGTTCGGTTGCCTTGTTCGTTGTGTTGAGCGCCTCCTCGATGGACCCAAGAATGGGAACAAGAGCGCTCAAGTTTATCCCGAACACCCCAAAGACTCGTGGTATGGGGCTGAAGCCAACGACTTGCCATCTCTCAAATTTGATAAACGGCCGCATGAAGGTAATATTTTAAATTAACAAGCGTTGCTTAGCGCATGTGAACAAGTTTTCAGCGTCAGGATAACAAATGCGAGTCTATTCAAAATTACATCTTTGGAGCACTCATCCGCTATAATGACGGGCACCCTTCAGACGCCCTCATAGTACATTTCGGCTGCGATGCTCCTTGCCCTTCTTGGCCCATCCGTCACAAGCTTCTCCGCATCCAGCTTGCCCCGGTGCACTTTAGCATGGGCAAGGCCCGACGGGCACCTTCAATGCAGACGGGCGCTTGATGACTTCAATCCATGGACAGGCATCCACCAGCTGCACTAACCCAAAATAGCTCCTGTGCATGGCTTCCAATGGCCACAGCCGAACTATGAGGCCCTTCATGGCCTGTTCGGCGACCTTATGGAGCTCGACCAGCTGCTTCAGCTGGTCGCTTAGGGGCACCGGACGGTCGGCCTCAGCATACTGAGACCAGAACACCTTCTCCATCGAGCTCCCCTCCTTGGTGCGGTAGAATGCGCAAAGATCGGACACACCACGGGCAGATCTGTGAACGCCCCGAGAGCTCCGGATTCGGGTAAGTACTAGATAATTGACTTTTACATTCTTGCTCTGCATAAAGAATGCCTTACCCGCCATGATCTTCTTTATTGCCTCAATCTCCTGGAGGGCTTTTTGGCTTCGCCTTAGCAGCTTTGGCACTCTCAAGAGCCGATGCAAGCTCGGACTCTCGGGTCTTCGAGTCACGCTCCAAACCCTCGTGTTTTTCCACGAGAGCCTGGAGCTCTTGCCGCACCTCCGCCAGCTGCGCCTCCCCCTTCTCTCGCTTGGTGCGCTCCGCAGCCGCTTTGTTTTCGGCCACGGACACCGCCTCCTTCAGGGTCGCCACCTCGCTCGTGGCCCCTGCAGTACCCATGTTATTCCTGTTATATTTTGCAACCAAATCCTTTCTATAAGGTATTTCTTTTATAAGGTATTACTTACCTTCCTTGTCCTCGAGCTGCTTCTTGGCAAGGCCGAGCTTGTTCTCGGACCACTCGAGGCTCTGCTTCAATGCATTGACCTCCGCAGTCAGTGCGGCAGAGGTCAGCAGCGCAGCCTGCATTCGCATATTGAGATACTTATATTAGACCCCCGCGTATATCTTTTTAGATCCTTAGTCCGGCTTTTCTTTCCGAACACCGAACTAAGCATCAGGGGCTACTGTCTATGCGGTAATATTTTTACATATTCTAAACTTACCTTGAAGCCTGTTAGAAGGCTGGTACAGGCTTCATTCAGCCCGCTCTTTGCAGACTGAACTTTCTGGATCACCACACTCATAAAAGTGCGGTGATCCTCCTCGATGGAAGCGTTGTTAAGCGCCTCCAATAAGCTATCCGGTGCCTCCGGTTGGACGGAGTACACCGGCGTCTTACCCTTCCTACGAAGGGGCCGCTTGCCGGACTTCGGAACCGCTGAAGGTTCCGGTATGGAGTCCGGACGAGGGTCGGGCTTAGAGCCCCTGGGGATCTCGCTCCCCTCGCGCCTGGAGTCCGGGAGGTTGCCTTGCGGCGCCTCCTACGCCACCTCCTCTTGACCAGGCCCCCCTTGGGGCCCCACCTCGGCATCGTTCGCAGCGTGAGGCGAGGAGGCGGTCGGAAGTGAAGTACTCTCCGACGAACTCAGGGACCCGCTCGACGAAGCGACGAACTCGTCCTTGGGCGGGCTGCATGATTGTTCGGCATTAGAGAACACTATGCAATGAAAAAAAACATGGGTATCCGGACACTTACGATCTCGCCAATGGCTTAGCCCTTGTTGGCCACTCCTCCTCGTCGTTGTCGGCGTTGGTGGAGAAGTCCGGATGAAGGGTCCTTCCCTTCTTGGACCCTCCGGCGTCCCTAGTTGGGGCAGCCTTCCTTTTGTTCTCTCTCCCCGCTGGGGGAGAGGCTTATTTTTCCTCCTCCTCTTCCTCAGAGGAGGATTCCGCCTCAGAGTTGCCGGGCGGTGAGTCCGACAGCACCTGGCGCCGAGAGCTCTTTCGAGTTCCCGTGGCCTCCTTCTTGGCCTTCTTCAGTCAAACTATGAAAAAAGAGTCCCAGAAAGGATAAAATAACTTACCTCGCTGGCTTGACGCTGCGAGCTGAATCCGCGATCTTCGGTAGCGGATGTGGGAGCCTCGGTGCCCTTGAACAGCACCTTCCAGGCATCTTCGTACGTAGTGTGTTGAGTGTTGAGTGTTGTGCCGGATCGAACTCCCACAGTTTGAAGGCCCGTTGTTGGCATGGGAGAATCCGGCAGATGAGCATCACCTGGATTACGTTGACAAGCCTGAGATTCTTGTCCACCAGGTTTCGGACGCAGGTTTTGAGTCCGAACAGCTCGTCCGAATTCCCCCATGTCAGGCCCGTCTCTTTCCATGATGAGAGCCGTGTGGGGAAGCCAGATCTGAATTAGGGGGCCGCCGCCCATTTGGAGTCGCGCAGCTCGGTGATGTAGAACCACCTCGATTGCCACCCCTTTATGGTCTCCACAAAGGAGCCCTCGAGCCATAGGACTTTGGCCATCTTGCCAACCATGGCGCCTCCGCACTCCGCTTGGCGGCCGCCCACAACCTTCGGCTTGACATTAAAGATCTTCAGCCATAAGCCGAAGTGGGGCTGGATGCAGAGGAAGGCCTCGCACACGACAATGAACGCCGAGATGTTGAGGATGAAATTCGGGGCCAGGTCGTGGAAGTCCAGGCCGTAGTAAAACATGAGCCCCCGGACAAATGGGTGAAGTGGAAAACCTAGTCCACGGGGGAAGTGGGGGAGAAACACCACCCTCTCGTGGGGCCTGGGGGTTGGAATGAGCTGCCCCTCGTCGGGTAGCCGGTGTGCGATGTTGCTGGACAAGTATCTGGCCTCCCGCAGCTTTTCGATGTGTCCCTCCGTACGGAGGAGGCCATCCACCTGCCTCCCGCTCTGGACATAGTTGGAGAAGGTTGAGGTGGGATGTGCGGACTTGGGCGCTGGAGCTCGAGTCTTGTGAAATGAATGAGCAAAGGGGGAAGAAGGCGTAGGTGAAAAGGTGGATCCTTATCCCCTTATATGGACGGACGAAGCTATGCGTCCCCCACCAGCCTGGTAAAACTCGCTTATCTCTCAAGCGCCGTAATCAATGGCGCGGATGGGTTACCCACGTCCGTATTGATGGGAATCCCGGAATAAGGGGGCACGATCTATGCTTTGGTAAGACGTGCCAAGGAAACCGCCTCGCTAAACGCGCTAAGGTGGAACAGTCAAAAAATGATTCGTATGAAGGCCTGGCCATGGTGTGATGTCACGCCGCGGAATACGGCAGCAGATCTGTGCAAAATTTATTCTCTCTACGGTGGTATGTGGAACTTGTTTTGCAGAGCCGGACACTATCCTTGTGTTCAAAACCTTCTATGAAGTATTCGAGGAGGAACCCGCCTTGCAATGCCGAAGACAATATGCGCCACGGACTCGTCGTCATTGAAGCCTGGTTCAGGGGCTCTTGAGGAGTCTTGGACTAGGGGTGTCCGGATAGTCGAACTATCATCGCGTCGGACTCCAAGACTATGAAGATACAAGATTGAAGACTTCGTCCCGTGTCCGGATGGGACTTTCCTTGGCGTGGAAGGCAAGCTTGGCGATACGGATATGTAGATCTCCTACCATTGTAACCAACTCTGTGTAACCCTAACCCTATCCGGTGTCTATATAAACCGGAGGGTTTTAGTCCGTAGGACAAACAACAATCATACCATAGGCTAGCTTCTAGGGTTTAGCCTCCTTGATCTCGTGGTAGATCTACTCTTGTACTACCCATATCATCAATATTAATCAAGCAGGAGTAGGGTATTACCTCCATCGAGAGGGCCCGAATCTGGGTAAAAACATCGTGTCCCTTGTCTCCTGTTACCATCCGCCTAGACGCACAGTTCGGGACCCCCTACCCGAGATCCGCCGGTTTTGACACCGACACCTGTATTTACAAGAAAGTGAGTGGGAGCACTACAGCCTTTCTGATAAGTATATGTGAATGACATATTGTTGATCAGAAATGATGTAGAATTTTCTCGAAAGCATAAAGGAGTGTTTGAAAGGAGTTTTTCAAAGAAAGACCTCGGTGAAGCTACTTACATATTGGGCACCAAGATCTATAAAGATAGATCAAGACGCTTGATAAGACTTTCGATGAGTACATACCTTGATAAGATATTGAAGGTGTTCAAAATGGATCAGTCAAAGAAGGAGTTATTGCCTGAGTTGTAAGGTATGAAGTTGAGTAAGACTCAAAACCCGACCATGGCAGAAGATAGAGAGAGAATGAAAGTCATTCCCTATGCCTCGGCCATTCTAATACATTATAACTGTGCACCTTAGGAACCCTCTCAGGCCATTAGCATTCACAGCCGCCAGATCTTCAGGTTTAATGCTTTCGGCCGTTCGATAAAACTCACGCGCAGAACTTCCCGCAAATTGAGCTGGGCAGCTGCTCCCGTGGCAAAATTGAAGCCGCGTGGTTGATTGAGCCCTCGCCAGAACGAAGACCTTCGTGGGCCTCCGAGGCAGTGAAGCGATGAAGGCCGCCCCCTCCCCTCCCTAACCTCGCGTCTCTCTCCCTGTCTCCCACGATGTGTCCCGTCGTGCGCCGCCGAATTTCCAGTTGCGGGAAGGGAGAAGGAGAGTATGCGCTTTTCGTGGCGCATCTGGTTATCCCTGTCCCCTTAGGCTCTCGCGGAGACGACAGGCATGAGGCGCATGCGACCTGGGCGCTCTCAGACCACCTCCATGATCTCTCCTCCGTCTCTATCGAACGGCGAACATGTGGTGTGTCGGCGTCGTCGTGGTGCTTAAGCCGGAGAGATCTGCGTCTTTCTTGCCCTTTGCGGCGCCGATTCCCTGTGCCGCCACGACGCCGACCACCTCCAGGTCTTCATGCCGCACACAAGATGGGCGGTGCCCCTCGAAGCACCCTTGGTGGCTTAAGGTCAGATTGGATTTTATGTATAAGTTTGGAAGCTCATGTGCCGACGTGTATGCTTTCATCCTAGAGGTCCATCGAGTGCCTCAAGTTGCTCATTCATAATACTGGATATCTGATCCTATTAGTTAGAAATATTGTCACACTTAATATGGCACTTGGATTGTTAGATTTTGTTTTTTAAGAGTTAGTCAATGCATCAAAGAGACTTTGTAATCTGGTGTATACCATAAAGGAAATTTGGTAATGTGTACTGACTGCAAGAAGGGTTGAAATTCTCTTAGTATGTCCTGGCTGCAGGATGGCCTTTTGATGCTCTAATTGGAAGTTATACCCTTTTAAGATGAAAAGGATACTGGGAAGGCTGATGCATTGTGCTCTAGATAACAATGTCGTACAAGGTGAAATCATCACTCCTACTTTCTTTATTTAAAAGAGGTCATCTTCGTTGCTGTATTGTATCTCTATCACTAATGATCGACGTGCTCATTCTCATTTATAGCAGTCATTCATTCATGCAAATGCCTTTAATACGCCAAAAATTACCTATCTAAAGATCACACTTTACTTGTTTGCTTTTCTGCAGATGAAAGGCAAAGTCAAGGACCTTTCCATGAGTGCCATAGATCGGGTGAGCTTCATTTTGTTAACTAATTTTGACGGTCACTACTGTGTAACATTGACACTGATCAGACGTCATCCATTCTGACTTTCAGGTAAGGAAGCCAAAAGAATATCAATGCCAAGAGGTGCAACATGGATCATGGCGAGAAGAACGTGGAGTGGATAGAGGACGGGGAGCATGAGAATGTAGTGAACCTTTTGCATAAGGAATATGTAATAATCTAAGCATATGGGATACTACTTTTTAGTATCCTGACTTCACCTTTGATTTTTGACCGGATTTGAGAGCCTTTCACAGGGTGCTGCTGATGTGATAGAAGAATAAAGCTTTGTAGCCGAAGAGCGAGAAAACGGGGGCGACATTGTGTCTCTCGCTCTCTGCTTTGCCCAAGTGCCGGTGTATCTACTCCAGTGCACCTGTGTTAGGTAACTTCAATAAGTTTGTTAGCTTTTGTTAGATCCTTAGCTAATTATTTTTGTCGTGGATTTATTAGTGTATTTGTACAAATTTGTTCATAACTAGTACTGGTCGATTTTTAGGTCTCTTATGTTGTTGACATGTCATGTTTGTTCATACATTTTAATGCTTTATTATGCAGATTAGAGCTTAAATAATATGGTTGGAAGTGCTTATTATGTTGCTCCTGTATATGTCAATGTACATATCCTACTTTGTGGCAGCATCGCTTTTTGTGAACATGCGGAATCTGGCACCATGTTCTATTCTCAAAGCCGACCCTGGTTATAAGGAATAACATTGTCCTTCTATGACTGAAGCAGTGGATTTTGTTAAGTGCTTTCTATGCAAAGATTCACATAGAAGGATGCCTGCAGCACACGCTTGAAATGAGTTTCAATCTGCCCATATGGATGCAGCTTAAACTGTTGTCGTTATTATTCACCCATGGATAAGAAATACAATGACTTTAAAATGCCATTGGTTATATTATGTCTTACTAAAGCTTAAACTTGTTCGTCAACGTTATGTAAAGATGCTTTGATGGTCTGCATTGATGAAATTTGTTCTAATTTTTCGTATAATGTTCCACAGAGAAGATATATGACGTTGCATCTTCAAGTTTGAACTTGCATTCTTCTATCTGAAAATATTTGTTTCTACTGAAGAATGGTTGTGCCATAACCTCCCTGTTTTCATAAATCGCTAATGTTTCATTTCCACGTGTCTCATAGAACATTTTGATCAAGATTACTACATATGCTCACAGTTTTCATACGTATTTATGTCGGAGCCTACTTTTTTGTACCTTTGATTTTAAGTACCAAAACAGAATGCTTAGACATCTCTCAAAATCTAATCTATCTTGGATCAATTTATTTGCACTTAGAAGTGGCGCCCTCAAATATTTCTTTCTACACGTGTGATTGATCGTTTCTTGATAGGATTTATTGATCTAGCCTTTATCTGAAAATGCAACACTCTTCATTGGGACGTGATAGAAATGGATGTATATTTGCTAGATTGAGACCGTGTGGCTTTTGATGTATGATATTTCTCGTTAGGCTTTGTTGACCTAGACTGTTTATGAGCCTTTTTATCTGAAAATGCAGTTTTCTTCATTGGAACTTGATAGAAATGGATGTATATTTGCTGCATTGAGATCGTGTGGCCATAGGTCAACAAGGGATCTGCGTAAACTGCCCCATGGAGCCGGCCTTTTGACAAAGCATGACACACATAATGTGTTCTGTTTTCCGTTTCTTCTCTGTTATTTCCACATCTTTGTTCTTTTCATTTTTCTTGTTATTCACCGTATAGGACATTGCGTAGGCCTTTTGATTTTTTGTTACTCACATCTTTCCATACGCAGTGATCAGAGTGAAATTTGTAATTAGCATCTTTCTATAGCATTGTACACAATCATGTTCAAATATTATCTTATGGAAATTCATATTTCTTTATTTTCATCAATGCCTTGGTTACTGCCTTGAGAGACTTTCCTTGATATCCCTCAAAGTAGGTTATTAATTCGTTGCCTATATACGTTCCTTGTATTCATTCTTGTCACTATTAAACTTTTGACATGGTAGTTTCTTGCCTTGATCTATGCTCGAGGACAAGGTTTATGCCAAGGGTTCTGTAGCTATTGACAATATTAGTGGTGTAGATTTTTTCTTGCTTTTGTATCTGTGCATAAACAAGCTTGTTAGTTCTAACGTTTTACATAGTTGAACTGAAATTTTGTTTTAGATTAGTTCCAAATTGATTAAAATAGTACCCCCTCATTCCCATTTTATTAGGCGTATTTGTTTCCCCAGTAAATCTCAGAATATTAGGCGCTGAAGCTCTGAGCCCGTGCTATTCTCTCGTACGGTTAGCAAGCAAAGGCGATCGTGCATGCCTTTGCTCTATCCTCTCGTACAGTTAGCGATTTAAAGGAGATTGGGCATGCCATATTTGTTCCTGAAATCATGGATGCCTCCCTCGTGCGATGGCTCAACTAACAAATGACTTGTGCGCTAATTTCCGTGCTCAAAACTAATACGCCTTACAAACTGGGAAGGAGGGAGTAGTAAATAAAATTTGGTAGTTCACCGAAATATGCCAATTCAAAATGAACTATTCCAAGCTAACAGTTTGTGCAAATTTAACATATATGTTTCATGTCTCCAGATGTTAATTATCAAATAGACGGGCGCAGCAACGCGCGCCTTCAATGATCTAGTAGGTTCTATAAAGTATGTCATGCTGTATACCAGACCTATTGTGTACCTTGCCATGAGTTTGGCAAAGGGGTACAATAGTGATCCAGGAGTAGATCACTGGACAGCGGTCAAAATTATCCTTAGAGGACTAAGGAAATATTTCTCGGTTATGGAGGTGATAAAGAGTTCAGCGTACAAAGTTACGTCGATGCAAGCTTTAACACCGATCTGGATGACTCTGAGTATTAATCTAGATACATATTGAAAGTGGGAGCAATTAGCTAGAGTAGGTCCATGCAGAGCATTGTAGACATAGAAATTTGCAAAAAATACATACGGATCTGAATGTGGCAGACCCGATGACTAAACTTCTCTCACAAGCAAAACATGATCACACCTTAGTACTCTTTGGGTGTTAATCACATGGCGATGTGAACTATATTATTAACTCTAGTAAACCCTTTGGGTGTTGGTCACATGGCGATGTGAACTATGGGTGTTAATCACATGGTGATGTGAACTATTGGTGTTAAATCACATGGCGATGTGAACTAGATTATTGACTCTAGTGCAAGTGGGAGACTGAAGGAAATATGCCCTAGAGGCAATAATAAAGTTGTTATTTTATATTTCCTTATATCATGATAAAGTTTATTATTCATGCTAGAATTGTATTAACCGGAAACTTGATACATGTGTGAATACATAGACAAAACACGGTGTCCCTAGTAAAGCCTCTACTAGACTAGCTCGTTAATCAAAGATGGTTAAGTTTCCTGACCATAGACATGTGTTGTCATTTGATGAATGGGATCACATCATTAGGAGAATGATGTGATGGAAAAGACCCATCCATTAGCTTAGCATAATGATCGTTAAGTTTTATTACTATTGCTTTCATCATGACTTATACATATTCCTCTGACTATGAGATTATGCAACTCCCGAATACCGGGCATCTCCAACGTATCTATAATTTATGAAGTATTCATGCCATGTTTACAATAGTTTTATATGATTTTGGTATTGATACGTCCATTTTGCATCATGCTTTTATATCAATATTTATTGCATTATGGGTTGTTATTACACATTATGTCACAATACTTATGCTTATTCTCTCTTATTTTACTAGGTTTACATAAAGAGGGAGAATGCCAGTAGCTGGAATTCTGGGCTGGAAAAGGAGAAAATATTAGAGACCTATTCTGCGCAACTCCAAAAGTCCTAAAACTCCACGGAAGTTATTTTTTGAAATAAAAAAATATTGAGCGAAGAAAATACCAGAGGGGACCCACACCCTGGGCACAAGGGTGGGGGCGCGCCCTACCCCCTAGGCGCGCCCCTGCATCATGGGCCCCCTGTTGGCCCTCCGGTGCCCATCTTCTGCTATATGAAGTCTTTCGTCCGAGAAAAAATCATAAGCAAGCTTTAGGGACGAGACTCCGCCGCCACGAGGCGGAACCAATCTAGGGCTCTGGCAGAGCTGTTCTACCGGGGACACTTCCCTCTAGGAGGGGGAAATCATTGCCATCATCATCACCAACGCTCCTCTCATCGGGAGGGGGCCAATCTCCATCAACATCTTTAGCAGTACCATCTCCTCTCAAACCCTAGTTCATCTCTTGTATCCAATTCTTGTCTCTAAGTCTGAGATTAGTACCTGTAGGTTCCTAGTAGTGTTGATTACTCCTTGTAGTTGATTCTAGTTGGTTTATTTGGTGGAAGATCATATGTTCAGATCCTATATGCATATTAATACTCCTCTGATTACGAACATGAATATGCTTTGTCAGTAGTTACGTTTGTTCCTGAGGACATGGGAGAAGTCTTGCTATTAGTAGTCATGTGAATTTGGTATTCGTTCGATATTTTGATGAGATGTATGTTGTCTCTCCTCTAGTGGTGTTCTGTGAATGTCGACTACATGACACTTCAACATTATTTGGGCCTAGAGGAAGGCATTGGGAAGTAATAAGTAGATGATGGGTTGCTAGAGTGACAGAAGCTTAAACCCTAGTTTATGCCTTGCTTCGTAAGGGGCTGATTTGGATCCATATGTTTCATGCTATGGTTAGGTTTACCTTAATACTTCTTTTGTAGTTGCGGATGCTTGCAATAGGAGTTAATCATAAGTGGGATGCTTGTCCAAGTAAGGGCAGCACCCAAGCACCGGTCCACCCACATATCAAATTATCAAAGTACCGAACGCGAATCATATGAACGTGATGAAAACTAGCTTGACGATAATTCCCATGTGTCCTCGGGAGCGCTTTTCTCTATATAAGAGTTTGTCCAGGCTTGTCCTTTGCTACAAAAAGGATTAGGCCATCTTGCTGCACTTTATTTACTTTTGTTACTTGTTGCTCGTTACAAATTATCTTATCACAAAACTATCTGTTACCTATAATTTCAGTGCTTGCAGAGAATACCTTGCTGAAGCCCGCTTATCATTTCCTTCTGCTCCTCGTTGGGTTCGACACTCTTACTTATCGAAAGGACTACGATAGATCCCCATACTTGTGGGTCATCAAGACTCTTTTCTGGCGCTGTTGCCGGGGAGTGAAGCGCCTTTGGTAGGTGGAATTTGGCAAGGAAAAATTTATATAGTGTGCTGAAGTTTACTGTCACTTGTTACTATGGAAAGTAATCCTTTGAGGGGCTTGTTCGGGGTGTCTTCACCTCGACCAGTAGAGCAAAGAGTTGCTCCTCAACCTACTGAACCTACTGAAAATGAAAATGTTTACTTTGAAATTCCTTCGGGTATGATAGAGAAACTACTAGCTAATCCTTTTGCAGGAGATGGAACATTGCATCCTGATTTACACCTAATCTATGTGGATGAAGTTTGTGGATTATTTAAGCTTGCAGGTATGCCCGATGATGTTATCAAGAAGAAGGTTTTCCCTTTATCTTTGAAGGGAGATGCATTGACATGGTATAGGCTATGTGATGATATGGGATCATGGGACTATAAGCGATTGAAATTGGAATTTCATCAGAAGTTTTATCCTATGCATCTTGTTCATCGTGATCATAATTATATATATAATTTTTGGCCTCGCGAAGGAGAAAGCATCGCTCAAGCTTGGGGGAGGCTTAAGTCAATGTGATGTTCATGCCCCAATCATGAGCTCTCAAGAGAAATGATTATTCAAAAAAATTATGCTCGGCTTTCTGACAACAATCGCTCCATGATCGATACTTCTTGTACTGGTTCCTTTATGATGAAGACTATTGACTTCAAATGGAATTTATTGGAAAAAATTAAACGCAACTCTGAAGATTGGGATCTCGACGAAGGTAAGGAGTCAGGTATAACACCTAAGTTTGATTGTGTGAAATATTTTATGGATACCGGTGTTTTCCGTAAATTTAGCACTAAATATGGACTTGACTCTGAGATAGTAGCTTCTTTTTGTGAATCTTTTGCTGCTGACGTTGATCTCCCTGAGGAGAAGTGGTTTAAATATAATCCTCCCGTTGAAGTAAAAGTAGTTGCACCTATTAAAGTTGAAGAAAAGACTATCACTTATAATGATCCTATTGTTCCTACTGCTTATGTTGAGAAACCACCTTTCCCTATTAGTATAAAGGATCATGCAAAAGCTTCAACTGTGGTTCGTAAAAGCAACATTAGAACTTATACACCTCCTGAGCAAGTTAAAGTTGAACCTAATATTTCTATTGTTAAGGATCTCTTGGCTGATAATATTGATGGGCATGTTATTTACTTTTGTGATGAAACTGCTAGAACTGCTAAACCTAGTGCTAAAGATAAACATAGACCTGTTGTAGGCATGTCTGTTATTTTTGTTAAAATAGGAGATCATTGTTATCATGGCTTGTGTGATATGGGTGCTAGTGCTAGTGCAATACCTATCTCTTTATACAAAGAAATTATGCATGATATTACACCTGCTGAGTTAGAAGATATTGATGTTACCATTAAGCTTGCCAATAGATATACTATTTCACCGATTGGGATTGTTAGAGATGTTGAAGTCTTGTGTGGGAAAACCAAATATCCTGCTGATTTTCTTGTTCTTGGTTCCCCACAAGATAGCTTTTGTCCCATTATATTTGGTAGACCCTTCTTTAACACTGTTAATGCTAAGATAGACTGCGAAAAGGATGTTGTTACTATTGGTTTGGGTGATATGTCTCATGAGTTTAATTTTTCTAAATTTCATAGACAACACCGTGAAGACGAATTTCCTAGTAAGGATGAAATTATTGGTCTTGCTTCTATTGTTGTGCCTCCTAATGATCCTTTAGAACAATATTTGCTAGACCATGAAAATGATATGTTTATGAATGATGTAAGGAAATAGATGAAGTATTCTTTAAACAAGGACCCATTCTCAAACACAATTTGCTGTTGAAATCCTAGGGATCCTCCTCCACCAAAGGGTGATCCCGTGTTTGAGCTTAAACCATTACCTGATACTCTTAAAGAAGATATATCCTCTTATTATTAGTGCTAACCTTTCAGAGAAGGAGGAAGAAAAATTATTGAAAATTCTGAAGAAGCACCGTGATGCTATTTGATATACTAATGGCGCACCACATAGAAGTGCGCCATTAGTAACAATATTTTTCAAAAAAAATTCAGAATTTTTTTTCGTTTTTTTTCTTAATCTCCTAATGATCCTTTAGAACAATATTTGCTAGACCATGAAAATGATATGTTTATGAATGACAGAAGGGAAATAGATGAAGTATTCTTTAAACAAGGACCCATTCTGAAACACAATTTGCCTGTTGAAATCCTAGGGGATCCTCCTCCACCAAAGGGTGATCCCGTGTTTGAGCTTAAACCATTACCTGATACTCTTAAAGAAGATATATCCTCTTATTATTAGTGCTAACCTTTCAGAGAAGGAGGAAGAAAAATTATTGAAAATTCTGAAGAAGCACCGTGATGCTATTTGATATACTAATGGCGCACCACATAGAAGTGCGCCATTAGTAACAATATTTTTTCAAAAAAAATTCAGAATTTTTTTTCGTTTTTTTTCTTAATCTCAGTTCACTATGGCTTAATCTCGGGTCAATATACTTAATCTCAGGTCAAATCCCACTCCGTGGTCAAACTTCCCGAAAGGTCACCCATCCTCACACTACTCCAGCCCAAGCACGCTTAACTTCGTAGTTCTATCCAACCCCAAAGAACAACTCACTTCATAAGCACTTGTTGATATATCTAGCATATCAATCCTATTATACCTTGTTGATGTCTAGGACTTTGTTCATGTTCATGACTATGATGAAATTTTGAAAAATATTTCAAACTTCCCGGTCATATTACGTATCATTTTTTGAAAAAAAATAAAAAAAAATTCAAAACCAATTATTTTTTCTGTTACTAGTGGCGCACCACATCCACGGTGCACCACTAGTAAGTTTGAAATTTTTTGAATTTTTTTGCCTCTAGATCTTGAAAGCCCCGTAACTTTTTTCTGTTAGGTTTTTGGGTAACTTTTTCATATAAAAAACTTTTTCATCCGAGTTCGTATGCAAAAGTTATGCCCATTTTTCAAATTTCCAGAGAGATTTTTCATATAAAAAACTTTTTCATCCGAGTTCGTATGCAAAAGTTATGCCCATTTTTCAAATTTCCAGAGAGATTTTGCAAATAAAGTCGAAATTCATATTTGTAAATTTTCCCAACAACTAGACCGCATATCACATGGGAAACTTATTTTCTTTTATTTTTTTGACATTTCCATCATTTTCTTTTATTTTTTTAAAACTGAAAACGCGATCCATGAGGGGGGGTGCATTCGGTGTTGGGGCAAGTTAGTAATGGCGCACTGTGGGTGTGGTGCGCCATTACTAGTTAAACTAGTAATGGCGCACCACACCCACGGTGCTCCATTACTAGTTTTGAAAAAAAAATTGATATATTTTTTTGATTTTTTTTTGAAAAAAACTTAGTACTGGCACACCAGTGGACAGTGCGCCATTACTAGTTAAAACTAGTAATGCCGCACCGAGACATGGTGCGCCATTAGTAACAAATATTTTTTTTATTTATTTTTACTTTTTTTTCAAAACTACTAATGGCGCACGGCGGATGTGGTGCGCCATTACTATGTCAACTAGTAATGGCGCACTATACAACGGTGCGCCATTAGTAACAAATTTTTTTTATGTTTTTTTTAAACTACTAATGGCGCACCAGGCACCAGGTGTGCCATTAGTAATATATTAATAATGGCGCACCGAGACATGGTGCGCCATTAGAATATAGTAATGGCGCACCACATGACAGGTGCGCCATTAGTGGCCATTCCATCTATAGCCGTTTTCGTAGTAGTGTGATGATCTTAAGGGCATTAGTCCCACTCTATGTCAACACAAAATAAACCTGGAGAAAGACACCAAACCGGTTATTAATCATCAGTGACGGTTAAATCCTAAGATGAAAGAAGTGGTAAGAAAGGGAATATTAAAGCTCCTTGAGGCGGGTATAATTTATCCCGTTGCTGATAGTCAGTGGGTGAGTCTTGTCCATTGTTATCCTAAGAAAGGAGGTATTACTGTCGTTCCTAATGATAAAGATGAATTGATTCTGCAAAGAATTGTTACAGGATATAGGATGGTAATTGATTTCCGCAAATTAAATAAAGCTACTAAAAAGGATCATTACCCCTTGCCATTCATAGATCAAATGCTAGAAAGATTATCCAAACACACACATTTTTGTTTTCTAGATGGTTATTCTGGTTTCTCTCAAATACTTGTGTCAGCCGATGATCAAGCAAAGACCACTTTTACATGCCCTTTCGTACTTTTGCTTATAGACGTATGCCTTTTGGTTTATGTAATGCACCTGCTACCTTTCAAAGATGCATGATGGCTATATTTTCTGACTTTTGTGAAAAGATATGTGAGGTTTTCATGTCCGATTTCTCCGTGTATGGATCCTCTTTTGATGATTGCTTGAGCAACCTTGATCGAGTTTTGCAGAGATGTGAAGAAACTAATCTTGTCTTGAATTGGGAGAAGTTCCACTTTATGGTTAATGAAAGTATTGTCTTGGGGCATAAAATTTCTGTAAGAGGTATTGAAGTTGATAAAGCCAAGGTTGATGCTATTGAACAGATGCCATGTCCCAAGGACATCAAAGGTATAAGAAGTTTCCTTGGTCATGCCGGTATTTATAGGAGGTTCATTAAGGACTTCTCAAAAATTTCTCGGCCTCTGACTAATCTCTTACAAAATGATATACCTTTCGTTTTTTATGATGATTGTGTAGAAGCATTTGAAATACTTAAGAAAGCATTAATCTCTGCACCTATTGTTCAGCCACCTGATTGGAATTTACCTTTTGAAATTATGTGTGATGCTAGAGATTATGTTGTAGGTGTTGTTCTAGGGCAAAGAGTTGATAAGAAATTAAATGTTATTCAATATTCTAGTAAAACTCTAGACAATGCCCAGAGAAATTATGCTACTATTGAAAAAGAATTTTTAGCAGTTGTTTTTGTTTGTGATAAGTTCAGACCTTATATTGTTGATTCTAAAGTAACTATTCACATGGATCTTGCTGCTATTAAATATCTTATTGAAAAGAAAGATGCTAAACCTAGACATATTAGATAGCTCCTCTTGCTACAAGAATTTGATTTGCATATTATTGATAGAAAGGGAGCTGAGAACCCCTTTGCAGACAACTTGTCTAGGTTAGAAAATGTTCTTGATGACCCACTACCTATTGATGATATCTTTCCTGATAAACAACTGAATGTCATAAATGCCGCTCGTACTGCTCCATGGTACGCTGATTATGCTAATTACATTGTTGCTAAATTTATACCACCTAGTTTCACATACCAGCAAAAGAAAAAGTTTTTCTATGATTTGAGACATTACTTTTGGGATGACCCACACCTTTATAAATAAGAAGTAGATGGTGTTATTAGATGTTGCGTACCTGAGCATGAACAGGAACAGATTCTACGCAAGTGTCTCTCCGAAGCTTATGGAGGACCAACGCTGGAGACAGAACTATGCATAAGGTATTGCAATCCGGTTTTTATTGGCCTACTCTCTTCAAGGATGCTCGTAAGCTTGTCTTATCTTGTGATGAATGTCCAAGAATTGGCAATATTAGTAGACGTCAAGATATTCCTATGAATTATTCACTTGTTATTGAACCATTTGATGTTTGGGGCTTTGATTATATGGGACCGTTTCCTGCCTCTAATGGGTATACACATATTCTAGTTGTTGTTGATTACGTTACTAAGTGGGTAGAAGCTATTCCAACTAGTAGTGCTGATCATAACACCTCTATTAAGATGCTTAAAGAAGTTATTTTTCCGAGTTTGGAGTCCCTAGATATTTAATAACTGATGGTGGTTCACATTTCATTTATGGTGCTTTTCGTAAAATGCTTACTTAGTATGATGTTAATCATAGAATTGCATCTCCTTATCACCCACAATCTAGTGGTCAAGTAGAATTGAGCAATAGAGAGCTTAAATTAATTTTGCAAAAGACTGTTAATATATCTAGGAAGAATTGGTCCAAGAAACTTGATGATGCATTATGGGCCTATAGAACTGCATATAAAAATCCTATGGGTATGTCTCCGTATAAAATGGTTTATGGAAAAGCATGTCACTTACCTCTCGAACTAGAACATAAGGCATACTTGGCCATTAAAAAGCTCAATTATGATTTTAAACTTGCCGGTGAGAAGAGGCTATTTGACATTAGCTCACTTGATGAATGGAGAACCCAAGCCTATGAGAATGCCAAGTTGTTTAAAGAAAAAGTTAAAAGATGGCATGACAAAAGGATACAAAAGCATGAGTTTAATGTAGGTGATTATGTATTGCTATACAACTCTCATTTAAGATTTTTTGCAAGAAAGCTTCTCTCTAAATGGTAAGGCCCTTACGTTATCGAGGAGGTCTATCGTTCCGGTGCCATAAAAATCAACAACTTCGAAGGCACAAATCCGAAGGTGGTGAACGGTCAAAGAATCAAACATTATATATCAAGTAATCCTATAAATGTTGAAACTAATGTTATTGAAACCGTAACCCCGGAGGAATACATAAGAGACACTTTCCAGAATGTTTCAGACTCCGAAAAGGAATAGGTACGTGGTGCGGTAAGTAAACCGACTCAAAAACAGTTCTAATGGCATTTTTTCTCCGTTTTGGAATATTTAGAAAAATAGAAAAATTAGAAGCAGTCCGGGAAGGACACGAGGCTTCCACGAGGATGGGAGGCGCGCCCTAACCCCCTAGGCGCGCCCCCCTACCTTGTGGGCACCTCGTGTGCTCTCCGGACTCCGTTTTCTTGCACGATACTTCTTTCGGTCGGTAAAAATTCATTATATAATCTCCCGAAGGTTTTGACCACCGTACCACGCAATTATCCTCTATTCTTGTTTCGAGCTATTTTCTGTCAGGATTGTCAAGGCCAGGCATCATGTCGTCCCCCTCCTCCAACAATGGTGACAACGATACTTGGCTAATGAAGATAGAGCTGAAGAGGGAAGAACCCACGGAGATCAACAAGGATGAAGGGATCAAGAAGGCCACGGAGGACCAAGCTCCGGCAACAGAAGACATCCTTCAACTTGATCACAATCTTCTTACCCCAACTGAGATCGAGGCTTTCAAGATGATTGGCTTAGCTCGTATACAAAACAAGTATCTCACACGTGAAAATATTTTTTTGAAGGAGCATATCGTCGCACTCAAGGGCATTATCCGCAAGTTGGAGGATTTCTTACGCTCGATGTGCGACTACCCATTATCACCACCATCTTCTTCACCAGCAAAGGAGATATAATCACATGGGTATGGGCACTCCCCTTGGCAACTGCCAAGCTTGGGGGAGGTGCCCCGGTATCGTATCACCATCACACTCCTATCTTTGCCGTTTTTCTTAGTTTGATCCTTTTAGTAATATCTTGATCTAGTAGAATAAGGTTTTAGTATGATCTAGTTTTGAGTTTTGCTTTATGATCCCTCTATGTAATCGAGTCCGTGAGCTATATAATAAATATTAGTATTGAGTCAAGGGATTGATTATTTTGACTATGATCTTGAGGGAATAAAAGAAAAAAGAAAGAATAAAAAGAATCAAAGAGATCATATTGATCTTATGGAGAGTAATGACTTCACATAGAAAGAGTATGATGATTAAAAATTGTTGAGAGTTGACAAACATAGTTTTGGTCATCGTTGCAATTAATAGGAAGTAATAAAGAAAGAAAGGCTTCATATATAGATATACTATCTTGGACATCTTTTATGATTGTGAGCACTCATTAAAATATGACATGCTAAAGAGTTGATGTTGGACAAGGAAGACAACGTAATGGGTTATGTTTTCTTATATCTGAAATAAAGTATATTGTCATGGATCATCAAACATGTTGAGCTTTCCTTTCTCCCTCATGCTAGCCAAATTCTTTGCACCAAGTAGAGATACTACTTGTGCTTCCGAATATCCTTAAACCCAGTTTTGACATGAGAGTCCACCATACCTACCTATGGATTGAGTAAGATCCTTCAAGTAAGTTGTCATTGGTGCAAGCAATAAAAATTTCTCTCTAAATATGTATGACTTATTAGTGTGGGAGAAAATAAGCTTTATATGATCTTGTGATATGGAAGAAATAAAAGCGACGGACTGCATAATAAAGGTCCATATCACACGTGGCAATATAAAGTGATGTTCTTTTGCATTAAGATTTTTTGCGTCCAACCCTGAAAGCGCATGACAACCTCTGCTTCCCTCTGCGAAGGGCCTATCTTTTACTTTTATCTTCTACCTTATGCAAGAGTCATGGTGATCTTCACCTTTTCTTTTTACATTTTATCCTTTTGGCAAGCACAGTGTGTTGGAAAGATCCTGATATATATATATATATATATGTATATATATATGTATATATATATGTATATATGTATATATATATGTATATATATATATATATATATTTCTGATTGGATGTAAGTTAGCATGAGCTATTATTGTTGACATTACCCTTGAGGTAAGAGGTTGGGAGACGAAACTATAAAGCCCCTATCTTTCTCTGTGTTCGATTAAAATTCCGTAACCACAAGTATTGCATGAGTGTTAGCAATTGTGAAAGACTAAATGATAGTTGAGTATGTGGACTTGTTGAAAAGCTCTTACATAGACTCTTTCTGATGTTATGTTAAATTGCAATTGCCTCAATGACTGAGATTATAGTTTGTTAGTTCTCAATGAAGTTTCTGATTCATACTTGACATTGTGAATAGATTGTTACTTTAGCATAAGAAATAATATGACAATATCCATATATGTTGCTGTTATAAGAATGATCATGATGCCCTCATGTCCGTATTTTATTTTATCGACACCTCTGCCTCTAAACATGTGGGCATATTTATCGTTATCGGCTTCCGCTTCAGGACAAGCGAGGTCTAAGCTTGGGGCAGTTGATACGTCCATTTTGCATCATGCTTTTATATCGATATTTATTGCATTATGGGCTGTTATTACACATTATGTCACAATACTTAAGCCTATTATCTCTTATTTTACTAGGTTTACAAGAAGAGGGAGAATGCTGGCAGCTGGAATTCTAGGATGGAAAAGGAGCAAATATTAGAGACATATTCTGCCAACTCCAAAAGTCCTGAAAATCCACGGAAGTTATTTTTGGAAATAATAAAAAATATTGAGCGAAGAAAATACCAGAGGGGACCCACACCCTGGGCACGAGGGTGGCGGCGCGCCCTACCCCCCTGGGCGCGCCCCCTGCCTCGTGGGCCCCTGTTGGCCCTCCGGTGCCCATCTTCTGCAATATGAAGTCTTTCGTCCGAGAAAAAAATCATAAGCAAGCTTTCGGGATGAGACTCTGCCGCCACGAGGCGGAACCTTGGCGGAACCAATCTAGGGCTCTGGCGGAGCTGTTCTGCCGGGGACACTTCCCTCCGGGAGGGGGAAATCATCACCATCATCATCACCAACGCTCCTCTCATCGGGAGGGGGCGAATCTCCCTCAGCATCTTCACCAGCACCATCTCCTCTCAAACCCTAGTTCATCTCTTGTATCCAATTCTTGTCTCTAAGTCTGAGATTGGTACCTGTAGGTTGCTAGTAGTGTTGATTACTCCTTATAGTTGATGCTAGTTGGTTATTTGGTGGAAGATCATATGATCAGATCCTATATGCATATTAATACTCCTATGATTATGAACATGAATATGCTTTGTGAGTAGTTACATTTGTTCCTGAGGACATGGGAGAAGTCTTGCTATTAGTAGTCATGTGAATTTGGTATTCGTTCGATATTTTGATGAGATGTATGTTGTCTCTCCTCTAGTGGTGTTATGTGAATGTCGACTACATGACACTTCACCATTATTTGGGCCTAGAGGAAGGCATTGGGAAGTAATAAGTAGATGATGGGTTGCTAGAGTGGCAGAAGCTTAAACCCTAGTTTATGTGTTGCTTCGTAAGGGGCTGATTTAGATCCATATGTTTCATGCTATGGCTAGGTTTACCTTAATACTTATTTTGTAGTTGCGGATGCTTGCATAGGAGTTAATCATAAGTGGGATGCTTGTCCAAGTAAGGGCAGCACCCAAGCACCGGTCCACCCACATATCAAATTATCAAAGTACCGAACGCGAATCATATGAACATGATGAAAACTAGCTTGACGATAATTCCCATATGTCCTCGGGAGCGCTTTTCTCTATATAAGAGTTTGTCCAGGCTTTTCCTTTGCTACAAAAAGGATTGGGCCATCATGCTGCACTTTATTTACTTTTGTTACTTGTTGCTCGTTACAAATTATCTTATCACAAAACTATCTATTACCTATAATTTCAGTGCTTTCACAGAATACCTTGCTGAAAACCGCTTATCATTTCCTTCTGCTCCTCGTTGGGTTCGACACTCTTACTTATCAAAAGGACTACGATAGATCCCCTACACCTGTGGGTCATCAGGTATGATTTGATTAGAACTAACCCGGGCTGATGCTGTTTTCAGCAGAACTACTGTTCTGTTGTTTTTGTGCAGAAATAAAAGTTCTCGGAATGGGCTGAAAATCAACGGAGATTTTTTCTGGAAAATATGAAAAATACTGGAACAAAAATCTACCGGCGGGGACTCCCATGGGCCCCACAAGGGTGGGGGCACGCCCACCCCCCTGGGGGTGCCCCCCTGCCTCGTGGACTTCCCGAGGGCCCCCCTAACGTGAAATCAACACCAACTCCTCCTATAAATCAAGAAAACCCCATAACAGAACCTAGATCGAAAGTTCCGCCGCCGCAAGCCTCTGTAGCCACGAGAAATCAATCTAGGCCCTCTCTGGGACCCTGCCGGAGGGGGCCATCATCACCGGAGGCCATGGAGGAGGATCCCGGAGGGGCCATCATCGCCATGAAGGCCAAGGACCAGAGGGAGAACCTCTCCCCATCTACGGGGAGGCCATGGAGGAGGAAGCACAAGCGGGAGAACCTCTCCTCCTCTCTCTTGGTGGTGCCAGAGTGCCATCGGGAGGGGAATCATCGCCGCGGTGATCGTCTTCATCAACATCACCATCCTCATCTCTTTTATGCGGTCCACTCTCCCGCAACCCACTGTAATCCCTACTTGAACATGGTGCTTTATGCCACATATTATGATCCAATCATGTGTTGCCATCCTATGATGTTTTGAGTAGATATCCTTTGTCTTTGGGTTGATTGATGATCTAGATTGGTATGAGTTGTATGTTTTATTTTGGTGTTGTCCTATTGTGCCCTCCTTGTCGGCATAGCGTGAGGGATTCCGTTGTAGGGTGTTGCAATATGTCCATGGTTTACTTATAAATGCGTGTTGCTTGAGTGACAGAAGCATAAATACGGATAAGTGGGTCACGGCGTATGGGATAAAGGGGACTTGATACTTTAATGCTATGGTTGGGTTTTACCTTAATGATCTCTAGTAGTTTCGGATGCTTGCTAGAGTTCCAATCATAAGTGCATATGATCCAAGACGAGAAAGTATGTTAGCTTGTGCCAATCCCTTATATGAAATTGCAATAGTGATTACCGATCTTGTTAACAATTGCCTAGGATAATTCCGCCACCGACCCATAATTATTCCACACTCGCTATTTATAATATTTAGTAATATATTCTAACTTTATGATAACAACACCTACTTTTATATTTTAGCTCTCCGATATCATGCAAAGTTATCCTCTTCATACCCACTACGTAGTTTTATTTCTCGTTTCTAGTTGGAAGTAAACGTTTGGTGTACGTGAAATTAAATGTCGATGTGAGATGGGACTTGAGAGAATATTGATCTTACCTTTAGCTCCTTGTGGGTTCGATACTCCATACTTATCACTTCCACCATTGGGAATTGCTATGACGATTCCCTGCACTTGGGGATTATCAAGCTCTTTTCTGGCGCCGTTGCCAGGGAGCAATAGCGTGGGGTTGATTTTCTCGCGTGTGCTTGTTTGCTTTCTTCACTAAGTAGATTTTGTTTTTCCTTTTTGTTTCTTTTTAGTTGTGGGTGAAACATAAAAAAATTAAAGAATGAAAATAAGAAAAAATTACTTGCCTATCATGCCTAAAAAGTTTTTCAAAAAGAGAAGTGATTGGAAAGTTATGCATTGAAGAAGTGAGGGTCGACCTTAAGCACTTGTGTTCATGCTCACGGAAACAATGTAGAATTTTTCATGGAAGTTTCTCTGTAAATAATTATCTCCTTGTGTATATCCATTGTGTTATAAAAATAATGTGCCAAGCTTTGGTTTTAGGATGATTAGATTGCTTGTTTACTATGTGCAGAACAAAAACAGAAACTTTGGCTGTAGCGCGTGATTTTACATTTTTTTTACTGGAAGGTCAAATGGGTCTGAAAAGTTTTGCAAATTAGATCTGTTCAAATTGTTCAAATTTGCATATTTATTTCATAATTTTTGGAGTTACAGAAGTTTACTAAACTTCCAGATTACTACAGATTGTCCTGTTTTTGACAGATTCTATTTTTTACGTGTTGTTTGCCTATTTGGATGAATCTATGGCTAGTATCGGGGGGTATGAACCATAGAGAAGTTGGCATACAGTAGGTTTAACACCAATATAAATAAAGAATGAGTCCATTATAGTACCTTAAAGTGTTAGTTTGCTTTTATTACACTAACGGATCTCACAAAGTTTTTGTTAAAGTTTTGTGTGGATGAAGTGATTCGAAGACCGAGGAGCTATCTATATGAGAAGAATAAAGAGAGGCAATAGTTAAATCTTGGGGATGCCAAGGCACTCCAAGTGAATATTTCAAAGGATACTCAAGCATCTAAGCTTGGGGATGCCCCGGTTGGCATCCCATCTTTCTTCTTCAACAAATATCGGTATACCTTGGTTTTTGTTTTGTTCGCATGATTTGTGTCCTTTGTGTTTTTGTTTTTCCATTAAATAACCATGCTAGTATGAGATGTCCCTTCATAAATTTGTAGAATGCTCCATGAACTTCACTTATATCTTTTGGAGTATTGAATAATACTATCATCTAAAGCGGGTTTGGAAAAGTTTCAACTTTAGGAATTAGTAATCTCACTGTCGGGGAGGCTGATCGTACCCACGAACACCTATGGGGCCGGCGGACCAGGCCCCTTGTGGTTCGGAGGGGGGCGGAGATCGCACGAAGAGCGGATCGAGGCGTGGCACACGAGCAGTTTACCCAGCTTCGGAGCTCTCCGGAGAGATAAAACTCCTACTGCTGCTTGTTTGACGTATTGTGTTCTTATCTTGCTAGGGAGCAATGAGAGCTACAAAACCTAGCATGAGTGTCTCTGGTCTCGAGTGAGTCGAACGAACCGAACCGAACCCTCTCTACGTTGCACATGGGCCTCCTTTTATATGCTCAAGGGGTCTCCGACAGGTGGCAACATAGGTGAGGGTACAAAAGTTAAAACAGGAGTTGGTACACCTACTCGAACAGTGTACAGTGCAAAATACCTAACTCTGACGGCAAGGGACAAAAGCAATAAATGCCCGTCAGTGTCGCCCAAACAGTGCAACAGAGACCGTCAGGTGCGCCTCCGCTCGCCACGATGGCAAGCTTGTCAGCGCCGCTTATCGCTGCTCTCCGCTGGCTGCACAGCCTCTCAACACGCGCCCATGGAACGGTCCCATGGCGACACGTCGCTGGATGAGCTGGAGCGGAGATGGAGAGAGGTTGCTTGCCGCGGCAAGCGCCTTGCCGCGGCTGAATCCTTGTCGTGTCCGGAGGCTTGTCGCGCTCCGGGCCTTCCCGGCAAGCTCCTCTTGCCGGGGCCTTGTCTTCTGCATGCACAGGTGGCCTTCCCGACAAGCTCCTCTTGCCGGGTCTTGTCTTCTTAATCAAATACTTTGTTCTTGAATGGCTCCAAAGGAGCCACGGAGGATCTTGGCGGCGACGAGGCAAACCTCGCCGCTGGTGCTGCAATCGTCAGGCACGAGTACGGGATACTAGGGTACCCTACTCTAGTACACCGGCAGAGCCCCGGCTGGGCCGTACACGGTGTCGAGCGCTTGTCGGGCCAGGCCCAAAACAGTGCACGGTCACACGCGGCCTCGATCACGTCGCAAATCGCCCCGGACCCACCACGATTCCCACTAACGGCATGCACCGGACGTGGCGTCGTGCGAGATCGTGGGGCGGTCGTGGGGTTTCTTTATTAGTATAAGCGAACGTCCGCTTCTCCCCTCTTTATAAGCGGGGAAACAGGGCAGGCCGTCCACTCCGCCATCGCTGTCTTGTCAAGAAAACCACCGCCGCTCCTCTCGCTTCTCCGTGCGAAGAGAGCAGCGCCCGCCCTTTCGCCACAAGCGCGCTCACCGCCGCCGGCCTCCTCCGCCGCCCTCGCCATGGCTCCGAAAGCCGACAAGGAGAAGGGCGTCAAGTCGGCCGAGGCGCAGCGGCTCGCGGCGCTGCACAAGGAGTGGGCCATCTTCCCCCCGCAGCTCGGCGCAAGGGAGCTGCAGGACGTCTTCTACCTCTTCTGGTCGACGGAGACGCGTGCGCATCCGCGCACGAGGGTACTCCCCGCCTCCGCCTCTGATTTGGCACCAACAGGGTACCCCTTTTTCGCCCTTTTCTTCTATTGCGGGCTTTGCCCGCCTTTTTCCAAGTTCTTCTGCGACATCATGAACACGTTTAGCCTCCGCCTCCTTGATTTCACCCCAACGCCGTCTTGACCATGGCCGTTTCGGCGCATTTGTGCGAAAACTTTGTCGGAGTCCACCCAAACGTGGCACTCTTCCGCCATTTCTTTGTGCCCAGCGTCGAGAGAGGAGAGCCACTTGCCGGAGGGATAGCACGGGTCTCCGGGATCGGCAAGAAAGAGGCCTACCTGGAAGGAGAGTTCCGCAACAAGTGGGAGGAGTGGAGAGCCAACTGGTGCCGGGTCGTGAGGAGAACCTGCAGCCCTTCATCGCTGCCGGCGCCAAACTCCAATAGTGCGCGGCAGAGATTGGAGCAACTTACGCCGGAGGATGCGGTCAAGATAGCCGTGACCGGATCTTGCGCCTCGGGCTTGCCGGGTTAACCGTAAGCGCGCTTGGCGCAGATTTTCTTCGCCGCCGCGCTTCCCTTGCAGAAAGGAGGAGGCCTGCACTGGAGTTCCAAAATGCGGCAGACATTATGAGGTTGCGCCCGGGCCTGAACTGGAATTTCACCGTCTTGGAGCTGGACGCGATGCTGCTCGAGCTGTTCAAGAACGACCCCAACCACCCTGAGTGGTTTAGGTTGCCGCGGGGGGTCGTCCCATTGTGCAACAACTCGGCGCTCGACCGCATCCGCGCCATGATGCCGTTGTGCGATTCCCATGGAATCATTCCAACCTGGCAGGAGCCCCCCGACAAGGTCGTGCAGCAGTTCTTCGACGACTTAGAAGAAGTGCCGATCCGCTCCGACGAGCAGAAAAGGCTCACCCGCGACACCACCGACGAGGAGATGGCGCGGATTGCCACCAGTGGAGGAGGCGGCGTGGCGCCGCCGCTGGAGCCTTCGGGTTCACCATGGAGGAGGCGGACGCCAAGGCGGCAAGCCTTGCCGAGCGAGGGGAGGTCGTCGGCGAGGACGAGCTTGTCGAGCCCGAGGCCGGGTCGAGTGGACCCGCCGAGGGCGCTTCCTCTCCACCACCCAGCGACTTGCCGCCAGCGGAGCCCCCGTCTCCGCCGAAGAGGCGTCTCTGCAAGGCCGGAGACGAGTCGGGGCGGCAGATCGCCCACAAGAAGAAGCGGCATGACGCTCCACCGCTGCAAGCGAGGTTGCCGAGGCGCCTCACACTGCTGCGACAACTGTGGCGGGATCTTCTCAGGCCACCGCCCACGTCTCCGCCAAGCGGCCAAGAGAGCCCACTCCCCCGCCTCGTCGCACCGGAGGCGAGCCGGAGTTTGACTTCTCCGCGCTCAGCTCCGAGGAGGAAGGCGAAGAGTAAGCTCTTGAGATTTGTGCTTGTATTTCTTCAATTTTATTGCTTCATCTTGAATCTGATTTGCTTGCTTGCTCGACTCTTTCCTTTTCGTGACGCTGGCCCAGAGCGTCGAAGAGGGCTAAGATCCCGACGGTCGTCGTTGAGGACGATTCTCCCTGGCGGCTGTGGGACGCGTCCGAGACCCCCTTGCCGGACCCAAAGCAACCCTTCCTCGGAGCAGCCCCAGACAGCCCCCAGAGTAAGTGTGCAGTTTTCTCCTTACTATTAGGTGTGCAGGGTGCCTTCTTCGCCGATACTGACTGTTTGCTTGTGTAGGAGCAGAGCAGCCTCATCAGAGGGCTCGGAAGCCGCCTCGAGATCCTGCCCGCTGCCACCACGCCGCCAAGGGAGGATTCTCCGGCAAGGGAGCGCCCTCAGGCAAGGGAGGCCACTCCGGCAAGGGAGGCTACCCCAAGAAGGGACAGCGCCCGGTGACCCTCCGGTGGTCGAGGCCATGGCTGCGGATCCCGTTGCAGGTAATTTCCTTTCACGAAAATTTCCCTTGGGCTTGCTTTATTTTGTTTCTCTTTTGAACATTCGCTGATCGCTCTTTCTTCGTCGACGCAGAGCCGATGGAGGTCGAGGCCGCCGAGGAAGAAGCGCTGCAACACCGACGAGGCCGCCGTCGAGGAAGAAGAGATCGTTGTTGTGGAAGAAGAGGCCGCCGACGAGCCTGTTGGCGAAGGCCACCGAGGCTGCCGACGCAGAGGCCGGGCGAGGGGTCGGGCGATCGTGACCGACGGCCCTGAGGCCGCAGGAGCGCCAAGCGCGCTACACCGATAGCCGACTCCCCGCTGCTGCGGCCAGTTCGAGGAGCCCCAGCCCGCGCCTACCAAGGCCGGGCGGCGTCTTCATCAAGCTCCCCGGGAACCGAGCCTGTGGCGCCGGTCGAGGAGAGACCTTCGATGGCGAGGTACTCGCCTCATTGGCCGACATCGTGGACGCCAAGCAGCAAGCAGCTGCGAAGTCTCGAGGAGGAGCAGCTGAAGAAGCTGTTGTCGCTCTACCGCGCCCGGCAGGCCAAGTTGGAGACCCGGGAAGCACTTGTCGCGAGGGCAGGAGCTGACATGGAGAAGCGCGCAGAAGAGCTCCGGAGCGCCAACCAAGAAGCCCTCCGCGACATAGCAGAAGCGCGGGGATATCTTGCAGAAGAGCGCACGGCCTTCATTCTCGAGAAGGCCGCGGCTGAGGAGGAGCAGCGGCTGCCGAGAAGCTCTCCGCCAGAAAGCGAAGCCGGGCGCAGCGGAAGGTCAACCTGGACAGCCACGAAGAAGACCTTGCCGCGCGCGAGGAGTCACTTGGCGGGGCGCTGCAGGAAGCGAAGGATGCTACCGCAGCCACCGAGGCCGCCAAGGAAGAGCTGAAAGCGAAGGTGGCACAGCTGGAGGCCAGCCTCAAGAAGAGCGGCGAAGAGCTTGCCGCGCTTAAGCATGAGCGCGAGAAGGACGCCTACACTCTTGGCGAGCTGCAGAGTCGTCTTGCTGATAGGGGCAAGGAGCTCGACGCCGCCAAGGATTCCAAGGCGGATCTTGAGCTGAAGCTGACCACTCTGACGCAGACGTTGGATGGCGCCAGAGAGCGGGAGGTGGGCTTGTTGGAGGCGATCAAGGCCAAGGAGGAGCTGTTAGCGAATGCTGCCTCCATCCAGAGCACCCTGAGGGAGAGCATGGAGCACTGGACCGAAGGTCTTGTGGACACCGCCGCTGACATCCACAACGAGCTGATGGAGCTGGGGATGGCGGACCTTGCATACTCCTCCGATGAGCATCTCCAACCCAGCGCCAAACTCAGCTTATTCTTCAAAGGCGTGGTGACGGGCCTCCAGCGACTCCGGGAAGAGGTCCCAAAGCAGCTGGCCGAGGAATCACGCTAGATCTGTGCAGGAGCCCTCGAGAAGGTGTTGGTAAAGGTGGCCTTCCGCAATCCGGCCTCAACCTTAACGGCGTCCTCAGATCCTTGCCGCCAGATGCCAACGTGGAGGAGCTCAAAGCCCTTGTCGCACCCATTGTGGACAAGGTGAACAAGATCAAGCGGATTGAGGGCGACCGCGTAGACTAGGCCGCCAACTTTATCTTTCCCTTGTCGCTGCTGATCATGTTTAGAACACTTTGTTAGATCAGCGACAAGTTATTTTGTAATATACTCTATCTTAGGCGATCAATACAACGTTATTTCCTCTACTTGATTCCTTCCTTTGTACGTTTCTGCCCTACGCATTTGGGGGACCTGTCGGTGCGGGCACCTTTGTCATGAAGGCCGAAAAGTGCGAACGTCAGCTCGGCAGTGCCGCCCGACAAGCAACCTTGTCGCGACTAGCCGCAGCTCACTTAAGCTGTTGAGCGGACTTGATACAAAGTTAGGGCGCGACTAGCCATGAGTTGGTTCCTCTGCGCACAGGTTTTCCATACAAAGTACTATCGTTCGAGGAAGATAACTTAAAAATTTAAAAACTGATTGCTCAAACTTTGGCAACTTAGCTTTTCATCTCTTGCTTCCCGATGAGGTGAAACTTCCTCGGCGGTGCCTGGTCCATAGTATTTTCTCCTCCTCCCCCTGGTTAACTTGTGCGAGGGAGCCTTCCTTTCTTTGAGAAAAGAGAAAGAAGAGGAAATAACGTTATGGAGCCCAGCGGCTCGATTCTGCTTACCGGGTGTGGTTGCTGCACAAAGTGTTAGCCAAAACATGCAATAAAATGATGAAAGCATGAATTTGACAAGTTGTGCGCAACACATGAGCTTTACTGATGCACGGGGTCTGCGCCCGGCTTTGTACAAAGGATTACATGCAACAGCGGCAAGACTTGTACAAAAGGTGGTTGCAGGAACGGGTTCCGGCAACCGCGCCCTATGGGTAAAACTTACGAAGATGCTCAATGTTCCAGGAGTTGCTCACCGGAATGCCATCTTCGGTCTCAAGGCGGACATCGCCAGGCCTAGTTACTCGTTTTACCCGATAAGGGCCCTCCCACTTCGGCGTCAACTTGTTTGAATTCTTGGCGGACTGAACGCGCCGAAGAACAAGGTCGCCTTCCTCGAGACTTCGCACTAACTCTGTGGCTATGGTAGCGACGCAAAGCTTGTCAGTAGCGGCGGCTCGCAGCGGCTGAAGACGATCCTCCTCAAGGAGCAGCGTGTCATCTTGTCGCAGCTGCTCTTGCTCAAGCTCATCATAAGCGAGCACTCAAGGCGATCCGTATCGAAGTTCCGTGGGGAGAACTGCCTCTGCTCCATAGACTAGAGCAAAGGGTGTCTGGCCGGTGGCTCGATTTGGCGTCGTCCTGATCGACCAAAGAACCACCGGCAGCTCCACGATCCAGTTTCTTCCGCACTTGTGCAGCCTGTCGAAAGTTCTGGTCTTGATCCCGCAGCACTTCAGCATTGCCCTCTCTGCTTGACCGTTTCTTCTCGGGTGAGCAACGGAAGCAAAGCAGACCTTGGCGCCAAGATCTTGGACGTACTGCATGAAGGTGCGACTCGTAAATTGTGTGCCGTTGTCGGTGATGATCCTGTTAGGGATTCCGAAACGGCAAACAATCGACATGAAGAACTTGACTGCTGACTGTGCTGTCACCTTCCTCACTGCTTCCACTTCCGGCCACTTTGTGAACTTGTCGATGGCGACGTACAAGTACTCAAATCCACCAACAGCTCGTGGGAAGGGGCCGAGAATGTCGAGCCCCCAGACCGAAAATGGACAGGATAAAGGGATCGTCTGGAGAGCTTGAGCTGGCTGGTGTATCTGTTTGGAATGGAACTGGCACGCTTCACACTTGGTTACTTGTGCAGTTGCATCCTGGAGGGCTGTCGGCCAGAAGAAACCTTGCCGGAAAGCTTTCCGGCAAGTGCTCTTGGCGCCAATGTGGTGACCACATATGCCTCCATGTATCTTCGCCAACAGCTTCATCCATCTTCCACAGGAATACACTTCAATTTCACACCGTTGAGTCTTCTTACATGCAGTATTTCGTCGACAAACTGGTACATACTTGACTGCCGGGCTACTCTTTCCGCTTCTTCTTGCTCTTCGGGAAGTTCTCCTGTCTGAAGGAAACGGACAATCTGCTGCACCCATGCTGGAGCTTGCGGCTCGACAACAAGGACTAAAGGCACATCTGCTGCTGCGGGAACATCAGCTTCCACGGCAAGAACCTGCGGCCTGCCGGAGCTTGATGCTCCCGACAAGCTTGCCGGAGCAAAACTTGTCGGGAGCGCTCGCTTCAACGAAACAAACCACAGGGTCCAGCCGAGCAGACTGCCCCTCGGCTTGTTGGTGTTGATCTTGGGGACCTTCATAGCGGCGGCTTTGAAGCCCTGCCGGAAAGTAATCACCAGAGATCAACTTCCTCTTCTTGCTTTGTCCGATTGATGGTGTTACGGTTGGCTGAGTCGACTTGAGCACGAAAATCCCTGGTTCCACAGGCAACTTAAGTGCGGCGCACTTTGACAGGCCATCAGCAATATCATTCTGAACTCTTGGAACATGTTCCATTTGCAGGCCGTCAAAGTGCTCTTCTAGCTTCCTCACTTCATCGACGTAGGCTTCCATCAACGGACTCGGTAATCTTTGTTCACTTGGCGGACGACAAGTTGTGAGTCACCCCGACAATAAGCTTTTTGATCCCAAGGTCCATCATGCGATCCACGAGACCGGCAAGCAAACCTTCATACTCTGATTGTTTGTCGCTTGCTCCTTGGGAAAGTGCATCCGACTACGTGCTTGAGGTGCTCTCCGTGGGTCTTGCGGTAAGCAAAGACGCCGCACCGGCGCCTGCAGCGAGAAGGCACCATCAAAGTACATCAGCCACTCTTTGCTTGCTTCCTTGACGGGAATGCTCGTCTCGAATCTCTTCATCCGTGTTGGCGTCCATTGTGCTATGAATTCTGCCAACACTCTGCTTTGGATAGTTGATGTGCTTTCAAACTTGAGACCAAAGCTTGACAGTTCCAATGCCCACTCAACAATCATGCCCGTTGCTTCTGGATTCTGCAGTATCCTCTTCAGCGGAAAGCGAGTGACAACTGTGATCTCATGTGCTTGGAAGTAATGGCGCAGCTTTCTCGAGGCCATGAGGAGGCCGAAAAGCAATTTCTGCACCGAGTACCTTGACCTAGCCCCTGCAGAGGGAACTGACAAAGTAGACTGGGCGCTGCACCATCCTTTTCTGCATCTGGTCATGCGTCTGCGCGGATTCGTCCTTGTCGGGACCAGAGCTTGTCGGCGAAGCCCCTTGCTTGTCGCTGGATGTGCTTGCCGTGGTTGCTGGCTCGTCATCCGCCTCCCTCTCCGCTACTAACGCAGCACTAACCACTTGATTGGTTGCCGCTATATATAGCAGCAACTTTTCTTGTGGCTTAGGTGCGACAAGTGTTGGAGTGGAGGACAGGTATCTCTTCAAGTCTTGCAGCGTAGCCTCCGCTTCGGGAGTCCATTCCATTGGACCTGCCTTTTTCAAGATTTTGAAAAACGGCAGGGCGCGCTCAGCAGACCTAGAAATAAACCTGCTGAGAGCAGCCACGCAACCGGCAAGTCTTCGTACATCCTTGACTCGCTTTGGTGCTTCAATCTGCTCAATGGCCTTGATCTTGTCGGGATTGGCTTCAATCCCTCGCTGAGACACGAAGAACCCGAGAAGCTTGCCGGAAGGGACTCCAAACACGCACTTCTCGGGGTTGAGCTTGAGGTTGATCTTGCGCAGATTTGCAAAGGTCTCGTCCAAATCTTGAACCAGAGTTGCCTTGTCCTTGCTTTTGACCACTACGTCATCCATGTAGGCTTCTACATTTCTGTGCATCTGTGGCTCAAAAGCGTCATGGACTACCCTTGCAAACGTTGAACCAGCATTCTTCAAACCGAAAGGGATTCGTATGAAACAGTATGTGCCACATGGTGTGATGAATGCGGTCTTCTCCTCATCTTCTTCAGCCATGAAGATCTGATGGTATCCTGAGTATGCATCAAGAAACGAAAGCAAATCACATCCAGCCGTGGAGTCAACAATCTGGTCAATGCGCGGCAAGGAAAATGGATCTTTGGGACAAGCTTTATTAACATCTGTGAAGTCAATACAAAGTCTCCATTTTCCGCTTGCTTTCTTACGACTACAGGATTGGCCAACCACGTAGGATGGAGCACTCCTCTGACAAGGCCTGCTGCTTCCTGTTTCTTGACCTCTTCTGCTATGAATTCTTGGCGCTCCACTGCTTGCTTCCTAACTTTTTGCTTGACGGGCCGCGCATGAGGACAAACGGCCAGGCGGTGCTCAATCACTTTCCTGGGAACACCGGAGATGTCAGACGGTTGCCATGCAAACACGTCGACATTCGCCCGCAGGAAAGCAACGAGCGCGCCTTCCTATTTAGGGTCGAGAGAGGCACTGATGGTAAAGGTACCACCAGTGCCGTCCTCCTTGGCGGGCACCTTCTTGGTCTTTGGCAGAGCTACCATCTTCTTGCACTTGCCGGTGGAGCTCGATGGTGCGTCCTCGACGGTAGCGCAGCACTCCGAAGAGGTGCGCTTGCCGGAGTAAGCATCAGAGCTCTTGCCGGACTTGGACTTTGTCTTCTTCCCCCCGGGAGCTTCAGCGGCAAGTGTTGGACAGTCTGTCGCGGCTGCTGCATCCTGGTAGATCTTGTCGGCACAGATAAGGGCATCCTTCTTATCGCCATGGACAGAGATGATGCTTATCGGGCCTGGCATCTTGAGTAAGTTGTAGGCGTAGTGAGAGGCTGCCATGAACTTGGCGAGTGCTGGACGGCCGAGTATCCCATTGTAAGGCAACGGGAAATCGGCAACGTCGAATGTGACCCTCTCAGTCCTAAAGTTCAGCTTGCTGCCAAATGTTACCGGCAACGTAATCTTCCCCTTCGGCTTGCTCCTTCCAGGATTGATTCCTTGGAAAGTGTCGGTCTCTTCGAGCTCGCTGTCAGGGATTTGAAGCTTCTGGAGCACCGCGGAGGAGATCAGATTCAAGCCGGCCCCGCCATCAACTAGCATTTTGGTGACCTTGAGGTTGCGGATGGTTGGTGAGACCAACATCGGCAAGCACCCGACCGCAGTTATGCGATAAGGGTGGTCCTCAATATCAAAAATGATAGGCGTGCTGGACCACTTCAGAGGCTTGCGTGACTCTACGGATGGTTCCGCCGCATTGACCTCCCGCATCCATTGCTTGAGTTGGCGGTGGGAGGTATGCAGGGAAGCACCTCCGTCAACGCAGAGGACCTCTGTGGCTTTCAAACTCCTGCTCATCGGTGTCGCTGTCTTCCATATCTTCGTCGTCATCATCTTCATCCATGTCGCGGCCGCGGGGAGGTCTATCTCCTTGCCGCTGCTTGGCCTTGCCGCGGCGTCCTCCCCGGCCGGGACGTTTCTTGCTTGCTCCCCCAGCACCTTCCTGGGCCTTCTCCTTGTCGCGCCGCTCGTACTCAGCCCTCTGCTATTCGACAAGCTGCTCAACCTTCTTGCAGCTCTGGAGGTCGTGGCCTTTGGTGCGGTGGATCTTGCAGTACTGCTTGCCGGAGCTGTCATGCTTGTCGGCGGCCGCCACCGACTGGTGGTTGGCGTCAGCGGCAACCTCCTTGCCGGAGCCACCAGCCTTGGCGTTCTTGTCGCCACCTCCGTTGCCGGACTGGTCAACAGCTAGCACTTCTCTACCTTTCTTCTTCCCTGTTGCCTCGTCGCCGCCCTTCTTTGCCGGAGCGGTGTCCTCACTGCCGAGATCCTGCTTCCGCATTCTCTCCAGGGAGTCTCCTCCCTTCCTCAGCGCGTGCGCACTTGTCGGCCAAGGCGTACAGCTCACTGACGTCCTTGACTTTGCACATCGCCATCTCCTCCCTCATCCTGCGGTTCCGCACATTCTGATGAAATGCGCTGATCACCGCGGCAGGGTGGACGTCTCGATGTTGTAGTGCACACGGCTGAATCTCTGAATGAACTTGCGCAGGACTCTCCTTCCTTCCGGGCGGCAGATGAAGGTCACTCTCTTGGCCATGAGGCTTGTGGCCACCTATGAAGGCGCCAACAAACTGATGGCTCAGATCTGCCCAAGAGGATATGGAGCTGTCCGGCAAGTGCATGAGCCAAGATCTGACGTTGGGCTTGAGCACGAGCGGTAAGTAGTTAGCGAGGATCTTGTCGTCCGCCCCCCGCAGCTCGCACCGCGATGGTGTAGATGTTGAGGAACTCCGACGGATGCGCCCTGCCATCATACTTCTCCGCACGCGTCTGGTTTGAAGTTTTTCCGCTGGGCCACTGGACTTGCCGCAGCTCACGAGTGAACGCAGGGCAACCTACCGCGTCTGACAAGTCGCTGGCTCCTCCAGCCGCGCGATGTCAACAGAAGGCCCAGCGCTTTGTCGACCGATGACGTTGCGCTTCTCTTCGGTGCTCGATGCGAGTTCGAGCGTCCTCTTGTTGTCGCTCATGAAGAACTTGGCGCTGATCGCGGCGAGCTCGTGGATCCGACGACGCGGTGGAGTCGCTGTCGAGGTGGATCCGGTGAGTCGGCGATCTTGGCCTTCGTGGCGGAGAGTGCACGGTGGTTGCACCTCCGACAGTCTCATCGCCACCGGCTCGTGCCTTGTCGTCTCGCCGCGGCAATGATGGCGTTGGTTGCCGCGGAGTGTCGCCGTTGGCAAAGCCGATGAGGCTCTGGATAGTGGCCCTCCACTCGTCGACCTTGTCGGCCGTTGGAGGGTAGTCGAGGAGCAGCCGAGCTCTCACCGTAGCTTCGCCGAGTAGTGGGTGGCATTGGCGAACGGTGCGAGGAGCGGGATATGCTCGGACTTCTAACTACGTTAGAAGGAGCAGCACCCCGTCCAGGCGACCGTATCTCACTCGTGCCAGCATGTTGGCGTGCATGCTGGTCTTGAGGGTCTCGATCCAACGAACGTATGGCATTGTGAACGCCATGACGTTGTTGGTCCCGCGTCTCCTGAGATGGGCGCGGGGGATGCACGGACGTCGAGGTTTGCGGGGCCTTGTCCTTGGACTTGGCAATGTCGCGAATACCTTCGTCGGCGCCCGTTCCTCTGCCAGCGTCTGCCCCACCACCCGTTTGCTGCGGTGAGGGTGGGTACGACGCGGACGGCTCTGCTGCCGCCGAAGCCTTCTTCTTCGGCGGCATGTTGAGGAAGATGTTGATGACGCTGCTCGTGTGAACGCCGGATCAGATTCACACGGCCTCGACGCCCCCTACCTGGCACGCCAAAGATGTCGGGGAGGCTGATCGTACCCACGAACACCTATGGGGCCGGCGGACCAGGCCCCTTGTGGTTCGGAGGGGGGCGGAGATCGCACGAAGAGCAGATCGAGGCGTGGCACACGAGCAGTTTACCCAGCTTCGGAGCTCTCCGGAGAGATAAAACTCCTACTGCTGCTTGTTTGATGTATTGTGTTCTTGCTAGGGAGCAATGAGAGCTACAAAACCTAGCGTGAGTGTCTCTGGTCTCGAGTGAGTCGAACGAACCGAACCGAACCCTCTCTACGTTGCACATGGGCCTCCTTTTATATGCTCAAGGGGTCTCCGACAGGTGGCAACATAGATGAGGGTACAAATGTAAAAACAGGAGTTGGTACACCTACTCGAGCGATTATACAGGTAAAATACCTAACTCTGACGGCAAGGGACAAAAGCAATAAATGCTCGTCAGTGTCGCCCAAACAGTGCAACAGAGACCGTCAGGTGCGCCTCCGCTCGCCACGATGGCAAGCTTGTCAGCGCCGCTTATCGCTGCTCTCCGCTGGCTGCACAGCCTCTCGACACACGCGCATGGAACGGTCCCATGGCGACACGTCGCTGGATGAGCTGGAGCGGAGATGGAGAGAGGTTGCTTGCCGCGGCAAGCGCCTTGCCGCGGCTGAATCCTTGTCGCGTCCGGAGGCTTGTCGCGCTCCGGGCCTTCCCGGCAAGCTCCTCTTGCCGGGGCCTTGTCTTCTGCATGCCTGGAGTGGCCTTCCCGACAAGCTCCTCTTGCCGGGGCCTTGTCTTCTTAATCAAATACTTTGTTCTTGAATGGCTCCAAAGGAGCCACGGAGGATCTTGGCGGTGACGAGGCAAACCCTGCCGCGGGGTGCTGCAACTGTCCGTGCACGAGTACGGGATACTAGGGTACCCCTACTCTAGTACACCGACACTCACTATTCCGAATGAGAAGAATTTTGCTTATGTGGAGAGTAGAAGAATCCTCTATGCTTGTAGATTATGAAAAGAATGCTTTATGTGATTGTTATATTGTTAAACTCATTCATGATGCTACTAAAAATTATTATGAGGGAGGAATACATGCTAGTAGGACTTGCAAGAATATCAAGTTTCCTCTCTATGTGTTTAAAGTTTTGAAGTTATACTTTGTTTGGCTTCCTATGCTAGTTGATTATTTTTCCTATAAATTATATTCTCACAAATACCTAGGCATAGAACGTGGGTTAGATTTAAATGTTCTAGTCATATTCTTCATGATGCTCTCTTTATGTTTCAATTCTTTTCTTTTATGTGAGCATCATTAAAATCATCATGCCTAGCTAAAAGGCATTAAAGAAAAGCGCTTGTTGGGAGACAACCCAATATTGACCATTACTTTTTTGTGTGTTCACATGATTAAGCTACTGTAGTAATCATGTTTTATAGCTTTTTGTTTCAATAAAGTGCCAATTAAGACCTTTGGGAAGACTTAGGTGAGAGTAAATGTGATGTTGCTGTAAAAAAAGAAACTTTGCGCTCACAGGATTAGTTGCCATTTTTTACAGAAGAGTGATTTTGAGTTGATTCTTTTTGAATAAGATTAATAGACAAATTTATCACGTCCACAAATTTATTTCATAATTTTTGGAGTAGCATAAGTATGGTTTCTGTTGAGATCATTACAGACTGTTCTGTTTCTGACAGATTCTGTTTTCATCGCATAGTTTGCTTGTTTTCTAGTTTCTATGGCTTATATTTCTCAATATAAATTGTAGGAATGATATGGTAAAGTAGGAATTGTGTGAGAACAATTACGAACCTTGTCTTTGACAGTACCAAAGTGAATGGTTTACTCTTTATCATACTAACCTATCTCACGAAGTTCCGTTAAGTTTTCTGTGATTGAAGTTTTCAAGCTTTGGGTGAGATATCGATGTGAGGAGAATAAGGAGTGGAAAGACCCTAATCTTGGGGATTCCCAAGGCACCCCAAGGTAATATTAAAGGAAGACTCAAGCGCCTAAGCTTGGGGATGCCCCGGAAGGCATCCCCTCTTTCGTCTTCAAAACTGTCGGTATACCTTACTCGGAGCTATATTTGTATCCGTCACATGATATGTGTTTTTCTTGGAGCGTATTTTCAATTATACTTGCTGTTTGAATAAAATCATTGGATCTTAAATCTTGAGTGAAAAAGAATCCTCCCATGGCTAGTTAATTATTTGACTACTCAGTGTTCCTCACTTATATCTTTTTGGAGTAGTTTGTCATTTACTCATGTGCTTCACATATATCCTATGAGTAAATGGTTGAATGAATTGAATATCATAAATCTGAATTTATATATGTTGCATATGCTTATACCATGGGGAGTAATGACCTCACACATAATAAGTATAGGTAGTAAACTTATTGAAAGTTAGCAAACGCAGAATTGGTCACTTGAACAATTCATGAAAGAATATTGAAGGAAGAGATATTTCACATATAAATGTACTATCTTGGACATCTTTTGTAATTGTGAGAACTCATTAAAATATGACATGCTAAAAGGTTGATGTTGGACAAGGAAGACAACGTAATGGGTTATGTTTTCTTATATCCGAAATAAAGTATATTGTCATGGATCATCCAACATGCTGAACTTGCCTTTTCCCCTCATGCTAGCCAAATTATTTGCACCAAGTAGAGATACTACTTGTGCTTCCGAATATCCTTAAACCCGGTTTTGCCATGAGATTCCACCATATCTACCTATGAATTGAGTAAGATCCTTCAAGTAAGTTGTCATTGTTGCATGTAATAAAAAAATTGCTCTCTAAATATGTATGATCAATTAGTGGGGAGAAAATAAGCTTTATACGAACTTGTGATAGGGAAGAAATAAAAGCGACGGACTGCATAATAAAGGTATCTATCACAAGAGGCAATATAAAGTGACGTTCTTTTGCATTAAGATTTTGTGCATCGAACCTTAAAAGCACATGACAACCTCTGCTTCCCTCTGCGAAGGGCCTATCATTTAATTCTTGTCTTATACCTTATACAAGAGTCATCGTGATCTTCACCTGTCCTTTTTACATTTTATCCTTTGGCAAGCACATTGTGTTGGAAAGACCCTGATATATATATATATATATATATATATATATATATATATATATATATATATATATATATATATATATATATATATCCAATTGGATGTAAGTTATCATGAACTATTATTGTTGACATTACCCTTGAGGTAAAAGGTTGGGAGGCGAAACTATAATCCCCTATCTTTCTTTGTGTCCGATTAAAACTTCGAACCCATAAATATCACATGAGTGTTAGCAATTGTGAAAGATTAAATGATAGTTGAGTATGTGGAGTTTGCTAAATCAAAGCTCTGACATAGACCCTTCCTGAAAATAAGATGAATTGCAATTGTTTGATGACTGAGAATATAGTTTGTTAGTTTCAAGAAAGTTTATGATCTATACTTTAACATGTGAATAGCTTGTTACTTGATCATGAGAAGTTTTATGAGTTGAGCTACTGTTATGATATATAATGATGCTAGAAAAGGTGATTGGAACTATCATTGATCAAACTTATGGACTTACTAGTATTCACACTTCATAAATTATTTCTTTTATCATTTACCTACTCAAGGACGAGCAGGAATTAAGCTTGGGGATGTGGATACGTCTCCAATGTATCTATAATTTATGAAGTATTCATGCCATGTTTACAATAGTTTTATATGATTTTGGTATGACTTGATTAGAACTAACCCGGACTGACGTTGTTTTCAGCAGAACTACTCTAGTGTTGTTTTTGTGCAGAAATAAAAGTTCTCGGAATGGGCTGAAAGTCAACAGAGATTTTTTCTAGAAAATATGAAAATTACCGGAACAAAAATCTACCGGAGGGGTCCTGTGGGCCCCATGACGGTGGGGGGCGCGCCCCCTGCCTCGTGGACTTCCAGAGGGCCCCCTGACGTGAAATCAACGCCATCTCCTCCTATAAATCAAAAAAACCCTAGAACAGAACCTAGATCGGAAGTTCCGCCGCCGCAAGCCTCTGTAGCCACGAGAAATCAATCTAGGCCCTCTCTGGCACCCTGCCGGAGGGGTCCATCATCACCGGAGGCCATGGAGGAGGATCCTGGAGGGGCCATCATCGCCATGAAGGCCAAGGACCAGAGGGAGAACCTCTCCCCATCTAGGGGGGAGGCCATGGAGGAGGAAGCACAAGGGGGAGAACCTCTCCTCCTCTCTCTTGGTGGCGCCAGAGTGCCATTGGGAGGGGAATCATCGCCGCGGTGATCGCCTTCATCATCATCACCATCCTCATCTCTTTTACGCGGTCCACTCTCCCGCAACCCGCTGTAATTCCTACTTGAACATGGTGCTTTATGCCACATATTATGATCCAATGATGTGTTGCCATCCTATGATGTTTTTAGTAGATATCCTTTGTCACTGGGTTGATTCATGATGATCTAGATTGGTATGAGTTGTATGTTTTATTTTGGTGCTGTCCTATTGTGCCCTCCGTGTCGCGCAAGCGTGAGGGATTCCCGCTGTAGGGTGTTGCAATATGTCCATGGTTTACTTATTATGCGTGTTGCTTGAGTGATGAAGCATAAACACGTATAAGTGGGTCACAACAGTATGGGATAAAGGGGACTTGATACTTTAATGCTACGGTTGGGTTTTACCTTAATGATCTCTAGTAGTTTCGGATGCTTGCTAGAGTTCCAATCATAAGTGCATATGATCCAAGACGAGAAAGTATGTTAGCTTATGCCTCTCCCTTATATGAAATTGCAATAGTGATTACCGATCTTGTTAACAATTGCCTAGGATAATTCCGCACACCGACCCATCATTATTCCACACTCGCTATTTATAGTATTTAGTAATATATTCTAACTTTATGATAACAACACCTACTTTTATATTTTAGCTCTCCGATATCATGCAAAGTTATCCTCTTCATACCCACTACGTAGTTTTATTTCTCGTTTCTAGTTGGAAGTAAACGTTTGGTGTACGTAGAGTCGTATCAGTGACAGATAGGACTTGAGAGAATATTGATCTTACCTTTAGCTCCTTGTGGGTTCGATACTCCATACTTATCACTTCCACCATTGGGAATTGCTATGACGATTCCCTGCACTTGGGGATTATCAAGCTCTTTTACGCGCCGCTGTCGGGGAGCAATAGCGTGGGGTTGATATTCTCGCGTGTGCTTGTTTGCTTTCTTCACTAAGTAGATTTTGTTTTTCCTTTTTGTTTCTTTTTAGTTGTGGGTGAAACATAAAAAAATTAAAGAATAAAAGTACAAAAAAAATTACTTGCCTATCATACCTAAAAAGTTTTTCAAAAAGAGAATATTGATCTTACCTTTAGCTCCATGTGGGTTCGACACTCCATACTTATCACTTCCACCATTGGGAATTGCTATGATGATTCCCTGCACTTGGGGATTATCACACCTTGTGTGCTATCAAACGTCACAATGTAACTGGGTGATTATAAACATGCTCTATAGGTGTCCCCGAAGGTGTTTGTTGGGTTGGCATAGATCAAGATTAGGATTTGTCACTCCGTGTATCCGAGAGGTATCTCTGGGGCCCTCTCGGTAATGCACATCACTATAAGACATCCAAGCAATGTGACTAATGAATTAGTTATGTGATGATGCATTACGGAACGAGTAAAGAGACTTGCCGGTAACGAGATTGAACTAGGTATGAGGATACCGACGATCGAATCTTGGGTGATGAGGACACAAACCTGGGGTAGGGTAATAGGCCTGATCTATACGTCCTACCTAAGGTCCTTGACCTAAGAACAAAGAAGTTCAAGAATCAGAAGATGGGATCCAGCAAAGGTGTCGAGTAAAGTCCACTCGACCAACCATTCACTCAGAGACCTCTCGCTATCCAGGGCACTCGACCATAAAACCACTCGACATATAAGAAGACCTAAAGCCGCTCTACGCAGCAACGGTCGGGCATTTATTCATATACTTAATGATCATTTGTAGCGCTTCAATACAGGCGTTACCTGTAACTCCACCTCTTTATGTACGTTGAATCCTATGTAACAGAGGGGAGCTGGGGTCCTGGCGCACTCTATATAAGCCACCCCCTCCTCTGGGACAGGGGTTCGCACCCTCTGGAACTCACACGCATATAATCCAGTCGACCGCCTCCGGGCTCCGAGACGTAGGGTTGTTACTTCCTCCGAGAAGGGCCTGAACTCGTAAAACTTGTGTGTACAACTCCTCCATAGCTGAGATCTTGCCTCTACATTACCTACCCCCTATTCTCTTTGTCGGACTTAGAACCACGACAGTTGGCGCCCACCGTGGGGCAGGTGTCTTAGCGACTTGTTGGAGAAGTTGCGATTTTTCCGATCCCCATCGACATGGTTTCCGGCAGAGGTTTGGCTAAGGGCCGTGAGATCCGTCTCGGCGCGCTCGTGTTCGTTGCCGACGACTCCGCTTGGCTTCAAGAGGCTCCACTCGACGTCGAGGCGCCTCCCGTCCATGAAGCGGCGATTCGCAGCGATGCATCCGCGGCGTCCTCCTGCGACAGCCGTCGACTCAGTATCAGTCATCTCCTGTGGCGCCCTCACTCCCCGTTGCCTGCCGGCGCAAGCGTTTCGGTCATTTGAGGCTTCAGCGGTGGGTGAGGCACGCAGCAGCCCGCCAGTCGGCCATCCCCCAAGTCGCAGCAATCGAGACCGATGAAACACTCTAAGGCCTGTTCGATCTGTCGACGGGCTCCATAGAAACCGCATCCGAGTGCGACAGCAGTGATGCAGCGGTGGAAGTCCTGATGGTCGATGGGCCTCGCAGTCTTCCTGGCTTCCCTCGCACTGACGGTGGAGATGGCGGAGGCGATCCGTCGCGTGTCCATGAGGAGTACCTCCCCGAGCCCCTCTCTTCACAGCAAAGGGAAGAACTTCGCCGCCGGAACATGGATGCCCTTCATACTCCTATCATCGAAGGAACTCCCGAGGCCCGAGCCTTGGAGGAGGCGCGCCTGGCCAACCTGGCTGAGCGCACTTGGCTAGAGAACCTCCAGCACGGACTCGACGAGCGTGCTCGGCAACGGGTTCCAACATCCAGTGGACGACAAATTTTTCCGCCTCCAACTCAGGTATATCAAACTCCAATCTAGAATCTCGTAGCCGCTGCCCGAATAGCAGAGTCAATCCAGCCGTCCCAGTCAGAAGCTGGCAGAGGTTTGATGCAGATCAGGGATTTACTCCGGGCAGCAGGAGAACAGAATACAACTGTGTCTCAGTCGCGGAATAGGATCCACAGCAGATCCGTCGTAGCAGATACAGTCCAGTCGGCCCACGGCCCAAGATCGCCTCTGAGGCGTGAGGGACGTGGAGACCGGAGAGATCAGTACAGAAACCGCGAGCAGTATGATCGCCGACTCGATCATGATGATTGTCGTCGACTACCCACGCCTCCCCCAAGGAGTGGGTCATATGCGCCTCGACGGCATGATGACAGACACCCTCACAGTGGTGGGCAAAGAATTCCAGTCGACCCCAGGAAACCAGGCTTTGATGCGAGATCAATTCTCGTACAAGGTCTGGTCGACAGAAACAGAGCTAACAGAGAAGTCCATGACAGAGATTTACCAACCATTAGCAGAGTGCATGTCTCAGGTCCCTAGTGCTTCAGCAGAGCCATCAGGGCCGCAGTGATTCCTCCCAACTTCAGGTTGGCGACTGGATTCAGTAAGTTCACTGGTGAGTCCAAGCCTGACACTTGGCTTGAGGACTACAGAATAGTTGTTCAGATTGGCGACAGCAATGATGAAGTGGCTATGAAGCACCTTCCCCTGATGTTGGAGGGCTTGTCCAGAGCATGGTTAAACCAGTTAGCACCCGGCAGTATTTACAGTTGGGAAGATCTTGCCCGAGTGTTTGTCAGAACATTTGAAGAAACATGCAAATGACCAGCAGGGTTGACAGAGCTGCAATCTTGTGTGCAGAAGCCCAATGAAACTTTGAGGGACTATGTCCAGAGATGAATCACGTTGCATCACACGGTGGAAAATGTGTCTGATCACCAAGCAGTTTGTGCCTTCAAGGAAGGCGTCAAATATCAAGAGTTGAATCTGAAGTTTGGTCGGATCGGAGATATGTCTCTGAGTTGGATGATGGAGATTGCCACCAAGTATGCCAATGGTGAAGAGGAGGATCGGCTCCGGAGTGGCAAACACAAAACAGTCGTCCACGAAACCGGGGGAGGGAACTCCAGTCGGAAGCAGAAGCGCAAAGTCGAGCCAGCTGCTCCTGGAGAAGCCTTAGTCGTGACTCAAGGAAAGTTCAAGGGAAAACCCAAGGGGCCGTGGAACTCTAATAAAGTAAAAGATCAAGATGAGAATGATGTGTTGGACCTTCCATGCCACATCCACACAAAGAAAGATGAGGAGGGTAATCTCATTTACCCAAAGCATACCACTCAACAGTGTCGGCTCCTAATCCAGTAGTTCCGAGAGAAACAGCCCAAGGAGAAGGAAAAAGAGTCGGACAAGGTTGAGGACAAAGAGTAAAGTGACGATGGTTACCCTCACGTCAACTCCACTCTGATGATTTTTGCTGATGTTGAGAGCAAAAGTCGACTGAAAGTCATCAACACAGAAGTAAACATGGTCGCTCCGGCGACGCCCAGCTATTTGAAATGGTCTCAGACTGCCATTACATTCGACCAGTCTGATCACCCGACGCATATAGCCACCCCTGGGAGGCAAGCATTGGTGGTCGACCCAGTCGTAGAAGGCACTCGGTTGACTAGAGTTCTAATGGATGGAGGAAGTGGCCTGAATATTCTGTATACAGAGACGCTGAAAGGAATGGGCATTCCGGTGTCCAGACTCAGCGAAAGCAACATGAGTTTCCATGGAGTCATCCCTGGCAAGAAGGCTGAATCACTCGGCCAGATCGCCCTTGATGTAGTTTTCGGTGATTACAAGAATTACCGCAAAGAAAAGTTGACATTCGAAGTTGTGGATTTCCAGAGTGCTTATCACGCTATTCTGGGGAGACCGGCCTACGCACGTTTTATGGCTCGACCATGCTACGTGTATCTCAAGTTGAAGATGCATGGCCCTAAAGGTGTGATCACTATCACTGGCAGTCGGAAGAAGGCAGAAGAGTGCTTCCAGAAAGGCTTGAAGATCGCCGATGCATGATGGCAGTAGTGGAATTGCAGGAGTATCAGAAAAATGCAGATCCGAGTGATTTGTTATGAGCTAAGAAGCCCGCCACGGATTCAGCATTTCAGTTGTCTGGCGAAACGAAGCCGATTCATATCCACCCGACGGATCCCAATGCTGCTCCAACTCACATTTCAACAACACTCGACTCCAAATAGGAAGAAGCGCTCATCCAGTTCCTCCGTGAGAACTGGGACCTCTTTGCATGGAAACCTTCCAACATGCCTGGTGTTCCCAGGGAGCTGGTTGAGCATCGTCTGCGAGTCGACCCAAAAGTGAAACCAGTCAAATAATATCTTTGACGGTCCGCCGTGCAGAAGAGGAAGGCAATCGGGGAAGAAGTGGCTCGGCTCCTGGCAGCCGAGTTTATCCGAGAGATTTACCACTCCGAGTGGCTAGCCAATGTTGTCATGGTCCCTAAGAAGGACGACTCACTTCGCATGTGCATTGACTTTAAGCATATCAATCGGGCCTGCCCGAAAGATCACTTTCCTCTCCCTCACATCGACCAAATCGTTGACTCAACTGCGGGGTGTGAGCGTTTGTCCTTTTTGGATGCTTATTCGGGGTATCATCAGATCCGTCTGTATGGACCCGATGAGATAAAAACAGCTTTCATTACTCCATTTGGGTGCTTCTGTTATGTCACCATGCCATTCGGCTTGAAGAACGCTGGAGCCACATTCATGTGGATGATTCAGAAGTGTTTACTCACTCAAATCAGTCGGAATGTGGAAGCATACATGGATGATATTGTGGTTAAGTCACATAAAGGTTCCGACCTACTGGCTGACCTTGCTGAAACCTTTGCCAACCTTAGAAGGTATGATATCAAGCTTAATCCATCAAAGTGCACATTCGGAGTCCCAGGCGAAAAATTGCCCGGTTTTCTCGTTTCAGAACAAGGGATCGACGCTAACCCGGAGAAAGTGGGGGCCATGCTCCGAATGAAACGCCCCGTGCGTGTACATGATGTCCAGAAGCTTACTGGTTGCTTGGCCGCCCTAAGTCGATTCATTTCTCGCCTCGGTGAAAAGGCATTGCCTCTTTACCGACTGATGAAGAAGTCAGATAAGTTCGAGTGGACCCCTGAAGCTGATGCAGCATTCGCAGAGCTAAAAGCCCTGCTTTCCACCCAGCCGGTGCTTGCTGCCCCAATCAGCAAAGAACCTTTGCTGCTTTACATTGCAGCCACTGGACAAGTCGTCAGTACTGTACTTACGGTCGAGCGGGAAGAAGAAGGAAAAGCCTATAGAGTTCAAAGCCCAGTATATTATGTTTCTGAAGTTTTGACTCCATCAAAGCAAAGATATCCGCATTATCAGAAACTGGTTTATGGGATCTATATGACCACGAAGAAGGTTGCACATTACTTCTCTGATCATTTAATTATAGTCGTCAGCGACGCTCCATTGTCAGAGATTCTGCACAACAGAGATGCAACTAGTCGAGTGGCAAAGTGGGCGATTGAACTCCTTCCCTTAGATATCAAGTTTGAGGCAAAGAAAGCTATCAAGTCCCAAGCAATAGCAGATTTCCTCGCCGAGTGGATTGAACAGCAACTGCCGACTCAAATTCACTCGGAGCACTGGACCATGTTTTTTTATGGCTCCAAGATGCTGAACGGTTCGGTGTGGTATCCTCCCGAGGAGACAAGCTCATATTTGTCCTCCAGATTCACTTTGACTCCTCCAACAATGAAGCAGAATATGAGGCACTCCTGTATGGATTACGTATGGCCATTTCACTTGGCGTCCGTCGCCTTATGGTCTATGGCGACTCAGATTTGGTAGTCAATCAAGTGATGAAGGAGTGGGACGTCAGAAGCCCAGCCATGACTGGTTACTGCAATGTAGTGAGGAAATTGGAAAAGAAGTTTGAGGGGTTGGAGCTCCATCATATAGCCCGACTGAAAAATCAAGCTGCCGACGATTTGGCAAAGATAGGTTCCAGGAGAGAACCCATTCCCAGCAATGTGTTTTTGGAACACATTCACACACCGTCAGTTCAATAAGATCCTTTCACTGAACAACCCCCGCGGCCTAAGAGTAACACAGATCCGACTGAAGTCAAGGTCCCAGCCGTGGTCGACCTGGTCATGGAGGTTTTGGTCATCACCCCCGACTGGACAATGTCGTACATTGCATATATTCTTAGGAAGGAACTCCCAGAAGACGAAGAAGAGGCTCGACAGATCGTCCATCGATCCAAAGCCTTTACTGTGATAGGAGGGCATTTGTTCAGGGAAGGAGTGACAGGAGTCAGTCAGAAATGCATAACGCCAGAAGAAGGTCGAATGATCCTCAATGACGTCCACTCAGGGACCTATGGTCACCATGCGTCCTCTCGGACCATCGTGGCTAAAGCATACCGAGCTGGATTTTACTGGCCTCGAGCAAATGAAATGGTGAAAGATATAGTCGACAAATGTGAGGGTTGCCAGTTTTACTCCAACATGTTGCACAATCCTGCTTCAGCCCTGAAGACCATTCCACTCGTCTGGCCCTTTGACATTTGGGGATTGGATATGGTCGGACCACTGAGAACCGGAAGGAGCGGCTTCACCCACGTGCTTGTAGCAGTTGACAAGTTTACCAAGTGGATTGAAGCTAAGCCTATCAAGAATCTTGAAGCTAGCACTGCTGTCAGTTTCATCAGAGAATTGACATTCGTGATCGGGTTCCGTGACAAAGCATCATCACTGACAACGGGTCAAACTTCGATTCTGATGAGTTTAGAGCCTTCTGCGCTTCTCAAGGCACACGAGTCGACTATGCTTCAGTCGCTCACCCCCAGTCGAATGGACAAGCAGAAAGAGCAAATGGCCTAATTCTCAAAGGACTGAAACCTCGATTAATGCGTGATCTCAAGCACACAGTAGGCGCCTGGGTTGATGAACTTCCGTCAGTTCTTTGGGGTCTAAGGACAACTCCCAATCGGTCGACTGGCCAAACTCCATTCTTCTTGGTTTATGGAGCTGAAGCCGTTCTGCCGAGTGACTTACTTCACAATGCACCACGAGTTGAGCTCTTCCCTAAAGTTGAAGCAGAACAGGCTCAGCAAGACGCAGTCGACCTTTTATAGGAAGAAAGAGAGATGGCCCTGATCCGATCGACTATTTATCAACAAGACTTGCGTCGATTCCACGCCAGAAACGTGAGAGGTCGAGCCTTTCAGGAGGCAGACTTGGTTCTTCGAGTGGATCAACAGAAACCACACAAGCTCGCCCCTGCTTGGGAAGGTCCCTTCATTGTCACCAGAGTTCTCCACAATGGAGCATACCACCTTTATAATGTCGAGCATCAGAAAGATGAGCCACTGGCTTGGAACGCGGAGCTGCTCCGCCCCTTTTATACTTAAGTGCTCACTCGGATGAGATGTAATAAGAAATACCTTTGTAGTTTGTTTATCAAAGACAAGAGCTTCATAATCTTTCTGAACAATCTGTTGTTGCCTCTGCTTACATTAGAAATCCCCCAGTGGGTGACTTCGCTGCGAATCTGTTTCGCCTAAGTTCAAAAAATCCTACCGAGTGATGAGCAAGCCTCTCACTCGGGGGCTTAGCTGCGAATCCGTTTCGCCTAATTTTAAAAAATCCTACCGAGTGATGAGCAAGCCTCTCACTCAGGGGCTTAGCTGCAGTCCAGTACTCGCCTAAGTTCAAAAAATCCTACCGAGTGATGAGCAAGCCTCTCACTCGGGGGCTTAGCTGCGAATCCGTTTCGCCTAAGTTTAAAAATCCTACCGAGTGATGAGCAAGTCTCTCACTCGGGGGCTTAGCTGCAGTCCAGTACTCTCCTAAGTCTCAAAAATACTACCGAGTGATGAGCAAGCCTCTCACTCGGGGGCTTAGCTGCAGTCCAGTACTCGCCTAAGTTTCAAAAATCCTACCGAGTGGAGAGCAACCCTCCCACTCGGGGGCTTAGCTGCAGTCCAGTACTCGCCTAAGTTTCAAAAATCCTACCGAGTGGAGAGCAACCCTCCCACTCGGGGGCTTAGCTGCAGTCCGATACTCGCCTAAGTTTTAAAAAAATCCTACCGAGTGGAGAGCAACCCTCCCACTCAGGGGCTTAGCTGCAGTCCAGTACTCGCCTAAGTCTCAAAAATCCTACCGAGTGGAGAGCAACCCTCCCACTCGGGGGCTTAGCTGCAGTCCAATACTCGCCTAAGTTTGAAAAATCCTACTGAGTGGAGAGCAACCCTCCCACTCGGGGGCTTAGTTGCAGTCCAATACTCGCCTAAGTTTGAAAAATCCTACCGAGTGGAGAGCAACCCTCCCACTCGGGGGCTTAGCTGGAGTCCAGTACTCGCCTAAGTTTGAAAAATCCTACCGAGTGGAGAGCAACCCTCCCACTCGGAGGCTTAGCTGCAGACAAGGACTCGCCTACGTTCGAAAAATCCTACCGAGTGGAGAGCAACCCTCCCACTCGGAGGCTTAGCTGCAGTCCAGAACTCGCCTAAGTTTGAAACACATCCCTATCCGCAAGGACGACGAGGTGCAGGTCGACTGCAACCTTCTTCTTCGGAGCTACACCACAAATACAATGTGCGCTCCATCCCAATCCGCAAGGACGACGAGGTGCAGGTCGACTGCAACCTTCTCCTTTGGAGCTACGCTACAAATACTACATGCGCTCCATCCCTATCCGCAAGGACGACGAGGTGCAGGTCGACTGGAGTCACCACCTCAGAGCTGCATCTCAAGCACAAAGATTATTCCGAGTGAAGAACAAAGCCCACTCGAAGGCAAACGCAAGCATATTCAGAAATAAACCAAGTACGGATAAATCCTGAAGTTCTGGACGATGAATCAAAACTAGTCGAGCATCAAGCCCGAAGAAGTTTAACGGTTACACAATCACTCGGCATTCTGAGGCAAATAAAGGTGAAGCATAATGTTTTTGGTCACGCATCAGGAGAAGGACTGGCTGGGTCGCAGAAACTGTCAAGGTCAATGATGTCTGCAATACGAGTGGCGGCATCAAGGAAGGTGTCCATGAAAGACTGGAAAGTGTGCCTCTTCGTGTTAGCAACCTTGAGTTCTGCCAGCTTGTTTTCATTGATGTCCTTGCAGTGCACTCAGACCAAGGATAACGTGACATCTGCGCCATAGCGAGTGGATGACTTCTTCCATTCTTGCACTCGCTCGGGGATCTGATTCAGTCGAGCCATCAGGGACTCAAGATCTTGAGACAGTTCCGCCTGAGGCCAGAGTTCAGCATCAACCCGAGTCATCGCAGCTTTCAGGCGGGCAAGATAAGCAACTGCATTGTCCATACGAGATTCCAACCGCAACACGTTCATCGCAACATCATCCTTAACTGGACAGTTTATGGGATCAAGACCCGTCTCGACCCGCCCAGTTTCTGCTTCAAAGTCTTGGCAAAATTCTGCACAGTTGAGTGAATGGTGAGTCGACGGTATAATTAGACTTGGCGATCGGCGAAATAAGACAGATTAATCAGTACCTTCAAGTTTTAAGACCAGCTTTGCAGCAAGCTGGCCCAGATAAGACTCCAGCTCGCCATTCTTGGTCTTCAGACTCCCAAGCTCGTCGGTCAGTTTCTCCTTGTCCTTCTTCAGTTGCTTGACCTCCCGATTGGCGTCAGAAACAACAGTCTTCAGCTTGGAGTTTTCTTCTTCTAACTTGCCGACTGAAGCAAGCTTCTTGTCAGCAAGCGTTGTTTTCTCGCGCGCCTCCTTCTGTGCTGCAGCAAGATCCAGATCCTTCTTCTCCAAAGTCTGCTTCATTTTCTCTAAAGAAATAACATTCTTCAGACGGGCTTGGAGTTGGCGGTTTTCACTACATACATCTGCTCGAGTGGAGTCACTCGGTTCAAAAAAATGGAAAGGAAAAGTGCCAGCAGCAGGATATACAGTTGGCGATTGGTTACCTCCCATGGCAGCTACTTCGTCACGAGCTGTCTTGAGATTCTTCTTGGCCAATTCCAGATCAAGGTTGAGGCTGATTTGTTGTTTGTTCATTGCGGAAAGCTGAGCCCCAAGATCACAAGATTTCTGCAGTTAAAGCCAGTCGACAGAGATAAAAAGACATCACAATGATAGCTACTCTAAGACTACCACCGAATCAAACATTCAACGGTAGTCTTGGGGACTACACCCAATGGGTGCACTTAGCGTGCCCCCACTGATTTTGTAAAAAAAAGAGTTCCTATTCTCAGACCACAGTTGTCGGGGATATACCCCGCGGTGTAAACCGGCCGGAAGTATAACCCGGCCGGACTTGGCGGTTCACTGGTGACCCGTTTGGACCTGGCGGTTTACGATTCATTGTTAATCCGGCAGGCAGGTCAGAAGTAGCGACCAGACCAGGTGGCCCAACGGGCGGTTTATGGAAGGCCGGATCACGCTATGGTGGGCCGGTTTAAGAGGAAAGGCATGACGAATATTTACCTTACAAGGAGTTATGACCTGGACTTGTATCCGGTTTGTATTAGAGATAGACTAGTCCTAATCCTAATAGGACTCCACATGTAACCCGCCCCTTCAACATATATAAGGAGGGGCAGGGCTCCCCAAAGAGGAACAAGCAACAAGCAATAATCTCTAGGGCTAGACACAAAGAGCGGGCTTACCGGCGACTCCCTCATGATCATAATGAGACCTAGCCACGAACAGCATGTAGGGCTATTACCGGATGATGTTTCCCAGGGCCCGAAGCTGTCTAAACCCTTGTCTTGTCTTGCGTCTCTCGATTCCGCTCAACCCCTCTCAAGCTACCACATAGATACGTTGGCCTCGCGACTAAGTCCTTTCATGAGGACATCTGACGTTTTAATCACACGACAGTTGGCGCCCACCGTGGAGCCTGCGCACGGTGGTGTTGAGTTCTTGGAGGGCGCTATCCCAGGGATCGAGAAGCTCCGTCCGGCTTATTGAAAAAGCCCCGGCCGGTTCGTCGGAGATTCCAGCCGGATCATTGGAAAGTTCCGTCAGTTTCATCGAAAGGTTCCGCCGGTTCGTTGGAAAGTTCCGGCCGGATCATTGGAAAGTTCTGACCACCTCGATGCAAGTTCCGTCGGAGTCACAAAAAAAAGTTCGGATCGCCTCGACGAAAAGTTCTGTCCGAATCATCAAAGGGTTCCAGCCGAATCACCGAAAGGTTCCGTCCGAATCGATAAAAAGTTCCGGCCGGATTATCAAGAGGTTCCGGTTCAAAAGTTCCGGATTATCAAAAGTTCCGGCCGATTATCAAGAGGTTCCGATAAAAAAAAGTTCCGGATTATAAAAAAGTTCCGGCCAGATTATCAAGAGGTTCCGGTTCAAAAGTTCCGGATTATAAAAAAGTTATGGCCGGATTATCAAGAGGTTCCGGTTCAAAAGTTCCGGATTATTGAAAGTGCGTTATATCGACTAGAGGGGGGGTGAATAGGCGTTTTTTATGAATTCTTCAATGAGGAATTTGCCGGTGAGGAAATTTCTAAGTGAAGAACTACTTGCAGCGGAATAAGTACTCATAAGTAAGTATAAGAGAATGCGGGCATGGTCATCATGATGAAATGAAGACAATCAAAGAGTACAGAAAGTGTAAACACAGGATAACACAAGATGAAGACAAACAGACTGAAGAATTGAACTGAGGAAATTGAGAAAGTCTTCAGTCAAAGTCTTCAACACAGATATGAATGAACACTCAACACAGTAATGAGGAAATGAAAGAGTTGAGGAAATAGAACCAGTTAGGTTGGTGAAGACAATGATTTGGTAGACCAGTTCCAACTGTTGTCTCAGTTGTACGTCTGGTGGGAGCGGCTGAGTATTTAAACTCGAGGACACACAGTCCCGGACACCCAGTCGTTGAGCACGCAGCTCAGGACACCAAGTCCTCACCGTATTCTCCTTGAACTAAGGTCACACAGACCTCGTCCAATCACTCGTGGTAAGTCTTCAGGCGACTTTCAAACCTTCACAGAGTTGGTCACTCGGCGATCCACAATTCCTCTTGGATGCTCTAGACCATGACGCCTAACCGTCTGGAAGAAGCACAGTCTTCAAAGGTAACAAGCGTCGGATCCACGCAGGATCAATCTCTTCAGTGATGCTCAATCACTTTGGGTTTGTAGGGGTTTGGTTTTGGGTTTTTCCTCACTCGATGATTTTCGCTCAAAGTCCTCGGAGGATGGGTTGCTCTCAAATGACAAGTGTCAAGTTCTCTCGAAGCATCCAACCAGCTAGTGGTTGTAGGGGCGGCTATTTATAGCCTAGGGAGCAGCCCGACATGATAAGACATAAATGCCCTTCAATGATATGACCGTTAGGTGGATAAGATATTTTGGGACAGTGGCCAAGAAGACAAAGAATCGGTCGGAAATTTGACTCTCAAATTCCTCAAGGCTATCATGTTCCTCACTGTAGGCAATCCGCATTGGCGAATTCCTAACTCCTCGGTCAACAAATTCCTCAAATGACCGGAAGAACTTCGTCTCATTCTTGAAGAAATTGACTGAGTTGTATGAGATTTCCAAAGGCTTCACTCAAGGGATTGGTAGGTGTAGGATTTTGAGTTGAGCATCACATGGAAATTTTTCCTTAGTATTTCCTCGACCCCCTTTAACAGTACGGTGTTTCCTATGACTCAAGAAAGAGAAAACAAAACTACGAAAACAAAAGTCTTCACACTTCATGTTCCTCAAATGAATACCAAGTCTTCAAGGTCACACCAATTTCTTCACTTTCAAAGTCTTCAGTCGAAGAACTTCATTTTTAGGGTTCGACTTTCTCTGTAAATATCAAACTCCTCATAGACTTATAGACCTGTGTACACTCATAAACACATTAGTTCCTTAACCTATAAGTCTTCAATACACCAAAATCACTAAGGGGCACTAGATGCACTTACAATCTCCCCCTTTTTGGTGATTGATGACAATATAGGTTAAATTTTCAACGGGGATAAATATATGAAGTGTAAATATTGATATTGAGGAATTTAATTGCAAGATATAGAAGAACTCCCCCTGAAGATGTGCATAGTGAGGAATTTGCTTTTGAGGCAATGCACACTTGAAGAGTTGAATCATGGAGATCTCCCCCTATATCTTGTAATTCATACATGCATTTGACATATAATATGAAGAATTTGAAATGCATGATGAAATATGGTGATCGATGTAGTTCAAAGATGCGTGTATTAACATATAATGAGGAATAAGCATGCAGAGGAACACATCAAAAGTATCGAGCACCATCGGTTTTAAGATTACAACTCGATCCAATAAAGCTTCAAGAACGAGAGTTGTAACTTAGCAAAAAACGTTGTATATGAGCGTTAAAATAGACCCGCTTGAAGACTAACTCAAATTTCTCCCCCTTTGTCATCAAATGACCAAAAGGATTGAAACTGAGGACTAACGCCCCTGAAGTTGATGAAGGAGCGCCAGCGTTGTCGGGGTCGGTTGTCGTAGTAGGGCCTGCCGCAGTGTCGTCCAAGTCTTCATTTTCATCAGTGTCGCGCGATGAAGAATAGGAGCTGGCTACCAAGGAAGGAACCTTGACCTTCTTGAATTTCTTCTTCGGTGGAGGTACAGACCGGTCAAATTCTTCCTTGACACCCATTGTCTTCGCTTCTTCTGCGTTGTAGACATTAGAAAGAACAGCCCTGTATGGTTGAAGGTTTCATGGAGGTAGTATTGGTTTTTCTTCACGCATTGTGTGTTGAGGTCATGTTGTGAAGAATTGAACCAAACCGACGCTTGACCCATTTATGATTGTGATCAACCTTCCGATGAAGACCGAGGAGTAACTCACGATCAGTCATCACCACAGGTGCCGTGTGGCTTGAGGATTTTGCTTGGTGAGGTATTGGCGGCAGAGTCATGTGTGGCAGAGTCATCATTGGTGGAGTAGGATGCAGCTTTGCGAAATTGACCATCCAATGGACGAATACCTTCATCTATCACAGCAGTTGCCTTGCCCTTGTCATCAGCTGAGGAAAATGTCTGTTTGAGGACTTCAATTGGAGGCAAGTAGCTTGTAACATCCCAAATTTTCAATTTGGAATGTTATACATTAGGTCATCATGCATACCATATTTTCTCGCATTTTTCCGATCCTAGAAAATTTCACGCAACTCAAGGACCCTCGGAGAGAGTTGGAAGTTTCATTATTTTCATATTTGGGATTTCTCAAATTTTGAAAATAGGATCATTGGATTTATTTAATTATCTTCATAATTTTTTCCTAAAAAATTAAGAGAGGGAATAATATGACTTTCCCAACATTTAGGAAAAAATGAAGATTTTATAAATAAATCAAATTTGGTTTTGAAAGATTTATTTGCTTTAGGCAAAAATGAGCATTTTAAAAAAAATATGCATATTTGCCTGTTTTTAAAGTTCATTTTGTTCGACTCATTTCTGGGAGTCGGGGAAAATTTATTTTATTAAATTCGGAGTTTGTTTGGTATTTTTTTTTAATCCGATTAGTTTTGTTTAAAAAAAAACTGTGCCCCCCACCTCCGCCTCGGGCCAAGGCCCACTGCCCAGCCGCCTGCCCGCCTCCTCTTTCCTCACCACGCCCGCCCTAACCCGAGCCTGCTTGCCGAGGACGCCGCCACGCCACGAGCACCTCACGACCCGACCTCCCGACCTCACGACCGGACCCGCCGACCACGGAGCCTGCCGGCGGTCACGGAGGTAGCCGCCGCCACAACCCCCCCGGTCCGGTTTTTTTTAGAAAAACCCGATCCGGTTTTTCTCGAGATGTTCGGTTTTTTTCAAAACCCTAGATGGTTTTTTTATTTTCTCGGTTTTCTTATTTAGTGAACGTTCACCGACCCGTTCGTTTCAATGAACGTGTTCGTTGGATTAGTTCTGTTAACGAACGTCCGTTATTTAGTCCGTTCGTCATTTTCTTTTAATCGGATTTAATCCATTATTTTCTGATTTTGATTTCCAATTCGATTTTCAAATCTGTTTAATTTCTCGCTCGTTTATCGGAATCAGGTGATTCAAGCGCCTGGAGTTTCGTTACGAAACCGCCGTTCCGACTAACCTACTTACACAGAGTTTTGCTACTGTAAAATTTTGACCTAGTTTCCGATTGCTAAATCGAGTCGTTCTCTCTCGAGTTTCGACTTTCGATGCTTTATTTGATTCGATTCTTTTGCAACCAGGGTTCTTAAGTTGAACTATCTGGTTAGATCTTTTATTCGAGATTTCCTGTGCATTAGATGAGTACTTATTGTATGCTTGTTGTTTGTCTGCGTTAGATCACCCGGAGTGCGCCGCTTGTTACTTGAATCTCTAGGTCTCATGGATCATCGCAAGGCAAGTAACACTTGATCATACCTTTTCTACTACCCAGTTTTATTGCATTAGATCAAGCCCTCAAACACTTGCATGATTAGGATCTAATTAAATTGTGGGTTGGGAAGTAGATTGAGGTAGTACCTATTACCTGCTTTTACTTATGAAACCTTGGGAGTTACTTCTACGTTTGCTTATTATGCCATGCTATGCTAGTAGACGTGGATTGGGTGAGTGAATATCCATGACAGATGTGAGATTGTTAATTAATGGTTTTATCTAAGGTGGCAACCTAAACACACATCCGGGTGGATTGAGGCACCTGGTTTCCATCAGACTTGCCTGTTTTTCTTCGGACCGCCACCCAGGCTCTAAGGGATCATAAGATTATTCAAACTGGGAACTTCCGTGTGCAGCCACAAGCCAATTATGGGCTCTGGCGTAGTTGACTAAGTTGTGCGAACTCTTACAGGTAGGCTAGCTGATATAGGGGTTGTAGGTTGGTACGGTCTACCCACATGTAAGGTGCTAGCGCTTCTGAAAGACTATGTCTCGGTCATCCGTTTCTCAAACACCATGCAGTGCGAGAACCAAGCGGAGGCGATCGAGTCTTGTGGGGAAAAAGTGCACAAACCTCTGCAGAGTGTATAAACTAATCATGATTAGTCGTGTCCCCGGTTATGGACAATTTTGAGTATCTGGTAATTGAATATCTTGTGAAATCTCAACATGTTACTTCTAATAAAAGTTATTGGGATTTGATGAGTACTTTTTAATTGGGATTGAGGATGCTGTCAACCATTCTCAATGTTTAACAACCACCATGATAGTTAAACAAATTTATTCCTTTGTTGTAGGGAAAAACTAGCTTTATGCAAAAATGTAACCGTAGAGCCTTACCACCAGCCATATATGCATGTAGTATAGGCTTGTTGCTTCATTACTCTCTATGTGTTACCTTGCCAGCATATTCCATGTGTCAATTGCTTGGCTGCAACTTTCACGTTATGCGCTTTTCGCATTTATTTAGTAAGGTGTTAGGTCGTGGTTCTATACTCAGTGATGCCGATGGAGTTGATGGACTCACTTATCTTCCAAGCCTTCCGCTGTTATTGTTAGATGGCCTCAAGCCATATTATTGTAATAAGTTCCCTTGTGGGCAACGATGTAATAAGTGTGTGATTGCTACTCTGCTATAAATCCTTCGAAGTACTGTGTGGTGTCAGCATTACTGATCCAGGGATGACACTGAGCACAGAGACTTGATCCATTCGGGTCGGGTCGCTACAGAGAATGGTATCAGAGCACACGCTGACTGTAGGACACGACCACTAAGATAAAGCCATAGATCACTACTCTCTTCCCATTTTCTAACTCCTCATCTTTTCTACTCTTTTAGGATGACGGACGCGAAGATCAAGTACACCCAACCGGATGAAGGCACACCTTTTGGATTTCACTTGAAGCAAGTTACCAAGTACCTGAACATTGGACTACCCGGCTTCACCGAACTTTCAACGCCACTCTTGCTCAAGAGGAGCGCTGGAAGATTCAAGCTCACGTTCCAGAAGGACATTCGCCCAAATCACCAAGCCTATAGATAGTGTTTTCAGTGCACCAACTTGGAGTCTGGGAAAGAGCATGGCAGCTCACATCACCATGGGACGCATTGGAGAAGTTTACCAAGAAGACCTCAAGGACACTATCTACCAGATTTGTGGACGCCGAGATGACCACTGGGACATAGTCAGCACCAAGAAGGATAGGTCCATTGCAGCTTTCATCCAGGAGTTAAATCAGCACATTCGACGCCAGGAGAACCAAATGTGCAATGATATGTTGGAGTGGCAGAACGCAAAGGAAAGGATCATCGAACTTGAAGAAGAACTAAAGACTACACGCAAGGACTACATGGACGAGATCGTAGCTCTAGCAAGACACAATAACGATCTTAAGTATGAGATCGAAGAACTCAAGAAGAAGTCGGGCGCCAGGAATGAAGACCAAGATGTCGATTGTCCAAGCGACTACATCAACATCGACGACACCGATTCGGATCCAAGTGAACCCGACTTTGAAGACGAAGTCGAGCAGACATCATGGAGTCTTCCACCGTTCAAATTAGTAGAAGTCTCCCACATATTAGTAGTATTCCTCCATGTAAACATTATAGTACACGCACTTTTGCGATAGTTAGATCGTTGTAAGCCCTTGTTTGATTGAATGAAGTGATTTTGTGTGCATTTGCTCATGTGCATTTGGGTAGTGATTTCTTAGACCTCAATCTATTCTAAATTTCTCTTCTTTTCTAAACCCATCGGATGCCTCCGAGACGCGACCCGGATTCGCTTTTCCCGCCAGAGATCACCCAACTGATCCAAAGAATAGAATACCCTGATTCAAACATTGGTGCGTAACCAGGCAACAACAACAACAACAACCCACCACCACCACCACCACCGCGGATCATCCGACTCGTTTCCTTAGACTAAACCCGCCGTGTATTCCAAAGAGCACCGAGCCGATTGTAGCAGTATGACCGGCTCCGCAAGATAGGAAGGGAGCTGACCACTGCAGGATGCATGATGGAGAAAGAGTGAAGTTTGCAGCACATCAGCTCGAAGGACCCGCAATAAAGCATGGTGGGAGAATTTCACAGCCACTTACCCGGTAGACACCGCCACATGGGATCAATTTCAGCAAGCTTTCCGACACGCCCATGTTTCAAAGAGGAGCTATGGCCATGAAGAAGCGTGAGTTTCGCAACTTACGCCAAGGAGGAAGGACTGTTGGCGATGCGTGGATGACTTTAGTAAATTAGCACGTTATGCCCTCGATGACGTTGCTACCGATGTCGCTAAACAGAGAAGTTTCTAGAAGGACTGAATGATGAGTTCAAGATGCCGTTGATGGTAGCGCTTCAATAACTACCAGGAGTTGGTAGACCGAGCCCTCATGATTGAAGGAAAGCAAAGCAAATTGAGAACCGTAAGCGGAAGTATGGGCAAGGGAAGTATAACTCTGGAGCTCAGCAGAAACCTCGTTATACCCCTAAATCAGGAATTCAGTTTCAGCATACCCATGGAGGAAGTAATTCGCACAACCATAATGGCACTAAGAATGGGAACGGGAATGGAGGAAGCAACGGACAGAACCGCACCAACCCGTCAACACCATCCAAAGTAGACCTGAGTCATATTACTTGCTTTAAGTGCCGCAAGACTGGGCATTATGCCAATGACTGTCCGTAAGGCCGTAATGGAAATGGCAATGGAAGCTCTGGAAAGAAGCCCAACCCTTTCAACAGGGGATAGGTGAACCACATTGATGTGGAGGAGGTTGAAGATCAGCCCGATGCAGTAATCGGTAAGTTTTTGGTTAAGTCATTTACTGCAGTTGTTCTTTTCGATACTGGTGCATCGCATTCATACATATCAATGGGATTTGTGGATAAGTACAGATTACCGACCCAAGCCCTTAGGTCACCCATGCTAGTAACCTCACCCGGAGCAGAGTACATGGCTAGTAAATGGTGTGATCGACTGTCATTAAGGATTGGACACTATGTTTTCCCTCGGATCTAATAGTTCGAATCCCAAGGATTGGATGTGATATTAGGTATGGATTGGTTATCAAGGTATGGAGGAAACATTGATTGCTCCACTAGATCAATTTTGCTCACCACACCGTAAGGAAGAAGGATTAAGTATGTATCACGGCACGAGCCGAGAAGAGCGCAAGTTAATTGCCTATCGTGAGTGGTGCAGTAAGAAGTACCTGTGGTGAAGGATTATCCTGATGTATTTCCGGAAGAGTTGCCAGGAATGCCACCGGATAGAGACATTGAGTTTTTGATCGAGCTGTTGCCAGGAACAGGCCCGATATCGAAGCGACCGTACAGGATGCCCGCACAGGATTTAGCGGAAATCAAGAAACAGATTAAGGAACTATTGGATAAAGGTTTTATACGCCCAAGTTCTTCACCTTGGGGATCACCCGTTTTGTTAGTAGAGAAGAAGGATGGATCTTTGAAAATGGTTGTTGATTATCGTGGATTGAATGAAGTAACAATCAAGAACAAGTACCCACTACCTATGATAAATGATCTTTTTGATCGCTTGCAAGGAGCCAAAGTGTTTTCCAAGATCGACTTGCGATCAGGGTACCATCAGTTGAAGATTCGGGAGCAGGACATACCCAAGAAAGCATTCACCACGAGATATGGACTCATGCGAGTATACCGTTATGTCATTTGGACTGACTAACGCACCAGCCTATTTCATGAACCTGATGAACAAAGTGTTTATGGAGTTTTTGGACAAGTTCATCGTGGTGTTCATTGATGACATTTTGATTTTTTCGAAGAATGAAGAGGAACATAAGGAACATTTGAGATTGGTTTTGGAGAAACTGAGGGAACACCAGTTGTATGCCAAGTTCAACAAATGTGAGTTTTGGCTAAAGGAAGTTGGATTTCTCGGACATGTTATATCCGGAGAAGGGATAGCAGTTGACCCCACAAAAGTTGAGACCGTAACCAAATGGGAAGCACCAACGACAGTTGGAGAGATTCGGAGTTTCCTTGGACTCGCAGGATACTACCGAAGATTCATTGAGAATTTCTCAAGGATTGCCAAGCCTATGACAGAATTGTTGAAGAAGGATAACAAATTCATATGGACAGAGGACTGTGAGGCAAGTTTTCAGGAGTTGTAGAAAAGATTGGTCACCTCACCCGTTTTGATATTGCTGCACTGCACCAAGGATTATGAGGGTGTATTATGACGCTTCACGCCGAGGACTTGGAGCGGTGCTTATGCAAGAAGGAAGAGTTGTTTCAGATGTCTCACGACAACTTAAGCCCCATGAGTTAAATTATGCCACACATGATTTGGAGTTAGCAGTCACAGTGCATGCCTTGAAGACGTGGAGACATTTTCTCATTGGAAATCATTGTGAAGTATATACGGATCACAAGAGTTTGAAGTACATCTTCACACGTATGAATTAAATCTCGCATGCAGGAGATGGTTAGAACTTATCAAGGATTATGACATGAGATTGCATTATCACCCCGTAAAGGCTAATGTCGAAAGGCATTTACGCATTGAGCCGTAAGAGCCACGTCAATACCCTAATGATGGGAGGGATACCCAATGAGTTAGCCGAGGACCGGCGAGGACTCTGCTTGGACAGAGTTCCGAGAGGCTATGTAGCAGCATTGGAGATTCAAATGACACTAATGGACAAAATCGGAGAAGCCCAAAAGGCAGATAAGGAAGTTGCCTCTATAAAGGAGAAAATGAGCAAAGGAAAAGCTAAAGGATTTCGTGGAGGACGAGCACGATACCCTATGGTTTGAAGACCGTGTTTATGTGCCCAATGACCCGTAGATCGAAGTTGATTTTACAAGAAGCTCATGATTCACCCTATTCGATTCACCCAGAAATACCAAGATGTATTTGATTTGAAGAATATTTTCCGTGGACCGGAATGAAGAAAGATATTATGGAGTATGTAGCGATCTGCGATGTATGTCGAGAGTAAAGGCGTAACATCGAGCCAGCAGGATTGTTACAACCATTGCCGATACCGAATGGAAGTGGGATAAACTAGGCATGGATTTCATCACAGGTTTGCCAAAGACTCGTTCAGGTTATGACTCGATTTGGGTTGTAGTCGACCGCTTAACAAAGGTAGCTCATTTCATTCCAAATAAGACTACCTATAGCAGTGCTAAGTTGGCAAAGATATACATGACCAGAATTGTGTGCTTACACGGAGTTCCGAGGAGCATCGTGACGATAGAGGAACCCGTTTACCTCGAAATTTTGGAACCAGTTGCACGAAACATTGGGAACCAGATCGAATTCAAAGACAGCTTTCCACCCACGCACCGATGGATGCACCGAGAGAGTCAATCAGATTTTGGAGGACATGTCGAGAGCTTGTGCACTAGATTATGGATCTAGTTGGGATGATAATTTGCCGTATGCAGAATTTTCCTACAACAATGCTACCAAACCAGCTTGAAGATGGCACCTTTCGAGGCTCAGATGGAAGAAGGTGCAGGACACCGTTGTTATGGGACTAAAACCGAGATCGCCATTGTTTGGACCAGATTTGATTAAGGAGTCTGAACGAGAAAGTTAAGTTGATTCGAGATGTGCTCAAGGTAGCCCAGTCCGCATAAAAGAGCTATGCCGATTCAAAGCGCAGCGATTGAGTATGAAGTTGGAGACAGAGTATATCTCGAGTATCCCCGCTTCGAGGAGTTAAGCGTTTTGGAGTTAAAGGAAAGTTAGCACCACGTTTCGTTGGACCCTATAAGATTTTGCAACGCATGGGAGAAGTTGCTTATAAGTTGGAATTGCCAGAAGGACTGTCAGGAGTTCATGATGTATTCCATGTTTCTCAGTTGAAGAAATGTCACCCCGAGATAGCAGAGGTACCGTTCAAAGACACAGTGCCACTGGAAGCAATTCAGTTGAAGGATGACTTAACATATGAGGAAAAACCGGTTAAGATTCTCGATTATGCCGGTGAGTAACCCGCAAGAAGGTTATCAAGTTTTGCAAAGTTCAATTGGAGCCACCACACCGAGGATGAAGCCACCGGGAAAGAGAGGAAGTTTTGCTCTAGGACCACCCTCACCTATTTTCTAGCCAACCCGAATCTAGAGGGCGAGATTCATCTTAAGGGGGTAGGTTTGTAACATCCCAAATTTTCAATTTGGAATGTTATACATTAGGTCATCATGCATACCATATTTTCTCGCATTTTTTCGATCCTAGAAAATTTCACGCAACTCAAGGACCCTCGGAGATAGTTGGAAGTTTCATTATTTTCATATTTGGGATTTCTCAAATTTTGAAAATAGGATCATTGGATTTATTTAATTATCTTCATAAAGTTTTTCCGAAAAAAAAAATTAAGAGAGGGAATAATATGACTTTCCCAACATTTAGGAAAAAAATGAAGATTTTATAAATAAATCAAATTTGGTTTTGAAAGATTTATTTGCTTTAGGCAAAAATGAGCATTTTAAAAAAAAATATGCATATTTGCCCGTTTTTAGAGTTCATTTTGTTCGACTCATTTTTAGGAGTCGGGGAAAATTTATTTTATTAAATTCGGAGTTCGTTTGGTATTTTTTTTTAATCCGATTAGTTTTGTTTTAAAAAACTGCGCTTCGCTTTGGGCCAAGGCCCACCGGACAAGCGCCTGCCCACCTCCTCTTTCCTCACCCGCCCGCCCTTAACCCGAGCCGCCACGAGCACCCTGTCGACCCGCCAAGACCTCCCGACCCCGCCGACCCGCCGACCACGGAGCCCGCTGGCGGTTACCGGAGGTAGCCGCCGCCACAACCCCCCGATCCGGTTTTTTTTTAGAAAAACCCGATCCGGTTTTTCTCGAGATGTTCGGTTTTTTTTCAAAACCCTAGATGGTTTTTTATTTTCTCGGTTTTCTTATTTAGTGAACGTTCACCGACCCGTTCGTTTCAATGAACGTGTTCGTTGGATTAGTTCTGTTAACGAACGTCCGTTATTTAGTCCGCTCGTCATTTTCTTTTAATCGGATTTAATCCATTATTTTACGATTTCGATTTCCAATTCGATTTTCAAATCTGCTTAATTTCTCGCTCGTTTATCGGAATCAGGTGATTCAAGCGCTCGAGTTTCGTTCTGAAACCGCCGTTCCGACTAACCTACTTACACAGAGTTTTGCTACTGTAAAATTTTGACCTAGTTTCCGATTGCTAAATCGAGTCGTTCTCTCTCGAGTTTCGACTTTCGATGCTTTATTTGATTCGATTCTTTTGCAACCAGGGTTCTTAAGTTGAACTATATGGTTAGATCTTTTATTCGAGATTTCCCTGTGCATTAGATGAGTACTTATTGTATGCTTGTTGTTTGTCTGCGTTAGATCACCCGGAGTGCGCCGCTTGTTACTTCGAATCTCTAGGTCTCATGGATCATCGACAAGGCAAGTAACACTTGATCATACCTTTTCTACTACCCAGTTTTATTGCATTAGATCAAGCCCTCAAACACTTGCATGATTAGGATCTAATTAAATTGTGGGTTGGGAAGTAGATTGAGGTAGTACCTATTACCTGTTTTACTTATGAAACCTTGGGAGTTACTTCTACGTTTGCTTATTATGCCATGCTATGCTAGTAGACGTGGATTGGGTGAGTGAATATCCATGACAGACGTGAGATTGTTAATTAATGGTTTATCTAAGGTGGCAACCTAAACACACATCTGGGTGGATTGAGGCACCTGGTTTCCATCAGGACTTGCCTGTATTTCTTCTGACCGCCACCCGTGCTATAAGGGATCATAAGATTATTCAAACTGGAAACTTCCGTGTGCAGCCACAAGCCAATTATGGGCTCTGGCGTAGTTGACTAAGTTGTGCGAACTCTTACGGGTAGGCTAGCTGATGTAGGGGTTGTAGGTTGGTACGGTCTACCCACATGTAAGGTGCTAGCGCTTTAGAAAGACTATGTCTCGGTCATCCGTTTCTCAAACACCATGCAGTGCGAGAACCAAGCGGAGGCGATCGAGTCTTGTGGGGAAAAGTGCGCAAACCTCTGCAGAGTGTATAAACTAATCATGATTAGCCGTGTCCCCGGTTATGGACAATTTTGAGTATCTGGTAATTGAATATCTTGTGAAATCTCAACATGTTACTTCTAATAAAAGTTATTGGGATTTGATGAGTACTTTTTAATTGGGATTGAGGATCTTTGTCAACCATTCTCAATGTTTAACAACCACCATGATAGTTAAACAAAATTATTCCTTTGTTGTAGGGAAAAACTAGCTTTATGCAAAATGTAACCGTAGAGCCTTACCACCAGCCATATATGCATGTAGTATAGGCTTGTTGCTTCATTACTCTCTATGTGTTACCTTGCCAGCATATTCCATGTGCTGACCCGTTTTCGGGCTGCAACTTTGACGCTATGCACTTTTCGCAACGACAGTAAGGTGTTAGGTCGTGGTTCTATACTCGGTGATGCCGATGGAGTTGATGGACTCACTTATCTTCCAAGCCTTCCATTTGTTATTGTTAGATGGCCTCAAGCCATATTATTGTAATAAGTTCCCTTGTGGGCAACGATGTAATAAGTGTGTGATTGCTACTCTGCTATAAATCCTTCGAAGTACTGTGTGGTGTCAGCATTACTGATCCAGGGATGACACTAAGCACAGAGACTTGATCCATTCGGGTCGGGTCGCTACATAGCTGTAGTGGTTCAGAGTATCAGCCTTGTAATTGAGTGAAGACCTTGCCCTGATGAACCTCATAATCCAAGGCGCATAAGGCTTCAACTCAAATGGTGACATAGCAATGTTCGCCAGAGTCCTCATGAAGAAATCATGGAAGTTGACGGGAACGCCATGAATGATATTGAAAAGCATATTCTTCATGATGCCAACGACTTCTTCGTCATTTGAGTCGTGGCCTTTGATAGGACTCATTGTCTTCGTCAGAATGCGATAGACAGTCCGAGGCACATACAGTAATTCCTTGACAAGGAATTTGGTTCGTGGGGCCTGCCCTGGCTTCAAAGGCTTCATCAGCACTTACATGTAATGATTTGAAAGTTCAGGTTCACTGTAGATGCAACATGCACCGTCAAGGGGAGGACTGAGAGGAAGGACACGAAGCAATTCAGTTGCTGGTGCCTTGTAGTGAGTATTTTCAGACATCCAGTTCAACACCCATGAGTTCACATCTTCAGCGTCTCCGGTGATATGCAGATCGCATAGAATTGAAGAATAAGTTCTTCATTCCAATCACAGTATGTCGGCAGAAATTTAGGAGTCCTGCATCGTGAAGAACACTGAGGACTGGCTCGAAGCCTGGCAGAGATTCCATGTCCACATGAGGAATATGTGCATGATCGAAGACTTTGTCTTTGTTGAATAGCACAGAGGAATAGAAGTTGGCTTGACTAGCAGTCCAGAAATGCCTCTTCCTTATGCGAGCAGAGTCATAAGGGTTGTAATCAGTGAAGAATACATGCTCGCCGAAGAAATCTTCAGCCTTGAACTTTTGCTTCGTTGAGAATGGATTCTTTGGCTTTGGTAGTGGAGTGTCAGTGAGTTGCATCACTACCTCTGGAATCACAATCTCAGGTTCTTCAGGCTGAGGAATTTCTGGTTCCTCTTCATATGCAGTCTGCCTGTTCATAGGATCAGCAGAAGAGGTTCTTCAAAGACTAGTGGCTGGAATTTCTTCATGCGGATGAGTTGGGATGAGTTTCTTCAGAGCCCATTTGAACCGTTGGTGCAGGGGACTAAGGAATCTGTTGGATTGGGGTGAAGAGTGGAGAATTGGGATGCTGACTTTCCCAAAAGTCATCGTTCATCACTGGCGTGGTGCATCCAATATCCACGTCTTCGTCTTCAATTTCCTCAACACCAGCCTCTTCAGCTGTGAACTGAGGCATAGGCGAGGAAATGATTGGTGTTGAAGGGATTGCTTCCACTTCAATTTCTTCATCAATCTGCTCTCACGAAGCAGCATAATGATTTTCTTCATCAGATCCGCTTGGGATCTCATACTCTTCACCAAAAGGAACAAGGTCCTGTGATGGAATGGAGGAAATTGGAACAGCATCAATAGGATTTTCAAATGAGCTGGTCATTGGCTTCATTTTCTTCACAGCCGAAGAATTTGACGCAGCTGATGCTTTCCTTTTCTTCACTGCAGCTCGCTCTGCAGCCTTGGTCTTCTTCACATCTGATGCAGATGGAAGGATTGGAGTTGGTGTAGGCGCAGGAGGAGCTGAGGAATCTGGTTGAATTTCCTCAGGCGCAACTGATGCAGTTGCCCTGACTTCTTCAGTTTCTTCAGGCGCACCACTAGTGGATGCCCTGGCAATTTCTTCAGCGGCTGGAATGGAGTCGTCAGCCCTGGAACTAGCATTTTCTTCAGCAGCCTGAACTTCATCAGCGGTGCTGGCATGTTCTTCAGCAAGCGGAGCAGAAGCTGCAGCTTGAGGAACTTCTTGTTGCGATGGGGCTGCAACATTGGTGAACTTCTCCGTCAGTTTCACAAACCTGACTTTGGCTCCTTTCCAGTCAGCATAGTATGAGTCAAATTTGTCGCTGAGGGCTTTGATGTCAGCCTGCATCTTGACAAGTTCTTCAGTTGTCATCTTGACAACATTTTTCTTCAGCAGTTTCTCTTTCTCAGATGCGATTTCTTGATCTCTCTAGCCCTATCATATTTCCATTTCTCCTCTTGGATGAAATGAGTCAGCATGTGACTTTGGCCAGGTGTCAACTTGAAGTCAGGCATAGGAGTGTTTGGGTCCTTGTGCCAGAGATCAATGTAGTCTAGGATCGCTCTTGGATCCAACAGAAGCGGCACAGGTGTGCCTTTGGCTCTAGCGGCCCTTTCTTGCCTATCTCTGATGATTTCCGCAAGTTCATCATCATCAGCCTCATCATCTTCAGGTGGCACTTGGAAGGCGACCTGTTTCTTCTTGGGACTTGGCCGAGGACCTCGTCCAGCAGTTGCCTTTTTCTTCAGCAGAGTGGGGCCTGATGAAGAATTTGGTGCAACTGAGGAACTTGTTGAGACACCAGAGGCAATAGAGATGCCTGCAGTCCTTTGGCACGTGGCCAGATGCACAGGTGCTGAGGACTTTGGAGGAGCTGCTGAGGACTTTGTAGGAGCTGAGGATTTGGGAGGAGCAGGAGCAGCATGAGGAACTGGCCGTGAGGGCATTGAAGATTCTGGCCGTGAGGGCATTGCTGTTGAAGCACTTGGCTTGTGTGCGGGCTTCTTTGCCATAGATTTTCTTGGCTTGAAAGCGGCCTCAGTGGCAGCAGCAGTAGCAGAGTCCTCATTAAATTTCCTCACTGCCTCCTTGGCTTGTCTCGCCAACTTGGCTTGGCGCTTGGCCCATTCTTCAGGAAAGTCCTCACCACGCTTGATGCTGGTGGGGTCAGCTTCTTGGCCAGGTGCCAATGGAGCTCTTGGGCATGGAGGATTCAGTGCGAATTTCTTCATGTACTTTGGAGTAACATATCTGTACTCCCTCCATTCCCTTGCCCATCTCCTTTCAATCCTCTGAATGCGCACCTTGCGCTGATTTTTATTTTCCTTGCCAAACTTGGCTTCATCAGGTGTGCAATAGTCAGCGTATATGTCCTCAGGTATCTCGAAAGCAGTCATGACCTCATGCCTCTTTCCTCCTTTCTCTGGCTTATTTCCTTCTGCCATATTCTTCAGCTGAGGAATTTGAACAATCGAATTCTCTGAAGAAGTATGCAACTTTTCTTCGAGGAACGCTGCAAATGAGTTAAGTTGATGAGAACCTAGTGATTCAGCAGCGTACATGAGTACCTGTGAACAGAGTATAGTTGCGAGGAATTTGGAGAGGTCATATGCGTTCTCAGAAGGTTTTTTAAAAAGAACTAGTTTGAGGAAATTGACCAGATGAGCCTTGAAGAATTTCACTAAGCGTTCTTTGTCTTAAGTTCCAGAGTTGTATAGATCGAGGATCCACACAATTGAGGAATCTTGAAGAGAAATCATTGCTTAGAGAAACGAATCAAGAGCATGTTCTGTTTGAGGTGTTCATATGTGTGAAGATTTCAAGAATAAACACCTTTGAAGATTTTCAGGAAGGTTTGAGAATCAAAGCGAGTAATAAAAGTAACTTTTAATTACCCGAACTGAAGAACACGATGAACTGAGAAGTGTAGATTAGAAGTTCGTCAGTTCAAATCTCCCACGCCCTAACTCGGTGGAGGAAGACAGCTACGGCGGCGGCGTAGTGAAGATTTCCGTGTTCGGCGCGAGTACGACGGTGACGAGGTCGAGGCTGTGAAGCTCTTCCTCACCGGCGACGATGGAGTAGCGGCGGCGCTAGGGTTTGAGAAGCTCGAGCGAGAGAGAGCGGTCGAGCGGAGTAAAGGAAGTGAGGAAGGGGAGAGGGGGTATATATAGCCACGGTGAAAAACTGTTCGCCCGAAGATTTTGGACGAACGTGCCCCTGACCCTTCTCATTCGCATGACATGTATCACCCACGTACTGAAAAGTGGAGATTGTGTTAGATCGAGGGTGAATAGATAAGTTTATTGTGGGATGCGGAACGGTTTGAGCGGCAAAGCTGAAAATTTTGATAAGATAAGTTAAAAGTTTCGTTGCAATTTCTTCAGTTGACAAGGACACAGTGAAGATTTTGAACGAGTTTGAAATAGAACGCACATGAAGAATTTGTGAATAGCTTGGGTTGAGTATAGCATAGAGGGGGAAGGGTCCGATCACATTCACTTAGCAGAAAAAGCAACTTGATGAAATAGCCATAAGTGAATCTTTGTAGAGGACATAAACCCATATATATATATATATATATATATATATATATATATATATATATATATATATATATATATATATATATAGTCAACGAAGAAAGACAACGGAAACAGTGAAGATTTTGCAAAGTTGAAGAATTTGAAAAGCGAAGAATTTCAAAAGCGAGGAAAAACTCAAATTGAAGATTTTCAATTTTGGTGGTGGCGTGACCCACCGTATAAGAATGATGATTTCAGACACCGCGTACAATTGTCGTAGGGTTCTGAGAATCAAATTCTTCATTAATTTATTCACACTTAGAGTGTTATTCTTCATTGATTTAAGAAAAAGTTTCTTCATGTGTTGCACATTTAAGTCATCAATTTTGCATAAGTGTCAGGATGTGTGTCCTTTTCAAAGAACATTCGAAGATTCTAAGATATTTAGCTCACACCGCAACTTGCTAAATCTCTTCTCATCCAAGGGCTTTGTGAAGATATCTACTAGCTGTTCTTCAGTCTTCACATGCTCGATGGAGATATCGCCCTTCAACACATGATCACGAAGAAAATGATGACGAATCTGAATGTGCTTGTCTTCGAGTGCTGAACTGGGTTGTGAGCAATCTTGATGGCACTCTCATTGTTACAGTAGAGAGGCACATTCTTCACGTTGATGCCGTAGTCCTTGAGAGTTTGCTTCATCCACAGCAATTGAGCACAACAAGAGCCAGCAGCAATGTATTCAGCTTTCGCAGTAGACAGTGATACGCAGTTCTGTTTCTTCGAGGACCAACAGACCAAAGATCGTCCGAGGAAATGACAAGTACCAGATGTTGACTTGCGGTCCACACTATCACCTGCATAGTCAGTGTAAGATTATTCTGTGAGATCAAATGTAGAGCCCTTGGGATACCATATTCCTTGTGTTGGTGTTTGATCTAGTTTTCGATGAATATGCTTCACTGACCTTATGGTGTGATTCCTTTGGTGTAGCTTGAAATCGGGCACACATGCAAACACTAAGCATTATATCTGGCCTAGATGCACATAAGTACAATAGAGAACTAATCATGGAGCGGTATACCTTGTGATCGAAGTCAATACCATTTTCATCGGTGCATAGATGGCCATTTGTGGGCATAGGAATTTTGACGCCTTTGCAATCTTGCATGCCGAATTTCTTCAGGACATCTTTGAGGTATTTCTCCTGAGATATGAATATGCCATTGTGTTGTTGATTTAATTTGAAGACCTAAGAAGAATTTCAATTCTCCCATCATAGACATTTGATATTCTTCACTCATCATATAGGCAAATTCATCACTATAACGTTGGTCAGAACAGCCAAAGATAATATCATCAACGTATATTTGGCACACAAACAGTTCACCATCATATGATTTAGTAAACAGAGTAGGGTCGAGTGAACTGGTGTGAAGCCATTCTTCACGAAGAATTCCTTCAATGTATCATACCACGCCTGTAGGGCCTGTTTGAGGCCATAGAGGGCCTTGTTGAGTCTCAAGACTTTGTCGATTCTTTGGATCTTCAAAACCTGGGGGTTGAGCAACATATACTTCTTCCTCAAGCTTACCATTGAGGAATGCACTTTTCACATCCATTTGATATAAAGTGATATTATGATGGTTAGCATAAGCAAGTAATATGCGAATATCCTCAAGTCTAGCAACAGGTGCAAAAGTTTCATCAAAATCAATTCCTTCAACCTGTGTGTAGCCTTGAGCTACAAGTCGTGCCTTATTCCTCACCACAAGGCCATTTTCATCTTGCTTGTTGCGGCAGATCCACTTTGTGCCAATGATATTATGCTTGCGAGGATCTCGGCGTTTGACCGGTTCCTGACATTGTTGAGCTCGAACTGATGTAATTCTTCTTGCATTGCTGAATCCACTCGGGCTCCAGAAATGCTTCATCTACCTTAGTGGGCTCTGTGATAGAGACAAAAGCATAGTGCCCACAAAATTTAGATAAATGTGAAGCTTTTGAGCGTGTGAGAGGACCTGGCACTTCAATGTCATCGATGATCTTGTCAACTTGCACTTCTTTTGCAACGCGAGGATGAGCTGGTTGTCGTTGAGGAATCTGATCAGCATTCTCTTCAGCACCATTTTCTTCAGCATTATCTTCAGGTGCATCAGCTCGACGTTCTTCGCGTACAGGAATGAATTCTTCAGCAGATTCTTCAGTAGGAATGACATCCTCAGTCGCCTTGAACTTGATAGATTCCTCAGGTGCTGGTTCATCTATCACAGAAGGTAGGTGCTCTCTTTGCGAGCCATTAGTTTCATCGAACCGCACATCTACAGTTTCAATGATCTTGTGAAGAGCGATGTTGAAGACTTTGTAGGTGTGCGAGTCCTTTCTGTAACCAAGCATAAAACCTTCATGTGCTTTCGGTGCAAATTTAGCATTGTGATGAGGATCTCTAATCCAGCATTTAGCACCGAAGACTTTGAAATAACTCACATTGGGTTTCTTGTCAGTGAGGAGTTCATAGGTAGTCTTCTTGAAGAATTTGTGAAGATATACTCTGTTGATGATGTGGCACGCCGTATCAATTGCATCAATCCAAAAACGACGAGGCGTTTTGTATTCATCAAGCATAGTGCGAGCCATCTCAACAAGAGTTCTGTTCTTGCGCTCCACGATGCCATTTTGCTGAGGAGTATAGGGAGCAGATAACTCATGAGTAATACCAAGTTCATCAAGATAGTCATCAAGACCGAATTCTTGAACTCATTTCCATTGTCACTTCTGATGTGCCTGATCTTCACACCAAAGTTGGTTGAAGCCCTCGAGGAAAATCATTTGAAGACTTCCTGCACTTCATGTTTGTAAGTAACAATGTGTACCCATGTGTAACGAGAGTAATCATCAACAATAACAAAGCCATATAGAGTTGCATCATTAGTGACTGCTGAGTAATGATTGGGACCAAAGAGGTCCATGTGAAGCAATTCGAATGGACGAGTAGTGGTCATGATAGTCTTCGCTGGATGCTTGGCCTTGGTCATTTTTCCAGCTTCACAGGCTCCACACAAGTGATCCTTGAGGAATTTGACATTTTCAATGCCAATGACGTGCTTCTTCTTCGCAAGCGTGTGCAAATTCCTCATGCCTGCGTGACCAAGTCGTCGATGCCATAGCCAGCCTTTCCGAAGCTTTTGCAAGTAGACACACGGCTGGTTGTGGTCCCAGAGAGAAATCAACAATATACAAGTCTCCTCTCCTAAAGCCTTCAAGACTTTGGAATTGTCAACTTCCATGATCACAACACAACGATACTTGCCAAAGACAACAACCATATCAAGATCACAAAGCATTGAGACTGACATGAGGTTGTATCCTAAGGACTCAACAAGCATGACTTTGTCCATGTGTATGTCCTTAGAGATCGCAACCTTACCAAGACTCAATACCTGACTTTTGCCTTTGTCAGCAGAGATGATATGCTTCAGATGTGGCGGTGATAAGGGAGCATCCATCAATAGATTCTTGTCACCAGTCATGTGATTTGTACATCCACTATCAAGGACCCACTCATTGGCTTTGGGTTGATCATCCTGCAGATGAATTAGTGCAACTTACGATCTCATATACTTCATAAGTGAAGAATATGATATCAATTTCATCGATGAATTTCATCGAGCAAGATAATGTATAAGCAAGATGAGGACGTGTGAAATGAAAGTTCATTTATTCATGATTAGCCTGCGTCCTTTCGTGCATTTTTGTCGTGCCCCCGGAAATTCTTCGGGACGTTAAAGCACGCCCGGAGGCCTGACCCTGCAGAAGAGATTAGTTCCTTTTCTTCACCACCCACATCTGAAGGGGTGGCAAAGAGTTCATCACTCTACGAGCTCCATATGAGAATGGTGGCATAGAGGCCAATCCATTTTGTTTCACATAAGAGAGGTTAGGGTAAGCATATGAATAAGCAGAGAAATTCTTCGAGGACTTATGAACATATTGGTTTGAAGAATAATGCACATATTTATAGCCCTTAGCTCTACCCTGCGAAACAGAGTTGTTAGCACGATGATAATCATATGAGGACTTTGATCCATGTGAGGAATTTGGTCCGTATGAGGACTTGGATCCATATGAAGAATTTGGTCCATATGAAGAGTTTGATCTGGGGTTCCTATTCTTCACAGTGGTGTCATGAGGACATTCACCTGAAGACTTTCAAGGCACTTCTTGGGAACCCAAATTTTCTTCATAGGAGAACCGTTCTCGCAGCTTAGTGCCAACATATCTAGCAAATACTTCACCATTCTGATTTTTGAACAGTTTATAGTTGGAGTCAAATGGCTCATCAGAAGAATGAGGAGATTCACATGTAAAGCCAGATAAGTTGGATGGATCAACTGGAGATCCCTTTGCAGCAACCCATGAGGTTTTGGGGTACCGCCAGCTTCCAATATGTTCCATCAAGATTGAGTTTCCTCTCAAAGGCAATACCCTCTTTCCTAGGGTTCCTGTTGAGGATATGCTTTTTAAGCACATCACAAAGAGTCTGATGCCCTTTGAGGCTTTTGTACATGTCTATCATGTACAATTCCTTCAGCCCTGCATCGTCAGTGATACTAGCAATGTCCTCAGATGAGGAATTAGTGATAGCAGGAGCAGGTGAAGAATTTGTAACAGTTGAAGCATTTGAACATTCAGGTGAAGAATTAGCAGATTCACGTTCAATGCACTTTAAGCATGGAGGAACAAATTCTTCCTGAGAAGCGATGATTTGTTGAGCTAGCAATGAATCGCGCTCCTTCTGAAGATCTTCATAACTCACTCTTATCTTCTCAAGATCTTGCTTTCTTTGAAGAAATTCATAAGAAAGTTTCTCATGATCAGACAAGAGAGTGTTATGATGACCTTGAAGACTGTCAAGCCTAGATCAAGTCTCTGAAGATTTTCACCGGGGCTTTAGTGCGATCCATTTCTTCACCCAACATATCATCACTTTTGTCTAGCATGTTTTGAACCTTTTCAAAAGCCCTTTGTGGTTTTACAGCAATCTTCGCAAGTTTTGAGTAGCTGGGCTTGAGATCGTCATCGATTCATTTTCACTTGATTCGGAGGGAGGTATATTTGAGTACCTTGGCACCCTTTGCCATGAAGCAATAGGTGGGAGCGTAGTCATCACTATCTTCATCGACTTTGTTGGTGAGGTCATTTTCTTGAGTAGAAGATGGACTTGCCGACGAAAGCAAGAGCGAGAGCCGGACTTCGCCACACCGGACTCAGATTCTTCTGATGCCTCCTCTTCCTCATGTTCCTCAGATTCAGCTTCAGAGTCCATTTCCTTGCCAATGAATGCCCGAGCCTTCTTGGAGCTGCTCTTCTTGTGAGAAGAAGACTTTGAGGATTTTGATGATGAAGATTTCGACAATTTCTTCTTCTTCTTCTTAGCGTCATCAGAACTGTAATCCTTGTATTTCTTCTTCTTTAATTCCTTTTCCCACTGAGGACAATCTTGAATGTAGTGACCAGGTTTCTTGCATTTGTGGCATAGTTTTCTCTTATAGTCACTGGATGAGGAATCACTACTCCTTGATGATTTTCCAAAGCGGCCATGTCTTGAGAACTTTTGGAATTTCTTCACGAGCAGTGCTAGCTCCTGGCTCAATTCTTCAGGATCTCCAAGGCTACTACCAGAGTCTTCACAATCAGATTCAGACACAGCCTTGGCCTTCAGGGCACGTGATTTTCCATAGCTAGAACCATAGAGATCTCTCTTTTCAGCAAGTTGGAACTCATGAGTATTTAGCCTCTCGAGGATATCAGCTGGATCAAGTGACTTGTAGTCGCACGCTCTTGTATCATCGCGTGCGGAGTATCAAATGAGGAATCAAGATATCTCAACAATTTCTTCACCACCTCATGGTCGGTGATGTCAGTGGCACCAAGCGCTTGAAGCTCATTTGAGATGTCAGTGAGGCGATCAAAGGTTTGTTGAACATTTTCATTGTCAAGTCTTTTGAAGCGGTTGAAGAGATTCCGAAGAACATCAACTCGGGAGTCACGCTGAGTTGAGACTCCTTCATTTACTTTGGACAGCCTATCCCAGATAAGCTTAGCAGTTTCCAAAGCACTCACTCTTCCATACTGTCCTTTACTCAGATGGCCACATATGATACTCTTTGCTTGAGAATCGAGTTGCTTGAATCTCTTCACAACGGCAGCGTTCAGTGAGGGTGAGACAGAGGGAACACCATTTTTCACAACATACCAGAGATCATTGTCAATTGCCTCAAGATGCATTCGCATCTTGTTCATCCAGTAGGGGTAGTCCGTCCCATCAAAGGTAGGACACCCAGCGAGACCTTGATCATACCTGCGGTCGACATAACTAAAACTCCAGGTGGTTAAACCAAAATCACACAGAACAAGGGAGTACCTTGCTCTGATACCAATTGAAAGTGCGTTATATCGACTAGAGGGGGGGTGAATAGGCGATTTTTATGAATTCGGAAATTCCTAAGTGAAGAACTACTTCCAGCGGAATAAGTACTCAGAAGTAAGTGTAAGAGAATGCGGGCATGGTCATCATGATGAAATGAAGACAATCAAATAGTACAGAAAGCGTAAACACAGGATAACACAAGATGAAGACAAACAGACTGAAGAATTGAACTGAGGAAATTGAGAAAGTCTTCAGTCAAAGTCTTCAAACACAGATATGAATGAACACTCAACACAGTAATGAGGAAATGAAAGAGTTGAGGAAATAGAACCATTAGGTTGGTGAAGACAATGATTTGGTAGACCAGTTCCAACTCTTGTCTCGGTTATGTACGTCACAGTTGGAGCGGTGAGTATTTAAACTCGAGTACACACAGTCCGGACACCCGATCGGCTGAGCACGCAGCTCAGGACACCAAGTCCTCGCCGTATTCTCCTTGAACTAAGGTCACATAGACCTCGTCCAATCACTTGTGGTAAGTCTTCAGGCGACTTCCAAACCTTCACAGAGTTGGTCACTCAGTGATCCACAATTCCTCTTGGATGCTCTAGACCATGACGCCTAACCGTCTGGAAGAAGCACAGTCTTCAGAGGTAACAAGCATCGGATCCACGCAGGATCAATCTCTTCAGTGATGCTCAATCACTTTGGGTTTGTAGGGGTTTGGTTTTTGGGTTTTTCCTCACTCGATGATTTTTGCTCAAAGTCCTTGGAGGATGGGTTGCACTCAAATGACAAGTGTCAAGTTCTCTCGGAGCAGCCAACCAGCTAGTGGTTGTAGGGGGCGGCTATTTATAGCCTAGGGAGCAGCCCGACATGATAAGACATAAATGCCCTTCAATGATATGACCGTTAGGTGGATAAGATATTTTGGGACAGTGGCGCCAAGAAGACAAGAATCGGCCGGAAATTTGACTCTCAAATTCCTCGGGGCTATCATGTTCCTCATCGTAGGCAATCCGTGACCTTTGGCGAATTCCTAACTCCTCAATCAGAACAAATTCCTCAGCGACCAAAAGAACTTCGTCTCTGTTACTGAAGAAATTGACTGAGTTGTATGAGATTTCCAAAGGCTTCACTCGAAGGGATTGGTAGGTGTAGGATTTTGAGTGGAGCATCACATGGAAAATTTTCCTTAGTATTTCCTCGACCCCCTTTAACGATCACGGTGTTTCCTATGACTCAAGAAAGAGAAAATGAAACTACGAAAACAAAAGTCTTCACGCTTCATGTTCCTCAAATGAATACCAAGTCTTCAAGGTCACACCAATTTCTTCACTTTCAAAGTCTTGAGAAAGTCTTCGTAATATCAAAGTCTTCAACGAAGAACTTCCTTTTAGGGTCGACTTTCTCTCAGAATATCAAACTCCTCATAGACTTATAGACCTGTGTACACTCATAAACACATTAGTTCCTTAATCTATAAGTCTTCAATACACCAAAATCACTAAGGGGCACTAGATGCACTTACAATTACAATAATCTGTATGATGTGTGGTCTGAGTTTTCTTTTGTTGAGGAGTTGGCTGACAATTTCATCAATGGTATTCCCTCTGCGGCTCATACCTTTGTCAGAGCCGGAGGCGCTGTTTCTGCTATGTTCTTTGCTGCTAACAGTAACTTGCTTTCGTGGATGGGGGATGTTAAAGAGGATTTACACCAGAGCTATTCTACCTGCTGAGTCACCTAGAACTGCATGCTACCCCATCAACCCTTTCACTGGTATTCAGCTTCAGCTGGATCGTGTGTGCAAGGCTTTGCTCGTCCACGTGCGGCCAGAATCTGATGTTTTTGGGCGCATCTTTGGTTCAGTTTTTCAGATGGGTAATATGATTGTTCTGTCTGCTTTGCTCGAAGAACCTACATCTGAACTGCCTGTGCTTGAAACCTTCCGGACGGTCCCCACGGTGAGTGTGGACGTCCCTGCTTCTGTGGATCTTGTTGCAGACCCAATCGGGTGTATGATGCTTAAGGAGCTAGCCAATGTGGACACTGTTCTTCTTCGTCGCAGTGCACGCGCAAACAAATATGATGGGTTCAGGGTGCCCCCTCTTTCTGATAAGAGACTGCCAATTTCCAAGGTCAAGCCTAGGAATGATCCTTCTTTTATTGGCCTTTCCACTACTGGCTCTTCTACTGCTTCGAAGAATGAAAAGGTATCTCATATTGTCCCACCTCCCACTTCTATCCACGCTATTCAGTCCATTGGGACTAATATGTGTGGTGTTCATCCGAGCCAGTTAAGTGAAGGCAAGCTGCTTGCTACGCAAGGTGTGCACAAGAACGGTACGGGTGGCCCTGATGCAGCTTAAGGCGTGGAAAGTTCTCTGCTGGAATGTCCGAGGGATTAACTCCTACAAGCAGCTTCTGGCGTTGCGTAATGCTATCAGTAGTAGTGGTTGTTCAGTTATTTGTCTGCAAGAAACTAAGCGTGCTACTTTTGATCTAGCTTTTATTAAACTATTTTGTCCCAAAAAACTTGATAAGTTCGAGGTTGTGCCCTCCCAAGGGGCTTCTGGTGGTCTTATTGTGCTATGGGATAGCTCTGTTTTCTCTGGATGTGTGTTTTGCTCTGAATTTTTTGCATTGGGCATTCAGTTAACTTCTGTGCACTCTGGCAAGTCCTGGAATCTTGTTAATGTTTATGGACCTTGCACTGGACCTGGCAGATCCACTTTCATGTCTTGGCTGTTTGCTCTGGATATACCTGGCAATGAGGATTGGTTATTCTGTGGGGATTTCAACTATATTAGAGCACCAGATAATCGCAACAAGCCAGGTGGGGATGTTAATGACATGCTCACATTTAATGATTTCATTCGTGCTCAGGCTCTGGTTGAGTTACCAATTAAGGGCAGGCAATACACGTGGAGCAATATGCAGTCTGATCCACTGCTTGAACAAATTGACTGGTTCTTCACCTCGTCCAACTGGACCTCCAATTATCCAAACACCACTGTGGGTCCCCTACCCAAACCAAGATCTCGATCATACCCCCGTGTGATTTCGATTGAATCCTCGTTCCTAAGAGTAAGATATTTAGGTTTGAAAACTTCTGGTTTTCTCATCCTGTTTTTTATGATCTGGTCCGATCTACCTGGGAGAAACACTGTTTTGCACTGAATTCAGCTCAACTTTTGTGCAAGAAATTCAAAAGTCTAAGGTACGCCCTTAAGCGTTGGAGCAAAAGGATCTCTCGGCTGAATCTATGTATTGATAACTCCAACTGGGCTCTCCTGGAACTTGACAATATCGAAGACCAAAGACCCCTCACAGTGCCGGAAGCAAACTTCAGAGAAATTGTCAAAAAACACCTAATCACCCTTCTTGACTATAAACGAGAATATTGGAAAAAGAGATATACGGTTCGATGGTTTTCTTGCCGAGGTGACAATACCAAATTTTTTCATTCCGCGGCCTCGGAACGATATCGCAAAAACTCCATATCCTCGCTGAAACTTCAGGATGGTACGGTAGTTTCAGATCATGTTGGTAAAGCCAATGAGTTGTTCAGTACTTACAGGGAAAGATTGGGCACGAAAGGTCAGTTTGATATGAAGTTTGACTTGTCTAGAATCATTAAAAAGGTGGAAGGTTTGGAGGAACTCACCACGCCATTCACACACGATGAGATTGACAGAGTGGTTAGAGAAATGCCCTCGGATAGAGCGCCTGGCCCGGATGGCTTCAACGGGTGTTTTCTGAAATCGTGCTGGCACATTATCAAACACGACTTCTATAAATTGTGCAATGATTTTTATGAGGGTGCCATTGATCTCAGGAGCCTGAACTCGGGGTTCATAACTCTCATCCCAAAAACCCAGTCGCCAGAGACCGCTAATGATTTCAGACCCATCACGCTGCTCAATTGTTGTCTGAAACTGATAACTAAACTGCTGGCTAACCGTTTGCAGAAACTGGTGCTCAAGATCATTCATCGGAACCATTACGGTTTTCTGAAGGGGAGATCGATCCAGGATTGCCTGCCTGGGTGTTTGAATACATACATCAATGCCAGTCGTCGGGAAGAGCTTGTTGCATGCTGAAACTCGACTTTGCGAAGGCCTTCGATACTATACAGCATGAACCAATGATTTAGATCATGAAACACGCGGGTTTCAATGAGAGGTGGTTGGGGTGGATCAAATGCATCTTCTCCTCGGGTAGCTCTTCGGTGCTGCTTAATGGAACCCCTGGGAAACAATTTGATTGCCTTTGTGGGGTCCGACAAGGGGATCCTCTGTCCCCACTGATCTTTGTTCTTGCAGCGGACCTTCTTCAACAAGAATCAATGATGCCACTCGGGGTGGACTTCTACAGCTACCTCTCCCCACTTCTGACAGCAATTACCCCGTTATTCAGTATGCGGACGACACGATCGCTGTGCTCCCGGCCTGTGCCTCACAAGCGCAAGTCCTAAAGTCCATCCTGGTCGATTATGCGACGTCGGTGGGCCTAAAAATAAACTTCCACAAGTCGACTTTAGTGCCCATCAACTCTGATCCGGTGCTGGCAGGGGAAATTGCTGCAATCTTCTGTTGCTTTATTGGCGACATGCCGTTCACGTACTTGGGCCTGCCCATGGGCACCACGCGCCCGAGTGTGAATGATTTGATGCCAATGGTCTCCTCTGTTCAGCGTCGGATACCCGCTGCAGCCTCTCTTCTGGACTATGGATCCAAGCTCACCCTGCTCAACTTTGTGGTCACTTCCCTGGTGGTTTATGCCATGTGTTCCATCAAGATAAACTCTAAAATCATTGAGCACCTTGATAAACTGCGAAGGTACTGTCTCTGGGTGAGAAAATCCGATGATGGGATCAGGAGTGGATCGTTGGCGGCCTGGGATATGATATGTAAACCCAAGGGCAAAGGAGGTCTGGGGATCATTGACCTTAAGACTCAAAACCAAGGGCTCTTGCTGAAACAACTTCACAAGTTTTATAACAAGCATGATGTTCCGTGGGTCAATCTGATTTGGGATACTCACTATGTGGGTAAAATACCGCATGCCTCCCACCCTTGTGGTTCCTTCTGGTGGAGAGACCTCATGTCAATATCTGATATATACAGAGGAGTCACTAAATCTGATGTGTTTGCTGGTGACACAATCTTGTTTTGGAAGGACAATTGGAACACGGATACTCTTCAAGACAGATACCCAAGAGCCTTTTCTTTTGCTAGAGATCTAGATGTGTCTGTTAGACATCTCCTATCTTCGGAGAGACTGGGAGAGGTTTTCCACCTGCCCCTATCTTTAGAGGCTAAGCAGGAGGTAATTCAAATTCAGTCAGAAACCCTTGATATCTCATTGACTGATGACAGGGATGTGTGGTCTTGTATTTGGGGAGACGCAAACTTTCATTCTTCCAAATATTATGCCCACTGTTTTAGTCAGGTCCAAGCGGACGAGATCTTTGGCTGGATCTGGAAAACAAAATGCACAATGCAGTGGAAGGTGTTCCTCTGGTTGTTGTTGGCTGACAGACTGAATACCAGGAATATGCTTCGGAGAAGACATTTCAGAATCCATAATGACAATTATGCCTGTCTTCTATGTAACCAGCCGCCGGAGGAAGACATTGTCCATCTAGTCTTCACTTGCCCTTTCGATCGAGAGATCTTTGGGCTCTTATTTGGGAATACATTGGCCAAATGAAAATGACTGGATTAAAATGGTGCATGAAGGGAAGAACAGTGGACTAGGCCAATGTTCTTGGAAGTTTTTGCGATTCTTTGCTTGGGGAATATGGAAGGAGAGGAATGACACACACTTGAGGGATTCAGCCTTCCTTTGATTCCTGGAGGAACAGATTCAAGAAGGACTTTGCTATCTTTGGTTCATAGATCAAAGCAGGAGCAGGGCCCTTGCATTATTTCAATTTTCAACTTGCTTTGATTTTCTGCTTGTAGGCTTGTATAGCTAATCCCCCCCAACCCCCTCTCTCACACCACCATGTGAATTGTACAGTCCTGGACATTCTAACCCCCCCCCCCCTAACCCTTTATTTCTAATATAAAAGGCAGTGAGAGTTACTCACTGTCATCAGTTCTCAAAAAAAAACAATTATCAAAAGTTCCGGCCGGATTATCAAGAGGTTCCGGTTCAAAAGTTCCGGATTATCAAAAAGTTCCGGCCAGATTATCAAGTTCTGGTTCCAGAAATTCTGGCTCAAAAAGTACCGGCCGGGTTATGTGGAGAGGTCAGGCACTAGAAGACATAGAACCAATCAACTCTTTTGTCAAAAACAGAAGCAGCACTATGCATTATCCGATTGCCGTATCCGCAAAAAATGCCGGTGCTATCCTTTACGTGTATTTTATCGGCACATATTAAATTGTTTGAGAACAATTACTGCAGTGCAATGGTATTTTTTTGCAGGACCATTATTTGTTAAAAAGGGTGTCGAAAGGGGGTGCGCCAATATTATTTTTGCATTAGCGCTTGCCCGTGCCGTGCTTCTAGACGGATACATGAGCAAGTCACCGCCCCGGTCTACATCCACTAGCCGAGACTGCGCCTGTGATTGACTCGCGCATCCACACCGGCTTACAACACAGAGGGCAACTTGCTCGTCTGCACCGGATTACAACGTTGCTGCCGACTCTCCCGTCTGCACCGGCTTATAACGCCGCGGCCGGTTCATTCGTTTGCTCCCGCGGCCGACTCGCCCGTGGTGATCATCAGCTCCGCGGTGAATAAATTCCGGTTTAACATATCAGGTGATATCCATCCATTTTACTTTTATCAATATTTATTAATTTTTTGAAAACAACCACTCTGCCCTATAGTGTTGTTATATACAGTCGTCGCCCCTGCGGTCCGGTTTACATCAACGTGCCGATCGGCTCGCACATCAGCGCCACCTTACAACACCATGGACGACTCGCCTGTCCGCCCTCACGGCCGGTTCACGCGTCCTCACCGGCTTACAACGTGGAGGACAACTTGCTCGTCCGCACTGGCTTACAAACGCCGTGGCCGGTTTATCTGTTTGCTCCCGTGGCCGATTCACCCGTGAGGGATTCAGTTTCACCTAGTGATCATCAACTTCATGGCGGATTATTTTCGGCCTAAACACATCAGGTGATATCCATCTAAAATATATCTTTAGCACATATTATTTTTTGTCAAAGAACAAGTTTACCTTTGCCTTGGTCTGCAATATTGTTTATGCAGGACAACTATTCACTGCAAAAGCTATGGTTGTGTCATGGGTGTATAAACTCGCGCCACCATTATAAATGCGCTAAGTATCTTATCATGCCATCAAGCTCGATGAATATATGTGCAAACCGCCATTCTTCAGACCGGTTTACATCAATATGACGTGGCTAATTCGCCCGTCCACGCTGGTTTACAACGTCGCGGCCGACTCATCTGTCTGTGCCGCCTTTGAAGCTACGGTCATCTTTGTTGTCCGTCTCTTGCGGCCTGGTCGACATCAACCTACCGGGCCGCACCTGCCTCATGAGCTGTTTATGGAGTATGAGCAAGTCACAGCTTGGGTAGCCCGGTTTTCTTTCAACAAAATGGAGGCAAATTATCATATACTATCAACTGCCGTCTGCACTGGATGGCTCAATGGGCAGGCACACAAGTCGCCGCCACTACAGTTTGGTTAACTTCAATTAGCCATTTGGAAGGAACCATTGGCCGAGTTGCTAACACGGGTCATACGGGATCATTTATAATACGCCACAGTCACCTCAACCTTCTGTGGATTCACATCGTGCTATCAACACCAATGATATACAGGTTATACCGGATTATATCACGGTCAAATATGGAGAATCTCAAGCCAACTCCTCGAGTCGCCTTGAGACTCGAGGGCTACAATGATATGACTCAAGCAAGTGTTGCCGGTTTTTCAGTGAAATCAAGAACCCCAGGATGCTGGAGGGAAAGATAACCCGGTCTCGAAGGCTACTACCATACGGATGAAAATTTAAGGGCCGTCAGAAAATTTCCGGTTCAAATTGAAGAATGCCGGTTTAAAATCCGGTTCAAGGGAAATCTGTTCTCCCACGAAGCTCTGAAGCTCTCAAATCCGGTTTAAGAATTTCCGGTTCAAAAAGGAATTAACTTCTCGCAAGTTCGAGTTTAAAGGCCGTCAGAAAATTTCCGGCTAAGAATGAAGATTCCGGTTCAAAATCCTGTTCAAGGGAAGGATGTCTCCCATAAAGCTTTGAAGCTCTCAATATCCGGTTCAAAACCCCGGTTCAAGAAAAACCTATCTCTTGCAAAAAGTTAAAGGTTGCCAAAGAGGACCTGCTACCCTGACGCGCGGTTCAAACATGGGTATCCCGCCTTATTGGCTTATCATATTATTGGTTACATGGGGGCTTCAGCTGACAAAGTGGAGTTCTGTCCATTAATCCGGCTATCATGCCACAATACAGCTGGGGAGCTTCACACCCAAGGGGCCAAAGAGAGTCTGGATGCTATGCACAACTCAAACATAGGCAACCAATGAGCACAGCTCATCACGTTACTTGGGGGCTTCTTGTGTCAAATACCAAGGAGTTTGAATGGACCCTTGTAGCTGGGTATCGACCCATGGCTTGGAAGCCTGGTATATTTACCTAAAACCACGGGTTAACCTGCCTTCATCAAGTAAGACACTCCTATCCAGGTCATCCTGGCACGGCCCTCCGAACGTTTGACAGTTACTCTCATTGAGACCCTGCACTTGTCAAAGTTAAAACGGTGATTGGTTAGTTGGAGGTCCATCTTAAAAGGCTTTGTTAAATGGTTCAACTCAGCGGCCTGGCAGCCCACAAAAAGCCTCGATTTTGGGCCTGGCAGCCCTCAAAAAGACTCGACTACACGGTTTTATTTGCGTTTTGCTGAATTTTATGTTAAACCGATTTTCTTGACTGGTCATCATTTTATTAGCCCGGTATTCTTTAAACCGTCTTGGTTTGCAACTACACGTTGACAGACCTTATTCTTAAACCGAGTTGGTTAACCCGGCCTGGCGTTGACTACCGGTCACCAGCTTTGATCATCCGTGTGCATCATCACCGGTATGACTTACTATACAACATCAGTACATGATGGATTATACAAAGAATTTCAAATTTGGGTTTTCACCCTTATTACAATCAAAGTTAACCAGCCAACTAAACAGGGATATTACATCACAGAAACAGGTTGAATAAAGCATGATTGTAAATCACTGGTGTTTATTAAACCGGCATGGCTTTTGACTATAAGTCGCCAACATATATTTGGATTGCGCCATTGGAATCATACGCTTATAAATCATTGGGTTATATTATTCAAATAGCCAAACTTGGCTGAATTTTCATTATGATATTGAATGATTGAGGTTTTCATACCGGATTATATTATTCAAATCTTGAATAGCCAACATGGCTGGATTTTATTTATGGTTATCAATAACCAGTATTATCATTGAGGTTTTGCAAATTCGCTTTAGCGCAATGGCTATTATCTTATCAATGGATATGATTTATTTTACAATGGAAGGAATAGTCCCAAGTCGCTGCAGGCTTACGACCCGACACTTGGGGGCTACATTATTTAAATTGAGATTATATCAAATATGCAAGTTTCATGTCGCTGCAAGCATGCACCATGACACTTGGGGGCTAATGCAAAGTCATTTTTTGGCCTTATTGAAGACCCGACTCATCACATCATAATGAGCCGGCCCTTGGGGGCTACCAATTGCTCCTGTCAACAATTCAAGGTACAAAGATTTTTATTCATTATATTGAAGGGTCTCTCGCTCAGTGGTAAAGCACAAGGCTCTTAACCTTGTGGACGTGGATTCAAGTCCCATGATGGGGGTTACATCATACGATGCTATTTTCATTGAAATATATATCAAGTCCCAGCTCAATATATCTTACTGAGCCGGCCCTTGGGGGCTACACATCATTGCTCAAATCTACATGATTATACTTACAAAGTCCCTGCTCATTATTACATAATGACCCGGCCCTTGGGGGCTACAATCGTTGAAGTTTTTATAAGTATAAGATAATTACAAGTCCTGTGTTGTCGCAAGCATGACAACCCGGCACTTGGGGGCTACATAATATGGAGTATTTGGTTTTTACTAAGTGACTGGGATGAACAACATGGATTTCTTCTTAAGTGGCAGTATTTTGAAGCAAGTCTTAAGCCATCACTTTGTTCTGCTCAAGACTTGGGGGCTACAGGTATTATATTATTATCAAAGAACTATTTTCAAATTCTCTGTTTTGAGCAAACCGGATTGACCCGGCATCACCAATCATTACAACCCTGTGTCTGCAACCCGGCGTCACCAATCATTACGACCCTGTGTCTGCAACCCGGCGTCATCAATAATCATGAACCGGCGTTGGCAACAATCATGACCCGGAATTATCAGTTTTTATAACCCGAAAATGGTGGTAATCATAAACCGGCAAGTTTTACATCTTCAAGCCGGCTGGATATCACTTGAATATTTCAGAGACTAATATTTTTGTCAAGTCAGAGCATTGAAGGCCAATTCAAATGGATTCTTTATTTACAAAATATCTTACGCAAGCAAATCGATTATGAAACCGGGTCTATTGACTCGGATTTTTTAGAAGGAAGAAATGACAAGGAATTAAGGATGATCAAGTGCCGGTTTATAAGAATTCTTAACCCGGAGCACAACCTGTCAAATTTGTTCTTGTGTTCATTTTGCAGCATAAGTTTACCATGGATAAATCCAAGCTAAACTTGGGGGCTAATGTCGGGGATATACCCCGCGGTGTAAACCGGATGGAAGTATAACCCGGCCGGACTTGGCGGTTCACTGGCGACCCGTTTGGACCTGGCGGTTTACGATTCATTGTTAATCCGGTAGGCAGGTCAGAAGGAGCGACCAGACCAGGTGGCCCAACGGGCGGTTTATGGAAGGCCGGATCACGCTATGGTGGGCCGGTTTAAGAGGAAAGGCATGACGAATATTTACCTTACAAGGAGTTAAGACCTGGACTTGTATCCGGTTTGTATTAGAGATAGACTAGTCCTAATCCTAATAAAAATCCACATGTAACCCGCCCCTTCAACATATATAAGGAGGGGCAGGGCTCCCCAAAGAGGGACAAGCAACAAGCAATAATCTCTAGGGCTAGACACAAAGAGCCGGCTTACCGGCGACTCCCTCATGATCATAATGAGACCTAGCAACAAACAGCATGTAGGGCTATTACCGGATGATGTTTCCCGGGGCCCAAAGCTATCTAAACCCTTGTCTTGTCTTGCGTCTCGATTCCGCTCAACCCCTCTCAAGCTACCACATAGATGCGTTGGCCTCGCGACTAAGTCCTTTCATGAGGACATCTGACGTGTTAATTCCACGACAACAGTCGACTGCCCGCAGTCAACTATGGTCTCGGGGACTACACCCAGTGGGTGCACTCAGCGTGCCCCCACTAGTGCAAAGATTTAGCTCGAATCGACACAAAGAGACATGAAATTTCAAAACAGCACACCCCAGTGGGCGATCAGACAAGAAATACGGTCGATCGGAAAGTCAACTAACCTGGACATTGGCTTGCAGAGCAGCTCCGGCGTTGAAGGCTACCTGACTAGCCTCATGCACAACTTTCATTTGTCCCATCACAAGATTCAACTGAAGAAGAGCTTCCTTGGTAGCAGCCGGTGGATCGTCCGGAGTTTGATATATAGTAAAAAAGTAAACAAGGCAGAGCAATCGAAGCAACGCCGGATCTGAAGCAGGGAGTTGTATCGGTGCAGCAGAAGTCTGAGCAGCTGATCTTGAGGGGCAATCAGTCGACAGCAGAATAGCGAAGGTGACGTTGGTTGGAGCCGGATCTGCCGATCGCTCGACCGTCGTCCCAGGCATCACAGTCGACCGAGGAACCTGGACTTCAGGCGCCTTCCCGCCCAGTTCCTTGTCCTTCCTCCTCCTCCCTCTCAGCGGTACCTCTTCTTCATCGTCCGGGAGCACAACAACGTCTCGTGGAACTGCAATAAACAGAGAAAGCCATAAGGATAACTGACAAACCATCCAGTCGACCAAATAAATTCGAGTCGGGCAGACTTACTGGCTTTGGAGGTGACGGCGTCGTCAGCTTCCTTGTTGGCTGGAGTCTTGTCAATATCCATATCAGTTGCAGCTGAGGTCGAACTATACAAGTTCATCATCCACTCGGTCAGAACAAGAAAATCGGTCAGAAAAAGAAAATACAAGAAGAACACTTACCCAAAGGCAACAGGGACGTCCATCTTGATTCTAGGCAAGGTCTTCCGAGCCTTCGAAAGATTAATTTGGGCTGCTTGGTGACCTTCTCAGTCAATTCTGGAGTCGAGGACCGAGCGCGCTTGTGAGATGGAGCACTCGACGCCACAGCTTTGCCGCGCTTGCTCGCTGGATCATGGTGCAGCTTGGATCGACGTTTAGAACGAGGCGGTGAGTCGGCCACTTCCTCATCGTCCGACTCTGCTCTCGTCTTCATCATCGTCAGCTGGGGACTCCCACTCGCCGCTCTCCTCGGCACTATCCTCGCCCTCTTGGTCTTGCTCCAGAGCTTATTCACCATTGGGCATTGAATACATCTCCGTGTAGATCTGCAAAACAAGGGACCGATCATAATGTCAGTCGGATCAACAATCAGTCGGAAAATACGTTCAAAAATTCAGTTATGATGACCAAACCTTGTCCGGCAGGTTGTTGTCGCTGAAAGGGTCGACTCTCCTAGCGCCCCTGGGGTTGTCCTTGTTCCTGGTGATCCCCATCAACCACTCGGCCACTGTTTTGGCCTCCACCTCCTCCGGATGAACCCGGGCAGTGTAGCCAGCCCCGGAGTACATCCACATGGAGTGGTCTCGAGCTTGGAGAGGTTGGATCCGCCGACTGAGGAACACCTCGAGCAGGTCCATACCGGTGACACCTTGGTTGATCAGTTGGACTACTTTCTCGACCAGCATGCCTGTCTCCACCTTCTCCGCAGCAGTCACTTTCAATGAGGATGGAGTTTGAACACGATCAAAAGAGAAAGGGGGGAGTCCGGTCGACTGGCCTGGGGTCACGATATCCTGGCAATAGAACCAGGTCGACTGCCAGCCCCTGACCGACTCCGGAAGGGTCATCAGGGGGAAAGAACTCCTCTTCCTCTTCTGAATGCCCAGACCCCCACACATCTGAATAACGTGGGTCTTCTCGTCGTTCGAGTTTGCTTTCTTCACAGTTTGGGATCGGATGGTAAAGATGTGCTTGAAAAGACCCCAGTGCGGTCGGCACCCCAGGAAATTCTCACACATGGACACTAATGCAGCAAGATATGTGATGGTATTGGGGGTAAAATGGTGGAGTTGGGCACCAAAGAAATTCAGGAAACCTCAAAAGAAGGGATGTGGTGGAAGCAAGAAGCCGCGGTCGACATGAGTGGTGAGCAGAACACACTCACCCGGTCGCGGTTGCGGCTCCATTTCCCCCTTCGACAGACGCGCAGACTTATGGACGATCAGCCCTAACTCGGCCATATCATCCAAGTCCTCCTGCCGAAGCGAAGACCGGATCCAGTCTCCTTGGATCCAACCTGGCGGCAGCCCCGAGCGCGAAGAAGACACCTGATTCATCTTCTTGCTCTTCGCCGCACCCGTCGCCTTCTTCGCACGCTCTAGCACTGCCGTTTTGTCCTTCCCCATGGCGGCGGAACAGCAGCGTCGAGGGTAGATGGGCTGGATGAAGCGCAGATGCGAGAAGAAGAAGAGAAATGGACGCGCACAGTGCAAATGCCTCGGCCTCGCCGCTTTTAAAGGCTCGCTTCCGAGTGGCTGACGCGTGGGCCCGAGCTATCCTGTCAAATCCCCCAGCAGTCGCGCACGGGATACGTGGCGAAAAAGGTGGCGTGGAAATCGAAACGTCCTATTTATCTACTCCACTTACCGTGGAGCGCTCCGCCTGGCACGCTTCCACCAAAATTTCGAATCCCGTGAAATCCGGGATCCTTTACAACCGATCACGCCAAAGATTCCATGTCAGAGATATCACTCGACGAATGTCATTGTACAAACCAGTCGGCAGCTTCTGAATCGATCAAAGCGACTAAAACGAAGCTGACGTTCTAACAACTGGCCTCCACTTGGAGATAAAGACAAGGCAAGCAAGAGCAAAAGCAAGGTCAACTTCATCTTTCTTTTTCACTCAAACCTCGATCCATTTGGGGGCTAATGATGAGGACACAAACCTAGGGTAGGGTAATAGGCCTGACCTATACGTACCTATGGTCCTTGACCTAAGAACAAAGAAGTTCAAGAATCAGAAGAAGGGATCCAGCAAAGGTGTCGAGTAAAGTCCACTCGACCAACCATTCACTCAGAGACCTCTCGCTATCCAGGGCACTCGACCATAAAACCACTCGACATATAAGAAGACCTAAAGCCGCTCTACGCAGCAACGGTCGGGCATTTATTCATATACTTAATGATCATTTGTAGTGCTTCAATACAGGAGTTACCTGGAACGCCACCTCTTTATGTACATTGAATTCTATGTAACGGAGGGGAGCTGGGGTCCTGGCGCACTCTATATAAGCCACCCCCCTCCTCCGAGACCGGGGTTCGCACCCTTTGTAACTCACACGCATATAATCCAGTCGAACGCCTCCGGGCTCCGAGATGTAGGGTTGTTACTTCCTCCGAGAAGGGCCTAAACTCGTAAAACTTGTGTGTACAACTCCTCCATAGCTGAGATCTTGCCTCTACATTACCTACCCCCTATTCTACTGTCAGACTTAGAACCACGACATCGGGCAAGTAACATACCGATGACAAAGGGAATAACGTATATTGTTATTGTGGTTTGAGCGATAAAGATCTTCGTAGAATATGTAGGAACCAATATGAGCATCCAGGTTCCGCTATTGGTTATTGACCGGAGATGTGTCTCGGTCATGTCTACATAGTTCTCGAACCCGTAGGGTCCGCACGCTTAACATTCGATGACGATTTATATTATGAGTTATGTGTTTTGGTGATCGAAGATTGTTCGGAGTCCCGGATGAGATCACAGACATGACGAGGAGTCTCGAAATGGTCGAGAGGTAAAGATTGATATATTGGAAGATCGTATTCGGACACCGGAATGGTTTTGAGTGGTTCGGGTATTTTTCTGGAGTACCGAGGGGCTACCGGAACCCCCCGGGGGGAAGTCATGGGCCTCATGGGCCACGGGAGAGAGAGGGGACAGCCCACAAGGGGTGCCCCCCCCATGGGAGTCCGAATTGGACTAGGGGTGGGGGCGGCGCCCCGCTTTCCCTCTCCTACTCACTCTCCCTTTCCCCCCATGGACTAGTAAGACTCCCCCCATGGCACGCCCCTCTAGGCCAGCTGCCTTCTCCCCTCCTCCTTTATATACGGGGGCAGGGGGCACCCAAAAGAACAAAAGTTATTCTCTTAGTCGTGTGCGGTGCCCCCCTCCACAGTTTACTCCTCCAGTCATAGCGTTGTAGTGCTTAGGCGAAGCCCTGCGCGGATCACATCACCCTCACCATCACCATGCCGTTGTGCTGACGAAACTCTCCCTCGACCCTCTGCTAGATCAGGAGTTCGAGGGACGTCATCGAGCTGAACGTGTGCTGAACTCGGAGGTGTCGTACGTTCGGTACTAGATCGGTTGGATCATGAAGACGTTCGACTACATCAACCGCGTTAACTAATGCTTCCGCTTTCGGTCTACGAGGATACGTGGACACACTCTCCCCCTCTCGTTGCTATGCATCTCATAGATAGATCTTGCGTGATCGTAGGAAAATTTTGAAATTGCATGCTACGTTCCCCAACACTTCGGTCATCCACTTGAGGAAAATTTGCAACTGTCCTACAAAACTCCGCGCTTGGAGGCCCAACACGAGTCTACAAGAAGAAGGTTGCGTAGTAGACATCAAGCTCTTTTCTGGCGCCGTTGCCGGGGACGTTAGTGCTTGAAGGTGTATCTTGAGATCTTGCAATCGAATCTTTTAGTTTCTTGTTTTATCACTAGTTTAGTCTATAAAAGAAAAGTACAAAAAAATGGAATTGAGCTTGCCTCATATGCTTCATCTTTTTAACGTCTTTCGTGAAAATGATGGAAAGGAAAATTGTGCTCAAGTGTTAGAGGAAGAAGTCAATAAAATGTTTGGCACTAAATTTTTGAATGATGAGCATGATTGCAATGTTGTTAGTATGAATTATTTGAATATCGATGATGCTAATGATATGCAAAGATCCAAGCTTTTGGATGCTATGTTTTGTGATAATGACATGTTTGAGAATTTATTTGCTGCAATTAATGTTTTTCCCAATCTTGGGGATGCTATGTTTAATGGAGATGATATTTTTAGTCCTCCAAGTTTTGGTGAGCAAATTTATTATGATGATAGCATGCCTCCTATTTATGATGATTGCAATATTTATTAAAGTGGGTTTGGAAGAGTGTGAACTTTAGGAAGTAGTGATCCCACTATTTTGGAGGGTGTTGAATCTTATTATAATGATAAAAGTGGATTTGGAGAGGTCATGACTTTATTTAGTAATGATTTCACTATCTTGGAAGAGGTTTCAATTGATTATGATGAGAACAAAGTGCTACTTATGATGATTATTGTGATGTTACTTATGTTATAAAAAAGTAGTGACAATTATATTTATAAAACTTGTCATGATTATGATTACCCTTTTTCTGAACATTATTCCTTTAATCTGGAAACAATCTATTGTATTCGAGTTTCTTATGATACTCCCACTATTCCGAATGAGAAGAATTTTGTTTATGTTGAGAATAGTAAAATTTATATGTTTATGAATCATGAAAAGAATGCTTTATGTGATGGTTATATTGTTGAATTCATTCATGATGCTACTGAAAATTATTATGAGGGAGTAACATGTGTTCTTAGATATTGCAATAATATCAAGTTTTCACCCGCAAAAAAAATCAAGTTTCCTCTCTATGTGTTGAAGTTTTTGAAGTTGGACTTGTTTTGCCTTCCTATGCAAGTTGATTCTTGTTCCCATAAGTTGTTTTCTCACAAAATCACTATGCATAGGAAGTGGGTTAGACTTAAATGTGCTAGTCATATTCTTCATGATGCTCCCATTATGTTTCAATTCTTATCTTTTATGTGGGCATCATTGAAATCATCATGCCTAGCTAGAAAGGCAATAAAGAAAAGCGCTTGTTGGGAGACAACCCAACATTTATACCTACTGTTTTGGTGTGTCCACATGATTAAGCTACTGTAGTAATCATGGTTTGTAGCTTTTGTTTCAATAAAGTGCCAAGTAAGACCTTTGGGATGGCTTATGGTGATAGTTGTTTTGTTCTTGCTGATAATCAGAAACTTATGCGCCCAGGAAAATAATTTTCATAATTCACAGAAGCGTGCTTTTGATATGATTCTTTTTGCACATGAATGGTACACAAATTACCCAGGTTGTCCTAATCTATAATACCTAAATAGTTCATCCCCACTACCTTATTTCTCTAAACATGCAAGGTGCCCACGTCAGCATCTAGCCACGTCATCACTTCTCCATCAAACAATGCGTCTGCATGCAGCCATGAGACATGCATACTCTGGGCGTCATATCTGCCATGCAAAAAAATGCAAAAGAAATAGATTCTGGTGTGTCTTTTATAGTGCACACTGAAGCCCAGACGTCTCATCAGCAAATTATTACTCATATGAAAAAAGAAGCCCAATCGTCTCATCTGATGTTATTCCCACGTCCTGCTTCCGTTTCCATCTTTTTCCCTTCTAATAAATAAAGAACGATCGATCTTTTACCTTGGCAGCTTTCACCTTGGTCTTCCACTCCTCTCTGTATCCAGTGGGATATGTACAAGAGTCATGTGATAGCTTCCTTTTCAGTCTGGGGGACAAGTAGGTGGAGAGGCCGACCAGCCGGCCAAGGTCTCGGCCGTGGCATGGATGTTCACGAAAACTGCTTCGTGTAGCGTTGATCATTCAATAGGGTGTGGCCGTGCGGCCGTGCCGGACGGGCCTTCCCTCTTCAGCCCTATGTTTGTCTCCACGACACAATGGCAACAAAGTACTAGCATATCAGGATTCAGGATCCCTTGAGTGGAATTCACATTGAAAACTTCCTGAAGGATTTCTCTGTTGATTGACACTGTGATCATAAGGTATTGTACTGTAGACAAAGATGTTCACTGTCCTTTAACCTCTGCCACTCATCCTTCCTATATTGTCATAGTGATTTTCTTTATTACTTTGGATTGTTCTTAACCTACCTACTAATTTGATTTCAGTCAGATGCGTGTAGTTAGATTGGAAGTGGATACGTTAATTACTAGGTGTGCATGTTCATGCCACATAGGTGTTCTTTTGCATTAGTGCTTTCCTCCCATTGATTTCTTTTGCCATGCTCGGTGTATCATTCAAGTCAGTGGATCCTTTTTTATTCTTGATTCATGCATATTCGGTTGTTGCACTTAAGATCTTCTTTTAGCTTTTCACTAATCTTCATATTTCGATAATTTAAAAGGAGAACTTCTTGTAGGAAGGAACATTGTATTTGTCGCCATGGTTGGGAATAATTACAAATGGGAAATATGGTCATATGATGAGTAACAGTTTCCACTTGCTTCCATAATGCAGTATTTTCATAACTATTAATCTTCAAGGTTAGTCAAATTTTCAATTTATACACATTATTATCTCAACCAACCTGTTTTAGCAAATTGCACATATTTGCTTCAATTTTCAGAAAGGCAAGCTAGGAAGGTTCGAACATTATAATATTTATTGGGACAACCATATTACTACATATTAATTGGTCGGTAGTAATCCCAGACAACTTTTAATTGGATAATGTGATTTTTAGGACAAACATGTTAGGATTTTAGGTGCAAAAGATAAAAATAGTGAATGGCCCATACAATTGTTTATTGTTGTTTGTCAAAATTTTACATTGTTTTGCTCTATGTGCTTCTCTTCAATTGGTTGAGCAAATGTTCCGCAGCAACGCGCGGGGAATTAGCTAGTTTTGCATAATTTTTGGAGTTAAGGTATATTCGAGAGTTACAGACACATGCATAGCCTGCTTTTGATGATTCTGTTTTCTATGTGTTGTTTGCTTATTTTGATGAATCTATGAGTAGTATCGGAGGGTATGAACCATGGAGAAGTTGGAATACAGTAGATATAACACCAATATGAATTTAGAATGAGTTCACAACAGTACCTAAGTGGTGATTTATTTCTTATACTAACGGAGCCCATAAGATTTTCTGTTGAGTTTTGTGTTGTGAAGTTTTCAAGTTTTGGGTAAAGTTTTGATGGACTACAGAATAAGGAGTGGAAAGAGCTTAAGCTTGGGGATGCCCAAGGCACCCCAAGGTAATATTCAAGGAATACCCAAGCAACTAAGCATGGGGATGCCCCGTATGGCATCCCCTCTTTTGTCTTCGTTCATCGATAACTTTACTTGAGGCTATATTTTTATTCACCACATGATATGTGTTTGCTTGGAGCATCATTTTATTTTGTTTATATTTGCTTTCTGCTATTTATAGTAATGTTTTGTATCATTTATTTCAATAAAAGTGTCAAGGATAGCCTTCACCATGCACAATTTGCAAGTATATGAGTTGCTGTTTCAAAACAGGAAGTTTGTCTCTATTGCAAAAATTCCCTAGAAAAGTCAGAATGTGATAAAATGTTGAAACTTTTTGCAGAATAAGCTATGATAAATTATCTACAGTGTGGTAAAGTTTCAGAATTTTTTGAGTTAAATAAGTATGATTCCTCTTGCATTCTTTACAGACTGTTCTGTTTAGACAGATTGCTGTTATGTTTGCATTGTTTGCATATGTTTGCTTGTTTAATGATTCTATTTGAGGATAGGAGTGTTAAATATGCAGAGGAATTTAGTAGGCAATATCAAATAATAATTTTAGTGATTTTATACAGTAGAGAATGATAAGGTTTTGCATGGATTTATACTAACTTATCTCACGAGTTCTTGTTGAGTTTTGTGTGGATGAAGTTTTTAAGATTCCGGGAAAGTATGATATGAAAGAAATTAAGGAGACACAAAAGTTCAAGCTTGGGGATGCCCAAGGCATCCCTAATTAATATTTCAAGAAGTCTCAAGCATCTAAGCTTGGGGATGCCCCGTTTGGCATCCCACCTTTCTTCATCAACAATCATCGGTTAGCCTCGGTTGAGCCTAAGTTTTTTCTTCTTCACATGATATGCGCTATCCTTGCAATGTCATTTTATTAGGATTTGCTTGTTGTTTGAATAAAATATTAAGATCTGAAATTCTTAAATGAGAGAGTCTTGACATAGCTACTTAATTATTTGACTACTCATTGATCTTCACTTATATCTTTTGGAGTAGTTTGTCATTTACTCATGTGCTTCACTTACATCCTATGAGTAAATGGTTGAATGAATTGAATATCATAAATCTTAAATTATATATGTTTCATATGCTTATCCCATGGGGAGTAATGACTTCACATATAAGAAGTAGAGGTGGTAAATTTATTGAAAGTTAGCAAACATAGTATTGGTCACTTGAACAATTCATGAGAGAATATTGAAGGAAGAGAGATTTCACATATAAATATATTATCTTGGACATCTTCTATGATTGTGAGCCCCATTAATTATTTTCAAACTTCAGCATATTAGTTGAAGTTGGACAAGGAAGACAACATAATGAGTTATGCTTGGGTATATTTGTATAGAAGTTATATTGTTATGGGCCAGCCTAAATTTATGTACTAAGCGGGAATACTGCCTGTGCATCCGAATTCCTTGAACCAAGTTTCTTCCATGAGTGTCCACCATATCTACCTATATGTGATATTTACCTGCTGTTCCAAGTAAATTTGCATGTGCCAAACTCTAAACCTTCAAATAATAATTTGTTTTTATGCCTGAATCGCTCATGTGGCGACTAGGGGCTGTCAGTATCTTCCATGCTAGGTGGGTTATTCTCACGATGAGTGGACTACGCTCATCATCCACCAGAAAATGGTTGGTAATTGGGATGCCCAGTCCTATGATCAAAAGATCAAAAACAAAATCACAAATAAATTAAACAAAACTCCCCCAGGATTGTTGATAGTTGGACGATACCCATTGTTTCGGACCAGCCGTGGAGTGTGATTGTTGGTGGAGGGGGAGTAAACACTTTACCATTCTGTTTGGGACCGCCTATAATGTATCTAGTATGGAAGATATTGGGAACTCTTGGTTGTTATGTTGACAATGAAAGCATGCCTCTCAAAATTATTTTCATCTCTGTTTTAAAAGCTTTGAGCTCTGGCATCTCTGCGAATCACTGCTTCCCTCTGCGAAGGGCCTATCTTTTACTTTTATGCAAGAGTCAGTAGTATTCCTTCTCATTCCAACCTACTCTTTAGTTGGCAAGCATCATGTGATGGGGAAAGATCTAAGCATATATGGCCATTCAAATATATTTGATCATGAATTATTATTGTTGACAATTATCTATATGATAAATAAGTTGAGAGGCGAAACATTAAGCCCCTATCTTTCTCTGTGTTCGATGGATGCTATTTGTTCTAAACATATGCTTTGAGTGGTAGCAATCATGGAAGACTATATGATAGTTGAGTATGTGGGATTTGCTAAATCAAAGCTCTTACATAGACCCTTCCTGAAAATAAGATGAATTGCAATTGTTCGATGACTGAGAACATAGTTTGTTGGTTTTCAAGAAAGTTTATGATCTATGATTTAACATGTGAATAGCTTGCTACTTGATCATGAGAAGTTTCATGATATGAGCTACTATTATGATATACAATGATGCTAGAAAAAGCGATTGAAAATATCATTGATCAAACTTGTGCACTTCATAGCATTCCACGTCAAAAATTCTGTTTTTATCATTTACCTACTCGAGGACGAAAGGTGAATTAAGCTTAGATGCTTGATACGTCTCCAACGTATCTATAATTTTTGATTGTTCCATGCTATTATATTATCTATCTTGGATGTTTTATATGCATTTGTATGCTATTTTATTTGATTTTTGGGACTAACCTATTAACCTAGAGCCCAATGCCGGTTTCTGTTTTTCCTTGTTTTTGAGTTCCGCAGAAAAGGAATATCAAACAGAGTCCAAATGAGCTGAAAATTTATGGTGATTTTTTATGGACCAGAAGAAGCCCTCGAAGCAAAAGAGTTGGGCCGCGCTACCTCTTGAGCACTGCGTTGGTTTTCCCTTGAAGAGGAAAGGGAGATGTAGCAAAGTAGCGTAAGTATTTCCCTCAGTTTTTGAGAACCAAGGTATCAATCCAGTAGGAGGCCACGCACGAGTCCCTAGCACCTACACAAACAAATAAGATCCTCGCAACCAACGCGATAAAGGGGTTGTCAATCCCTTCACGGTCACTTACGAAAGTGAGATCTGATAGATATGATAAGATAATATTTTTGGTATTTTTATAATAAAGATGCAAAGTAAAATAAAAGGCAATGAAAATAGCTAAGTGTTGGAAGATTAATATGATGGAAAATAGACCCGGGGGCCATAGGTTTCACTAGTGGCTTTTCTCGAGAGCATAAGTATTACGATGGGTGAACAAATTACTGTTGAGCAATTGATAGAATTGAGCATAGTTATGAGAATATCTAGGTATGATCATGTATATAGGCATCACGTCTGTGACAAGTAGACCGACTCCTGCCTGCATCTACTACGATTACTCCACACATCGACCGCTATCTAGCATGCATCTAGAGTATTAAGTTCATAAGAACAGAGTAATGCCTTAAGCAAGATGACATGATATAGAGGGATAAACTCATGCAATATGATATAAACCCTATCTTGTTATCCTTGATGGCAACAATACAATACGTGCCTTGCTGCCCCTGCTGTCACTGGGAAAGGACACCGCAAGATTGAACCCAAAGCTAAGCACTTCTCCCATTGCAAGAAATATCAACCTAGTAGGCCAAACCAAAATGATAATTCGAAGAGACTTGTAAAGATAACCAATCATACATAAAAGAATTCAGAGAAGATTCAAATATTGTTCATAGATAAACTTGATCATAAACCCACAATTCATCGGTCTCAACAAACACACCGCAAAAGAAGATTACATAGAATAGATCTCCACGAGAATCGTGGATAACTTTGTATTGAGATCCAAAGAGAGAGAAGAAGCCATCTAGCTAATAACTATGGACCCGAAGGTCTGAGGTAAACTACTCACACATCATCGGAGAGGCTATGGTGTTGATGCGTAAGCCCTCCATGATCAATGCCCCTCCCTGTGGAGCTCCTAAAAGGCCCCAAGATGGGATCTCACGGGTATAGAAGGTTGCGGCGGTGGAATTAGGTTTTTGGCTCCGTATCTGGTAGTTTGGGGGTACGTAGGTATATATAGGAGGAAGAAGTACGTCGGTGGAGCAACATGGGCCCCACGAGAGTGGAGGGCGCGCCCCCTACCTCATGCCCTCCTGGTTGCTTTCTTGACGTACGGTCCAAGTCCTATGGATCATGTTCGTTCCGAAAATCACGTTCCTGAAGGTTTCATTCCGTTTGGACTCCGTTTGATATTCTTTTTCTGCGAAACTCTGAAATAGGCAAAAAAAACAGCAATTCTGGGTTGGGCCTTCGGTTAATAGGTTAGTCCCAAAAATAATATAGAAGTGTATAATAAAGGAGAAAGGCGTTTTGGAGGCCGAGCTCCATGGAGGCCTTTATTTTTAAAAAATTCTAATTCAAATTTTTATGGTTCAAAAAATTCTGAAAAAAAATATGCGTGTATGTAAGGATGTAACTCACATGTGTGTAAAAATTCATGATGAAATACCTTAAGTTGCGACCTGTACAAAAAAGACAAATCCATGGCCCGGGAGGATGAATAGTATCATGTGTTAAACAGCTCCATATTTGTCTTTTTTGCACAGCCCTCATTTCAATGTATTTTGAACTGAAAATTTACACGCATGTGTATTATGCCTTCATGTATATTTGTGATTTTTTCAGAATTTTTTGAGATGTAAAAATACGAATTTCAATGAAATTTCAAATCTGAATCTGGAGGCCTCACTGGAGCCCGAGCTCCAAAAGGGATTTCCGATAATAAAGCCCATTAAACATCCAAAACAGAATATAATATAGCATGGAACAATCAAAAATTATAGATACGTTGGAGACGTATCAAGCATCCCCAAGCTTAATTCCTGCTCGTCCTCGAGTAGATAAATGATAAAAACAGAATTTTTGATGTGGAATGCTACTTAGCATAATTTCAATGTAATTCTTCTTATTGTGGCACGAATGTTCAGATTTGATATGATTCAAGATAAAAATTTAATGTTGACATAAAAACAATAATACTTCAAGCATGCTAACCAAGCAATTATGTCTTATCAAAATAACATAGCCAAAGCAAGTTATCCCTACACAATCATATAGTCTGGCTATGCTCCATCTTCCCCACACAAAATATTCATATCATGTACAACCCCGGTTTTAGCCAAGCAATTGGTTCATACTTTTTAACGCGCTTCAGCCTTTTCAACTTTTATGCAATACATGAGCGCAAGCCATGGATATAGCACTATGGTGGAATAAGGTATAATGGTAGGGGTTATGTGGGAAGACAAAAAAGGAGAAAGTCTCACATCAACGAGGCTAATCAACAGGCTATGGAGATGCCCATCAATTGATGTTAATGCAAGGAGTAGGGATTGCCATGCAACGGATGCACTTAGAGCTATAAGTGTATGAAAGCTCAAACAAAAGAAACTAAGTGGGTGTGCATCCAACTTTCTTGCTCACGAAGACCTCGGGCATTTGAGGAAGCCCATCATTGGAATATACAAGCCAATTTCTATAATGAAATTTCCCACTAGTATATGAAAGTGACAAAATGAGAGACTCTCTATCATGAAGATCACGGTGCTACTTTGAAGCACAAGTGTGGTAAAAGGATAGTAACATTGTCCCTTCTCTCTTTTTCTCTCTTTTTTTGGGCCTTTTCTCTTTTTTTTGGCCTCTTTTTTTTAGTCCGAAGTCTCATCCCGACTTGTGGGGGAATCATAGTCTCCATCATCCTTTCCTCACTTGGGACAATGCTCTAATAATGATGATCATCACACTTTTATTTACTTACAACTCATGAAGTACAACTCAATACTTAGAACAAAATATGACTCTATGTGGATGCCCCCGGCGGTGTATCGGGATATGCAATGAATCAAGAGCGACATGTATGAAAGAATTATGAATGGTGGCTTTGCCACAAATACAATGTCAACTACATGATCATGCAAAGCAATATGACAATGATGGAGCATGTCATGATAAATAAAACGGTGGAAAGTTGCATGGCAATATATCTCGGAATGGCTATGGAAATGCCATAATAGGTAGGTATGGTGGCTGTTTTGAGGAAGATATAAGGAGGTTTATGTGTGATAGAGCGTATCATATCACGGGGTTTGGATGCACCGGCGAAATTTGCACCAGCTCTCAGGGTGAGAAAGGGCAATACCGAAGAGGCTAGAAAATTGCGGAAAGGTAAGTGTGTGTATAATCCATGGACTCACATTAGTCAAAAAAAACTCATATACTTATTGCAAAAATTTATTAGCCCTCGAAGCAAAGTACTACTATGCATGCTCCTAGGGGAAGGGTTGGTAGGAGTTAACCATCACGCGATCCCGACCGCCAAACAAAGGATGACAATCAATAAATACCTCATGCTCCGACTTCATTACATAACGGTTCACCATACGTGCATGCTACGGGAATCACAAACTCCAACGAAAGTATTTCTCAATTTCACAATTGCTCAACTAGAACAACTATGATATTACCACCTTTATATCTCAAACAATTATCAAGCATCAAATTTCTCATGATATTATAATTAAAGAAAATTGCCATGCTGTTTTAAGACTCTCAAAATAATATAAGTGAAGCATGAGAGATCAATAGTTTCTATAAAACAAATCTACCGCCGTGCTCTAAAAGATTTAAGTGAAGCACTAGGGCGAAAACTATATAGCTCAAAAGATATAAGTGAAGCACATAGAGTATTCTAATAAATTCCAATTTACGTGTGACTCTCTCAAAAGGTGTGTACAGAAAGGATGATTTTGGTAGACTAAAAAGTAAAGACTCAAATCATACAAGACGCTCCAAGCAAAACACATATCATGTGGTGAATAGAAATATAGCTCCAAGTAAAGTTACCAATGGAAGTAGACGAAAAAGGGGATGCCTTCCAGGGCATCCACAAGCTTTGGCTTTTTTGTGTCCTTAGATTATCTTGGGTGCCATGGGCATCCCCAAGCTTAGGCTCTTTCCACTCCTTGTGCCATAATCCATCAAATCTTTTACCCAAACTTGAAAACTTCACAACACAAAACTCAGCAGAAAATCTCGTGAGCTCTGTTAGCAAAAGAAAACAAAACACCACTTCAAGGTACTGTAATGAACTCATTCTTTATTTATATTGGTGTTAAACCTACTGTATTACAACTTCTCTATGGTTTATAAACTATTTTATTAGCCATAGATTCATCAAAATAAGCAAACAACACACGAAAAACAGAATATGTCAAAAACAGAACAGTCTGTAGTAATCTGTAACTAACGCAAACTTCTGGAACTCCAAAAAATCGACCAAAATAGGAAGACCTAGAAAATTTGTTTATTGATCTTCTGCAATTGGAATCAATATTTTATCACGTTCTGGTGATTTTTAACAATTACTTTTGTGAACAGAAAGTTTCTGGAATTTTCAGCAAGATCAAATAACTATCATCCAAGAAGATCCTATAGGTTTAACTTGGCACAAACACTAAATAAAACATAAAAACAAATCTAACCAGAGGATAGATCAAATATTTATTCCTAAACAGAAGCAAAAATAAAAAAAACTAAAATAAAATTGGGTTGCCTCATAACAAGCGCTATCGTTTAACGCCCCTAGCTAGGCATAAAAGCAAGGATATATCTAGGTATTGCCATCTTTGGTAGGCAATCCATAAGTGGCTCTCATAATAGATTCATATGGTAGTTTAATTTTCTTTCTAGGAAAGTGTTCCATGCCTTTCTTTAACGGAAATTGGAATCTAATATTCCCTTCCTTCATATCAATAATTGCACCAATCGTTCTAAGGAAAGGTCTACCAAGAATAATAGGACATGAAGGATTGCAATCTATATCAAGAACAATAAAATCTACGGGCACATTGTTCCTATTTGCAACAATAAGAACATCATTAATTCTTCCCATAGGTTTCTTAATAGTGGAATCCGCAAGGTGCAAGTTTAAAGAGCAATCATCAAATTCACGGAAACCTAGCAAATCACATAAAGTTTTTGGGATCGTAGAAACACTAGCACCCAAATCACACAAAGCATAGCATTCATGATCTTTAATTTTAATTTTAATAGTAGGTTCCCACTCATCATAAAGTTTTCTAGCGATAGAAACTTCCAACTCAAGTTTTGTAACATCCCGATTTCTGATCGCGATTTCTGATCCGATTTTCGTTTTAGTATAACTTTTCGCTTGTTTATCGGAATCAGGCGATTCAAGCGCCTGGAGTTTCGACTCGAAACCCTCTTTCCGAATAACCAACTTAAACAAGTTTTTGCTTCTGTAAAATTTGACTTAGATCCAGATTAGTAAAACGAAGCTGTTTTCTTTCGCCGTTTGACTTCCGCTGCTTCGCTTTGTTTTGATTCTTTTTGCAAACCGGAGTTCTTAAGTTGAACTTTCTGGTTAGATCTTTTATTTGAGTTTTACCTGTGCATTAGGTGAGTACTTATTGTATGCTTGTTTGTTTGTCTGTGATAGAATACCCGGAGTGCGCCGCCTGTTATTTCGAGTCTCTAGGTTTCGCGGATCATCAGCAAGGCAAGTAACACTTTGATCATATATTTTCTCATACCCAGTTTTTATGCATTAGATCAATCTTCAAACATTGCATTGATTTAGGATCTAATTAAATTGTGGGATGGGAAGTAGTTGAGGTAGTACCTATTACATGTTTTATTATCAACCCTTGGGAGTTACTTCTACGTTTGCTTATTATGCCATGCTATGCTAGTAGACGTGGATTGGGTGAGTGTATTCCATGACAGATGTGAGATTGTTAAATTAATGGTTTACTTAAGGTGGCAATTTAAACACACATCTGGGTGGATTGAGGCACCTGGTTTCCAAAGATTTGCCTGCTTTTCTTCTGACCACCACCCGTGCTCAAAGGGATCATGAGATTATTCATGCTAGAAACTTCCGTGCAGCCACAAGCCATTATGGGCTCTGGCATAGTTGATTAAGTTGTGCGAACTCTTACGGGTAGACTAGCAGATGTAGGGGAAAGTAGGTGTACCGGTCTACCCACACGTAAGGTGCTAGCGCTTCCAGAAGACTATGTCTCGATCATCCGTTTCTCAAACATCATGTAGTGCGAGAAATCCAACGGAGGCGATCGAGTCTTGTGGGGAAAAGTGCGCAAACCTCTGCAGAGTGTATAAACTAATCATGATTAGCCGTGTCCCGGTTATGGACATCTTGAGTATCTAGTACTTGGATATCATGTGAATCTCATCATGTTACTTCTAATTAATATTGTTGGGATGATAATGAGTACTTTTAATTGGGATTGAGAATGTCATCAACCATTCTCAATGTTTAACAACCACCATGATAGTTAAATAAACTTATTCCTTTGCGTAGGGGAAAAATTGGCTTTACGCAAAACTGTAACCATAGAGCTTTCCACCAGCCAAATATGCATGTAGTATAGTTATTCCATTATTGTTCTCTATGTGTTACATTGCCAAAGCATATTCCATGTGTCAATTGCTTTCGGGCTGCAACGCTTCATGTTGCGTACTTTTCGCATTTGAGTAAGGTGCTTAGGTCGTGGTTCTATACTCAGTGATGCCGTTGGAGTTGATGGACTCGCTTATTCTTCCAAGCCTTCCGCTATTATCGTATTTAGATGGCCTTATGCCATATTTATTTTATTAAGTTCTCTTTTGAGACCCTCGATGTAATAAGTGTGTGATTGCTACTCTGTTATAAATCCTTCAAGTATTGTGTGGTGTCAGCATTACTGATCCAGGGATGACACCTGAGCACAGAGATCGGACTGTTTGAGGTCTAGTCGCTACAAAGATGGTATCAGAGCACACGCTGACTGTAGGACATGACCATTAAGCTAAATCCCTAGATCACTACTCTCTTCTCATTTCTAACTCCTCGTCTTTTCTACTCTTTTAGGATGACGGAAGCGAGGATCAAGTTCACCCAGCCGGATGAAGATACACCCTTTGGACGACACCAAGGAAGTCACTAAGTACTGAACATCGTAATACCAAGCTTCACCGGACCTACAATTCCACTTTACCCGAAGAGGAGCGCTGGAAGATTCAAGCTCAAGTTCCCGGAAGGACGTTTGCGCCAATCACGGAGCCCATAGAGTGTGTTTTTAATGCACCAACTTGGAGTCTGGGAAAGAGCATGGCAGCTCACATAACCATGGGACGCATTGGAGAAGTTTACCAAGATGACCTCAAGGATACTATCTAGCAGATTTGCGGACGCCGAGATGAACAATGGGAGATAGTTAGCACTAAGAAGGACCGATCCATTGCAGCTTTCATCCAAGAGTTAAATCAGCACATTCGACGCCAGAGAACCAGATGTCTTGTGAGACATGATGGAGTTGAGGAAAGCAAAAGTCAAGATTATCGAACTAGAAGGAGAACTCAAGGCCACTCGCAAGGACTACATGGAGGAGATTGTAGCTCTAGTGAGACAAAACGGCGATCTTAAGGAGAAGATTGAAGAACTCATGGGAAATTCAGCACCGGAGGAGAAGATGAAGATTGCACTGTCCAGAGAACTACATCATCATCGATTTACACCGATTCCGATCCTAGTGATGATGATTTCAAGATGAAGTCGAGCAGATATCATGGAGTCTTCGTCGGAGCAGTTTTTCTAGTTGACCACCATAACAGTAGTAGAATTCCCCCATTAAAAAATTAGTTTTAGTTCCAGCACTTTGTAACGATAGATAGACCGTTGTATGCCCTTGTTGATTTGATTGGAGTGATATTGTGTGTTTTTGTCTCATGTGCATATGGGTAGTGTTTTCTCCCTAGATCTCATTCTATTCTTGACTCTCGTCTTTTCTATAAACCCTCAGATGCCTCTGAGACGCGACCCCGGATTTGTTTTCCCACCGGAGATCACTCAGTTGATTCAAGAAGATAATGCCTTGATTCAAACATTGGTACAGATTCAAGGCAACAACAACAACAACAACAACAACAACAACAACAACAACAACAACAACAACAACAACAACAACAACAACAACAACAACCCACCACCACCACCTGTTGATCATTTGACCCGTTTCTTAAGGCTGAATCCGCCGGTGTTTTCCAGTAGCACCAAGCCGATTGTTGTAGATGATTGGCTCCGCAAAGTAGGGAGGGAGTTAACCACTGCAGGATGTACAGATGGGGAAAAGGTGAAATTTGCCGCACATCAGCTTGAAGGACCCGCAGCAGCATGGTGGGAGAATTTTACAGCCACTTGCCCCGTAGACACCGCCTCATGGGATCGGGCCAAAGAACTTTTCAGATCGCCCATGTTTCACCTGGAGCTATGGCCATGAAGAAGCGTGAGTTTCGCAACTTGCGCCAAGGAGGACTAGACAAGGCGATATGTGGATGACTTTAGTAAACTAGCACGTTATGCCCCGATGACGTTGCTACGGACACGCCTAAGGTGAGAAGTTTCTAGAAGGACTGAACGATGAGTCGAGCATGCGATTGATGGTAGCCACCTTCAATAACTACCAGAGTTGGTAGACCGTGCTCTTATGATTGAAGGAAGCAGCAGCAGATTGACAATCGTAAGAGGAAGTATGGACAGGGAAGTACAATTCTGGAGCTCAGCAAAAATTACGCTTTACCCCAAAGACAGAAGGTCAATTTCAGCATACTCACGGAGGGGGTAGCTTGCACAATCATAATGGCACAAAGAATGGAAACGGAAATGGAGGAAGTAATGGACAAAACCGCACCAACCCGTCAACACCATCCAAGGTGGACCTGAGCCATATCACTTGTTTTAAGTGCCGTAAGACTGGGCATTATGCAAATGAATGTCCAGAGGCCCAAAATGGTAACGGCAATGGAAGCTCGTGAAAGAAGCGAACCCTTTTAACAGAGGATGTGTGAACCACGTTAGCGTGGAGGAGGTTGAAGCTCGGCCAGATGCGTAATAGGTAAGTTTTTGGTTAAGTCATTTATCGCAGCTTGTTCTTTTTGATACTGGTGCATCGCATTCATACATATCAAGGGGATTTGTGGATAAGTTTAGCCTGCCCACTAGGACTCTTAAGACGCCCATGCTAGTAAGCTCACCGGGAGCGGAGTATATGGCCAGTCAAGGATGTTTTCAAGTGTCTTTAAGTATAGGAAGGCATGTTTTCCCAAGGATTTAATTATATTGGAGTCCCAAGGTTTGGATGTAATTCTTGGTATGGATTGGCTGTCGATGTATGGAGGAAACATCGATTGCGCTAGTAAGACAATTTTGCTTACGACACCAGCAGGAAGGAGAATCAGGTATGTATCACGGCATGAGCCGAGGAGAGCACATGTAAATTCCTTATCTAGAGTTGTGCAGGAGGAAGTACCAGTGGTAAGGGATTACCCGGACGTGTTTCCTAAGAGTTGCTGTGCATGCCGCCGCATGACGTAGACATTGAGTTTCTGATTGAACTACTGCCAGGCACTGGGCCGATATCTAAGAGACCATATAGGATGCCAGCCCAAGATTTGGAGGAAATTAAGAAACAGATTAAGGAGTTGCTAGACAAAGGTTTTATTCGCCCAAGTTCCTCGCCTTGGGGATCGCCAGTACTTCTGGTGGAGAAGAAGGATGGATCATTAAGAATGGTTGTTGATTATCGAGGATTGAACAAAGTGACAATCAAGAACAAATACCCGTTGCCGATGATCAATGACTTGTTTGACCAGTTGCAAGGAGCTAAAGTATTTTCCAAAATCGATTTCCGATCAGGATACCATCAGTTGAAGATTCGGGAGCAGGATATACCTAAAACGGCTTTTACCACCAGGTATGGGCTGTATGAGTATACCGTGATGTCATTTGGTCTGACTAACACCCCAGCCTATTTTATGAACATGATGAACAAGGTGTTTATGGAGTTTTTAGATAAGTTCGTCGTGGTGTTCATTGATGATATTTTGGTTTACTCGAAGAATGAAGAAGAACATAAGGAGCATTTGCGTTACGTCGAGAAGCTCGAGAGAACATCGCTTATATGCCAAGTTCAAGAAATGTGAGTTTTGGTTAAAGGAAGTTAGATTTCTCGGACATGTTATATCCGGAGAAGGTATAGCAGTAGACCCCACTAAAGTTGCCACTGTGACAAACTGGGAAGCACCATCAGCAGTTGGAGAGATCCGGAGTTTTCTTGGACTAGCAGGATACTACCGGAGATTTATTGAGAACTTCTCGAGGATTGTGAAGCCTATGACAGAATTGTTGAAGAAGGATAGCAAGTTCATATGGACTAAGGAGTGTGAGGCTAGTTTCCAGGAGTTGAAGAAACGTTTGGTTACCTTACCAAGCTAATTCTCGCTGCACTGCACCAAGGATTATGAGGTGTATTGCGACGCTTCACGTCGAGGACTTGGAGCAGTGCTCATGCAGGAGGGAAGAGTTGTTTCGTATGCTTCACGATAGCTGAAACCTCACCAATTGAATTATGCCACGCATGATTTGGAGTTAGCAGCCGTAGTGCATGCTTTGAAAACATGGAGACATTTTCTCATTGGAAATCGTTGTGAGGTGTATACGGATCACAAGAGTTTGAAGTACATTTTCACGCAAAAGGAATTGAATCTCAGGCAAAGGAGATGGTTGGAGCTCATCAAGGATTACGATCTGAGGTTGCATTACCATCCCGGAAAGGCTAATGTAGTAGCTGACGCATTAAGCCAAGAGCCATGTCAACACACTAATGATGGGAGAAATACCAAAGGAGTTAGCCGAGGATCTTCATGAGCTATGTTTGGAAATAGTTCCGAGAGGCTATGTAGCAGCGTTGGAAATTCAGTCTACTTTGATGGATAAAATCAGAGAAGCTCAAAAGACAGATAAGGAAGTTGCTTCTATTAAGGAGAAAATGAGCGAAGGAAAGGCTAAGGGATTTTGTGAGGATGAGCACGATACCTTATGGTTTGAGGACCGTGTTTATGTGCCCAATGACCCGGAGATCGAGAAGTTGATTCTCGCAAGAGGCACATGATTCACCATATTCGATTCACCAGAAATACCAAGATGTATTTGGATTTGAAAAATACTTTCTGGTGGACCGGAATGAAGAAGGATATTGCAGAATATGTAGTAGTTTGTGATGTATGTCAGAGAGTAAAGGCAGAACATCAGAAGCCAGCGGGATTGTTATAGCCATTGCCGATACCCGAATGGAAGTGGGATAAACTAGGCATGGATTTTATCATGGGATTACCCAGGACTCGTTCCGGCTACGACTCGATTTGGGTTGTAGTGGATCGGTTGTGAAGGTAGCACACTTCATTCCAAGAAAGACTACCTACAGCAGTGCCAAATTGGCTAAGATATACATGACCGAGGATCGCCTGCTTGCATGGAGTTCCGAGGAGTATAGTATCGAGATAGAGGAACCCAGTTTACCTCAAGTTCGGAAGCGATTGCATGAAACTTTGGGTACCAGTGGAGTTTAGCATGACTTTCCATCCACGTAATCGATGGACAAACCGAGAGAGTCAACCAGATTTTGGAAGATATGCTTAGAGCTTGTGCTTTGGATTATGGATCAAGTTGGGATGACAACTTGCCATACGTGGAATTTTCTTACAACAACGATTATCAATCCAGTTTGAAAATGGCCCCTTTCGAAGCCTTGTACGGAAGGAGGTGCAGGACCCCGTTGTTGTGGGATGAAGTTGGAGACCGCCAGTTGTTTGGACCAGATTTGATTAAGGAGTCTGAACGGAAAGTGAAGTTAATTCGCGATAGGCTCAAGGTAGCCCAGTCAAGACAGAAGAGCTATGCGGATTCAAAACGCAAGGAGACGGAGTACGAAGTCGGAGACAGAGTTTATCTTCGAGTATCTCCGCTTCGAGGAGTAAAGCGTTTTGGAGTTAAAGGAAAGTTAGCACCCCAATTTGTAGGACCATATTGTGTTTTGGAACGTATGGGAGAAGTTGCTTACAAGTTGGAATTACCCGAGGGATTGTCAGGTGTTCACGATGTGTTCCATGTTTCTCAGTTAAAGAAGTGTCACGCAGAGATGGCTGATATACCACTGAGAGACACAGTGCCACTGGAAGCGATTCAGTTGAACGATGATTTAACCTACGAGGAGAAACCAGTTAAGATTCTGGAGTTTGCCAGCCGAGTCACCCGCAGCAAGGTCATCAAGTTTTGCAAAGTTCAAGGAGCCACCACACCGAGGAAGAAGCCACCTGGGAGCGAGAGGAAGATCTGCTTAAGGCCCACCCTCACCTAATTGTTAGCCAACCCGAATCTCGAGGGCGAGATTCATCTTAAGGGGGGTAGGTTTGTAACATCCCAAATTTTCAATTTGGAATGTTATACATAGATCATCATTGCATATCATATTTTTGTTGCATTGTTGGCTAGATCCTAGAAATTCTACGCAACTCAAGGACCCACGGAGAGAGTTGGGGATTTCGTTATTTTCATATTTGAGTTTTCTCAAATTTTGAAAATAGGATCGATTGATTTTATTTATTTTATCTTCAATTATTTCTACTATCAAAATATGAGAGAGGGAATAAAATGACTTTCCCAAAATAAAGAAATAATGAAGATTTAATAAAAAAATCAAATAAGATTTTATTTTGGAGTTTTTCGTTTTTTATTTGGATTTAGGAAAAATGCGCGTTTTTCAAAATTGCATTTAGGCCCCAAATAAATGTTCATCTTGTCCGGCTTGATTTTAGAAGCCAGGGAAAATTTATTTCGGGATTTTTGGAGACCGTTTAGTATTTTTTTCATTTGATTTTCTGCGTGTAACTATTTAAAAAAACGCGAACCGACCTTCAGGCCGCATTCGAAGCGAGACTCATGGGGGCAGCTTATATAAAGCGCCCGCCGAGCCGCCCCAACAACAACCCGCCGCCCGGCCCACTTCAAACCCTAACCCTAACTGCCCCGCCGCCCGACCAGCCGTCGCCGCCCGCCCGCCCGCCTCCCGAGGTTCGCCGCGCCTCGTAAACCGCGCCGTCGGTTTTTTTTCAAAAAACCGATCGGTTTTCTACGGTTAGGTTAAATAGCGAGCGTTCGCTCATTCGTTCGTTTTAACGAACGTGTTCTTCAGATTAGATCTAGTTATCGAACGTTCGTTCGTTAACCTGTTCGTCGTTTTTCTTTTTCTCGGCTTTAATCCGCGATTTTTCTGATCGTGATTTCTGATCCGATTTTCGTTCTAGTATAACTTTTCGCTCATTTATCGGAATCAGGCGATTCAAGCGCCTGGAGTTTCGTCTCGAAACCCTCTTTCTGAATAACCAACTTAAACAAGTTTTTGCTTCTGTAAAATTTGACTTAGATCCAGATTAGTAAAACGAAGTTGTTTTCTTTCGCCGTTTGATTTCCGTTGCTTCGTTTGTTTTGATTCTTTTTGCAAACCGGAGTTCTTAAGTTGAACTTTCTGGTTAGATCTTTTATTTGAGTTTTAACTGTGCATTAGGTGAGTACTAATTGTATGCTTGTTTGTTTGTCTGTGATAGAATACTGAGTCGCGCTTTGTTATTTCGAGTCTCTAGGTTTCACGGATCATCAGCAAGGCAAGTAACACTTTGATCATATCTTTTCTCATACCCAATTTTTATGCATTAGATCAATCTTCAAACATTGCATTGATTTAGGATCTAATTAAATTGTGGGATGGGAAGTAGTTGAGGTAGTACCTATTACCTGTTTTATTATCAACCCTTGGGAGTTACTTCTACGTTTGCTTATTATGCCATGCTATGCTAGTAGACGTGGATTGGGTGAGTGTATTCCATGACAGATGTGAGATTATTAAATTAATGGTTTACTTAAGGTGGCAATTTAAACACACATCTGGGTGGATTGAGGCACCTGGTTTCCGTGACTTGCCTGTTTTTCTTCTGACCGCCACCCGGGCTCAAAGGGATCATGAGACTATTCATGCTAGAAACTTCCGTGTGCAGCCACAAGCCATTATGGGCTCGCATAGTTGATTAAGTCGTGCGAACTCTTACGGGTAGACTAGCGGATGTAGGGGAAAGTAGGTGTACCGGTCTACCCACACGTAAGGTGCTAGCGCTTAGAAGACTATGTCTCGATCATCCGTTTCTCAAACATCATGTAGTGCGAGAAATCCAACGGAGGCGATCGAGTCTTGTGGGGAAAAGTGCGCAAACCTCTACAGAGTGTATAAACTAATCATGATTAGCTGTGTCCCCGGTTATGGACATCTTGATTATCTAGTACTTGGATATCATGTGAATCTCATCATGTTACTTCTAATTAATATTGTTGGGATGATAATGAGTACTTTTAATTGGGATTGAGAATGTCACAACCATTCTCAATGTTTAACAACCACCATGATAGTTAAATAAACTTATTCCTTTGCAGTAGGGGAAAATTGGCTTTACGCAAAACTGTAACCATAGAGCTTTCCACCAGCCAAATATGCATATAGTATAGTTATTCCATTATTGTTCTCTATGTGTTACATTGCCAGCATATTCCATGTCTTTGGCCCGTTTCGCTGCAACGTTTCATGTTGCGACTTTTCGCAACGACAAGTAAGGTGCTTAGGTCGTGGTTCTATACTCAATGATGCCGTTGGAGTTGATGGACTCGCTTATTCTTCCAAGCCTGCCGCTGTTATCGTATTTAGATGGCCTTATGCCATATTTATTTTATTAAGTTCTCTTTTGAGACCCTCGATGTAATAAGTGTGTGATTGCTACTCTGTTATAAATCCTTCAAGTACTGTGTGGTGTCAGCATTACTGATCCATGGATGACACCTGAGCACAGAGATCGGACTGTTTGAGGTCTGGTCGCTACAAGTTTTTCTTCATAAGATTGCATCAAAGCATCAACGATATGTTTAGTAAAAGCTTTATTTTGACTATAAGCATGTGGAGAATTTAGCACAGATTGCAACAAGGAAATAAAATCTATCAAAGAGCAATTATCATAATTAAATTCCTTGAAATCCACAATAGTGGGTTTCTTGATATCTAGAGTTTTGATCTCTTCAATCTCACTTTTATGAATTTTAGCATCAAGATCTAAAAACTCCGAATTTTTTGAACGCCTTCTAGGTAAAGGTAGATCATGTTCAGTCCCATCATTATCAAGATTCATATTGCAAAACAAAGATTTAATCGGGGACACATCAATAAATTTTAGATCTTCATATTTATTTTCATATAAATTTTCCGGCTTAGCGGCCATCTTATTAACTAAAGTGGCTTGCTTATCCGAAACTTCAGCTATTAACTTTTCGAGATGAGCAATCTGAGATCTCAAACCATAAAATTCTTTAGACATATCATCGAGCTCTTTATTCATATAACCCATAAAGCTTTTTTGTTCCTTAAGCTCGTTCCTAAAGAAATTATTATGCTCAAATTGTAAAGTCATAAAACTCCTGACGTTGCTTTCGATTTCTTCTAACCTTTTAAGGTGAAGATCACCAAATCTAGGTAGAGCCATCGTGACAAGCAAACAATCCAACACACGAGCAAACAAGAAGCGAGCGAAAAGGAGGAAAACGGAAAAGAGAGGGCGAATAAAACGTCAAGGGTGAAGTGGGGGAGAGGAAAACGAGAGGCAAATGGCAAATAATGTAATGGGAGATAAGAGTTTGTGATGGGTACTTGGTATGTTGACTTTAGCATAGACTCAACGGCGCCAGAAATCCTTCTTGCTACTTCTTGAGCACTGCGTTGGTTTTCCCTTGAAGAGGGAAGGGTGATGCAGCAAAGTAGCGTAAGTATTTCCGTCAGTTTTTGAGAACCAAGGTATCAATCCAGTAGGAGGCCACGCACGAGTCCCTCGCACCTACACAAACAAATAAGATCCTCGCAACCAACGCAATAAAGGGGTTGCCAATCCCTTCACGGTCACTTACGAAAGTGAGATCTGATAGATATGATAAGATAATATTTTTGGTATTTTTATAATAAAGATGCAAAGTAAAATAAAAGTCAATGAAAATAGCTAAGTGTTGGAAGATTAATATGATGGTAAATAGACCTGGGGGCCATAGGTTTCACTAGTGGCTTCTCTCGAGAGCATAAGTGTTACAGTGGGTGAACAAATTACTGTTGAGCAATTGATAGAATTGAGCATAGTTATGAGAATATCTAGGTATGATCATGTATATAGGCATCATGTCCGTGACAAGTAGACCGACTCCTGCCTGCGTCTACTACTATTACTCCACACATCGGCCGCTATCCAGCATGCATCTAGAGTATTAAGTTCATAAGAACAGAGTAACGCCTTAAGCAAGATGACATGATGTAGAGGGATAAACTCATGCAATATGATATAAACCCCATCTTGTTATCCTCGATGGCAACAATACAATATGTGCCTTGCTGCCCCTCGCTATCACGGAAAGGACACCGCAAGATTGAACCCAAAGCTAAGCACTTCTCCCATTGCAAGAAAGATCAATTTAGTAGGCCAAACCAAACTGATAATTCAAGAGACTTGCAAAGATAACCAATCATACATAAAAGAATTCAGAGAAGATTCAAATATTGTTCATAGATAAACTTGATCATAAACCCACAATTCATCGGTCTCAACAAACACACCACAAAAGAAGATTACATCGAATAGATCTCCACGAGAATCGTGGAGAACTTTGTATTGATATCCAAAGAGAGAGAAGAAGCCATCTAGCTAATAACTATGGACCCGAAGGTCTGAGGTAAACTACTCACACATCATCGGAGAGGCTATGGTGTTGATGTCGAAGCCCTCCGTGATCAATGCCCCTTCCGGCGGAGCTTCGGAAAAGGCCACAAGATGGGATCTCACGGGTACAGAAGGTTGCGGCGGTGGAATTAGGTTTTTGGCTCCGTATCTGGTAGTTTGAAGTGCGTGAGGTATATATAGGAGGAAGAAGTACGTCGTTGGAGCAACATGGGCCCCACGAGGGTGGAGGGCGCGCCCAGGGAGGTAGACGCGCCCCCCTACCCCGTTCCCTCCTGGTTGCTTTCTAGACGTAGGGTCCAAGTCCTCTGGATCACGTTCGTTCCAAAAATCACGTTCCCGAAGGTTTCATTCCGTTTGGACTCCGTTTGGTATTCTTTTTCTGCGAAACTCTGAAATAGGCAAAAAAATAGCAATTCTGGGCTGGGCCTCCGGTTAATAGGTTAGTCCCAAAAATAATTATAAAGTGTATAATAAGGCCCATTAAACATCCAAAAAAGAATATAATATAGCATGGAACAATCAAAAATTATAGATACGTTGGAGATGTATCAGGCCGGAAGAGCCACGAGGCCTCCACAAGGGTGGACGAAGCGCCCTACCCCCCGGGCGCGCCCTCCGACCTTGTGGGCTCCTGTGGACCCCCTGACATGAAACCGACGCCAAAAATTCCTATAAATACAGAAACCCCCGAAAATAAACCTAGACCGGGAGTTCCGCCGCCGCAAGCCTCTGTAGCCACCAAAAACCAATCGAGACCCTGTTCCGGCACCCTGTCGGAGGGGGAAATCATCACCGATGGCCATCTTCATCATCCCGGCGCTCTCCATGACGAGGAGGGAGTAGTTCACCCTCGGGGGTGAGGGTATGTACCAGTAGCTATGTGTTTGATCTCTCTCTCTCTCTCGTGTTCTTGATATGGCACGATCTTGATGTACCTCGAGCTTTGCTATTATAGTTGGATCTTATGATGTTTCTCCCCCTCTACCTTCTTGTAACGGATTGAGTTTTCCCTTTGAAGTTATCTCATCGGATCGAGTCTTTAAGGATTTGAGAACACTTGATGTATGTCTTGCATGTGCTTATCTGTGGTGACAATGGGATATTCACGTGATCTAATTGATGTATGTTTTGATGATCAACTTGCGGGTTCTGTGACCTTGTGAACTTATGCATAGGGGTTGGTGAGGGAGTCCTGGACTAAGGGGTCCTCGGGCATCCGGCATGTTATCCATGGGCCGGACTGATGGGCTGTGAAGACATGAAGGCCGAAGACTGTACCCGTGTCCGGATTGGACTCTCCTTGGCATGGAAGGCAAGCTTGGCGACCAACTATGAAGATTCCTTCTTATGTAACCGACTCTATGTAACCCTAGATCCCTCCGGTGTCTATATAAACCGGAGGGGTTAGTCTGGAAAGGATATACTCATTACCATAGTCATACAGGCTAGGCTTCTAGGGTTTAGCCATTACGATCTCGAGGTAGATCAACTTTTGTAATACTCATATTCATCAAGATAAATCAAGCAGGAAGTAGGGTATTACCTCCATAGAGAGGACCCGAACCTGGGTAAACACCGTGTCCCCTATCTCCTGTTAGCATCAACCTTAGACGCACAGTTCGGGACCCCCTACCTGAGATCCGCTGGTTTTGACACCGACATTGGTGCTTTCATTGAGAGTTCCACTGTGTCGTCAACGAAAGGTTCGATGGCCCCTTCAATCGTTGATAGTGACGTTGTCCAAGGAGAAACCTTCCTCCCCTGACAGATTTTCGTATTCGGCGGCTTCGTGTTGCGGGCCAACTCGCTTGGCCATCTGGAGCAGATTGATAGCTACGCCCCTGGCCATCAGGTCAGATTCGGAAGCTTGAACTACGTCGCGGATATCTGTGGAGACTTGATCTTCAACGAATTTGAGACCACGGCGATCGCTCCCCCTCGCTCCAATGAACATGACTTAAATCTGTCATCGGACCATATTCAGGAGATGGTTCCTGTAACTGCTACGGCCGTAGATCCGGAGCAGGTCGCGCCACCCGAAGCCATAGAGTTCGCGGTGTTGGTGCCGCACACAGACTCAATACCTAGGAATACCTGCGTCAACGGAACTCCGGACTCGTTTCTGGCTATAAGTTCCGAACCACGCACGCCTGCGGGCGCAGAGCCGGATCGGTTATCGATCTTTGAGTTCAGCGCCGCAGATATCTTCCGACACTCGCCCTTGGGCGATGTGCTAAGTTCATTAAAAAACCTATCCTTGGCGGGGGACTCACAGCCGAACTATGTCCGGTTCGAACTAGAGGCTGATGATGGAGAATTTTGCTTCCCACCCGCCACCCACTTCATAGCCACCGTCGAGGACTTAACCAACGTGTTTGATTATGGCTCCGAAGACATCAGCTGTATGGACGACTATGCTGACAAGGAGCAAGGCCAAGACCCGCCATTCACTGGATGTTGGACGGCCACCTCTTCGTATGATGTGTACATGGTTGACACACCTAAAAAAGCTAGCGACGATGACAAAGAAGATCCAGTTGCCAATAAACCTTCTGAGACACAGTCCAAGCGTCGGCGCCCTAAACACCGTCCTAAGTCACGTCACTCAAAAAACAGCAACACTGGCACCGGAGAAAATAGTACTCCGGACGATGCCGAAAACAATGAAGACCCTGACAGAACGACATCCGAACAGGAGGAACAAGAAAACGGGCAAGTTAGCCCTGATCAACAGGCCATGCCCAACGAATCGGATGACGATAGTTATCGTCCACTTTCCGAGGATGAGGAGAGCCTCGGCAACAAGGATTTCATCGTGCCTGAGGCACCCCACGAGCAGGAGCGCTTCAAGCGCCAGCTAATAGCTACTGCAAGAAGCCTGAAGAAGAAGCAGTAGCATCTTTAAGCTGATCAAGACCTATTCATTGACATATGGACTGACGTCCTAGTAGCTGAAGAATACGGCCTCAAGTGTCCAACCAAGAGTTACCCGAAGTGCAGATTGCTACCTCAGTTCGACGAGGAGGCACCAGAGCCCATACCTTCCTCGCGCAATGCGGAACGACCACCACGTGGTCAAGACAGTGCGGCGGACCGACCACCCCGCGGTCGGGATAGAATGGCAAATCAGGCCGAATAGCAGCCCGCCCCACCGCCATGTAAAAACAAAGACAAAACAGCTCGGGATCATACAAAGGACCTTCGGCAGGACCTGGACAGTAGAGCAGGACACACCAGATCAATCTACGGATCGCAAGGATGTTTTTCGACTCACAACGACGGCTACCTATTCGGACGTGACAAACCTAGTCACGCCCAGGCCTATAACCGCAGGCGGACTCCATCGGAGGTACGCCGCGACGTGGCCCGATATAGAGGCGCCGCACACCCTCTTTGCTTCACAGATGAAGTAATGGATCATGAATTCCCCGAGGGATTCAAACCCGTCAACATCGAATCATACGACGGAACAACCGATCCTGCAGTATGGATTGAGGATTTATTCTCCACATCCATATGGGCCGTGGAGACGACCTCCACGCCATGAAATACCTCCCACTAATGCTCAAAGGACCAGCTCGACACTGGTTAAACAGCCTGCCTGAAAATTCCATCGGTAGCTGGGAGGACTTGGGAGAAGCTTTTCTTGACAACTTCCAAGGTACTTATGTCCGGCCACCAGGCGCCGATGACCTAAGTCACATAGTCCAACAGCCTGGAGAATCAGCCAGAAAATTCTGGACTAGGTTCCTAACCAAGAAAAACCAAATAGTTGACTGCCCGGATGCCGAAGCCCTAGCGGCCTTTAAACATAGCATCCACGACGAATGGCTTGCTCGCCACCTCGGCCAAGAAAAGCCGAAATCCATGGCAGCCCTCACGTCACTCATGACCCACTTTTGCGCGGGTGAAGACAGCTGGCTGGCTCGTAGCAAAAACACAGCCAGCAAGGCAGACCCTGTGAGGCCAAGAATAGCACCGGCAAGCTCCGGCGCAATAGACACAAACGCCAAAGCAATGGCGATAACACCGATGACACCATGGTTCACGCCGGATTCAGTGGATCCATGTCCGGCCAGCGGAAGAAGCCCTACAAAAGGAACAGCGAGGGACCATCCAGCTTGGACCGCATACTCGACCGTCCATGCCAAATACATGGCACCCCAGACAAACAAGCCAATCATACCAACAGAGATTGTTGGTTTTTTAAACAGGCCAGCAAGTTAAATGTCGAGAACAAGGAAAAGGGATCACAAAGTGAAGACAATGACAAAGAGCCCCGGTAGCCGAACACCGGGGGGCAGAAGAAATTTCCCCTCAAGTCAAAATGGTGAACATGATATATGCTACACACATCCCCAAAAGGGAGCGCAAGCGCGCACTCAGGGACATCTATGCGGTAGAGCCAGTCGCCCCAAAATTCAATCTGTGGTCGTCATTCCCGATCACCTTTGATCGTCGAGATCATCCAACTAGTATCCGCCATGGCGGTTCAGCCGCACTGGTCCTCGACCCAATCATCGACGGATTTCACCTAACACGAGTCCTAATGGACGGTGATAGCAGCCTCAACCTGCTCTATCAGGATACGGTGCGCAAGATGGGTATTAATCCCTCACGAATCAAGCCCACAAAGACTACCTTTAAAGGTCATACCAGGCATAGAGGCCCGTTGTACGGGCTCAATCACGCTGGAGGTGGTCTTCGGTTCCCCGGACAACTTCCGAAGCGAAGAGCTAATCTTCAATATCGCCCCCTTCGGCAGCGGCTACCACGCACTGCTCGGATGAACCGCGTTTGCTAGATTCAACGTTGTGCCGCACTATGCTTATCTCAAGCTCAAGATGCCCGGTCCACGCGGCGTCATAACAGTCAATGGAAATACGGAATGCTCCCTCCCTACTGAGGAGCACACAGCCACCCTAGCTGCAGAGATACAGAACGGCCTTCTCAAGCAGAACTATAATCCGCCTGCCGAGCCCCTGGACATCATTAAGAGGGTCCGGACTACACTGCAACAGGACAACTCGGCTGTCAAGAGCTTGATTAGCAATTCGGCATCCGTCCCAGCAAGGGAGTGGCACTTGTACCACGCGTACATAACTACGCGCCCAAAAACCCCATGGATATGGATGGGGGCATAGCTAGCTCGCAATCCATAGTGCGGCTAGACCGATCCCAGGATTCGCGGACCTTTTCTTTTCCATTTCAGGTCCCTTCTCTCTTTTCGAGGTCTCTTCCGACAACCCGTTTGTCGGACACACCAAGGAGGCAAGGAGCTTTGGCGCACAAGGGAACCCCCAAGTGGCCTCTGTTAACGATTGCTATACCTGTTTTACATACCCGCACACAGATCACAATTGGTCTTGGCATGTTAAATAGCCTTTTTGCTTATCATATTGCATGTACAAATACGCCTCGACATATTAATCACATTACAAAAACAAAGGGCAGCGTCAGTTTTATCACTTAATCCTCCATTTTTTTTCTTTGTATTTATTACTCGTTGCACGCGTACATTCTGGTACATATTACTGCGCCAGGGGCTTCATCACGCCCCGCATCATGGCAACAAAAGTCCGAACACTTTTACGGTACAGTTCGGCACCCTGAACTTATAGCATTATATGCATCGGCTTCGAATCATGTCTTTGGTCAATAGTTGGGTTGCCCGGCTCCTGTGTTTGCTACCTTACGTTCCGCTATATCGGCTAGGGTAGTAAAGGGAGAACTACTGCGATTGTGCCCATGTTCTTCCGGATGAGCATCTTAGTAGAGAAAGTCGAAAACTGATTGTCATGATGTGGCGAGAGCTGGTCAGCTATTTGAGAGGTCTCAAATCCCTAGAGATTTTTTCCGCTTTATGCGAGGAATCAGATTTTTTCCGCCTTCCGAACACCAGGGGCTTCGCCGAAATTTTCATGATCAAACTCCTATGGCTAAGTGAGGGTAATAAAGGCCGTACAGTCTGATTGCCTTGTTCATTGCGCTAAACACCTCCTTTAAGGACCAGAATGTGGAGTAAAGAGTGTTTAGATTTATCGCCAACACCCCCGTACTATCTACGTGGGGGCAGAAGCTGATACGTCGTATCTATAATTTTTTATTGTTCCATGCTATATTATATTCTGTTTTGGATGTTTAATGGGCTTTATTATACTTTTATACTATTTTTGGGACTAACCTATTAACCGGAGGCCCAGCACAAATTGCTGTTTTTTTTTTGCCTATTTCAGTGTTTCGCAGAAAAAGAATATCAAACGGAGTCCAAACGGAATGAAACCTTCGAGAACGTGATTTTCAGAACAAACGTGATCAAGAGGACTTGGAGCCTACGTCAAGAAATCAACCAGGAGAGCACGAGGCAGGGGGTGCGCCTACCCCCCTGGGCACGCCCTCCACCCTCGTGGGGCCCACGTTGCTCCACCGACGTACTTCTTCCTCCTATATATACCTACGTACCCCCAAACTATCAGACACGGAGCCAAAAACCTATTTCCACCGCCTCAACCTTCTTTACCCGTGAGATCCCATCTTGGGGCCTTTTCCGGCGCTCCGCCGGTGGGGGCATTGATAATGGAGGGCTTCTACATCAACACCATAGCCTCTCCGATGATGTGTGAGTAGTTTACCTCAGACCTTCGGGTCCATAGTTATTAGCTAGATGGCTTCTTCTCTCTCTTTGGATCTCAATACAAAGTTCTCCACGATTCTCATGGAGATCTATTCGATGTAATCTTCTTTTGCGGTGTGTTTGTTGAGACCGATGAATTGTGGGTTTATGATCGAGATTATCTATGAACAATATTTGAATCTCCTCTGAATTCTTTTATGTATGATTGGTTATCTTTGCAAGTCTCTTCAAATTATCAGTTTGGTTTGGCCTACTAGATTGAACTTTCTTGCAATGGGAGAAGTGCTTAGCTTTGGGTTCAATCTTGTGGTATCCTTTCCCAAAGGATGTTAGGGCGGCAAGGCACGTATTGTATTGTTGCCATCGAGGATAACAAGATGGGGTTTATATCATATTGCATGAGTTTATCCCTCTACATCATGTCATCTTACTTAGAGCATTACTCTGTTCTTATGAACTTAATACTCTAGATGCATGCTGGATAGCGGTCGATGTGTGGAGTAATAGTAGTAGATGCAGGCAGGAGTCAGTCTACTTGTCACGGATGTGATGCCTATATACATGATCATACCTAGATATTCTCATAACTATGCTCAATTCTATCAATTGCTCGACAGTAATTTGTTCACCCGCCGTAATACTTATACTCTTGAGAGAAGCCACTAGTGAAACCTATGGCCCCCGGGTCTATTTTCCATCATATTAATCTTCCAACACTTAGTTATTTCTTTTGCCTTTTATTTTACTTTGCATCTTTATTTCTCTTTATCAAAAAATACCAAAAATATTATCTTATCATATCTATCAAATCTCACTCTTGTAAGTGACCGTTGAGGGATTGACAACCCCTTTATCGCGTTGGTTGCGAGGTTCTTATTTGTTTGTGTAGGTGTGAGGGACTCGTGCGTGATCTCCTACTGGATTGATACCTTGGTTCTCAAAAACTGAGGGAAATACTTATCCTACTTTACTGCATCACCCTTTCCTCTTCAAGGGAAAACCAACGCAGTACTCAAGAGGTAGAAAGAATGATTTCTGGCGTCGTTTGATACGTCTCCGTCGTATCTACTTTTCCAAACACTTTTGCCCTTGTTTTGGACTCTAACTTGCATGATTTGAATGGAACTAACCCAGACTGACGCTGTTTTCAGCAGACTTTCCGTGGTGTTATTTATGTGCAGAAACAAAAGTTCTCGGAATGACCTGAAACTCCACGGAACATCTTTTTTGGAAAATATTAAAAATACCGGAAGAAAAATCCATGTCAGGGGGCCCACACCCTGTCCACGAGGGTGGGGGCGCGCCTGCCCCCCTGGACGCGCCCCCTACCTCGTGGGCCCCCTGACGCTCCACCGACCTCAACTCCAACTCCATATATTCACTTTCGGGGAGAAAAAAAAATCAAAGAGAAGGATTCATCGCGTTTCGATATGGAGCCGCCGCCAAGCCCTAAAACCTCTCGGGAGGGCTGATCTGAGTCCGTTCGGGGCTCCCGAGAGAGGATTAAATCGCCGTCGTCATCATCAACCATCCTCCATCACCAATTTCATGATGATCACCGCCGTGCGTGAGTAATTCCATCGTAGGCTTGCTGGACGGTGATCGGTTGGATGAGATCTATCATGTAATCGAGTTAGTTTTGTTAGGGTTTGATCCCTAGTATCCACTATGTTCTGAGATTGATGTTGCTATGACTTTGCTATGCTTAATGCTTGTCACTACGGCCCGAAAGTGCCATGATTTCAGATCTGAACCTATTATGTTTTCATGAATATATGTGAGTTCTTGATCCTATCTTGCAAGTCTATAGTCACCTACTATGTGTTATGATCCGGCAACCCCGAAGTGACAATAATCGGGACCACTCCCGGTGATGAACTTAGTTTGAGGAGTTCATGTATTCACTATGTGTTAATGCTTTGTTCCGGTACTCTATTGAAAGGAGGCCTTAATATCCCTTAGTTTCCGCTAGGACCCTGCTGCCATGGGAGGGTAGGACAAAAGATGTCATGCAAGTTCTTTTCCATAAGCACGTATGACTATATTCGGAATACATGCCTACATTACATTGATGAATTGGAGCTAGTTCTGTGTCACCCTATGTTATGACTGTTACATGACGAACCGCATCCGGCATAATTATCCATCACCAATCCAATGCCTACGAGCTTTTCACATATTGTTCTTCGCTTATTTACTTTTCCGTTGCTAATGTTACAATCACTACAAAACCCAAAAATATTACTTTTGCTACTGTTATCGTTACTTCCATATTACTTTGCTACTAAATACTTTGCTGCAGATACTAAGTTATCCATGTGTGGTTGAATTGACAACTCAACTGCTAATACTTGAGAATATTCTTTGGCTCCCCTTGTGTCGAATCAATAAATTTGGGTTGAATACTCTACCCTCAAAAATTGTTGCGATCCCCTATACTTGTGGGTTATCAAGACTATTTTAAAGCGCCGTTGGGGATCATAGCTCTATTCTTTGAGTCACTTGGGATTTATATCTGCTGGTCACTATGAAGAACTTGAAAGACATGAAAAAAACAATTTATCCCTCAACTACGAGGGGGGGTAAGGAACTGCCATCTAGCTCTGCACTTGATTCACCTTCTGTTTTGAGTAAGCTTGCGACACCTAAACCTGCTTACGCTATTAGATTACGATATGTCGCATGTTATTGATGATGCCACTTCTGCTATGCATGATACTTATGATGAAACTACTTCTATGCTTGATACTACTATGCCACTTGGTGAATTTCTTGATGAACAACTTGCTAGGGCTAGAGAGAATGAAATTTTATTGATAATATTGAAGAAAGTGATGATGAAGACTCTCCCCCTAATAAATGTGAATTGCCTGAGGATTATGTTTTGGAAAAAGAAGCTTATATAGCTATTTTAGCTTGCAATTATAGATACGAGCTCAAGAGGTTATTAGCTAAATGGCAGCAGCAATCTCTTAATGCTAGAATGAAACTTGATCCTGCTTTTGCTACTTCACCTATCTGTGTTACTGATAAGTATTATGAATTCACTGTTGATTCTGATATAATTACTTTGGTTGAATCTGATCCTTTTTATGGCTATGAATCTGAAACTGTTGTGGCACATCTTACTAAATTAAATGATATAGCCACCCTGTTCACTAATGATGAGAAATCTCGCTATCTCATATATCCTTAAAATATTTCCGTTCTCATTAAAGGGTGATGCTAAGATATGGTTTAACTCTCTTTATCCTGGTTGTGTGAGTAGTCCCAGGGATATGATTTATTACTTCTCTGCTAAATATTTCCCTGCTCATAAGAAACAAGCTGCTTTGAGGGATATATATAATTTTGTGCAAATTGAAGAAGAGAGTCTCTCACAAGCTTGGGGGAGGCTTCTCCAATTACTTAATGCTTTGCCTGATCATACTCTCAAGAAAATTGAAATACTTGATATCTTTTATAATGGACTAACCAATGGTTCCAGAGATTACCTGGATAGTTGTGCTGGTTCTGTTTTCAGGGAAAGAACACCGGATGAAGCTGAAATTATATTGAATAATATGTTGACAAATGAAAATAAATGCACACTTCCTGAGCCAGCTCCTAAGCCAATTCCTGAGCCTATTCATAAACCAACTCTGAAGAAGAGGGGTGTTCTGTTTCTCAGTCCTGAAGATATGCAAGAGGCAAAGAAATCTATGAAAGAAAAAGGTATAGAAGCTGAAGATGTTAAGAATTTACCTCCTATTGAAGAAATACATGGTCTTAATTTACCGCCTGTTGAAGAAACATATGATCTTAATCCATTACCTATTGAAGAAACTCATGGTCTTGATAACCCGTCACAGGTAGTAAAGGTAAATTCTCTCCATAGATATGATAAAGCTGAAATCCCTCTTACTAAGTTGGCTAGCCAATGCTTAGATGAGTTCGATAATTTTATGGTGAAGCAAGAAGATTTTAGTGCTTATTTTGGTAGACAATTGAAATACAATTCAAATATGCTTGAACACTTGGGTGATTATATGGCTAATGTTAAAGGTGAACTAAAAATCATTAGTAAACACGCTTCTATGGTTACCACTCAAGTAGAACAAGTACTTAAAGCTCAGAATGATTTGTTCAATGAATTGAATAGTAAGAAAAAATGACTATGTTGTTAGAGTGGCTACTAGAACTGGTAAAATGACTCAGGAACCTTTGTATCCTGAAGCCCACCCTAGGAGAATTGAACAAGATTCTCAAAGAAATAATATTGATGCACCTAGTCCTTCTAAAAAGAAGAAAAAGAAAAATGATAGGACTTTGCATGCTTCTAGTGAACCTATTGCTGAAACACCTGAGAATCCAAATGATATTTCTATTTCTGATGCTGAAACACAATCTGGTAATGAACATGAACCTAGTGATAATGTCAATGATAATGTTCATGATGATGCTCAACCTAGTAATGATAATGATGTAGAAGTTGAACCTGCTGTTGATCTTGATAACCCACAATCAAAGAATCAACGTTATGATAAGCGAGACTTTGTTGCTAGGAAACATGGTAAAGAAAGAGAACCATGGGTTTAGAAACTCATGCCTTTTCCTCCCAAACCGTCCAAGAAAATGGATGATGAGGATTTTGAGCGCTTTGCTGAAATGATTAGATCTATTTTCTTGCGTATGCGATTAACTGATATGCTCAAAATGAATCCTTATGCTAAGTATAAGAAAGATATTGTTACTAATAAAAGAAAGATATCGGAAGCTGAAATTTTCACCATGCTTGATAATTATACTTTTAAAGGTGGAATACCAAAGAAACTTGGAGATCCAGGAGTACCAACTATACCATGCTCCATTAAAAAAACTATGTTAAAATTGCTTTATGTGATCTTGGAGCCGGTGTTAGTGTTATGCCTCTCTCTTTATATCGTAGACTTGATTTGAATAAGTTGACACCTACTGAAATATCTTTGCAAATGGCTGATAAATCAACTGCTATAACTGTCGGTATTTGTGAGGATGTGCCTGTTGTGGTTGCAAACGTTACTATTTTAACGGACTTTGTTATTCTTGATATTCCCGAGGATGATAGTATGTCTATTATTCTTGGAAGACCTTTTTTGAATATTGCAGGGGCTGTTATTGATTGCAACAAAGGCAATGTCACTTTTCATGTTAATGGTAATGAGCATACGGTACACTTTCCGAGGAAACAACCTCAAGTCCACAGTATCAACTCTATTGGAAAAATTCCATCGATTATTATTGGAGGTTTTGAATTTCCTCTTCCTACTGTCAAAAAGAGATGATATTCTTATTATTGGGGATGTGCATATCCCCGTTGAGGTAACATAGTGTTATTCGAAATTTCTCCGGTTCCACGTTATTCGGAATGGGTTTGTTAACAAGACTTGATCAACCTTGTTAGTGGATCCCCTTTGATGAGCATGGGATGGATGAAATTAGAAGGCACAACCTTGTGTACCCTCTCTCTCTACTTTCTATTATTTAGTTGAAATAAAGTAAAATTAGTAATTTTTTTGCCTGTTTTCTGATTTATCAGTGCAATATAAAAATACCCCGAAAATAGAAGTTCTCCAAATGCCCTGAAATTGAAATATGATTTTTTCTAGATTATTTGAGAATATCTGGCACTGAGAACACAGCAGGGGGAGTTGGCACCTGGCCACGAGGGTGGAGGGCGCGCCCTACCCCCCCTGGGAGCGCCCCCTGCCTCGTGGGCCCATGGTGGCCCCCCTCCACTTAGTCCTGCACCCACACACTTCTTCTTCCTTCCAAAAAAAATCACCATCCAGCTCAAGCACGAGTTCTAGCTCATTTTGCTGCGATTTTCGATCTCCTTGCTCAAAGCACCTCTCACAAAACTGCTTGGGGGGATTGTTCCTTGGTATGTGACTCCTCCATTGGTCCAATTAGTTTTTGTTCTAGTGCTTTATTCATTGCAAATTTGTGCTTCCTAGGTGACCATGTTCGTGAGCTTGCATGTCAAATTTATATGGTTCCAAGTAGTTCTAATGCATGATATAGGCTCTAGGGACTTGTAGGAGTAGTTGCTATCAATTTTGTTGAGCATGTTCACTTTTATTTGAAGTTACTAAAAATTTCAGAAATTTTCAGAAAATAATGAAGAGATTTTTGAGGGGCTCATCGAGCCGAAGCTCGAAGGAAAAGCAAAGTGAAGAAGCACAGAGGCCCAAATATAATCTGCCTCGCACCGCGGAGGTTCGGCCATGTGAATGGCCTTCCGATGATTTCTTGAGAGAAGCCGGGATTTATGATGATTTCTATTCATTGGCTGAGAATGCAGGCCTCACCGGCTTCCTCCGCGACCAACGGGAACAGTATCTCTTACTCGCCAATACTTTTGTGCAAAACTTCTACTATTTTCCTAAGGAATCACCTCCTTCAGTAGAGTTTCATTTATATGATGTGGTTAAGAAGATGACATTAGATGAATTTTGCAAGGTTTGCAAAATACCTTTCGAGGGTAGTTTTAGAGGAACCACGTCGTGAAGATGTGGACGGGTTTATTGACACCATTACCGTAGGGGAAACTAGGAAGGTTTCCGATGCAAGAATTGAAGGAAATATGCCCTAGAGGCAATAATAAAGTTATTATTTATTTCCTTATATCATGATAAATGTTTATTATTCATGCTAGAATTGTATTAACCGGAAACATAATACATGTGTGAATACATAGACAAACAGTGTCACTAGTATGCCTCTACTTGACTAGCTCGTTAATCAAAGATGGTTATGTTTCCTAACCATAGACATGAGTTGTCATTTGATTAACGGGATCACATCATTAGGAGAATGATCTGATTGACATGACCCATTCCGTTAGCCTAGCACTTGATCGTTTAGTATGTTGCTATTGCTTTCTTCATGACTTATACATGTTCCTATAACTATGAGATTATGCAACTCCCGTTTACGGAGGAACACTTTGGGTACTACCAAACGTCACAACGTGAATCGGGTGATTATAAAGGAGTACTACAAGTGTCTCCAAAGGTACTTGTTGGGTTGGCGTATTTCGAGATTAGGTTTTGTCACTCCGATTGTCGGAGAGGTATCTCTGGGCCTTCTCGGTAATACACATCACATAAGCCTTGCAAGCATCACAACTAATGAGTTAGTTGTGAGATGATGTATTACGGAACGAGTAAAGAGACTTGCCAGTAACGAGATTGAACTAGGTATTGGATACCGACGATCGAATCTCGGGCAAGTAACATACCGATGACAAAAAGGAACAACGTATGTTATGCGGTCTGACCGATAAAGATCTTCGTAGAATATGTAGGAACCAATATGGGCATCCAGGTCCCGCTATTGGTTATTGACCAAGAATAGTTCTAGGTCATGTCTACATAGTTCTCGAACCGTAGGGTCCGCACACTTAAGGTTTCAATGACGGTAATTATGAGTTTATGTATTTTGATGTACCGAAGGAGTTCGGAGTCCCGGATGTGATCACGGACATGACGAGGAGTCTCGAAATGGTCGAGACATAAAGATTGATATATTGGATGGTTATATTCGGACACCGGAAAGGTTCCGGAGAAAACCGGAGTGCCGGAAGGGTTACCGGAACCCCCCGGGGAAGTTATGGGCCTTATTGGGCCAAGAGGGGAGAGAGAGGGCTGCACCAGGAGGTGGTGCGCCCCCCCTCCATGGGGAGTCCGAATTGGACTAGGAGGGGGGGCGCAGCCCCCCTTTCCCTCTCCCTCTCCCTCTCTTTCCTTTCCCCTTCCCTCTTCCTAGTAGGACTAGGAAAGGGGAGTCCTACTCCTACTAGGAGGAGGACTCCCCCCTCCCTTGGTGCGCCCCAAGGCTGGCCGGCCCCCCCTTGCTCCGTTATATACGGGGGCAGGGGGGCACCCTAAGACACACAAGTTGATCCTTGAGATCGGTCCTTAGCCGTGTCGGTGCCCCTCCACCATATTCCACCTCGGTCATATTGTAGCGGTGCTTAGGCGAAGCCTGCGACGGTGAAACATCAAGATCGTCCACCACGCCATCGTCTTGTGGAACTCCCTCCCCGAGCTTTCTTTGGATCGAAGCCCGTGGAGCGTCATCGAGCTGAGCGTGTGCCAAGAACTCGGGCGCCGGAGTAACGGCGCTGTGATCGGCTGGATCGTGAGGAGAACGTCGACTACTTCCTCTACGTCATCATCGACTCGGAGGTGCCGGAGTAATGCTTGTGGCTGGGATCGGCGAGGATCGCGAGGAGAAAGTACGACTACTTCCTCTACGTTGTGATCGCTTCCTCTTACGGTCTCACGAGGGTACGTGAACAACACTCTCCCCTCTCGTTGCTATGCCATCACCATGGTCCCGTGTGCGTAGGAAAATTTTTGTAATTACTGCGTTCCCCAACTGTGGCATCCGAGCCAGGTTTTATGCGTTGATTTCATATGCACGAGTAGAACACAAGTGAGTTGTGGGCGATACAAGTCTTACTACCTACCAGCATGTCATACTTTGGTTCAGCGGTATTGTGAGATGAAGCGGCCGGACCGACATTACGCCAGACGCTTACGCGAGACTGGTTTCACCGTTCACGAGCATTCGTGCTTAAAGGTGGCTGGCGGGTGTCTGTCTCTTTCACTTTAGTTGAACCGAGTGTGGCTACGCCCGGTCCTTGAGAAGGTTAAAAGGAGTCTATTTGACGAAGTATCGTTGTGGTTTTGATGCGTAGGTAAGAACGGTTCTTGCTCAGCCCGTAGCAGCCACGTAAAACTTGCAACAACAAAGTAGAGGACGTCTAACTTGTTTTTGCAGGGCATGTTGTGATGTGATATGGTCAAGGCGTGATGCTATATTTTATTGTATGAGATGATCATGTTTTGTAACCGAGTTATCGGCAATGGCGTGAGCCATATGGTTGTCGCTTTATTGTATGAAATGCAAGCATACATAATTGCTTTACTTTATCACTAAGCGGTAGCGATAGTCGTAGAAGCAATAGATGGCGTGGCGACAACGATGCTACGATGGAGATCAAGGTGTCGCTACGGTGACGATGGTGATCATGACGGTGCTTCGGAGATGGAGATCACTGGCGCAAGATGATGATGGCCATATCATATCACTTATATTGATTGCATGTGATGTTTATCCTTTATGCATCTTATTTTGCTTGATTGACGGTAGCATTTTAAGATGATCTCTCACTAAAATTATCAAGTAGTGTTCTCCACGAGTATGCACCGTTGCCAAAGTTAAATGCGTCTTGAGACACCACGTGATGATCGGGTGTGATAAGCTCTCGTCCATCTACAACGGGTGCAAGCCAGTTTTGCACACACGTAATACTCAGGTTATACTTGGCGAGCCTAGCATATGCAGATATGGCCTCGGAACACGGAGACCGAAAAGGTCGGCGTGAATCATATAGTAGATATGATCAACATAAGATGTTCACCATTGAAAACTACTCCATCTCACGTGATGATCGGTTATGGTTTAGTTGATTTGGATTACGTGATCACTTAGATGACTAGAGAGATGTCTATCTAAGTGGGAGTTCTTAAGTAATATGATTAATTGAACTTAAATTTATCATGAACTTAGTACTGATAGTATCTTGCTTGTCTATATGCATTTGTAGATAGATGGCTCGTGCTATTGTTCCGTTGAATTTTAATGCGTTCCTTGAGAAAGCAAAGTTGAAAGATGATGGTAGCAATTACACGGATCGGGTCCGTAACTTGAGGATTATCCTCATTGCTGCACGTAAGAGTTACGTCTGGATGCACCGCTAGGTGCCAGACTCTTCTTGATGCAACCGACGGCGTTAAGAACGTCTGGCGAGCAAAGCTGATGACTACTCTATAGTTCGATTGTGCCATGCTTTACGGCTTAGAACCGGGTCTTCAACGACGTTTTGAAAGTCGTGGAGCATATGAGATGTTCCAAGAGTTGAAGTTGATATTTCAACAGAATGCCGGATTGAGAGATATGAAGTCTCCAATAAGTTCTATAGCTGCAAGATGGAGGAGAATGGGTGCATCGGTGAACACATACTCGGAAATGTCCGGGTATTACAATCACTTGACTCAACCGGGAGTTGATCTTCCGGATGATTGTGTCATTGATGAAATTCTTCAATCACCGCCACCAAGCTACAAAGGCTTCGTGATGAACTATAATATGCAAGGGTTAGTAAAGACTATACACGAGCTCTTCGCAATCTTTGAAAGCTGCGGAGGTAGAAATCAAGAAGGAGCATCAAGTGTTGATGGTCAATAAGACCACTAGTTTCAAGAAGAAAGGCAAAGGGAAGAAGAAGGGGAACTTCAAGAAGAACAGCAAACAAGTTGCCGCTCAAGTGAAGAAACCCAAGTCTGGACCTAAACCTGAAATCGAGTGCTTCTCTGCAAGCGACTGGTCACTTTGGAAGCGGAACTGCCCCAAGTATTTGGCGGATAAGAAGGATGGCAAGGTGAACAAAGGTATATGTGATATACATGTTATTGATGTGTACCTTACTAGAGCTCGCATGAGTACACAGGTATTTGATACTGGTTACATTGCTAATATTTGCAACTCGAAGCAGGGACTACTGATTAAGCGAACACGGCAAAGGGCGAGGTGACGATGCGCGTGGGAAATGGTTCCAAAGTCGATGTGATCGCGGTCGGCACGCTACCTCTACATCTACCTTCGGGATTAGTTTTAGACCTAAATAATTGTTATTTGGTGCCAGCGTTAAGCATGAACATTATATCTGGATCTTGTTTGATGCGAGGCGGTTATTCATTTAAATCGAGAGAATAAAGGTTGTTCTATTTATATGAATAATATCTTTTATGGTCATGCACCCTTAAAGAGTGGTCTATTTTAATGGATCTCGATAGTAGTGATACACATATTCATAATGTTGAAACCAAAAGATGCAGAGTTGATAATGATAGTGCGACTTATTTGTGGCATTGCCGTTTAGGTCATATCGGTGTAAAGCGCATGAAGAAACTCCATCTTGATGGACTTTTGGAGTCACTTGATTATGAATCACTTGGCACTTGCGAACCGTGCCTCATGGGCAAGATGACTAAAACACCGTTCTCCGGTACTATGGAGAGAGCATCAGATTTGTTGGAAATCATACATACAGATGTATGTGGTCCAATGAATATTGAGGCTCGTGGCGGATATCATTATTTTCTCACTTTCACAGATGATTTAAGCAGATATGGGTATATCTTCTTAATGAAACATAAGTCTGAGACATTTGAAAAGTTCAAAGAATTTCAGAATGAAGTTGAAAATCATCGTAATAAGAAAATAAAGTTTCTTGATCTGATCGTGGAGGCGAATATTTGAGTTACGAGTTTGGTCTACATTTGAAACAATGCGGAATAGTTTCGCAACTCACGCCACCCGGAACACGACAGCGCATTGGTGTGTGCGAACGTCGTTATCGCACTTTACTAGATATGGTGCGATCTATGATGTCTCTTTCAGATTTACCGCTATCGTTTTGTGGTTATGCTCTTGAGGCGGCCGCATTCACGCTAAATAGAACACCGTCAAAATCCGTTGAGGCGACACCTTATGAACTGTGGTTTAGCAAGAAACCAAAGTTGTCGTTCTTAAAGTTTGGGGATGCGATGCTTATGTGAAAAAACTTCAACCTGATAAGCTCGAACCTAAATCGAATGTGTCTTCATAGGATACCCAAAGGAGACAGCTGGGTACACCTTCTATCACAGATCCGAAGGCAAAACATTTGTTGCTAAGAATGGATCCTTTCTAGAGAAGGAGTTTCTCTCGAAAGAAGTGAGTGGGAGGAAAGTAGAATTTGATGAGGTATGGCATACCTTCTCCCTTATTGGAAAGTAGTTTATCCACGAAACCAGTTTACTGCGACATCTACACCAAATAGTGAGGAAGTTGATGATGTTGATCATGAAACTTCAGATCAAGTTACTCTGAACCTCGTAGATCAACCAGAATAAAATCCGCTCCAGTGGTACGGCAATCCTGTTACGGAAGTCATGCTACTAGATCATGATGAACCTACGAACTATGAAGAAGCGATGGTGAGCCCAGATTCCATAAAATGGCTTGAGGCCATGAAATCCGAGATAGGATCCATGTATGAAAACAAAGTATGGACTTTGGTTGACTTGCCCGAGGGTCGGCAAGCAATAGAAAACAAGTGGATCTTCAAGAAGAAGACTGGCGGCAGCGGTAATATTGCTGTCTACAAAGCTCGACTTATGCATAAGGGTTTTCGACAAGTTCAAGGGATTGACTACGATGAGACCTTCTCACCCGTAGCGATGCTTAAGTCTGTCGAATCATGTTAGCAATTGCCGCATTTTATGATTATGAAATATGGCAAATGGATGTAAAGACCGCATTCTGAATGGGTTTACGGAAGAAGAGTTGTATATGATGCAACGAGAAGGTTTTATCGATCCAAAGGGAGCTAACAAAGTGTGCAAGCTCCAGCGATCTATTTATGGACTGGTGCAAGCATCTCGGAGTTGGAATAAGCGCTTTGATAGTGTGATCAAAGCATTTGGGTTTATCTGAGACTTATGGAGAAGCCTGTATTTACAAGAAAGTGAGTGGGAGCTCTATAGCATTTCGATCTTATATGTAGATGACATATTATTGATCGGAAATGATATAGAATTCTGGATAGCATAAAGGGATACTTGAACAAGAGTTTTTCAATGAAAGACCTTGGTGAAGCTACTTACATATTGGGCATCAAGATCTATAGAGATAGATCAAGGCGGCTTAATTGGACTTTCACAAAGCACATACCTTGATAAAGTTTTGAAGAAGTTCAAAATGGATCGAGGCAAAGAAAGGTTTTTACCTGTATTACAAGGTGTGAAATTGAGTCGGACTCAATGCCCGACCACAAGCAGAAGATAGAGAGAAAATGAAAGATGTTCCTATGCTTGACCATAGGCTCTATCATGTATGCAATCTTGTGTACCGGACACTGACGTATGCTTAGCGATAAGCTTGGCGGGAAGGTACCAAAGTAATCCTGGAATGGATCCTTTGGACAGCGGTCAAGAACATCCTGAAATACCGAAAAGGACTAAGGATATGTTTCAGTATATGGAGGTGACAAAGAGCTAGTCGTAAATGGTTACGTCGATGCAAGCTTTGACACTGATCCGGACGATTCTAAATCGCAAACCGGATCGTGTTTTTGTTAAGCGGTGGAGCTGTCGGTTAGTGCGGTTCTAAACAAAGCGTCGTGGCGGGATCTACATGTGAAGCGGAGTACATAGCTGCTTGGAAGCGACAAATGAAGGAGTCTGGATGAAAGAGTTCATTTCCGATCTAGGTGTTATACCTAGTGCATCGGGACCAATGAAGATCTTCTGTGACAATATTGGTGCAATTGCCTTGGCAAAGGAATCCAGATTTCACAAGAGGACCAAGCATATCAAGAGGCAGCTTCAATTCCATTCGGGACCAAGTCCAAGTGGGAGACATAGAGATTTGCAAAGTACATACGGATCTGAACATTGCGGACCCGTTGACTAAGCCTCTTCCACGAGCAAAACATGATCAGCACCAAGACTCCATGGGTGTTAGAATCATTCTTGAGTAAACTAGATTATTGACTCTAGTGCAAGTGGGAGGCTGAAGGAAATATGCCCTAGAGGCAATAATAAAGTTATTATTTATTTCCTTATATCATGATAAATGTTTATTATTCATGCTAGAATTGTATTAACGGAAACATAATACATGTGTGAATACATAGACAAGCAGTGTCACTAGTATGCCTCTACTTGACTAGCTCGTTAATCAAAGATGGTTATGTTTCCTAACCATAGACATGAGTTGTCATTTGATTAACGGGATCACATCATTAGGAGAATGATCGATTGACATGACCCATTCCGTTAGCCTAGCACTTGATCGTTTAGTATGTTGCTATTGCTTTCTTCATGACTTATACATGTTCCTATAACTATGAGATTATGCAACTCCGTTCTGGGAGGAACACTTTGGGTACTACCAAGCGTCCTGGCGTAAGCTGGGTGATTATAAAGGAGTACTACAAGTGTCTCCAAAGGTACTTGTTGGGTTGGCGTATTTCGAGATTAGGTTTTGTCACTCCGATTGTCGGAGAGGTATCTCTGGGCCTTCTCGGTAATACACATCACATAAGCCTTGCAAGCATCACAACTAATGAGTTAGTTGTGAGATGATGTATTCTGAGCGAGTAAAGAGACTTGCCGATAGCGAGATTGAACTAGGTATTGGATACCGGCGATCGAATCTCGGGCAAGTAACATACCGATGACAAAAGGAACAACGTATGTTATCTTGATCCGACCGATAAAGATCTTCGTAGAATATGTAGGAACCAATATGGGCATCCAGGTCCCGCTATTGGTTATTGACCAAGAATAGTTCTAGGTCATGTCTACATAGTTCTCGAACCGTAGGGTCCGCACACTTAAGGTTTCAATGACGGTAATTATGAGTTTATGTATTTTGATGTACCGAAGGAGTTCGGAGTCCCGGATGTGATCACGGACATGACGAGGAGTCTCGAAATGGTCGAGACATAAAGATTGATATATTGGATGGTTATATTCGGACACGGAAAGGTTAGGAAGTTTCGGAGAAAACCGGAGTGCCGGAAGGGTTACCGGAACCCCGGGAAGTTATGGGCCTTATTGGGCCAAGAGGGAGAGAGGGCTGCACCAGGAGGTGGTGCGCCCCCTCCATGGGGAGTCCGAATTGGACTGGGAGGCGCAGCCCCCTTTCCCTCTCCCTCTCCCTCTCTTTCCTTTCCCTTCCCTCTTCCTAGTAGGACTAGGAAAGGGAGTCCCTACTCCTACTAGGAGAAGGACTCCCCCTCCCTTAGTGCGCCCCAAGGCTGGCCGGCCCTCCCTTGCTCCTTTATATCACGGGGCAGGGGGGCACCCTAAGACACACAAGTTGATCCTTGAGATCGTTCCTTAGCCGTGTCTGGTGCCCCCTCCACCATATTCCACCTCGGTCATATTGTGGCGGTGCTTAGGCGAAGCCTGCGGCAGTGAAACATCAAGATCGTCCTGCACGCCGTCGTCTTGTGGAACTCCCGTCCCGGAGCTTTCTTTGGATCGAAGCCCGTGGGCGTCATCGAGCTGAGCGTGTGCCAAGAACTTCGGGCGCCGGAGTAATGCTGTGATCGGCTGGATCGTGAGGAGAACGTCTGACTACTTCCTCTCGTCATCATCGACTCGGAGGTGCGAGATGCTTGTATTTGGGATCGGCGGATCGCGAGGAGAAAATCGACTACTTCCTCTACGTTGTGATCGCTTCCGCTACGGTCTCTGATGCGTGAGACAACACTCTCCCCTCTCGTTGCTATGCCATCACCATGGTCCTGTGTGTGCGTAGGAAATTTTTTGAAATTACTGCGTTCCCCAACAAGAATCACTAGCATACATTTTCCTGTTTTATGCTACTTTGCTATATTTGCTAGTCGCTGCTTAATTGGTCACGGAAACTGTGGAAACCTTAGTGTTCCTGATATTATCATTTTGTTCCATGGTTTATTCTCCGATAACACTGTTAGTATGGGCGGTATTATTGCTAAACGGTTAAGTTTGAACCGTACAAAGAGTCCCATCTTTGGAGGTTGCTACGTCTCAAGCTTGCGTTGGATTTCCCCAAAGAGGAAAGGATGATGCAGCACAGTAGCGTAAGTATTTCCCTCAGTTTTTGAGAAGCAAGGTATCAATCCAGTAGGAGACCACGCGGAAGTCCCTCGTACCTGCACAAAACGATAGCTACTCGCAACCAACGCTTAGGGGTTGTCAATCCCTTCACGGTCACTTACGAGAGTGAGATCTGATAGAGATAATATTTTTGGTATTTTTGGTATAAAGATGCAAAGTAAAAAGTAAAAGCAAAGCAAGTAAATAAAGTGATGGAGATTGATATGATGAGAATAGACCCTGGGCCATAGGTTTCACTAGTGGCTTCTCTCAAGAGCATAAGTATTCTACGGTGGGTGAACAAATTACTGTTGAGCAATTGTGAAATTGAGCATAGTTATGAGGTTATCCGAGCAATGATCATGTATATAGGTATCACGTCCGTGACAAGTAGACCGAAAAGATTACGCATCTACTACTATTACTCCACTCATCGACCGCTATCCGGCATGCATCTAGAGTATTAAGTTAAAAAGCAGTAACGCCTTAAGCAAGATGACATGATGTAGAGGAATAAATTCATGCAATATGATAAATACCCCATCTTGTTATCCTCGATGGCAACAATACAATACGTGCCTTGCAACCCTTTACATCCTTTGGGTAAGGTCACGCAAGATTGAACCCAAAGCTAAACACTTCTCCCATTGCAAGAACTACCAATCTAGTTGGCCAAACCAAGCGGATAATTGAAGAGACTTGCAAAGATAACTTAATCATACATAAAAAGAATTGAGAGAAGAATCAAATATTTTCCATAGATAAGCTGGATCATAAACCCACAATTTATCGGTCTCAACAAACACACCGCATAAAGAAGATTACATCGAATAGGTCTCCACGAGAGAGGGAGAACATTGTATTGAGATCCAAAAGAGAGAAGAAGCCATCTAGCTACTAGCTATGGACCCGAAGGTGCAAGTAAACTACTCACACTTCATCGGAGGGGCTATGGTGATGATGTAGAAGCCCTCCATGGTGGATGCCCCTCCCGTGAGCTCGGAACAGGCCCCAAGATGGGATCTCGTGGATACAGGAAGGTACAGCGGTGGAATTAGGTTTTGGCTCCGTCCCGATCTGTTGAAGTGCGTGAGGTATATATAGGAGGAAGGAATGCGTCGGTGGAGGCGTCGGGGCCCACGAGGCAGGCGCGCCCAGGGGGAGGTCGCGCCCCCACCCTCGAGACCACCTCTGGCACTCCTTGGAGTAGGGTCCAATTCACAAGGATCACGTTCGGTGAGAAAATCACGTTCGAAGGTTTCATTCCGTTTGGACTCCGTTTGATATTCCTTTCTTGAAACAACTGAAATAGAAAAAAAACAGCAATTAAATTTGGGCCTCCGGTTAATAGGTTAGTCCCAAAAATAATATAAAAGTGGAAAATAAAGCCCATTATAGTCCAAAACAATAGATAAAGTAGCATGGAGCAATCAAAAATTATAGATACGTTGGAGGCGTATCGGGCATCTAAGCTTAATTCACCTTTCGTCCTCGAGTAGGTAAATGATAAAAAGAGAATTTTTGATGCGGAGTGATACTTTGGCATAATTTCAATGTAAATATTCTTAATTGTGATATGAATATTCAGATCCGAAGATTCAAGACAAAATTTCATATTGACATAAAAATAATAATACTTCAAGCATACTAATCAAAATAATTATGTCATCTCAAAATAACATGGCCAAAGAAAGTTCATCCCTCTGAGAATCATATAGTTAGGCTATGCTTCATTTTCGTCACACAAAGATGTTCCCAACTTCTATACCCCCAGATGACAAGCCAAGCAATTGTTTCATACTTAAATAATCTCAAACTTTTTCAACCTTCACGCGATACATGAGCGTGAGCCATGGATATAGCACTATGGGTGGAATAGAATATGATGATGGGGATTGTGTGGAGAAGACAAAAGGAGAAAGTCTCACATTGGCGAGGCTAATCAGCGGGCTATGGAGATGCCCATCAATTGATGTCAACATGAGGAGTAGGGATTGCCATGCAGCGGATGCACTAGAGCTATGAATGCTCAACAAAAGAAAACTAGTGGGTGTGCATCCAACTTGCTTGCTCATGAAGACCTAGGGCATTTGAGGAAGCCCATCATAGGAATATACAAGCCAAGTTCTATAATGAAAAATTCCCACTAGTATGAAAAAGACAACTTATGAGACTCACTATATGAAAAACATGGTGCTACTTTGAAGCACAATATATGAGACTCACTACATGAAGAACGAGGTGCTACTTTGAAGCACAAGTGTGGAAAAAGAGATAGTAGCATTGCCCTTTTCTTTTCTTTTTTTTCCTTTCTTTTTTTTATTTTGGCCTTTCTCTCTTTTTTTGGGCAATGCTATAATAATGATGATCATCACACTTCTATTGATTACAACATGAGGATTACAACTCGAAACTAGAACAAGGTATGACTCTATATGAATGGCTCCGGCGGTGTACCGGGATGGTGCAATGAATCAAGAGTGACATGTATGAAAATAATGCATGGTGGCTTTGCCACAAATACGATGTCAACTACATGATCATGCAATGGCAATATGACAAAAGTAAAGTATGTCATGATGATGATGGTGGAATTTGCATGGCAATATATCTCGGAATGGCTATGGAAATGCCATAATAGGCAGGTATGGTGGCTGTTTTGAGGAAGATATAAGGAGGTTTATGTGTGATAGAGTGTATCGTATCACGGGGTTTGGATGCACCGGCGAAGTTTGCGCCGCTCTCAATGTGAGAAAGGGCAATGCACGCAGTGAAGAGGCTAGCAATGGCGGAAAGGTAAGAGTGCGTATAATCCATGAACTCAACATTAGTCAAAAGAACTCATATACTTATTGCAAAAATTTAGAAGTCATCAAAAATTCAAGTACTACGTGCATGCTCCTAGGGGATAGATTGGTAGGAAAAGACCATCGCTCGTCCCCGACCACCACTCATAAGGATGCACAAGCCAGGTACACTTCATGTTTCAAATTTGTTACACAACTTTAACCATACGTGCATGCTACGCGACTTACAAACTTCAACACAAGCATTTCTCAAATTCACAACTACTCAACCAGCATGACTTTTATATTATTACCTCCATATCTCAAAACAATTATCAAGCATCAAACTTATCTTAAGTATTCAACGCACTCAAAAGAAAGTTTCACATATCTTGAACACCAAGTATATTAACATTAAGCAAATTACCATGCTATTAACGACTCTCAAAATAATCTAAGTGAAGCATGAGAGATCAAGTTTCTTTAAAACAAATTCACCACCGTGTTCTAAAAGATCTAAGTGAAGCACTAGAGCAAAAATTATCACGCTCAAAAAGATATAAGTGAAGCACTATGAGCAAACTATCAAGCTCAAAAGATATAAGTGAAGCACATAGAGTATTCTATCAAATTCTAATTCATATATGGCTCTCTCAAAAGGTGTGTACAGCAAGGATGATTGTGGTAAACTAGCAAGCAAAGACTCAAATAATACAAGACGCTCCAAGCAAAACACGTATCATGTTGGTGAATAAAAATATAGCTCCAAGTAAATTACTAATGGAAGTGGACGAAAGAGGGGATGCCTTCCGGGGCATCCCCAAGCTTTGACTTTTTGGTGTCCTTGGATTATCTTGGGGGTGCCATGGGCATCCCCAAGCTTAGTCTCTTGCCACTCCTTGTTCCATAATCCATCAAAAGAATTCACCCAAAACTTGAAAACTTCACAACACAAAACTCAATAGAAATCTCGTGAGCTCCGTTAGAGAAAGAAAACAAAAGACTACTTTAAAGTACGGTAATGAACTCATTCTTTATTTATATTGGTGTTAAACCTACTGTATTCCAACTTCTCTATGGACAATAAACTATTTTACTAGCCATAGATTCATCAAAATAAGCAAACAACACACGCAAAACAGAATCTGTCAAAAACAGAACAGTCTGTAGTAATCTGTAACTAACGCAAACTTCTGGAACCCAAAAAATTCTACCAAAATTAGAAGACCTGGAAAATTTGTTTATTGATCAGAAGCAATTGGAATAAGTATTTTATCACGTTCTGGTGATTTTTAACAATTCGGGCACTGAGCACAAAGATTCTGGAAATTACAGCAAGACCAAATAACTATCATCCAAGAAGATCCAATAGGTTCAACTTGGCACAAACACTAATTAAAAGATAAAATCACATCTAAACAGAGTCTACATGGATTATTTTATTACTAAACAGAACCAAAAACAAAAAACACAATAAAATTGGGTTGCCTCCCAGCAAGCGCTATCGTTTAACGCCCCTAGCTAGGCATAAAAACAAGGATAGATCTAGGCATTGCCATCTTTAATTTTCAATTTTTTAGCGGAGTCATTCTCAAATCCGGGGGGTTCTTCCCTCTTCCCGTCATACTCGGAAATTTTCAGATCTAAAGAATCCAACCGTTTATTGCAAAGAGTAATCAACATATTCATACGGTTAAGATTTCCGCTAATATTTTTAAGAGGCTCAAGAGACTTCTGTAAAAAAATTGTTACTTATAAATCTTCTCAAACACTTGGGTTTCTTCCTGGGTAGGATGAGATCCTCCCTTTTGGGGTGGTGTTCCTACTATTCCCTCTATAATCTCATGTGCAATACCGGGATCAATATTAATGAAATTTCCCTTGGCCATGCAATCCAAGAGTTGTCTATGCGTCATATTTAACCCAACATAAAAATTGCAAAGAAGAATTCTAAAGTTCACCTCTAGGGTGCACTTACGATAAGATTCCATCATCCTATACCAAGCATCTTTTAAGTTTTCTCCTTGCCTTTGCTTGAAGTGAAGAACTTCAAACTCGGGAGACCTAGGAGCGGATAAGGAATTCGACATAACGGCAAGCAAGCGAACTAACACACGAGCAAACAAAAGGAAAAGGGAAAAGGAAAAGGGAAAAAGAGGAGGAGATTGGGAAAGAGAGGGCGAATAAAATGGCAAGGGTGAAGTGGGGGAGAGGAAAACGAGAGGCAAATGGCAAATAATGTAATGCGAGAGATAGGGATTGTGATGGGTACTTGGTATGTTGACTTTTGCGTAAGCCTCCCCGGCAACGGCGCCAGAAATTCTTCTTGCTACGTCTCGAGCTTGCGTTGGATTTCTCCAAAGAGGAGAGGATGATGCAACACAGTAGCGTAAGTATTTCCCTCGGCTTTTGAGAACCAAGGTATCAATCCAGTAGGAGACCACGCGCAAGTCCCTCGTACCTGCACAAAACGATAGCTACTCGCAACCAACGCTTAGGGGTTGTCAATCCCTTCACGGTCACTTACGAGAGTGAGATCGATAGAGATAATATTTTTGGTATTTTTGGTATAAAGATGCAAAGTAAAAAGTAAAAGCAAAGCAAGTAAATAAAGTGATGGAGATTGATATGATGAGAATAGACCCGGGGGCCATAGGTTTCACTAGTGGCTTCTCTCAAGAGCATAAGTATTAATTCTACGGTGGGTGAACAAATTACTGTTGAGCAATTGACAGAATTAAGCATAGTTATGAGGTTATCCAGGCAATGATCATGTATATAGGCATCACGTCCGTGACAAGTAGACCGAAACGATTCTGCATCTACTACTATTACTCCACTCATCGACCGCTATCCAGCATGCATCTAGAGTGTTAAATTTAAAACAGAGTAGCGCCTTAAGCAAGATGACATGATGTAGAGGAATAAATTCATGCAATATGATAAATACCCCATCTTGTTATCCTCGATGGCAACAATACAATATGTGCCTTGCAACCCTTTACATCCTTTGGGTAAGGTCACCGCAGGATTGAACCCAAAGTTAAACACTTCTCCCATTGCAAGAACTACCAATCTAGTTGGCCAAACCAAACGGATAATTCGAAGAGGCTTGCAAAGATAACTTAATCATACATAAAAGAATTCAGAGAAGAATCAAATATTTTCCATAGATAATTTGGATCATAAACCAACAATTAATCGGTCTCAACAAACACATAGAAATAATAAGATTACATATAATAGATCTCCACGAGAGATTGGGAGTACATTGTATTGATATCCAAAAAGAGAGAAGAAGCCATATAACTACTAGCTATGGACCCGTAGGTCTGAAGTAAAATACTCACACTTCATCGAATGGGCTATGGTGATGATGTAGAAGCCCTCAATGGTGGATGCCCCCTCCGTGAGACTCAGAGCGGGCCCCAAGATGGGATCTCGTGGATCTGAGGAAGGTAGAGGCGGTGGAATTAGGTTTTGGCTCCGTCCCGATCTGTTGAGAATGCGTAGGTATATATAGGAGGAATGAGTACGTCGGTGGAGCATCGAGGCCACGAGGCGGGGGCGCGCCCGGGGGGCGCACCCCCCACCCTCGTGACCGCCTCTGGCACTCCTTGGAGTAGGGTCCAAGTCTCCTGAATCACGTTCGGTGAGAATATCACGTTCCCGAAGGTTTCATTCTGTTTGGACTCCGTTTGATATTCCGTTTCTTCGAAACACTTGAAATAGGCAAAAACATCAGTGCAGAATTTGGGCCTCCGGTTAATAGGTTAGTCCCAAAAATAATATAAAAATGGAAAATAAAGCCAATTATAGTCCAAAACAATAGATAAAGTAGCATGGAGCAATCAAAAATTATAGATACGTTGGAGACGTATCAGAGGTATTTACGCTTCAGGCCTTGCTGCATATTATAACATACCTATTAGGCACTATGAGAAAGAAGAAAAATTGTTGCCCACTGCTTATTTAGATTATAAGAGTATGGTAGCGCATAACTTTATTGTTAAGAATAGGGAAGGGGCGCTTAAATACAAATTGTTCTTTGATAAGCATCACCCTGAGACTATTATCTTGCCTGCTCCTTCCTTGTTTAATTTATCTGCAGGTCCGTATCTCGTTCCGCTGGCCGCCATTCACGCCTACCGGAACCCTACACCAGCCACAGAGCCGGAACCACAATTTGAACCTCCACGACAGTCTAATTATCAGTGGGATCCGGAGACGATTGCCAACCAGTGGCAATCAGGGGCTTCTTCATCTCAGTACGACCCCGGCTACAACTATGGATATCCGCCAGGCCATCCATGGCAATAAACCAACTTAGGCCAAATGCCTAAGCTTGGGGGAGTACGTATTTCTCACTGACATTACATTTATGTTTACACACTCATTGCTAGATGTCGGTGCTCATACTCTTTCATTGTACTATCTGTGCTAGTTTATTTTCTTTTTCTTGCTTTTCTTCTTGTGTGTTTGATAAATCTTAAGAAAAACAAAAAAAATTAGTAGTAGCTTTTAGTTAGCTTACCTTTCTTTCTGTAGTAGTAATAATTAAAAGAAAACCCAAAAATATTTCCCGCTCTTCTTTTGCTTGTTGGGAGCTTTCCCGTGTAAATAGTTTTATTTCTTTTCTTTTCTTTGGGGGTTGATAGGAGAAGACCATGATTAAATTGTTGAAGTGGCTCTTATATATGCATTATTGTTGATTTAACCAAGAGCCCATATTGCCTTGTCTTCTCCTATTTATTGAATGCTTTCATGATTCGACTTAGTCAATGCACGTGCACTCTTATTATTATTCACATCGTTTGGTCGTGCAAGTGAGAGGCAATTATGACGATATATGATGGGTGGCCCGAGATGAGAGAAGCTGGTATGAACTCGACCTCTCTTGTTTTTGTAAATATGATTAGTTCATCGTTCTTGATTCAGCCTATTATGAATAAACATGTTTGCAATGACAATTAGAGATCATAGTGCTTATGCCATGCTTGATTAGCTATGAGTTATAATGGTTTACCTTGCGTGCCAACATGCTATTAAAATGGTTGTGATGTGGTATAGTGGGGTGGTATCCTCCTTTGAATGATTTAAGTGACTCGACTTGGCACATGTTCACACATGTAGTTGAAACAAATCAACATAGCCTTCCACGATATTTATGTTCATGGTGGATTATATCCTACTCATGCTTGTACTCAATGTCCATTAATTTTAATGCATGTTCATATTTGTTGTGCTCTCTAGTTGGTGGCTTCCCGGTCTTTTGCTAGCCTTCACTTGTACTAAGCGGGAATCTTGCTTGTGCATCAATCCCATAAACCCATAAGTTATTCCATATGAGTCCACCATACCTTCCTATATCACGGTATCTACCTGCCGTTCCAAGTAAATTTGTATGTGCCAAACTCTAAACCTTCAAATGAAATTCTGTTTTGTATGCTCGAATAGCTCATGTATCAACTAGTGATGTCCATATCTTCCATGTTAGGCGGGTTATTCTCAAGAGGAGTGGACTCGCTCCTCACTCCACGAGAAAATGGCTGGTCACGGGATGCCCAGTCCACCTTTATGCAAACTAAATCAAATTAATTGAAACTCCCGGGGTTGTTGCTAGTTGGAGGCACTTTCGTTGTTTCGAGCAAGCCATGGATTGATGCTTGTTGGTGGAGGGAGTATAAACTTTACCATTACATTTGGGAACCGCCTATAATGTGTGTGGCATGGAAGATATCGCCATCTATTGGTTGTTATGTTGACAATGAAAGTATGCCGCTCAAAATATTATTTATCTACGCTTTAAAATCGAGCTCAGCACCTCTACAAATCCCTTCTTCCCTCTTGTGAAGGGCCTATCTATTTACTTTTATGTTGAGTTATCACCCTCTTATTAAAAGCACTAATTTGGAGAACACAGTTGTCATTTGCATCCATTACTATTAATTTATATTGGGTATGACTATGATTGGATCTCGTTTACCATGAATTACAATGTCTAGTCAGTCCTTGATCTTTAAAGGTGCTCTGCATTTATGTTTTGCGGTCTCAGAAAGGGCTAGCGAGATACCATCTTGTTATATCATATCATGATTATTTTGATAAAGTGTTATCATCCGATATTTATTATTATCACTCGCTAGTTAATTATGCTATTGACATGAGTAAACATGATACCTAAATGTTATTGTGAATATGGTTAGTCATAATCTTTGCTGACAACTTGAATGCTGGCTTTACATATTTACAACAACAAGAGCAAACAGAGTTTGTAAAAGTTTTTCTTTATCACTTTCAGTTTATCAACTGAATTGCTTGAGGACAAGCAAGGGTTTAAGCTTGGGGGAGTTGATACGTCTCCGTCGTATCTAATTTCCCAAACACGTTTGCCCTTGTTTTGGACTCTAGCTTGCATGATTTGAATGGAACTACTTGGCGGATTGGCCATTTTATTGAGACTTTCCATGGTGTTATTTATGCGAAACAAAAGTTCTCGGAATGACACGAAACTCCACGGACCATCATTTTGGAAAATATTAA